>JACEVL010001042.1:1305000-2035000 GCA_020284085.1 Aporrectodea caliginosa
CACATATATACATACATACATATATATATACATACATATATATACCTATATATATACAAATATCCATATATATATATGGAAATAAAAATGCATAATTTACATGTACAGTGCATATATGTATATATATATATGTATACAAAAACTATACATATATATACACATACATATATATATATATATATATATATATACTTACACATAAACATACACATATAGACGCAAACATACATATCTACATATACATGTATATATATATATATATATATGTATGTACTTGTTCATATACATATATATATATATATATATGCATACACATGCAGAGATATATATATATTTATGTATTTATATACATATACATGTACATATATGCATACATATATATATACATATGTAGTATATGCATGCATTTACATATATATATACATGTATATATATACAGATGAAAATATATATACACTTATGCGTATATACATACATATATATAGATGCATGCATATATATATATATATGCATATATACATACATATACTTAAATATATACACATTTCTATGAATGCATGTATACATATACATGCATGTATATATGCATATATACATAAGTATATACATACATATATAAAATTATATATATATATAGATACTTATATACAAATATCCATATGTATGGAAACATACATACATATAGTCAGTGGCGGCGCCAGGGTATTTGCCGCCCTAGGCGAACCTGTCGCGCTGCGCCCCCGGTAAGTGCGATAACAAATTAATATTAAATTAACTAAGTTAATTTAAAAGTTGTCCATAATTACAGTAACAGTCTTGAAATTGTATTAGCTATGCAGCCTATGCTGTATAGTGTAATACGTTTAATGGGAATTTAAAATGTAAATACATGCTGGCCTATTAAACAATGAGACAGTGCACATTTTCGTTTGAACACTTTGTAAGAAATCCTACGGCTACTTGTACTAAGTCATAATCCTACCTATACGTACGAACTTTCTACGAAGTCTGTAGAAATAATTATAATGTAATTTCAGAATTTAATTTTTCGCGCCTTCACTTTAGCAAATGTAAAAGAGTTCTGTCAGTTCAATGTCTCCAGCAAGAGGCCTATCATGTTCAATTGACGAGGTAGCTAGGCCTAGTTCAACAAATCTTTCTTGCAGCATGGACGTATGCAAATTATATGTTTCTTTTGAGCTTCGAGAAGCTTCTCTAATTATTATTAGCCACAGAAACTGGAAGTGTCAAGAAGACGTCAAATCGAATAAATATGCGGCGTCTTGTAACTTTTGTTATATTTTAAAACCTAGTCCCGCAGTGTTAGCATTATTTAAAAGTACTATATTTTAAATCCATTAGGCCTATATCAATGCTTGCACACATATTGCGCCATTTATTGACCTCGATCATCCAGACCGTTATCTTTGGTGTCTGGTTTTGTACTAGCACTGGATTTTTCTGTGATAGGCTACCGGTATGAATTATGTTTCTAACAAAAATTGATTAAACTTTTAACGAAAACAGGGTTTGTTTCAGTAAAACAAGAAAACCCCAAGTGAAAAAACAAGGTCTCCAGAAAACTCCATTTTAGAAGTTCGGATTAAAAATCAAGATCTTGGGAAAACCGAAGGAGTGGTAACATTGCAGATGATCGGTCTCAGTTTCATTTCAAATATGTCGCTAGATTAGGCTACTTCAAACTTGCGATAGTTAAGGGCATAAGCGTGACGTGCCACATGATTTCAAAATGTCTGTGGTCTTTTTGAAGCCGCTTCTTATTTTCGTATTCATTTATTAATGAATGGTGGCAAAACGCCGGCAATGTTTAAAAAAATATTTTTTATTTAGCTTTTCTGCCGCCCCCAGAAGCGTGCCGCCCTAGGCGGCCGCCTAGTTCGCCTAGTGGTAAAACCGCCCCTGCATATAGTATACATATATGTACATGCATACTTTCTCCCACTTTTCCGTGGCGTGGAGAGAAAAAATATAGCGGCGGTCAACGTGTTAACAGACGTACAACCTTTGTTTGTGATGCCATCCAGGAGATATTTTATCAATGGCCACACCATTCCTGGGTTGACAATTGTTATCTAGAAAAGCTTTCATAATCATATTTTTGGTTACTTTAAAGATCTATATTAGGAAATATCTGCTTTAGCTTTAGTGATAAGTATCCTTACAAAGCATTTGTCATGATTGTATTCTGTATATTCTGCTTGCTTGACAGTATAACGTTCCTTCCTGGCAGTGAGTAAAACGAAATGCCACTTGAAACATCTGACAGAAACATCTGATTGTCTGCCTCAGTTTGGGGTTGCTAAATTTAAGCTGTTTTATACTTGTTGAGTGTTGACATTTGTAAGCTGCATCTGTGGTTTGATTTACATTTGTCAAACAGGTAGACAATCATTATTACATATAAGAAATGCAGCCATCGTCAGACATGCATTTCATTACATATGGCTATCACAGTTCCATGCGGCTCACCTTCAGTTATCAGCGTCTTCTGTTTTTTAGTGGTATTTTAATGTTCATTTAGATATTGCTCTGTGTAACTGAATGCTGAATTGGTCAGTAGTTAGAGTGTGTATCTTTTTAGTAACTCGATATTGCTCTTAATCCAAAGCGTGTTTTTTGTTTGATGTGTATCTTTAAGATTTCGGCAATTAAATATAATTTTGCACCTTTCACAAAATGTCGTCTGTGTGCTAATGTGTGTAATTGTGCTAGATTTGTTTCTATTCCTCTACATTACATGACAGTGTCAACCTGTAACAGTATGCAACGAACTGCTATTATTACCATACTTTAATTCTGCAAGCTAAATGTACAAGATAGGTATATGATAATACAGCTATAGCACTGATCAGTCAACTGCCTTCCTCTAACACACAAAACCGGCCAAAAATGGTAACTGAAACTATAACATTCTAAATTAATAATAACGAAAACTTACGAAAACCTAAACGAAAACACACAATGGAAACCTAGCATCCTAGTGTGTTCAATGTCTTTGGACCTGAGGTGGAATCCGCGGAAGTCGAAGAATTGCGTGCTATCCTTTCTGTGTTTTATATTCAGCAGTTTGTTCGGTAATCTTCCATTCTTTGGAATTTTATAACGTCTTCATAAAACTCAACAAGAAATTTTTACCACATTAATCATTAAAAAGGACATAGACCTATATCATATAATGGCCTGTTGCCTTACGCTAAGAATGGTTGCTATTTACAGTTTGATGTATTGTACAGTGTTGATGGCTAAGTATCAGTGAATGAATAACTTAAACTAGAACTAAAAACTGAAGAAACTGTAACGAGGAAGTTTCAGTTTCTATTAACTCAAATCAAAACTAAAACTAAAACTTGGCTAAATAACTAAAACAAATAGTAACTGAAACTAAAACTCAAGACAAAACTAAAAGAGCACTTGAGGCTCAGGAGTCAAAGTCGCCAATGCTCAGTAGTCTGAGGGAGGTCCGAGTCCGGTTTCCAGAGGCTCAGAAGGGGCACAGCAGACGTTAAGGTGGGTGTCGTTTAGGTCGAGGATTGGAAGTTACAGGATCAGCTGAATCGGGTAAGAGTTCTTGAAAAGGAAAGACTTTAGTTTCTAGTGGAAACCCTTGGGGTGATGGTGAATGATTGGCGATGATGGTGGAGGAACCGAAAAAGTGCGGAATTCAGGAGGTTGATCGTTCCAGAGACGCAGTGTTGGATACTGCTGGGTTGGAGAACTTGAGATGAGTAGTGACCGGGGGTCGAGACAGAGTGAGAATGGAGGATGATTGGGTAGATTGGGCTTGCTGGATGGTGGAAGGATTGGAAGGAGATAGAGATAGCTGGACTGGAGTATTGTAGGGAGTTATAGGTTAGTGAGAGGACTTTGAAGTGGATTTGCTCTGGGATTTTTAACAAGTGGAGTGATTTGAGGATGCTTGGGCATTCTGGTGACAGTTCTGGCTAGTGAGTTTTGGATGAGTTGCAGACGCTTGAGTTGTGTGGATTCAAGGTTTGAGAAAGAGGGAATTGCAGTAGTCGAGCTTTTAATGGACAATGGAGGTAGCAATGGTGGAGGCAGTTTTGAAGTCAAGCATGGGCCGGATTCGGCGGAGGTCACGAATGTGCATGAAGCAGGAGTGCGAGAGGTTGGAGATGTGGTTAGAGAAGGAGAGATGTGGATCAAAAGTAACACCGAGATTGCGGACCGGGGCATAACAGGTGATGGTAAGAGATGAAGTGTTATTGGATTGGTGTATTGAAGGGTCAGGGATTTTCTTAATTTGGTCAGGAAGGCCTAGATGATGAATTCTGTTTTGGAAGGGTTGAGGCAGAGGAGGTTGGACGACATCCATTGAGAGATTAGGTTAACTACATTGAGTAATTGTGCAGTGGAGGTGGAAAATGAGCTTGGGGAGAAGGATAGATATGTAGAGCTGAGTGTCGTCTGCATAGAGATGGTGGTCAACAGAAGAGGATTTTATGAGATGGCTTAATGCTGTGTACAGAATGAAGAGCAGTGGACCCAGGATGGAGCCTTGAGGGACACCACAGCAGAGTGCGAGAGGTTGCGAACAGTGGCTGGAGGCTTTAACAGAGAAGGATCTGGAAGACAAGTAAGACTATAACCATAATAGAGCAGTACCAGAGACGCCAAACCAAGATGATAGCTATAGTCGATGAAGAAGGAGGCTGTGATCGATGGTGTCGAATGCGGCAGAGATGTCAAGGAGACAGAGGCAGGAGACTTGCTGGTGGCTCATGGCAGAGTAAAAGGTGTATGCAAGTTTCTGGCTAAAGAACATGTAGATCTGAAGGAAGATTATTCCACATGGTCAGCCCAACTACTGAGAAGGCACGATGTTGCATCTTTGAAGTGCGCGCAAAGGGAGCAGCAAGTTCGCCACGAGATGCAGAACGAAGATTTCTGCGGGCGGCCAAACCTGAGATAGGGCAACAGAACTCACGCAAGTAGGCTGGGCGCACTGTAACTGGCACTGCCAGACCCAGACTGAAATCCTAAATTGAATACACTGGAAAACAGGAAGCCAGTGGAGCACGTCACGCATATAATGCAAGACATGGTCAAATTTAGAGAAACCACCAACAAGCCTAGCAGCTGCACAAAGCACGCGCTCAAGCTGAGCAATGCTTCCCAAGGGGAGGCCAGCATAGATGGCACTGCAGTAGTCAATCCTACTACAAACAAACGCATGAACAAGAGCAAGTGAAGCATTTGGTGAAAGTAATAATAATATAATAATAATATCTTTTCTTTAATTAAGCGCCTGACAAACGCACAGCGCTGTACATTTACATGTTATACAATTGAAACAATCTTAACTAGTTAACTACTAACAGAACAGACAGCTTGCAATACACGGCGCTAATAACAGCCTACAAAGCATATCCGCCCTAACGGGGCTCGAACTCGGTACCTCTCGCTCTCTTCGCCAGATGTTATCCAACGCGCCATCGGACCCCCCAAACGTGAACGGGAAATGGCCCGCAGTTGCCGCAAATGAAAAAAATAAAGATTTAAATGTTCAGAGTAGGTAAGTTCCTGATCAAAAACAACCCTTAGATTGCAGACAGATGTCAAGAAGACAAAGTGAGGGAAGTCAGCAGATATGGCCTGAGGATCTATTTTGTTCAGCTGCTGCCATATAAATTGCGTTTATGACGCGTCCTTAACTGAGCTGCCCGAGTCTTGGCCAATCTGCCAATCTCTTGTATGTTTAAAACTACAAGAAACACTGCACTGACTCCCACTTGAGGATCTAATTACCAGAGATGTAGTACTTAGTAGTTATACTTGAGACCAAAGTACTTGTACTTGTACTTGAGACAGTACTTGGACACAACTGACAGTTTTTTACAGGCACTCGGATAGGTTACCAAGCTTTGCCTTTTTGTTTAGTTGATAATTCTTAAAGTCTAGACAGTGGAGATTTTGGCAGTTCTTTAGTATTAACTGGTGTTTCTGATTTGATCTTATCATTATATTCGTTTATTGACACTCAGGACAGCTGACACACCACAATTGATTACAAAGAGTTCACAAGAATAATAAAGATAGAGTTCAAAATATATAACTATGGTTCACAAGATGGAAATATTTGTATATGGTACAATTTGTCAAAGACTCAAATTATTGTCATCAATTTCCAACACAGGGATCTATTTCTGTTGATCTGGTCCTTCACCCATGTGAGTCTCCATCTAAAGAAATGATCATTTTCCACCCTCGACATCAATTTGACCCTCCTCCTACATTGTAGCCTAGTGGTTTCCCTTTCTGTGCCGTGACACTTGCTAGCCGCCAGAGGCGCTGCGCTGCACATACGCTTCAATGCGGTATTTAAACAGAAGTTTCCTGTTGTGTACTTCTGTGTAATGTTTGTCTTTGAATATAGAATCCTTGGAGCTGGAATCATGGCCTGAATTTAGAAAAAGAAACAGAAAATAAGGAAAGTAATTCCATCAGTTAATGCGCTAGAGCGAAAGTATAGAGATCTAAATGCGTTTACTGCGATCTGGTTTTATTGACTGTAGCAGAAAATTTGCAGTCATGTTTGTTTATAATAGACGATTGTTGGAGCACTTATTCCTACTGGTCTTGGATTTTCATAGCAACAAAACGTGTTGATCTGGTATTATTCGTTGGTATGGCTTCTTCTTTGTATTGTCTGCCAAAATCGTAGAGCAGCAATAACAGTGCAATTAAAGGTGGGGATTACAGAGCTTGCTAGGAAATTTCGGAAATAACGATAAATGTATCGGAATAAGTGAAAAAATGACCTGTGAGGGTTTCAAAAGAACTAAATTTTATATGGGTGATAATGTTGACGAGATCTCCATCCTATAGAAGTTTGGAAGCAATCCGATTAGACGCCTTCGTTTTTAGACCGTTTATTTCTGGAAGATGACTCATAGTCCGTCTGCTAAAGTCCATAACTCAGGGCAATCGTGCAAAAGTGGAAGAGAACCTGTAATTTTTTAAGTTGCTGTGAAGTGCCCAGTAGCAGAAATTCAGTCTTTGATGGGTTAAGGAGGGGTTTATTGGATGCCATCAAGGACTGTACTTCATCAAAGACAGCGGACAACAGCTGTAGGCCTATAGATGAGTCACATGACAGACTGTCAAATGAAATGTAGATTTTAGTATCGTATCATCAGCACAGAAATGATATCCTAACGAATGATTAACCAGCAATATATTCCCCACTCAGACGTTCTAGTAGGTCCCCAATTTCTAGACCGTGGTTGTGCCCCTGAGCCTGTAACTCACTTATTTATATCAATAATTTTGGTGGTATAGTTTAACTGATTACCGTATGTCATATTTTCAAACTTTTTGAATCCATTAAATAGGGATATGTATAATAACGAAAAGCAAATTTGGGTAAATAAAGTGGTTGCAACGGGCTCCATTTGGCAGCAAATGCTCTAAAATGCGTTGTCGGCTGGGGCACACCCCGCTGGGAGGGGAGCTTACGACGCTTCGTCAGACCCCCTAGTCGTGGCAGACTAGTCTAAATCCGTTAAAATATGCACTGGGACAGACAGTACACAGCACTAAGTACTCACAAACAGTGCTACCAAATCCACTCACCATCCCAGACACACGATCATATAAAACTGACAAACCCAATATGATGTAATTTATCAATAAATTTCTGGTAAACGTGTAGTTTAGCATCTTAAATTATTTGCCCATTGTAGCAGTATAATTTTTTATCAATCCAACTTCTACCGTTATTATACATATCCCTATTTAATCCTTTTCATCGATCCAGCTTCTATTTAGGCAAGAATTCGTTTCATCAATCCAGCTTCTATTTAAGCAACAATTATTTTTCATCAAAACAACGTCTATTTAATTATGAATTAGGCCTATTTTTCATCAAATACTCTAAAATGCATTGTCGGCTGGGGCACACCCCGCTGGGAGGGGAGCTTACGACGCTTCGTCAGACACTGTTGATCGCACCGTCCTCTTAGACCTGCAGCTGTCTAAGTCGTTTGGGATACTTCGAATCGGCGTCAAGCTTGGCACGGCTACCTAGCCAAAATGTACTGAGTCTTCTCTAGGTTTGGACAAAGACGATTAGCGGATAACCACCGATCAAGAGCAGCTGAAGCCTCTAGAATACATTCAACCATAGCAGCGGCTGTGACGGAAGGGTCATGAAGGTAAGGAACGAATGGAACCAAAGAAGAGCAGTCAACAATCCCAAATGACTTAGACAGCTGCAGGTCTAAGAGGATGGTGTGATCAACAGTGTCAAAAGCGGCACTAATGTCATAAAGGGAGAGTAGAATGATATGGCTACGGTCCACATCATGAAGTATATCTCCTGCTGTTTGTTTTATTGGACACAGAATATAGCCCTTTATTGCACAGCAAAATTGCAGAATAATCAAGTAATGGTTGCTGAGGACTTTAATGACATGAATATTCCGAAACTTTTTATTCGATTTTTTCACTCTATACCAATGAAAGAATCAAGCGCACATAACTTGAGTTAGAAAAAAGATATTTTCATTCTGTAAAAAGTATTTTGAAGCAGATTAATTGTAGAATATGACTGAATAAAAAGGTCAGAAACTGACATGTGACGGGTTTTGACCCCTGGCGTCACACATGGTCACACCTGCAATCCTGCATGACTGTCTAATTAAATATGCAAGGCCTGTTTGGCCAATCGTATATACACCTTATATACACACAATACTGCTGTCAATCAAACATTCAGAAATGAATATTAATTAAATTAAGTTGATCAACATAGTTAATCAAACCAAGGTCATACTTCTCAGAAAGCACGTTCACAGTTGTTCTGCGGAACTTTAGCCAATGAAATGATTTGAGGATTGGTGTTATGTGGTGACCAGGTTGCTTTCTGTTGTAGGATCACAAGTCTAACAGTGGATTAGAAAGGTTTTCAAATAGACTGGACAGTCTGCCTTAGAGAGATGACACATACTGGACTGCGAGTTGTACGAGGTCCAGACTGGAAGTATGGTGAACAGGATGGAGGACTTGGTCATGTGGGAACTGTTACGTTGCCAGATAGATTGATCCACTGCGTTCTGCCACCGGATTCTGTGTTTGTTACATGGGACTGTGGAGTTATTGCCAACTATCGGACAGGATTGGATGGCGCCTTTGACCTCGTTGTCTTTGACAATTCAGCAAAAAGTAATTTTTTATAGTTCACACTCCTGTGACATCCATTTAATGTTGTTGGGTTGATATGCAGTGACCTGTTTTTGGTATGTATGTATGCATGTATGTATGTTTGCATTTATGTGGACTTTTATAAAGCACATTTTAGGAACCTCTTAAAGCATTGCAACAGATTGTTTGATAAATTTAACTCTATAACAATATTGGTCACAATGTTAAGCTGTGGTAAAGCCTGATTTACCACTGCTAGTCACACCATAGTAAACAATACTGACATCGAGATTTGTTATGGATTACGATCCTATTGATTTTTTTATAAGAGCGACAATGAATCAATAGAATCAATAGAGTACGACAAGGGGTGTGTACTGTGTACGCACCTTGTATAGCTACACCTCTGTCAGAGGTGCTCCTGACTTGCCAAGAGAAGACTATGATCAAGCAGAATTTAACTTGTGATTGTAATTAGAAATTTATATAGATCCACTTCAAGAAAAACTAATCACAGGTGCTCTCTACACTAGGGGGCCATCCATTTAGTACGTACGCATTGAGGGGTAACCCAAATGCATCTGATTATGTATGCTTGCGTATGTGTAGGAAGGGGGGGGGGTAAAACTTTGATAATACTTTGTCTAGATTGGCCTTCCTTCAAATGAGTGACAGTTCAGCGATAAGGCAATTACTATAGGGATAAGTACGGCTGTGGGAAAGGATCACACACTTGTATGCCCATTACCTCTGACTGCTATTAACTGTCTTGCAGCTGTGCACCGAGTCCTGACAGTTTGGCCGCCTGCCCTATTCAGTCAGAATTTAGACCGTTCTATAGAATTGGGGGGGGGGGTTGAGTGTCAGGCATACGTATGTAGATGGGGGGAGGGTGCTGAAAGTACCCATGTGTATAGGGAGGGGTTAAATTTTTCCCGGATTTCTGCATACGTACTAAATGGATGGCCCTAGCCTATATGATGTTAAATGTAATTAATGGCAACATTTTATCAGTAGCAAAATAAAGCATAGAAACCCTAGAAAAGTCACCAGTGGTACATGTTCACACACACACATATGTGGAGCCCAACACACACAGATTCTCATCCATAGTTGACAGATTGCATCATGTTCAGAGTCTCTGGACTAAACTTCATCAGTAGTGTGGAGGGTCAACAGACTGTATACGTCCGTGGCACATGATAACACCGGTGCCCTGTGGTCCCTTGTCAGATGGGAGATGATTCATGTCCGGCTATACTCCAAGCCACTAGATTCACGTAGATTAGGTATTTGTTACGTGTTGGTCAGTAGATTGAAGCATTACCAGTGGTTTTCGACCTGACTTCTCCAGTGGATTATCATTTTTTATTGTGATTTCACTTGAAGCAACCATTGACTGATGTCTTGGACTTTCTGAAAACAGAAGTCATGAGATTAGATTAGTCTGTTGGCCGAGATGATTTCAAAGACCTGCATCGCTTCTCTGCTGAGACGAAAATTATCCGGCTGCAGAACAGAACCTAAGCACTCGAAAGGACTAGAAATAAGACTAAAGGAAAACTAATGAATAAAAAATGCACTAGGTGTGACTATGATTTTTTAGTTGTTATTATTGTTTGCTTAAACTTTATGGTAGAGGAGTTGAGGTTAGAAAACCCAATAATTCCTAATTGCACAACTGCCAGAAGAAGAGAATTAAGTGTTCAGGTGTTAATAGAATAGTCAAACAAGTTAGAATTCTCATTGCTTGTAAATAATGCTATAAGGTCTAAATTTTCCAAGGATTTGTGAGTTTATTATTATCTTTGAGCCGAAGGGCAGAGCGAGCGGTTAATGGTTTTATTGAAAGTTGTCTTAAGACTTTGGGAAAGTGCTTTTTAAGGTATGTTGAATTTATTAGGTTATCCCTTAATTGGATGAATGTCTTGAATGAATGAGTGAATAATATGAACTTTATGTGCCAGACATCAGAGATCAGAGGCATGTTCAGCCATTAAGAGAAGGGGAGGTGGACAGATAAGTGACTGATGGATTTACAAAATAGAAAAATAGAAAATTTTAAGTTGCCGCTTGAAGAATGAGATTGTAAGGGTTGACCTTATGAGTAAAGTTAATTTATTCCAGACAATGGCCATGGTGAAGCTGACAAAGCTTCTGATGATCACTGGAACATGTAATGCGTGCAGGGTCGTGATAGTCGATTGTGGATCAGAGGTAAGCAGGTTGCTGAGTGTGAAGGAGTTGATAGCAGCCAATGAAAATTGATACTCTTTGAGATAGGAAGCCAGTGGAGTTGTGACAGAAGACCAGCGGATGAGGGTTTGCTACTAGGACAAACGAGACGTGTCACCAAGTTCTGCATCCATTGTAATCTTTTGATATTATGAGAAGAGGTGTGATACAGAATAGCATGGAATTAGCATAATCTCATCTTGACTGAACAAGAGCATTAGAGCATAACAGCAACAGAGGTGGCCATATTGTCAGTAATAACAGATAGCAGATAGCATGTGCTTCAGGGCTCTATGATGGGAGAAATTGTTTCTACAACTGTAGATTCACAGTGCTTCCCAATCTTTTTTGACTATGGAACCATTTTTGACCTGATATAAATAAAACATGGTATGTGTTGCACCTGCAAAGTTGACCAATATAAGTTTAATTACTAACACAGTTATGGATAACTTC
This sequence comes from Aporrectodea caliginosa, assembly GCA_020284085.1. Lineage (NCBI taxonomy): Eukaryota > Metazoa > Annelida > Clitellata > Crassiclitellata > Lumbricidae > Aporrectodea > Aporrectodea caliginosa. The sequence continues at coordinate 1,316,875 of JACEVL010001042.1, forward strand.
ATTCTCTTTTATTAAAGCATATTTTAAACAAAATGGTTCATATGAAAAAATAAAGTTTAAACTTTAAACCAAGTCCCCTGCAATGCAAATATAAGGAATATGTGAGGTTTATCCAATATCCTGATGGAACCCTTGTATTCTCCTCATGGAACCTTAGGGTTCCACGGAAAACACTTTGTTCATGAATGGGAGGAAAGTGAAGCATCCGCTAACAAGTGCCAAGAAGTATTGCAACAGATTTGGTGAATTACGACAGAGACCATTTGACTGAATCAGGAATACAGTGAATGCAAACAATGTTCAACTTTCATGATGTTAGAATGAATGCTACTGATGGAAAGCGGAATATACAAATACTAAACTGAACTTTAAGTTGACCAATAGGTGAAACATACCGTAAGCAGAGAATTTTATTGAGCCAAGTACAGGGCTCTATGGGACACCAGTATCAAGAGGGATAGGAACTAAAGTTGACTGGACAATTATAACAGTTTGAGAGCAACTATGTAAATAGGGTGTGATCCAGCCAAGGTCAGTTCCAGAGATGCCAAAACATGTTGTCAGTCTAGAAATAAGTACATTATGATCTATGGTGTCAAACATAGTGCTAAGATCAAGTGAGATGAGAAGTTTGGGCTGGCCACAATCTGCAACTTGGTAAATATTACACAGACTGTTTAGTAAGACATTATCTGTAGAATAAAATGGCTATAAGCAGAGGGCTGTCCTTAAACGATGTCACGTGATTTTGTCGATTTTTCACCCCTCCCTCCCTTTCGTCACACGTCGTCACAAAAAGTTACATAAGTTGATAATAAAACATGTTTCAAATCACATTTATTGCATTGTAATAAGTTTTTAATGTGGCACTGCACTCCGATGTTGTTTTACAGGAGAAAGTCAGGTATTAAAAAGGAGTCGTTGGAAAGCTGATATTAGCATAAAATTAACTTGAATATTCATCGTCTAACCAATTTCTATAGATGTTCAGAATATTTTGTAGTAGAACAAAGCAAACTGGAAGAGTAGAATTGCCATAATAACATATTCATTCCATACAATGAAAGCTCTTGTAGAATCATTAGAATTAAAGCGTTTAATATAAACAATTTATCCAAAAATTTACAGAATTTATGCTTCTCCATTCTCCCATGGTGAAGAAGAATGCTCATTCATGGAACAAATAGGGAGAGCATGAGTATCTGGCACTGGGATCTCGCTGGTGGAACATCCGGTTGCCGCCAAATTTCGCTCGGAAAGAATGTGCACTTTTATTGGTTTTTAAGCCGTATGATTGCAAATGGCTCATCTATTAGTGGGTATATTGCGTCTGAGTCCACTTCTGTGATGCCTGTCAAGTCAACTGCGTGGAATATTCATAGTTTGGACGATTTACACGACAGCTACAATCATCTCCTCATGGCAGCCACCACGTGTTTGGTAACAACTAAGAACGGAGAGTCCGGATCCGAATTTCCATGCACTTCTCCTGTAAGCCTTCAGAAATGGACGCCTGTCAGGTCAACCGCATGGAATATTCTTGTTTTGGACTACTTTAACAACATTTACAATCATCTCCTCATGGCAGCCGCCACGTGTTTGGTAACAACTAGAACGGAGAGTCCAGATCCGAATTTCCACGCGCTTCTCCTGCGAGCCTTCAGAGGTGGACTATAAAGATTCCAGCAACACAACATCTGTTGCCAAGAAAATCACGGATGCAGTCTTATTAATTATATGTAGACTTTGTAGCATCGGCTACCAATGAACTTGCCATTCTTCGAACTGTTACCATCTTGAAGCGAGCATCAGAAGCGCTCATATAGTAGCTGCTAATAGCTGACGGGCCATTTTGGGCTTTTCCTGATCCAACGACAGTAACATTTAATATCAACTGTCTATACTCATGTACAGCGCCCTTTCCTTCGGCCTCGGCTGTGCTACGGCGCTATAGAAATCGTCTTATTATTATTATTATTATTATTATTATTATTATTATTATTATTATTAAAAATATGACGGTGACCTAATATTTAAATAATTAGAAAATTATTAATAATGGTGCCCATATACATTAAAATAATAAAAAAAATAATGAAAATTTAATACTCAAAATTAGTGCTGTTATTGTTAAAATTAAATTGTTGTTACTTGTTAAATTTAATTACATAGACCTGATGTGACGTCACATTTCTCAAACCCCCACCTCCATGTCACACATTGTCACTAATTCCGACCCCCCACCCTCCCATAGGTGCGAGACGTCATATATGGACGGCCCCAGACTGAAGAGTTCTGAAAAATGGTGAACCTGCAATGTGTGGTTGAAGTCTGGCCTGAAATAAATGTTAGATTATTTTAGAAATACTATTGACTACAGCCTCTTGTAATTGTATCGTGTTGTATTGTATTATATTTGAAATTGTTTTAAACGCCTCTCACAGTATAAGCTATTCAGAGGTGTTGTTAGCATGACAGGCCCAAGGGAATAAAAGTCTTCAAGCAGTCGGCAGATGAGGAAGAAACCCCAGCCGAAATCTGAGAGTGTATAGAGTGGAAAGGTCATTCCACGAGGAAAGACCGACAGAATCAATGGGCCATAGCAGTCCTTGCCCTAGGGACAAATAGATCAACACGGTCTAGAGAGCGAAGAGGACGAACAGAAACAACAGAGGTGGACTTGCACATCAGATCACAAAGGTCCTTGGGAGCCCGTCCTTGCTGAGTACTAGAAACCATGAGCAAGATCTTGTACCGGATTCAAGAAGCAATGAGAAGCCAATGCAGTTCAAGAATCAAATAAGTTGAAATAATGAGAGAAGCGAGGAAGGCAGGCAATGAGCCTAGCTGCCAAGTTCAGGACCGATTGAAGGGACGATAGTCGTACTTTGGGAAGACCAGCTAGTAACAAATTACAGTAATCAATGCGACAGCAGATGAATGCATGGACTATGGCTGTGAAAAGAGAGGAGATAGATCTTCTAATAGCATGCAGGAGCCTCAAATGGTAGTAGCAAGAGTGCGTTAGGATCAGAAGATATTCAGAGAACGTTAAATTGCTCCAGGGTGACTCCCGAATCATGGACGCTGGAGGAGATAGTAAACTCATGGTACTTTGCAGAAATTGAAGGAAAATGAAGTTTGAGGAACTGCTGATAATTTAATTTATTGTATCCTCTTTATGTCTCTCACATTTGTTCTGTCTCGTTTACTCATGACCAGTTTATGCACGAATCTTCGCACGAATCTTCGTGATGTGTGGCAGTGGTGGCGCCAGGGGGGGGCTAGGGGGTGCTTAGCCCCCCCTAACTGCGGTTCAGCTCCCCCAAAAGGAAAGGTTTTAAGCAACAACAAAAAGTTATCCATAATGGGAATTCCCAATGGGAATAACTTACCATGGCTTTTTGAGCTTTAGCCCCCCAAACCTGAAATACTGGTGCCGCCACTGATGTGTGGTTGTGCCATGCCCCTATGCTACCTGCTTGTATTTAACTGTGGCATGTGGTAACGTGCGATTCAAGAAGTTGCTGTGTAACACTACATGGCAGAATCTTATTGAAATCAATACACACACTGCTTCTGATGATCAGACTGAGTATTATTCAGTCTCACCATCATTATTTTAGACAACCTGTATTAGCCTTGCACAGCTGCCTTTATATGAAGCAAATGCTGCAGATGCAGCTGGCTTTAGGCCGTGAAGGGGCTGTTCAGCTCCAAAACAGGTCAACTACATCTCTCCACTTACCCTCACTACCAAGCACCAACTGCCGTCAACAGCCTTGTTACTGACCCATCTGCTGCACCCAACGCCAGTTACCTACATCCACACCGGTTATGTGATCATTCTGTTGCTGTGTGCATTTTTAGATGTCCAGCACATTTTTGTAACATGTGACAATTGTGATGAACATGGAATTATTGGAATACGTTGGAAGTGTCAGGAGTGTGATGATTTTGACCTCTGTTCCCTCTGCTACATGAATGACAAACATGAACTTTCTCACAGATTCTGGCGCTTAGACACACCTCTGTCATACAGGTGAGACTGCTTTTGCAATTATGCATAGCATCCTCTATCAGTATATCAATTACCGTATATACTCGACTATAAGTCGAGAAATTTAAGTCTATTTCAGGATGACGAAAAAGGTCTTCGACTTATACTCGAGAGGCAAAATTAACCCGAAATAGATGGAAGATTTTCGGACCGAATATTCAACATTACGAAAATGGACTTAAAGATTAAACCCTCAGTTTAGTTTAGTTTTCTTTGTTTTTACATCGTTTTTCACGAAAAATCACATTTCAACAAGTAACTGACTACATATAGATCAAAACTAAATATTCTTCTCTTATAATAATGTTATTATATACTTCTACCTAATAATAGTCCCAACTTCTACGATATATTTCATGCATCGAAAGCGAATTCCTTTATTATCGCTTGCTTAGGCCTCCACCAAAAGACATCAAATATCAAGCTATACATGGTGTCAGAACCGACGAGTAAGGACGCAAAAGTTCAATTCGTTTCCTATGAAATCTTTCCAAAAGTTCTGTATATATCTGTAGTTTTGCACAAAGCATTTATTAATTTGGAAGTTGTTAGTTTTAATAATTATAATAAAATACGTACCAAATACTTACCAAAATGAGCGAATTGAAGAGGAAACAAGCCACATATGAATCTGGCTTTCAAGTTGAAAGTTGTGGAGTATGCTGAATTTCATGGAAATTCGAATGCCATGTAAAAGTATGATAGACTGTTTGGGGAATCAGATGATGATGATGAAGAGTTTGAAGGATTTTAAACTACTTTTTGTTTGTTTTAAGATTGAATCTATTAATATCAATATAATTATCATGAACTTGAATTTTTATTCACATACTACAGTTTAATTGCACTACATTGAAGATGCTTCCCTTACTTACCAAATTTATTATACAAATCGGAAGCACTGAACAGATGTTACCAATTTGTATTCACATATTGTTTATATTACTAGAAATGATTTTCAAACATAATTTTATTAGATTTTGCGTATTTTATAAGTTTTTTAATCACTAAAAATTGTTAAACATCACTCGTTTTGATTTTAATGGGTTCGACTTATATTCGAGCCGTTGATTTAGGACGCTATTTTTTTTCCAAAAAGTACACTTCGACTTAAACTTGAATCGACTTATAGTCGAGTATATACGGTAACTTGATAATGAAGCATGTTATAAGGAAACTTCTGTGTATTTTGTTCACTAGTTAATTTGTCATAGCTGTTCTTATTGTTGTTCAATGGTAGGAGCTTAATTCAGCTTCAGCTAAACTTGGGTTAGTATGGTATTTGCATTGACTGTTCTTATCATAGGTCTTTTTTGAATTTTCAGAATTCCTGTTCCATCCAGAATTTCAAGTAGGAAAATGGAAGCAAAAGGTATATTTGAAGGTGCAAAGGTCATACGTGGCCCTGACTGGCAATGGGGAGACCAGGATGGTAAGGCTTACAATATAGTGCTTTCTCAGTGGCTTTCTCATAGGCTTTGGAATTCACCTATCACTTTATCCGTTCTGCTTATTCTCTCTTGTCATTCAAATCCAGCTTTGAAACTCATCTTTCCTCCTTTCTTATCCACCATCGTATGCCATTTTAACTCTCTGGCACCATCGATCTTGACATGGTCACTTGGTCAGGTTAGAGACACAGACTACAATGCCTGGCCTGATGATGCATTATGGTAGCAGCTGCTAAGCATATTGCAGAGTATTCATTTAGATGAGAGTGCATTTCTATTGCATGTTAGACTAGATTAGATAATGCTATGCTTTCTCTATTATATTATTTTAGAAGTTAGTTTGTTATAATATTACAATGGGACATTAAAATATTTTGGCAATTGATTTAAAAACTTGACCACCAATGTATGCTTACACATTGCCAGTTGGCAGATTTATGTTTCGTACAAAGATGTTTTGCCATTTTACCCCAAACAGATTTACTGCTCACTTTGTGTAGTATGTTGAACTCAGCTGAGCATAGCTGTGTTGATATTGTGGCCCCAAGATGTGTCATTCTGGGTCTCTTTCCATACTGTAGGCCAAAAATCAAGGCTGTCAGTTCCTACTCCATAACTGTAGTCTATGTGGCCGTAGGTTGACCACTGCTTGGTCTTCTCTATTCCGTTGGTAGCACGTTCATCCTTGCCCAGTGTGCCCTCATGGCTCTTCAGTGTGGTCCTCATTCTCTGGAGCATGTCATTATTCTGAGCACTCCTCAACCAGGCCTCTGATTGCCTTACCCGGACTCTTCCAGGACTTGCACTGTTCATGGCCATTTCAGTTTCTGGCCCAAGACTCTGTAAATTCATTCTGATGCATATTTATTCTACAGAGATCATGTTGACCTTTAGATCAAGACTGAAATCTACCTTTTCCAGTTCAAATATTCATGGATGTGATGCTGTCATGTACATGGACTGACAGATTTTAGATTGCATTTTGCATCTACATAGCAGTGACCATTAATTTATGAATACTCTATGCCTTCAGAGATCAGATTAAATTAGATTTGGTTAAATACTGTTTTATTCCAGGTGGAGATGGTGGAGAAGGTATTGTTACAAAAGTGACTGGAAAAGATGAGTACTGTTGGAGGAATGTGGTAGATGTAAAGTGGAAGTCGGAAAATTGCAACCGATATCGATTAGGCCAAGAGGGAAAAATTGATGTCCAGTTCACCACAGAAGCAAGTGGAGGATATTTCTATTATGAGCATCTGCCAAATTTAGGTAGGTTTTCTGTGCTGCCTCTTTTCAATCTATGTCCATGTATCAGGTGATATATGTAGTAGCGTATGAATTTAATAGTGCATCAGCATGTAGACTTTTTGTGCTGGTGATGTGCAAAGCTGGATTGACTTAAGGGACTATCTCTTTTATAGTGATGGGGATTTGTCAACCAGAGATCTAGCCAGATGTGTGCTGATATACGGTAATAATTATATTCGTTTATTAGAAATCATGCAGGTTGACACACTGTAACCTGGAATATCAACAGGTAATGAATGAAATAATGTAAAAAGATAGTGTCAATTGAGCTGCTGTTGTAGGGGATATTGGAGGTATTATTGATTACTGATTTTGACTATTATACAGGACTCTAGAAATGAAATTCTTATCATCTTTATTAGGTAGTGCAAAGATGTGTAGTCGAGGGCACAAGTTATAGTGAGGCTTTACTAAGGGCAGAAACAGTCTGCAAGAATGTGAGTTTTGTTCCGGATGACAGCTGCCAGAATCCGCTGTTCTGCCTCTTTCGTCATGTCATCCACACTTGGAAAGTCCATTAGAAGCTATCCAGCCTTTCGGATCCTAGTCATATGCCTCTCAAGTCTTTCTCGTTCACTGGCCGTTGTATAACCCCACCAAGCAGAGGCAGCGTACATTAGGCGGGCGACTGTTGTAGCTCTAATAACCTCCTGTAGTGCATCAGGCTATGAGTATGAAGGACTCGCAGAGCATGCAAAGATCCACAGCATGATGCCATAATCTCTACATGTTGTAAAACCTTGAGATCAGACTGTAGGGTGACCCCAGGATCTTCATTGAGGACACACTGCTCAGTCCAGTGAGAGCCGCCTGGTGGATAATATCTCTCCTTCGTTGGATGTCATTTCCTTTGACTTTTCTTGATTGAGTCGAAGGTTGTTAGTGGCAGCCCAGCTGTTAATCAACTAGAGTTCTTCACTGATTGAGTCTCTCTTCTTTGAACCGATCAGCAAATACGTGTCATCAGCATATTTAACTAAATAGTTCTCTGGATCAACAGGCTGAAGGTATGAGGCATTGATGATATTTGCCACAGGACCAGATCCCTGTGCAATACTTGCATTGATCTCCCTCATCGAGGACACTTCTGTACTTGAAATATTGTGGCATGATGCCTGTCCTTGTAGAAGTTGATCATCCAGTTGTAGATATTATCGGGGATTTCAATTGGGGATAGCTTGAATGCAAGGTTGGAGTGTCTTACCATGTCAAAGGCCTTGGTAAAGTCGACACAAGCATTGCCTAAGGTTTAATGTACAGTAAGTATAACATCTTCCATAGAAGATGTCTCCGAACCATCTTGGGTATATCATGGAGGGATCACATCAGCAATGAGAAGGTCCTGAGGATGACGGGGTCGGATGGCTTGGAGATAACAGTCGAGGCAAGAAGAAGGGAAATAGCTGGGCACATACTCCGCATGCCAGCACAGCAACCGGCGAAGAAGGCGATGATGTGGATACCGGATGGAGGAAGGAGAAAAAGAGGCCGCCCAAAGAAGACGTGGAGGAGCACATTTAAGGAAGATCTAAAGGAAATGGGAATCGATTAGAATAAAGCAGAGAAAGCCGCAAGCAGCCGCACGGAATGGAGAAATCTTGTCGCCCAATGTTCTCGAAGGAACGGAAGGAATTGAGAGAGAGAGAGAGAGAGAGAGAGAGAGAGAGAGAGAGAGAGAGAGAGAGAGAGAGAGAGAGAGAGAGAGAGAGAGAGAGAGGGAGGGAGGGAGGGAGAGAGAGAGAGAGAGAGAGAGAGAGAGAGAGAGAGAGATTTAAAGTATAACATAGCATAACATAACAGGGGTTGTAAGTGGTTCAGAAGACATGCAATCTGTGTTAGAACCACTGCAAATGAACCTGGAATACTTAATGTCATTCATTTCATCATCACTCCGAGCCTCTTTTCAGAATGTGTGACATTGTCCGCTGAGACAGTGGACATTGTCAAATCCAAATCATTGCACAAGTCTCCAACTCTTGCACTGAAGAATTTTCCTTTTGCTTAAGTAATTTATATCTGTGACGTCACCAGTGATTTGTACAACCTTAGTGTCTTGTATGTCTGCTGACTGTTGTCGTCTTGATTATATACCTAGAGTTGCGTTAACCTACTTTGCTGCTTCAACACTTACCTTTAAGGTTTTGCACTCTTATGTTTAATCACTGCCAAGTCCCTCTCTTCTTCACTCACTTCAATGACTTAACTCTCGTTTAATATGCAAACTGTGTGTTTCTCTATCCCAATACATAACTGGGCACTTTTCAAATTAGAAGCAGCATCTGTAAGTTCTGTGGCAGAAATGGATGAAATGATTGAGCTTACAGTCGTCCAGTGTGGCCCTGGGGAGCATCACCGTTTGGGAGGAGAGTTTCAAAGACCTCTAATATGCAGATACGGTTTTCTCTTCTGGTGGAAATGGCAGAGGTATCACTCCTGTCGCTGGATATTTTTGGAAGGGAGGTCAACGTTTTTACTTTGCAGATCAACTGGGATAAGACCAAATGGCAAACCATGTTGAATTGCCCATATGACCAGCTACAGGTGATGAGGTTGGATGTTTTTGAAGCCTTTACTTTCCTTGGCAGCCAGAGAGTGCCCAGTGGTTCCAGCAAACAGGAGATCAAGCACAGAATTGCTAATACCACATCCTGCGTCGTCTTCTTGTGAAAAACATATGTGCTTTACAGTTGAGCTGAGTACTAATTATGTCTGTTCATGCTGCCAGTACTCCTCTACATTTGTGAGACATGGTCCTTCACAGAGGCCCTTTGCCATAAACTTGACATTTTTGACATGGAGTCTCCAGTGAATCCTCTGAAATTTGTACTCGGACCATGTGAGCAAGCTGGTGAACTACAGGAAAACAGTTTTGGCACCGGTCTCTGCCACTGTCCGAAGATGCAAACCGTGCTTCTTTGGGTGTGTTGCTCTCATGCTGTAGAAGATAAGGATCACTGGAAAGTGGCGGGCCCAGTAGGCCACCATATGAACAAGCCCCTAAGGGATTGTTCATGGTGGAGCTAAATTTCAGCCTTCATACAGCAAAGAGGAAGGCTCAGGACAGAACAGTGTGGCATCACATTGTGATCATGGCAACGTTCAGCTGAGTTGATGACCAGAGAGTTTATGTGACCATCTGAACATTCTTGCAGTATCTCTATTTCTTCCTCAGCAGCCACTGCTCTATACAGTATTGTTTCATTATTATCAGACATGGTTCACTTGGTTCTTTTACTTGAATATACCACTCAAGTACAGTTTTTAAGTACTTCTTCTTGAGACCAAAGTGCTTGTACCTGAGACCAAAGTACTTGTCGTACTTGTACTTGAGACCTAAAGCCAAAGAGAAATAGCAAGTTTTGAGGTGTTCCTTAAGAACCATCAATTCCTTAGGGACAGCAACATGGAATGCACAAGAGTCCATGACATTGCTGCATCATGCCTTAATAAAAAAAGACCCACACCCAAAGATCACAGGCTGTCAGGAGATACAAATGGCTGAAGGTAGGCAGGAGTGATAATTGTAAGGGTTTTATAACTTAGGTAGTTTAGATCTTATTTGGACTTCTACAGGAAGCCAATGCAGCTCACCGAGCAGGGTCAAGGAGTTTGTATAGGAAGATGCATGCAGCACCATGTGAGTCAGAGAATTCTGGATGTGCTGAAGCTTGTTGACTTCGTCTACAAAAACCCATTTGGCATAAACAAGGAGAGAGCGAACAAGAGAGCAGGCTATAGACTTTGAAATGTACATATTGCCCTGATATGATAGAACAAGATTTGTAAAGGTTTATTTTTATGTGGGATTGGAAAGAGCATTGGTGTTGGTTTGAGCCAAAAATTATTCCTCCGATTGCCATGACATAGAGAGAGATATGGCATATCTTGTGTGTCTAGTAACTATGGGTGTATGACCAGACTGTTAAAGCTGAACCCTGGATGCACTGCAGAGAGATACTCCACTAGACATGCTGGGACAGATGCCTGGTTGTCAAGTTGGCATCAAGCCATTTTCAGAAGAACACAACAGTCTAACCAGGTGATTTGGGTTAGCGGTGTATGATTTATAATCTCAACATAAAACTCAAAATGCCTCAATTCTAAAACTCTAGTTGTAATACATTTTGGTGGTAAAACTGTGTATTGTATGAAAGATTTTATGATTTATGCAGGATTTTCAGCAACACTGTAAATTAAGATTTCTTTGCATAAAAAACTTGCAGCTTGTTCATGTTTATGCACGCATGTTTCAACTAAGAAGGGCATGCATTATGAGCGTGGGTGTGTTTTGCCAGTTTATTTTGTATATGATAAGTAATTTGTGAGGTCTACTTGTGTAGGCATGTTAGGTGCATGGGTTTGTTAGTTGCATGAAAATGTTGCTTAACTGAATTTATGCATAGTGGTATATGTCCATGAGGCATTCCTGTGTCTCAAATTTTTTATTATTACTGTAGTTTACTCACCAAACTGGGCACAAAAGTGCATGTGCACTTGATGTCAAATAGGAAATTTTAACCATCCGAAAGTTTATGAATATACCTGAAGATGTTCTTTGTTGCTAAGAAACTTGCTTAGATTTTATAATTTGCTTTCTAAACACAATGTATAAAATGTTATGTCTTTTGTTTATGCATGGTTATATGTGTTCCTTGACAATGATCATTAAATTAGGAAGTAAATATTTTCTTGCCGTTCTTTATTTTTGAAACATAGGTCAGTATGCACTGTCACCTAATGGTCTGTCTGTTGGTGATAAAGTAAAAGTTATTTTGGATGCTGAGAAGCTGGAGGATTTGCATAAGGATGAAGGTCTCTGGAATCCAGCAATGATCCAGGTAGAAAATTCTGCAACACTTAAGTTTTCTGAGAAATATGTTTTGTAACCTTTTTCAGAGGAGAAAAGACAAAACTGTTATCAAGTCATTTCCTACTTCTCCGGAATTGACTTTTTGATGTATTCTATAAGCTGATACCTGATGGAAGTCAGGCCAAAAATTTAGGCATTTTTGGTTTCAAATTTATTCACTTTATTTTAGTAAATATAAATTATCAATTGGTGGGAAATCAAATGTGAAAATTCAATGTTTCTACCATGCCATTAGTAAGAGAATTTGCTTTAGCAGGAGGGTGGTACAGTGACGAGGTTCTGTGAGGAAATGGGATAAAAAGTGTTGTTTGAATGTGTTGTTACATTGGAAATCAGATAACAAGGCGAAGACAAGGGTTCTGTGGGAAAATTTCATTTAAAATTATTTCACTCCCATCCTTAAATCACTCCACTGGCTGAAACCCTGACTGCTTCAACTTTAAAGTCCTATTGCTAATATACAACTCCCTATAATACTTTCCACCAAAGTACCTTTGCAAACTCTTCACCATCCAGCCATCCTGCTCTACCTCGATCATCCTCTTATTCTCTCCCGTACCCACAGTCACTACTCAACTCAACTACGGTAATCAGTTCACCAACCGATCCTTGTACTACGCTGCATCTCAACTCCACCAATACTGCTGCTTAGACACCATTATCTGCCCCTCTAATTATCACCCCACAGGCTTTCAACCCAAATTAAAAGTCCCACTTCTTCAAGAATTCCTACTCTAAGCCATGCAATCCTCCACCTTTCAAGCGTTCTCGTCCTCAGTGAAACCTGTCTTAGCAGCTTCTCTGCCTCCTGTCTAGTCTTTTTGGCAACGGGACTTGAATCTTCACTTGGCATCTCTGGACAACCCCTCTGATGTGACGCAGCACTCTTGAATGAGGTGGTGCTCAGTGCTCAGCTTTACAGTATTGCTTTAAAAAGTTGAAGGTTGCGATTGTGATCACAATTATAATATACTAGATGTTTTCCCGTCCTAGGACGGTTCAAAACAATTCGAAAATGTTAAGAGATGCGTGGTCACGGGATATGTTGATTAAGTCTTCTCACTCTATTACTTAAATTCGTTTATTTAACGACGCCGTCATATCGACGATGATTGGCGTCTTATCACTCTATCCTGCCTCTGCCTTATATATAGTCCCTCCATCCATTCACCCTGCCTATAACCCGCCCTTCCTCTCTCCGTCCGTCCGTCCCTCTCTACCTACCTCCAACCATTCGCCCATCCCCTCCCTCCCTCCTTCCTTACCTCCAACCGTCCGTCCATCTCTCCTACAGCCCTCTATCCATCCCTACCACCCTCCCTCCATCCCCTCTGCCTCCCAGGCAGGCAGATATAAAACCCTATAGTTGTTTTCGAGGCAGGTGGGCAGACAGGCAGGAAGGAAATGAAAGAGGCAGGGTGGCAGAAGTGGCCCCTGCCGTCCGTCTCAGCCGTCAGTCCCTCTCTCCGTCCACCCTCTGCCGTAGTCCTTTTGTCACGGCTAGCCAAGGGCTCGTAGAGGTATGCCGGTATGCTGGTGGGTAATCGGCTTCGCCGATGGATGCGAGGGAGGTAGTGAGGGAGGCAGAGACAGAACTCTTCCTCTATAGGGGCAGGTCTCGCCCCGCTTCGCGGGGGGAGAGCGTCACAGGAATGTTAGCTTCGTTGCAGAGATTTCTCTTCGTTTATATTATTAATGTTAGCACTAGTGTAGCTTCGTTAAAGAAGTAAGAACAAGATTTGGATCCATCAGTTGGTGTGATGTTACTTTATCAAATGTCCTATTTTGTATTCTACAACATTTAACATTTTTTACATATCAAATAGCAGTTTTTTTTATTTGCATAACTAAGAGAATTATTAACACTGTTCCTTTGATGTGAATACCAGAAAACGGGCTTTGGCCCATGTATTAGTTGTAATAGTACTATGTACCCCAAATTCAAATGTTACAAAAATGTGAACTGATTTGCATGTAGATAAAACATGGCCAGAAATGACAGTGTCTTGTCATGTTTGTAGTTCATTGGCAGAGTAGGAACTGTGGTCGGCCTTCGCAATGAGGCAGACATCCTTGTCTACTTCAGCTTCTGTAAGCAGACATGTACAATTAAAGCATGCGCCTTGGATAAGGTAATTTTCTTCGACATGTACGTTTATATATAAATTTAAATTTTTCCACTTGATTGTCACTGTCATTTCCCAGTGTAGTTTTTGCTCTGCGTATTTGTTCAATATGTGGCCAGGCTTAGAAAACAAAATTTTGCATGACACTGGTATGGCAGATACTTACTGACCAAAGATGATAAAATATGCACCTAAGTATGGCAAAATTTTAGTTTCTTAATATAAGAAGGATTCTTCTTTGTACTGCAATATTTCAGCAACTACATCTTTTCTAAGTAAATCTTCATCTTTTGAGTGTAGTTTTAGAGCAAACAGGAGCATTTGTTCTGTGCTTATGTATAATTGTATATGGTGAAGGTTTGGATGTAAGAATAAACTTGTTCTTATGTTTTATTTGGTACTGTAGCAATGCTAGACTGTAGTGATAGGTGTACTTAAATTTGGTTAAAAAAAATATTGTGGTAAACATTTTATTTGTGTTAAAATTTTAATGCATTAGTTGAGTTACAGTTGATGCCATTTAAGTTCATAATGGATAAGTGCATAATTCACTTATGTGCTTCGAAGCTTGTTAGTCCCATTTTTAATATAGGGTATTTCAATGAAAGACAGCTCCAGGTGTTTGCAGGCTGTCTATTCTGTTAGTAGTTAAGATTTAAATTGCATAACATGTAAATGTACAGCGCAGTGCATTTATCAGGCGCTTCAATAAAGAAAAGATTATTATTATTTAGGGCTGGTACTGATTAAAAAAATTGTAATCGATTAATCTCCAAAATTTAATCGAGATTAATCGATTAAATTCGATTAATTTGGTCCATATTACATAAATCATGAAAAACTGTTTAGACTTTATACACTGCAAAAATCCTTCAATCATTCGACATGCTAAATTTCAAATTGTCAAACTGAGAAATGCAGTCAGTAGTAACTACCTTCTATCTCCAAAAATCTTAAATAATTTCGCCTTCTTTGACTTTTCCATCAGCATATACCCTAAATGCAAAATGATCGCTTAATTTTCCACTCAAATGTTTCACATTATTACTGTTCGCCATATTGTTTATTCCGGAAATAGGTCGGTTGACGTCATAAAATAAGTAACAAAATTAATCGAAAATTAATCGAACAAGACAAAATTAATCGATTAAATTTTTTTGCGATTAATCGATTAATTAATCGTTAAAATCCGAGGCCTTATTATTATTATTATTATTATATATTGCATACCGGTATGTACGTAAATCGGTTATGTGTATAGTCGGCTACAGGGCCGGTTATGAATTGTATGTATCAGCACCACTTAAATTGTATAGGCATCTTAGAACATTCTGGCCACCTAGGCAGTTCACCCGTGGACAGAAATGACTGAGACTGTCAAGTGGTCTTAGCTGCATTGTGGTCCGTATCAACAGTTGACATAACATTGTTACCGGTGTGCATTGTGTGCAAACTGTATCATAAACTGTGGGGTGCGGTGGTGTAAGGGTATGTTCGGTGCCTTGCAGCTGGAAGGCTGCGGGTTCGAATCCACCTCAAGCCGCCACGTAGGGACCCTGGGCAAGTCCTTCACTCGCAATTGCTCATGCACTTCGGCGTGAAACTCCGATTCAGTGTCCGCACTGTAGTCGGAAGCGCCTCTGAGTAGAAATCTTGAAGGGGCGCTATATAAATATCTGAAATGAATGAATGAAATGAATAAACATTCCGTTTAGTATCTGTCATTCATGCTGTTCTATAGCTTGCTTGACACTCATTTAAGTTGTGAAATGTTAAATGACTGGTTGCATCTGTAAGACTTTGATGTTAGTGGAGTGAATAGAGGTACTTAAACACCTGGAACATAAGGAAAGTCAGTACACGTAGCGAATTTACACAGTACATGTGAACTTCTCTTATGTACATGAGTCGGTTAAGTGCATAGGTTCAAGGTAGTCCTGAGGCTATACACTTAAGCAGCATTGATTGTAGTAGCATGTTAAATACCCACCTTTTATATATTTATGTATATGCATGTGTATATATATAAATATGTATATAAAATTTGTTTATATATGTGCAATTGTTATTTAAGTCTAATTGCTTAAACCTTAGACTATAGGATGTAGCCTAATTTCCAGGGGTATGGAGGTAGTACCTTTAGCCCTCCATTTTAGAACTGAGGATATCATACTCTTACTTTTTCATGCTTGTGAATGAACAGTCCCCTTTAAGTTAATTATGAGATTTTCATTTCCTACTGGAGATTCAAGTCCTTCATTTATTGTAATCTTATGAATCGTTACAATGTCTAAGTGCAAAGCATAGGCTGGTAATATTGTATAATGTAGCTGCAGTTAAATAGTCAACATCTTTGGACAGAATTTAGTTTTCTGGTGACAAATAGTTCTCTGCTTTCTAAGGCCAACATTATGCCTCTGCTTTGTAGTTTTCTAGGTAGAATGACAAAAACCAAGGTCATCCTCTATCCCATCATTTTTGTAGTTTGTACTGCAACTTTTGAAGTGTTAAAGCACTGAATAAAGGAGTGTTGAGAAAAATATGGGCGAAAGCATGATTATTGTGTCCACATGGAAACAGCAACAATAATAGTCCAAGAAGTTCTATTGCCTTACTGTAAGAATGCTCAAGGGATCAGCCAATGGTTACTTTGAAGTCTGTATGTTTGCCTAATTCCAGGATTAGTCAGGTGGAAAGCCAAGGGATAAATACAAGGAGACACAAACAACCTGTGGAGGAAACAAGTTCATGAACAGCAAGAGTTTTTTAGTCTAGCTGTAAAGGCGAACACAGCTCGGTAGATTGAGTATTTTCCTAAAGAGAGATCCATTGCAATGGAGAAGACAAGCCCTCCTAGAGCTGTCAATATCAGTGCCGTTTTAAGGCCTAGGCACGCGAGGCACGTGCCTTGGGCCCCGCGCAAAAGGGGGCCCCGCGGCGACCCAAAAACAAAAACTACATCGCGACCATGTAATAACAATACGATAATATTACTCAACAATATTTTAAGTTCCAACAATTCTGCAAGTTAGATCATTAAGACATCTTTAAACATACGTTTATAAAACTTTTTAGTTAAATATTGTTATTGGAAATAATCGCAGTCTGCGCTGAGCGCAAGAGATGTTAAACTGAAATAAATCAATAATTTGAAAGCATGGCGCACACCGTCCGCACAGCTTATTTGTAAATTTTTTGCTTTCATTCGTCTGCTTTCTAAGTTTCTACAACGCTAATTACGCTATAAAAGAATTTTTTATGTTTTGGTAAGCTAATTTGAATTTTTAATATGAAATCTCTCTCAGTCCTATAACATAGTCATTTCTAAATTGTTTGAAATTTTAAATTATAACAAAGCGTAATTAAATTTCTCACAGATAATAGGCTAGATGTCTTCATGTCGGTACTCGGTAGTGAACTTGGCAAACTTATTTAACTTAACAAAATCTAAACTGCTCTTGTTGTCACTTAATTTCCACATCCAATAGGTTATATAATTATATTAACTTTAAGTTATTTTCATAGTTTCTTCCCTTTTTATTATGCACATTGTGGTTATCAGTTATCACCGATTTGCCATTTTTAACAATAACAACTTGAACGTAATGACTAAGTTAAACTAAATTTCTATATTACACTTGTAGCCTATAGTACAAAGATTGCCGTGTTAGCCATTGGCGTCCGGAGGGGCAAGGGGCCATTTGCACGCAGGATTTGGCAAATATTTGAAAAAATTAATTATCCTCTTAGTTTTTAACAATGAATGGCTATGATTTTTCCACAGTTTTATTTTTTATCCAAACTAGTCAAGATAAACCTGAAAAATTATAAATATATGAAAACATTGAAACTTTTAATAGTTTTGTGGGTTTGAAATAAACGTTCAGATATACCTGATCCCAGAACGCTATAAACAGGCTCCATATCATGTCAAATGCTTCCAAAAGTGCTGGCAGCAGCTGGGATCCGCGCCAGACCCTTAATAACACTGTGACGTCACTGACGTGATAGGTTGCTGTTAGTCCCCTGTGCCAACAATTCAAAACTTTGCCTCCCTTAAAAATTTTCCCCTAAACGATTTCTGCGGACGCCCATGGGCCATGGTGTTAGCTGTGTGTTAGCAGTTTAGTAGGCTACTAGGCCTATATCAATAAATGTAACAAAAATGTCACATATGCTCATGCAGTGCATTAATGCAATATAGCTGAGACTGAGAGATTGAGGCGGAAATCGGGTTACGTTTAAGGTTAGGAACTGTGCCTAGGGCCCCCAAACTTCTTAAAACGGCTCTGGTCAATATCCTATTCTTAGTCAGAGTGAAACAGTCAGAGGAACTGGTTAAGTAGTGATAAGTCTTGAGAGGTGGTGTAGGATGAAGATAGTGAGGTTAACTGAATTGTGGAACCTTGTAGACAAGTAACCCAGTCTTGAAAATTATTCTCTTTTCATTGGATAGCCAGTGCAATGATTTTTATGTGGGAGATATATTATGTCCACAATATTGGGTTTTAGGGATGGTTTTGGCCATTTTTGGCCGATTTATGTTCGATGTAAATCAGGTAAATTTCTGCTATATTCGTGCATTCATAGGCATCTGCCATCAGCACAGTTAAACAGTGATCAGGCTCAACATCCTGGCACACCTTGTGAGGCCTTTAATTGTGGTCAGACCAAACCTAATTGGGCTAGAACAGTAGGTGAACCTAGTTGACACAGCTCTTCATTACACCCTCTGATTATAGGGATAATAATGATAGTGGTAATAAAGATGATAATTTAATGAATATAAGCTTTGTTATCAGTGACTATTATCAAAGATCTTTTCCAATCTTTAGGACGTCTGGATACAGTGCACATTGATCGTTGCCAGGGACGTGAAAACATTACTATTGATGGTTTTAAGTGTTGCAGTCTGGTATTGTTTCTGTTATTGTTTTGGACATTGCCTTTGTTTTAACATAGTTGTCATAGATTTTAAATGGTGATAATCAAGAAATGGAACCATTGCCATTTGTATGTTATTGTTTTTCAGGTTCCCTTGTTTAAGCCAGGAGATGTTGTTGTAATTATAAGTGACAGCCAGAAACTTGAACAGCTCCAAGAAGGACATGGTGGTTGGGTCATTGAGATGAAGCAGGTAAGGCATGGCGGTTAGTATGCAGGTGTATGGCTGCATGGAAAAGGAGGTAAGGCATGGTGGCTCAGTATGAATATGATAAGGCTGAGGTCATTATCAATGAGATATGGTACGGGCCAGCATGATGAAAGTAAGGCAAATGTTAAGGAGGTGGGCTTGAGGGTCAACATGATGAATTTAAAGAACCATTAGTTTCTGGACTAAAAGTTGCTCCTTACACTCAATAGAAGTGACTCAAATATGGCAGAGTTCTGTTAAGTTAATATGTGGCCAATATGGTGTTCACATCCAGACGGGTTCAGAGCAGCAAATGATTTCCTTATAAACAGTGCTAGATAACCCTTACAATTTGTACCATAGCAGTTGTACCAGTAGTTAAATTTAAATTTAAAAACTGTTGCGCTTTATAAGTTGCAGATTTTTAACCGTTGTTATTTGATGATTTATTGTTTGCTAGTATTTCATACTGCCATTGAGTTTCAAACGGCATCCCAGAAGTTGACCTAAAACTTAAATGTATATACTTTTGTACATCAGTTGATAAGCACAGCAAGGAATAAATAAGTACATGCAAACTAAATAAATCAATCTACTCAGATGTTATCTATGTACAATTGAGATGTCCAATGGGAATACAGCATCTCTTGTTTTTACGTCATCCATACAGTGATACGAAGAATTAAATAAACTGAACGAAGTACTCCATGTCTTATATTTCTTGCTATTCTACTTTAGTTTGCGCATCTTCAGAATATATCATTAATGTCGGTAAGTGAAATAGTAAAAGCTCATCTGTGTGCCCAGTTAGCTACATTGGTAAGAGCGTTGGCTGCGCGTCTCATGCGCCTCTGAGAAAGAGAGCATGCGGATCGTGGTTCGCTTCCCGATGCTGGCTCATTTCAGAGATTTAAATCTCGGGCTAGCACGGTCCTTGCACGGGGACCTTAAATGGCGTGGCCCTATTCAAACGGGCAACGGTGGTGAAGGCTCTCACCCGATCAATTCATTGAGAAATGAGCGGGGTCGAGGCCATATACGGTCGCTGTAGAAAAACGTGAACATTTACATCCGTAAACATAAAGGCAGTGCTTTTTTCAGCCGGATCAGTCCGGAACGGCGTTCTGGCACCTTTTTTCAGCCATTAAAAATAATGTAGTAGATTAAAATTTTAATAAAAAATTATTTAAAATTTACTTAGATACTTTAACTTAATTTCAGTGCTTTCAGTGTTTATTGATTTCGATTTATATGAAATAGAAATATTAGCATAAAATATTCCCCTATAATTGTTCTGAATTTTTTAGTTCCGGAACCTTTTCTTTTAGAAAAAAGCACTGCGTGAAGGCATATGGTATACATAAATCGACACACAACTTAAAGAATCTAAACAATATCAGACTATGCCGATTGTCTCGACTGAGCTCTGCAACATAAGAATTGTCCAGTGCACGATGATGCTTGACCAACTAGTCCCCATGGACTCTGGAATAGAGAAATCATCAAAGCAGGTGGCTCAAGACAGGAATACAGAGCTCACATGTATTTTAGAACAGCTTCATTGACTGTTGACACTCATCTAATGAGGAAGTCTCAAGTATAATGCTATTTTATTGCCAGGGAAGCAGTGTGGGTTGCTTCTTGCATGGAAACATGGAAGAATTTTTTCAAAGTGGTGGCAACTTAGACCTCATGCCTTTACACTGCAAGCAAAGGATGACCACAGTTTTATCCCCAGAATCCTATATCGACAATCATTAAAATCTTTAAGCCAAAAATGACGCTTTAAAGACATTTTCAGTTCAGTTGTAGTCCCCTTTTACTGTTCTCGGTCGTGGTGTGTCAACTGGTTTTCCTATTAAATGAGTATAATAATAGTATCACTTGAGGACACACAGAAGCTGATTTGTTTTGAACTTCAGCAGACTTGCAAGGAGAGTGTTGCAGTAGTCCAAGTGTGTCAGAAGTTGACAAGAGTCCCAGGCACGAAGAATAAATTTCATGGTATGACTCTGATCTGATGCCATTGGCGAAATCAGAGCTGGCATATCTAATTGACGTACTTTATCAGAGGAAGGTCTTCCTTTGGAAGCATTAAAAGGCCTGACACAATGTAAGGTGCTTCCCAGTCAAATAAATGGGTGTGTGTTTTGAACTCAGGCTCTTGGGAAACAGGGCAAGGTGATTCACATCCATCCAAATGGTGACATTCGTGTCATTGTCAGTGGTCATCCTTGGACGCTCAACCCTGACTGCTGTATGCCTGTTGATAACCCACGAGTGGATGGTGACAGTGATGGAGAGGAACTGTCGAGCAAGTATATTTCTTTGAATGTATTTAAACGAGCTCCTATTTCTCTGTCTGTTTTCAGAGTGTGAGCTAATTGTTAAGGTTTGTATGACTTTTATGGATGCAGTTGTGGCTTCATAGATCTATTCCGAGATATCACTGAAGCACTGCCATCACCTAAGCCATTACATGTCTTCCACTTAGTGAATTGAGATCTTTGGTCGTTATTAGTGTTAGTTTGCTCAGAGAAAGGGTTTTGGCTTATAACAGAAGATCATTTGTAATTCTTAGAAAGAGTTCCTTTAACTTTGAACTCTCAATTGTCTGTAATTAGCATATCTGCCCAGTTGTATGACTCATTCGCTTTATGGTTTATCCAAAGTTGAAGTCATGATGCATTATGTACATCTGTCAATTGGTGGATTGCAGTTGTCCTGCACACTGACAGACTGTTGATGCATTGCTTGTCATCTGCCTGACATTGTACTGACTGGCAATTCATTGTCGAGTCATCTAACCTTTAAAGAAAGATTTTCCATTTGTTGGATTGCTGTTGCATGTTTGTGCGTCAGCAGGAATATCCTTCATTGGCAGGTGTACACCTCTAGCATGATTGTTGAATTGAGAGATCACCCAAGTTACCTTGCCTTACTTTACAAAGGCAATGCTTCACACTGCATAAGAACCATCACAAACAGTTAAGTTTGTGAGTTGTGCAAATGCCTTGCCATATACTTAGGTGTCCAGATCTGTAATGTACTGATGATACTGTTGATTTTAGTGTCACCAGATGTTATACCAGATCTCTTTGGAACTATTCTACAATCTGTGATGGAAAGGAATTCCCAGTTTGATCCAGATAACATAGTGCATCAGTCAGAACGTGGTGACATAGAAGCTATCCAGCGCTTGATTGCATTGCAGCCAGAACAGGTGACAACATGGACAGCAGTTACCTGTGTTATTAACTCTTCTATTCTGCTGTCTTTAACATTTGTTTTAGCGGCCTTTGGGATAGCTGACCTCTTGTACATATATGACCATAACATGCTTTCTAATCATGGATTGACCAGGTTCAGTTGCTTTAATTCAGCTTGTCAGTCTTACTTTCTCTTGCCTGAGATAATGTGCAGCAGTGACTAATGCAAACTTTCATTTTTCAGTCACAATGAACTGTTCTGAGCTACACCAAGGTCAAGCAACTGAGATGTTTCATGTTTTAGTAGAATTTTCTATTTTATTTAGTACTTGATAGTACTTGGATGAATGGAAGTGATGTTTGAGATTTGCTCTGACAAACTTACTACCCATATGTGCGTATCCGGCTGTTCAATGGCATCTTTAGAATCTCACAATGGTGGTACAGTACTCTAATGACCTTTCCATAGTTGGAAAACATCATGAAATCTTTTGGACTGGTGTTTCAGTGGTTGATGAACTAACTTAGTACGGTAACTATAAATTTACAATCTGTGTACTAACTCAAAATATGTTAGTACTATTGTGTCTTTGGACTTATGGTCTTTAGATTTTAGCTGATGTTGTAGGTCAATATGATGAAATCTGGTAAACGTGCCCTTCAGGCTGCATCTTTTAAAGGTCACCTGGATGTTGTGAATCTGCTTTTGGAAGCTGGCTCAGATGTTAACTTAGCAGATAGAAATGGAGACACTGCCCTGCATGTCTCTGCTCTTGGGTAAGTCAGTTTAGAAAGTATTAAGTGTACAAATTTGAACACTTTGTGACAATATGTATGCATAATACTTTCTATTGTCCTCTTGATGTGTCCGCT
The DNA here is from genome assembly GCA_020284085.1 of Aporrectodea caliginosa. Classification (NCBI taxonomy): domain Eukaryota; kingdom Metazoa; phylum Annelida; class Clitellata; order Crassiclitellata; family Lumbricidae; genus Aporrectodea; species Aporrectodea caliginosa. Next base: position 1,339,909 of record JACEVL010001042.1, read on the forward strand.
GCCTTTGTATAGAAAGGCTAGAAAACATAGAGTTTTGTTCTCTTGCAGATTTTGTTCAAATATCTTTGAGAGTTTGTTCACTGTGTTAGAGTCTGCTCCTGGAGTTAGTCCTTGTGTTTCCGTGAGTTTCAGATGATGTTAAGGCATTCATGATCTTACTGGCATTGCCAGCCATCATTGTATTTGTGCTCACTTCCCCCAATGAGGAACTGCTGACGGAGGCTATGAACGCTACCATTGTCGTTGCTTCACGCTGTCGATGAAGAGATTTTGAGCAGAATGCCATCTGTCAACTGTGTATGGGAATCCATTGGCTGGGCTCCACTGGCATGCATGCATGTGGCATTCGTGACTCTTCTGGTTGTTAATGACATTTCTACTTTTAATGACATTTAACATCATATGGATTGGAAAAGGCAGCGCTTTTGTGAAATACTTAAAAGGTTAAAAGCTCATAGTATGTGTCCAGATACAGACATACATACAGCTGACATTAGTACCACTCATCAACAAAATGCATGCCTAATTAACCATAAGTGGAATTGCAACCGCATCTTAGAAACTATGCGTGATAAACTCCACTGACTTTTAATTAGCTTCTGTATATACACCACTCCATCTGTACAAGATGGGACTACTGAGATTTACTACTGCCTTGTTCGGGATCTGCCAGTGGCAAAGCTTATATAAAATTATAAGCCCATAATACATTATAAATCGAGCATACAATAACTGAATTAAAACAATTGCTGATACAATCTGTGTGGAAGAATACTGATCGAATTAATTGTAGAGAGTATGGATAATATCATATCATTGCAGAATTGCATTATATAAAATGTTAAGAAAGTTGCTAAAATTTAAGTTATTTAAGGCATTTGCTGTTGAAATTTAAGGCCAATTTTGACTTAGAATGGGGAAGCCTGTTTTTGAATAAATTCAAATATTTTAGTACAATTTGACAGTCACACAAATTTCTAAGCATCAATTAAACTCTGCCATTGAAAAATATTTCTAATGTGATCTACAATGAAATCATCAGTACCAGATCCAGGATTGCTTGCATGGGGGCAAGGGTTCCTTCTCGGGCACCATTTTATAGGGTAAGATGAAATGTTTCAGGACAAAATGTTGTTGCAGATTCATTAAGCATTTATATGAGTTGTTTTCTACAAGACTTCATCAGTGCAAAGTTACAGTGCACATTGATCGTGCACATTGATTCAAAGTCAATATTCTCAGCCAGAACTTCTCTTTTGATCAATATTAATACCAGTCCAGATAGACATTCATTTGTCATGGTGGATAGCAAATAATTTTTTTATTATTTTCAAGCTGCTAAAAGTTCTTACTGCAGTGGCTGATGTAACAGGAAGAATGAGAATTTTTGTGAAGTGCTGCTACTGATAATTTTGGTACCATCTGCTTTTCTGTCAAAAACGGCAACACCACCCTGATTTGCTGATCAATGGGAAGTGATGGATGTATTTTGCTGTCTTTCTGTGATCTTGCATTCCATCATTACTTTGTGACATTTGCTTAATTAGTATCTGTTTAACTGTGTGTTAGAAATCGAGTGGATGTGCTGGAGCGGTTAGTCAGTGCTGGTGCAAATGTTGACCTAGTGAATTCGAAAAGACACAGTGCTCTTCAGATTGCAGCCAATCTTGGTCATCTTCGATGTGTTGAGATTCTTCTGCAAAACGACTGTGATGTCAATCTAACGGTTGCGTATTTACCTTAATTCTGCTTAAACTGAAAAATTATTTAATAAATCAACGCTTAAGGAACTGTTCAGAGTCATGTGCAAATGACTAGATACATACATTACGCAATATCGACCACATACAACACATTCTGTATACACTGACTTCCGGGAAGTCAGCTGCACTGTCAAATCTATGGTGAATCTATTGTACAGCAAAATAATTTAAAGTGTGAGACTGTTTAACGGATTTGAAGCAGCTCATAATTCTCTGACCTCTTATAGAAAATGGTGATATCTTGATCTCTCATTTTTTCATCATGATGGTGTTAAATAATTGTTTAAAAGTTTATGAGGTATGCGATTTACTTATTTTCACTTTTGGTGATGCTGTAAAATTTACAGATTTTAATTATTAGCAGAAACACTTTGAGTACATATGTGTTTACGTAATTTTAGAAAATTCCTCAAGATGATTCAGATGACTTCAGTAGAGCAGATGAGTTTCTGTATTAGCACAGGTGTATGAGGTAGTGAATTCGACTGTGGACTTTAAAGTTAAAGGTTTAATGAATGGATCGAATGTATTGTATTGTATTGTATCTATCAATTTATATAGCGCCTCTCGCAGTGCACACCAATCAGAGGCGCTCCCAGTGCGAAAGACCCAGAGAAAAGAAAGAGGTCTTCAGACAACGAAAAGAGGCACTTGGTCCACCAGTTAATAAACAGGAACGTGTCAAAGGAGGAAGCTGGTTCCATAGTGCAGGGCCAATGAAGGCAAAGGCTCGCGTTTTAGCCATAGCAGTTCTCGCTCGCGGGACAAAGAGATCATGCCGGTCCAATGAGTGTAGTGGGCGAAGAGAGGTAGCCGAGGCCGGCAGCCGAATAAGGTCACATAGATACTTGGAGCTCGGCCAGTACATGACCGGTAGATTAAAGAAAGTACCTTGAGCTGAACCCGAGCAGTAAGAGGGAGCCAGTGAAAGTGGTCAAACATGAAAGCAGATATGTGGGATGAGCGAGGAAGTCGGGCTATTAGTCTGGCCGCAGCATTTAAAACAGACTGAAGAGGAGAGAGACGAACCTTTGGGAGACCAACCAAGAGAGAATTACAGTAATCAATCCGAGAGCAGATGAAGGCATGGATAATAGAGGTAAAGACAGCGGAGGAGACCGAGCATCGGATTGCTCTAAGACATCTCAGGTGGAAGTAAGAGGAACGTGTAAGATTGGTAATATGTTCAGAAAAGGTAAGGGTGCTGTCCAGGACTACGCCAAGATCTCGTACACTGGAGTGGAAAGTGAAGATATCTCTCTATAAGAAGAGGGAGATCTAGCTTAAGAAGCTGTTGGCGAGTGCCGAACCAGATGAGCTGCATCTTATTTGGATTCAGTGAGAGCCGATTGGAGGACACCCAGAGGTGCAAGTCTCGAGAGAGAGCATCAATGTGGCCAGTAAGAGCAAATGTAAACTGAGTTTCATTGGATGAGGATAAATAATGGAATACAAACCTATTCGTTTTATTTTGTCCGAATGAACATAGTTATAGATTGGATGGAATTAAACCCATTTCGTATGGTTTCCTGTAGGATGAAGATGGTGACACTGCACTGCATGATGCCGTCTATAAAGGTCGCGATGATGTTGTTGATTTACTGCTCTGCTGTCCAAAGGTGGATCTCACACGAAGAAATAGAAAAACTTTTACAGTTCTTCATCTTGCTGTTTTTAAAGGCAATCTATAGTTAGTATTTGTTGTCATCATGTGTGTATCTATGTTTTGGAATCTACAAGTTTCTTTATAATCAGTTTTGGTCTTTAAGACTTTTTACAGTTGCAATGTAGTTTCCAGGTTCCAGGTTTCCATACACATGAAGACACATTAACGATTCTGATATAAAAAATGGCAAACGGTTATCACAGATTTGACTGGCCTCCTCTCATTCACCAGGATGGATTGGTTTCACTTTGGCTGGGTCATAACATACTGTGATCATCAATTTATTCTAATATGTTTTTTCTAATTTACCAGTTGCAAATCTGTTCATTTTTTTATATGATATATCTGCAGAAGCAGACCACTCTTATGTCTTGGTCTTATTGAGTAATTACTAGTTTTTAGTAGTCTTGAAGACTGTGACTAACTTTTAACTAGTATTGTTGAGGCAATTTTTCACAATAAATTATAAATGCTTCCTTGGGCCATAATGAAACTCCGATATTCCAACAGTCCAATATTATACTACTAGCCTTGCACTGGCTTCTTATTGAATACAGTGTGTACAGTTTTAAATGTGTGTCACAGTTTGCAAAGTTTACAAAGTAATGAATATTTGGCAGCCTTGTTTCTTTGCTCATACCTCAGACTCTTAAATATTGTACTTGCTCATCAGAGCTGTGCTCTTGACATATCAGGAGTCCATGATGGGCTTTCTCGGCTGATGGCCTAAGACTCTGGATTTCAATGAACAGTGAATTTCTCTTTGCAAGATATCTGATGTTATTCAGGTCTGGGTCTATTGTCTCATCTTTTTTGGAAGCTTATACTTTGTTGCTTGTCGTCAATCTCAGGCTCCTCATGGATCTCGACTGGTTATGTCAAAAACAAATGTGATTTTGGATTTTAAGTTTGCCTTACAAGTGAATAATGGTTTATAGAAATTTCAAATTAGATTAGATTACTAACTGATGGAAACACAAAGCCATTGTATGCATTCAATAAGTGTTCAGCAGAATAATGAAGTGGGTTGTTGTGAGTACAAAACTTACTTTATTGTAAAGACCTGGCTATTCTGCAGTTTCTATACATTTCTTATGTTTTGTGTAACTTTCTAGTGCAACTAGAAAGTTAGTCAACACAGCACATCATTTAGTAAACGATCTGACGGAAGAAGGCCACGCAGCTTTGCACATTGCTGCTGTTAATGGATATCGAGACATTGCACAAGTTCTAATTGATGAGGTGATGATCACCAAATGATTCAATGCTCTTTCAAATGCTCACTGCTGACCAACTTATCTATCAATAATTGCATTTTCTTTCTTTTTTGAAGGAATTAGTGTTAACAGCTCTTTTGATTGGTTCTTTAAAAGCTCTGTTTAAATAACCAGATACATTCATACATACACATACACTTACGTACATATGCATCACATATTCAGATCACTTCTTTTAAAGTGTTTGACCAAAGATTTTTGTCAAAGCATTTCTTAATTCTGAAGCTTAAAGGATTTCTTAATCAGAATTTTAATATTTGTCCCTTGTGTTTTTAATAGAAAAGCTGATCAAACCATTGATGTAATTGTTAAAAGCTTGTATTTGTTAAAAAGACCATTTCAGTTGTACAGTTTGGACTCTTTATCATGAAGTCATCAAGGGAAATGCCTCATGATACAGCATGTATAAACCAGGCTGTGTGTAAAAAGGGATGATGCCGAAACAGTCAATATTTAGAGCTGCACGGCGGTTGTTTAACGTTGTTGATTATGAACTAGCTGTAAAAGAGTGATTACACAGAGATGAAATGCAAACAGACATTTCAGAATATCTTGGTATTGCAGAATCATTTCTACAAGGTGTGTTGAATATGAAATAAAGCTGCAGCAATTTGTGTAAATGTAGTTTAAATTTGCATCAAAACGACTGCATTATGGAGCATGGATTACCCAAAAGGGAGCCAATTACTGCTGCCATCTGCTGAATGACTCAAATGATATTAGCCATGTAATTTGCGTAAATTACATAGCTAAAACGTACATGGAATGACCGATTTTGGAAAGAATATTAGAGCCAGAACAAAAGAAAATAGCTAAATCTATCTAACTAGATAAGCATAATTTAAAGGTGTCACTCTAATATTACCCGGCTGATGGTGTGTTGCATCTTAAACAATAATGATATAGTCTTTACTAATCATTTCAGAAATATTCTGCTTTCTATATTCATGGTTAAAATAAAATTTATTGTTTAAGTTTATTTAATGTTATTAAGATTTAATATTTTACCTCTTTGGTCTTTTTAAATACTAATGTAATGTAATCAGTAACTTATGTTGCGCTGCTCACAGCAGTGGCAATTCAGTAGCGCTCCCAGTGTGAGTACCCCAAGAGAAGAAATCAGTCGTGAGGAGAGAGAGAGAGATGTAGGAAAAACAGGAAAAATGGAAGCACGTAAAGAGAAAGGGAGGGCATTCCACAGGGCAGGCCCAAATGATGTATTTTGGGCCAAAGTGGTCCTAGTTTGCGGGACAAAGAGATCATGCTGGTCCAAAGAGCGGAGAGGTTGGAGAGAAGCTGCAGAATGAGAAGAGCTCTGACATATTTCGGAGCAAAACCCAGCTTGGACTTGAGGACCAAAACAAGCACTTTGAACTGAATGCAGGCAAAAAGGGGAAGCCAGTGCAGTTGATTGACCATCTACAAGTTCATGTATGAATTTAGGAAGACGAGCAATCAATCTAGCAGTAGCTCTAAGGACAGACTGTATAGTTTATTACATCATAAGCTACATGTAAGATACATTTATTTATGCTGGATGAGAGGAAGTAATGGTAGATAGAACTGATGTTTGGATGGACAGATGGATGGATGATCAGACAAATGGACTGATGTTCAGATGGATGGGTGGATTGATGGTTGGACTAACGAAGGGTCGAATGGTTGGATGGAGGGATGTGCAAATACAGTTAAACAATTTATTTCTGTGTTGGTCCATTGTACAAGTGGTCCAGTTTGCATGCCGTGTCTGATGGCTTGTCCCCCCCCCCCCCCCAATGACTTCATTTTAATGCGTCTGCACTATTCTACACGAAACTGGCATTTTGTTTTCGAGCCACCCATAAGGAAAATTGTCCTATTTTAGAATTTGCTCTTGTTGCATTTGATTCTAAAACACCCATTCTATGCATTTGAGGATGATCATTGGAGTTTAGGAGGGCAGCCAGTGAATGGCTCAGTACATTCTGTGATGTTATCAGTCTAGATCTTCTGAGGATGCTTCTGTTTGTCTAGATGTAGTGCTGGCTATTGTTTTCTAGTTTCTAGCTACATATGTAATCTGTTGGTGTTTGTATAGGGCAAATGTGACCTTGATGTGTTGAATAATCGTCATCATACTCCTCTGATGCTTGCAGTTTCTGAAGGTCGATCATCTGTAATAGAACTTCTAGTGTCTAAAGGTAGTCATTGATTCATTCTGCCATTTGCATGGATGTTAGAGACAAACTGAATGGTTGCTGGCCAGAGCCAATCCTTTCGTCTGGCCGGTTGACCACATCATACATGTCCTTCCATGACATCTTAACAGCTATTTATCTTTAGCAGTAGACCAGATAGGTTGTGTTTACATGTGTCTTTTGGTGATGCCGAATGTTAGGCTTTGGTATTTATAAATGCTCCTGAGGTAAACTGGAAGTAGGTCTATGATGTTGTCTCTGGATTGCATTGTTGTGAGTGTTGTCCTTCACACCTTTGCCCATTCACTTTTTCATGGTTCTGATTCAGCAGGTCTGAAACTTGCCTTAGATTTTATGTAGTTTCTGGGTGGCCATTTATTATCAGGTAGGTGTGCACAGTTACTGTCTTTGTGGTTTAGACAAAGAGAGGCCACAGAAAATCCACTTCATTACGGTTTGCAGGGTTTCTGCCAGTCAGCATTTGATTGGCTTCACAGTTTGCAGTTTACCGGTAGTTGTGCTTTTGTGTCTGCAATAGCTAATAGGTGGGCGCTCTAGCAATCTTGTCAACAGAGTAGCTTCATAACCAGAAAGTCTACAGTGGCGTATCCTTGCATGGCTTTCGAATCGTAGAAGCTGCATGATTCTGAGACTGTGGATCCTATCTCCTCTCTGCCCAGTGCAGCACTGGGTGAGACATTGGTGCCACTGTGTTTGTAAGCCAAGATATCCAAATGCATTCCAAGACCCTGCCGTGCCTTAAAAGACGCAATAAAATGTACAGATAGTTTCATGAATGTTGCATTGAAGTATATTGAAGCTGAGGTATGTTGTTATATTGATCTGTGTAGGAGCCACAGTTGGCCCCATTCCAGATACTCAGGGCTGCACGTGTTTGCATCTGGCACTTGGAGATCATGAAGTGTTTGACTTCACAAGTTTTCCAGTGATAAACAAAACACAGCCGCGGGATTTAGTTGATGCATCATCTATATCCAAGGTATGTCATCAGTCGGTCGCAGGTATGCCCTTAGGAACTACGGGTGGTTTGCTTTACCTTGTTTTACTGAAACTGATGATTGTGTCTTCAGTGGACTTGCAGTGCCCTTCAAGTAAGAAATTTAATGTAGTAAACTTAAATATGCTTTTAGCCTTCATTGCTTTGCTTGTGCAGACATAGTGATTGTAACTTTGAGCAGTCCTATGGTAATTTCTGGACAGTATGTGTAGCGCTCAATTGAACTTCAATTATTGTAATTGTCATTGTAATCACAATTGTGTACAAGTAGGCAAGGCTTTTTAATCAAACTTTGATAATTAGCACAATTTAACATAAATGAGCAGTTGTAAATTGCAACTTCAAGGAAAACTCATCAGTAGCACTCCTTACCAAACAAGGATAACTCTCATTCAAACAAAATAGACTTCAGGCACTTGCAGATCAGAGAACGAGATGGACTGACTAGCTCAGCTCGAGTTTTATGAGGAGGTTGCTCCAGGCCACAGGACCGACGAAAGCAAAGCTTCTGTTCTATAGAGGAATGAACCCAGTGGACAAGAAGAACATCCTGATCGGCCAAACAAAGGGACCTGTGACCAGGAACAGACAAGGTAGAGATACTCAATGAGCCAAGATAAGATGGGGGCGTTTCCCACCAAGTAGTTCCGCATGAAAGTTAATATCTCAAATTTGGTGCTTTGAGAGATAGGCAACCAGTGCAAGGTGTCATGCATGAAGGTAGATTTATGGCCAAATTTCAGGATGCCACCAATCAGGCGAGCAGAAGCATTTTAGAACAGACTGTAATTTTAAGGTACAAGAGGAGCCCAGCCGACAATAGTTAGCATTTCGTGAATTGATTCTGGAGGATATGAAAGTGTGGATAAGTGCTGAAGCAACCTGTGTAGTATGTGATCGTCACACATAACATATCTGACGGAGGTGATAATAATAGGTACGACCTGTAATGTTTATATGGTTAAGAAGTGTTGGCTCTTGGTTAAAAATAATACCCAAGTCTCACACAGAGGTAGAGAATCAAAAGACTGCAATGGGCAGAAGGATCATTCTTAGAGGTTTGAATCCGACCACCAACCACCAATTTGCTCTGTCTCTCTCTGAATGCTGATTGCCTAAGATTTTATTGAATTTTAAATACGTTAAATACGCACCTTTTTCTAATTGACTGATATATCAGATCAGTTGTCTTTGAGAGGCTGTTAAGTGGTGCTAGACAAATGTTGTTTTACAATTACATTTTCTTATAATTAATTATAGGAGTCTATTAAGAGTCTATGGCAGCTGTGAAAGGCAACACTAAATGTCTGCTCCACATAAAGACTTTCATGAAGATTTAATCAGCTGGTGTTAATGGCACAGAATGACTAAACCAAAATTGTGAGAGTTGACTGCAGTTTCTTGACCCTGGTGCTGGGGGCCACAGCTGTCATGGGAAGTAGCCCCTTTGATATCCGCATTGCTTATAAGTTTCTTTCTTGTGGTTATTGAAAATGTAGCTTATGCTATGCAGATCTGTCTGGAATTGCCAGTCTCTATGGAGAACCGTGCGTGGGTGGGAATTGCCTGCTTCTTAGTTCAGCATGGAGCTGACATCAATGTAGGAGATGTCAAGGGAAGAACTCCACTCAACATGGCAAAAAAGAATCCTCTGGTTGCTGAGGTTCTTGAGAGATATGCCAGGTATGAGAAATCCAGTCTTTCATTATATTTATTATTATTATTATTATTCTTTGTTGTTTGTTGTTGTTGTTGTTGCTGCTGCTGCTGTTGCTGTTGCTGTTGCTGCTGCTGCTGCTGCTGCTGCTGTTGCTGTTGTTGTTTTGTTGTTTTGTTGTTACTATCTGAGGTAGAAATAATCCCTCAGGAGCAAAAAATTTAGTTAGGAGCAATATAAAGATTGATCTCCAAGAAATCAAGCCTTGTCCCAGATTTCACAACCATTATTATAATTATTATTACTTTTATTGCTATTATATTTTATTTTATTATTATTATGTTTTTTATTGTATTTATTTTTATGTAAGTAAGTGTAATCTATGAGAAAAAACAATTAAGCTAGAAGCTGTTACTTTTTGCTGGATGCTTTCATTGCAGCTACTAAACATCAACCAATATTTTGAATTTTTAGTTTTGTATGATATCGTTGAAAGATGAATTGTATCTAGTTAACAAAATCCATTAGTAAAGTAAAATTACTGGAAAGTGCCTGTTTTAGTAATAACATTCTTAGCGTCTGGTAAGAAAGTATTGTGAGATTTCTCAGAGTTTTCCAGCTGCATCTGAAACATCATTATGTTCCAACAACATCAGCATAAATTGATTGAGCATTTGGTGTTGCAGGATTTGTTACAAATGACTAAAGAAATAGACTTGAAGGCAATATTTTAGAACTCATGATAATTTCAAAGTGCAACTCAGATATCTTATAAATAAAAACATTTTCTACAGTAATGAGAAGAAATTGGATGAAAAGGCCATTGAAATTTTAGTTTCATCATAATTTTAAATATTTGTCTAATAGATTGAACACCAAACTGGTAAAATACATTTTTGTGTAGTTTGTATTCTGCTGTCAGGAATTAAATCTAATTAATTAGTTGAGTGCTAATTCTAATCCTATGCAATTAGTTCTCTTAAAATACTAATTCTAGTTCTAATTGTAATTATGAAATTCAAACTAATGCTAAATCTAATTAATTAGTTACAAAAGTAACTGAAAGTTATGCCAGTAAATCTCTTGCAATTTATACACATTTCCTCTAAATTGGCCTAACCTGATTCTGGAGTTGCATGTCCTCCTCAACCATAGATATCACAAATTCGATTTTTGCAATGGTAAATTGGTATGTTTGAGGTGGTGAAGCTAGCCCATACAGGAAATACTTTCAACAGTTGGCAAATGTCCAAGCCAGGATTATCCATAATTTTTCATGGCAGCTGAACCTTGGGAGACAAGGAACCTCTGAATGTGATGTCCTTAACTATTGATGACCCACCTGTGGAAGGCCACTTGATGAGCCACTTGAGTGAGATGGAAGTGCTGAATGGGCACCAGATGCATGGCAATCACCTATGAACATTTTCTCTTTTACTAGGGTTGGGCTGGGAGCACCTCTGAGCAGATATCTTTGAAGGAGTGCCTTGCAAATGCTCTGAATAAAGGAGGAAATGAATAACTGGACTCAGTGGTACAAACCTCACTGTATCTGTGAACATCCAGCTAACAGCCAACATGTGGTTGTTTTTGATACAAGTTTCCAGATATACAAGATATGTTTCTGAAGAATCTGTGACACTACCGCGGTGGTGTAGAGGTATGTTCGGTGCCTTGCAACCGGAGGGTTGCGGGTTCGAATCCACCTCAAGGGGTATATTTGGTGCCTTGCAGCCGGAGGGTTGCGGGTTTGAATCTACCTCAAGCCGCGCGCGTAGGGACCCTGGGCAAGTCCTTCACTCGCAATTGCTCATGCGCTTCGGCGTGAAACTCCGATTCAGTGTCCGCGCTGTAGTCGGGAGCGCCTCTGAGTAGAAATCTTGAAGGGGCGCTATATAAATATCCGAAATGAATGAATGAATGAAGAGTGTAGTTTTAAAGTCAGACTAGAGAAGGAAGAGGAGGTTTAGGGACAGTTCAGAGCAGGTAATTGTTTACGAAGGGTAGTGATGTCAGTTAAATTGATGTGACTATAATATTATATGATGATATGATGTTGATGTGATATGACGTGATATTGGTGTAGAAGAAGATGCGTTCGGATTATTTAAATATGCATTATGCTTTTTTTCGTAGGCAGTTCAGCGTGACTTTGCTTAGTGAATGCATGATGTGCTCAGAGTGCCCAGCTGTTATTGTTTTCCAACCATGTGGACACAAAATTGTATGCACCGAGTGCAGCATTCGTATGAAAAAGTGCTTCCTTTGTCATGTGGCCATCTCAGAAAAGATCTCAGAAGGTAATATAGATTCAGCACTAAGGTTCAAGAAAAGGTTTGGTTTGAGCAGGTAATTTTATTTTAAGCTTTTTATCGTGTGAGATATATTCTACATTGTTGTAAAATACAATGAAAGGAAGGATTATGTTAGCATTAACTTGAAATTGATATTGGAAAAATGTTGCTTTGTACAGCTGATACTTGTGATAAAACACGTAAGACTGAAAGCCTCATGTTCAGTAACAGGTTTTCTGCCATCTATTGGGCTTCACAGGGGCATTATTGTTTGTATTTGACTTGATAAAGTTTTTATACTGAGTTTGATGCACTTATATATTACATGAATGCTTATCAACGCTGCTGCTGCCACCATTGCCATCATCCGTTCTTAGTTTGACAGTGAAGAGAATGAATGAATGAATGAATGAACTCCATTCATGTGTTGTGTTATCCCTGGAATTGTGGCCTTAAAATTCCCTTAGTTAACCAACTGTAGCCCAAGAAGTTGCAATTTTTAGAGTAGACTTTAAAGGTATATGTGACCCTCTTTGACAAAATGAGTCTTACTTCGAACCACAAAAGTTTCCAGAAATGGGTGTAAAAGATGTTTTTTTTAAATCATGCAGTTTTCTGTTTTACTTATTTCGGTCAAACATATCCTAATATATGTTTTCAGTTAAATCTAGCATTTCACTCCGATAAGTACTTAAATTTAATGACTTTATTGCATTAATCATGATGAGCGGTGAGAAATTCTATTTATGGTCTGTTTTGTCAAACATTTTATCACTATCTGCCAAATAACCAGTATATTATATGTCATTTGAGAGTTCATTGTCTCTCCATTGTAAATAATAAAATGAGTTTTTCCTCTCTTCCAGGACCTAGGTCCTAGGAGCTAGGAAATGAGAAAGTTTTATTTTAAACTATTAATGTAAGTCATGATAAACATATTAATATGTCAGTCATGTGACATAAAAACAGTTATTCTGTTGGACAGCCATTTGTCAGCTAACCTATCAAACCAAAGAATTGTGGTGTAACACGAAATATCTTATCGTTGTCTGCCTTGTCAGAGATTTAATCAATATTTTAGCTTACTTTAAACTTAAGTGAATTTCTTCAAATGTTGGTGTAGACTGTTCCTATTTTCATGGCTTATTTAGTACACTGTTCCCAAGTTATCTGCCAAATTTCGTTTGAATATGTGCTTTATAAGTACTGATTACTAAACAGGTAACATATCTTACCAGCAATCGCATATTTTCTCAGAATTATAAATTTGATGGTCATGATGTTCAGCTGACAATATCTCCGGAACTTCTTCTAGCTTGTATACCAGTGATACATATATTGCATGGTTTCATTAAATGAAAATTTGAAACTGTGAGAAATCTGATTTGAGACTCATTTTCTTACATATCGTGTGTTAACAATGTAACTCATTAAGAACAATATGCAATCTATGAGCTAGCTATATCTTACAGTTCTAAAAAGTTGTAAAAATTTTAATGTCAAATGAACAGTTCTACACAATGCCAGAGTATGGGCAAAGTGAATCAGCACAAATCGGTTTCCGTTTTAAGAATAAGATTTGGTCATTCCCTATTGGCAATACAACTAAATGAACTAAACAGTAGTAAGCTTGGCTTATTCGCTTGATTGAACTCAACAACAATTCTTTTATGGTCATTTTTCAAGTCCAGTTTTTTATATTTAGTCTGAGTCTTGTTATTTATTTCCACATCTACATTTTTATGTTTACATTATCTGTGAAGCAACGCTTGGCTAGTATTGAAAACTGTGGAATCTACAGTTCCAAACTGTTTGAATGGAATGTTTGATTAAAAAGCTGCTGTTTGTAGTAGTTACTTACATGATAACATGTTCCGTTTCAACATCATATTTTTCATTTTGGGTATGATTCTGTATGTGTATGATTGCCCTTGGCAGTGTTACTTATTAAAGCTTTCTCTTTTGTTAATATCCAGCACTTGTCCCAACAACCACTGGTGACCCTGGGTCAGGAAAAAAAGACTCTGATGATCAAAGTGGAATAAAGAAGTCGATAAGCAGCGACACTTCAAGAGGAGGTGGACAGGGACACGGTGATTCAGTCAGCTGTGGACAGCCTCCTCCTGGACAGCCTCCTCCTGGTCAGCCTCCTCCTGGACAGCCTCCTCCTGGACAGCCTCCTCCTGGTCAGCCTCCTTCTGGTCAGCCTCCTCCTGGACAGCCTCCTCCTGGACAGCCTCCTCCTGGTCAGCCTCCTCCTGGTCAGCCTCCTCCTGGACAGCCTCCTGCTGGGTATGAAATCTAGGAGTAAGAAGGTTTCCATAGGATGCATCTTTTTGAGGAGTATGACTTCAGCTTTTCAACAAAATGGCACAGCACCACTGGCATGTATTTATGCATGTATGAATATGTGTATATGTAATTATGTATGTATGCATGTATGAATGTAAGTATTGTATTGTATTGTATTCAAACATTTATGAAGTGCCTCTCAAAGGGTGAACCATTCAGCGGCGCTCCCAGTGCGCAAGGCCACAAGAGAAGAAAAAGGTTTTGAGAAAAGCAAAGGTGGAAGAGAGGTTACTAGCTAGAATTCGAGAGCGAGTAGATGGAGACAGCGCATTCCAAAGAGAGGGACCAATTGAGTTAAATGAACGGGACTGGGCCATAGCTGTTCTAGTATGAGGAACTAAAAGGTCAAGCCTGTTTGATGAGCGTAGTGGTCGATGGGAGGAGGCTGAAAGAGGCCGGAGTAATACATCAGCTAAATATTTTGGGGCAAGACCCCTTTGTGCCTTGAAGACTAAATTGAGGATTTTAAATTTAATGCGAGAAGAGAGAGGAAGCCAGTGCAGTTGTTCAAACATAAAGGCAGAAATGTGAGAGTACCGTGGTAGGTGTGCTATTAATCTGGCGGCAGCCTTTAGGACAGACTGACGCCAATCATCGTCGATATGACGGCGTCGTTAAATAAACGAATTTAAGTAAGTAGGACAGACTGGAGAGGTGAAAGACGAACCTTAGGAAGACCAATGAGAAGGGAATTACAGTAGTCAATTCGGGAGCATATGAAAGCGTGAACCAGAGTTGTGAAAACAGAAGATGAGACAGAACGCTGAACATCCCTAAGACACCTTAAATGAAAATAAGAAGAACGTGTTAGGTTTGAGATATGGTCTTTAAAAGAAAGGGAGCTATCTAGCGTAACGCCCAGATCACGTACAGTTGAAGAAAAGGAAAAGTGCGGGAAAATTTCCAAGAGGAGAACAAAATCAATCTTCAGAAGCTGTTGGGGGTGCCAAACCAAATGAACTGGGTTTTTGAGGCATTAAGGCAGAGACGGTTTGATGCCATCCAGGAGTTAAGAGAATTTGAGAGGGATTGAATACACTCAACTAAGTGCAGCTGGGATGAAGGAGACCCATGGACAAATGCTTGCACATCATCTGCAAAGAGATGACCAGCAGCTCCAGAGAGTGGGAACAGAGAAGGAATGTCAGCTGTATATAGAATGAAGAGCAGGGGACCCAGGACAGAGCCTTGAGGAACACCCAATTTGATGTGGATCCAATTAGTTCTGGAATCACCCGAGATAATCATGTGGGTTCGCTCAGACAAATATGATCGAAACCAACAAAGGGGAGGCCCTGTAACCCGTAAGAAGTCTCAAGACGCTGAAGAAGAATATTGTGGTCAACCATATCAAAAGCTGCAGAAACATCATAAAGAGCCAGGAGGGCAAGTTCAGACCTGTCAACAGCAGAATAGATTTCAGAGAGGAGAGAGAGAAGAGCAGTCTCCGTAGAGTGATGAGCCCTAAAGCCTGACTGATTTGGGGGAAGAAGACCAGATTGTTCAAGATAGGGGAGGAGCTGGAGGGAAACAAGGCGCTCAAGAGTCTTGGATAAGAAAGACAGATTAGAGATAGGTCGGTAGTTTTAGCAGAGATTAGTATCAAGGTTAGGCTTTTTGAGTGAAGGAAAGACAAGAGCACGTTGCTGAGATGGAGGAATACAGCCCTCAGCGAGTGACCTATTAAAGAGATAAACCAAAAAGGGAGCAAGGTCGTCTAAAATGTCACTGATTACAAAGTATGTAAGTATGTATATGTATGTATATTGCATATGCATGTATGTGTGTAGGTATGAATGTATGTGTATATGTGTGTTTATGAATGTAGTATGTTTGTATGTATGTGGTTGAACATTGATATAGCACCTTTTGTACCTCTGGAAAGCACTTATATGTGGCTTTCTGGTGTGATCTTTGATTTTAAGTTTAATTTCACATTAGAAGTGATGATGTAAAATTATTAAACAAAGCAGTGACACTCCCATTTACGTTAGAACTCATTGCCTCAGATTTAGGCAGCTTTGTTGAAGCAGTCATTGTAAGCTTGTCTCATCAGTCAAATCTGCATACCTGTCTTGTCTCTGAATGTTCTTCTTCTTTGTGGTTATGATGGCAGGCAGTGAAGAAGAGCTTACACAACACAGTGCATGATTAGACTACCCAGGTTTTCATTACACTCTTCTCTCGCTGACAGGTTCTTCAGACAAGATCTTGGCTATAATTAGATTCGGGTTCTCCAGCTATCTTTTCTCTGATAGCTTGTTATACCCTAAACCTCCTATGCTGGTTCTGGGCACCAACCAACTGCTCTGGCTGAGATTTGTAAGTCGTTTTCTCATCTGTTAACAAACAGTGTGCTTGAACCTCATTCCTACTGTTCTTCTGAAGTTCTTTGATGTCTAGGCTCAATTGTCATCTTTGTTGTCATAAATACTCCTACCCCATGTTTACAAGGTTTGGCTATTACAGTGATGGTTAAGGAGCAGCAAGTGTAAGACATTCTTGGTGATTTAGAAGAAAATGATTTTCAACTTTGAGGAATATGCAGCTATTAAAGTCCCTTTCTCTATTGAGATCTTTGGATTGTTTCTGTTATCTTGAGTTTATTCTAATAATTTCTGTTACTTACAGGCTGTTGTCATATTCCTTATCACAAGTTGCCCCATCAGCTCAGCAGCAGCAGAAGCAGCAGCAGCAGCAGCAGCAGCAGCAGCAGCAGACAATGCCCTCTGCTTCTTGTTTGCCATGTGGAACTGAATCATCTACTAATTTGTCATCAGCTCCAGCTAAACTCATTAATGATCAGGAGCAATATCCCCGATCACAGACACCCTCTGGAAATCCACTGCAAGTGACGAGCTCTGCTCAGCACCAGTCCACGTCAGTGAGGCATAGTTCAAGAAAGACACCATCACAGACAAAGACATTGCCAAATGAATCCTGCATCATGTCATAAGAGTTACTCCGCATCACCATCCTCATCGCTATGCACTTCTTATTCCAAATCAAACATTCATGTTTCTAGTTCATACAAACTTAAATGCCTAGTGTGATTAGTCTGATAATCTGATTACAGCTAATTTAACTGTCTTAGCATTACATTATATATCTGTATGAACAGCTGTTCCTTCCATGTTGTAGGCACTGCACTGGTTAGCACTTCTAGATCAGATAGATGGCACTTTTCATGGCATAGTCTTTGTAACTCTAGCATGCCATTAAGACAGACCACACCGAGCATATGTAGTTGACTTCTGCACATCAGAATGGGCGAAATAGACAAGGGTAATCTATTGTAACGACTTCTATGGCAACATCATCTTTTAAGGACACCAGTCCATAATCATGATCTATTAGAGACGTCCAGTTAAACTACAGAGGTTCAAAGCAATGTGTCTGAACATCGACAGGAAGGATACAGAGGAGTAACATGATGTTGATGCTAATCTGAAATTGGACTAACTCATGTACAAATCATCTGCAGAAGTCTACCTTGAAATGTCACTTCATTTGTACCTTGTCTGTGGTTTTATATATATTTATTAGGGCTGCATTTCGATTAATTTTTTTAATCGCGATTAATCGCACGATTAAAAAAATTAACGCAAAAATTAACGCGATTAATCGCACATTCATTGACTTTTTATGTTTATTTTTAAGGGTCTAGAATTCAAATAATTCAATCAAAATTCTAAAACAAGTGTTTCAATCTTTAACTGTAGCAGTCTGGGATGCTCGCTTTTTAGTGAAAATAGTCCCGAGTAGACATAGAACAAGTTCGGAAGGAACATTTGTGGCCGCAGAAGCTAGATATTTCCTTGCTACAGAAGCTAGGACTTTGTGGGCTATAGCATGTCCACTGCAGTGGTGGAAGCAGTGGACAAAAATCCACGTCATTCTTCAGCGCATCTTCTTCAGCTCGAAGAAGTGCATCTGAATTTGATTTTGCCCGAGAAATCAACGGTTTATCATAATCATTAGATGAAAATTCACCGTTCTTCGATTTTCCGAGCTACATGCTAAGAAGGCATGTGGTAAGACAACGAAGAATTACTCCGGTGGTATAGAAATCCTCGGTTGCAGTATCGACCACTACTTTATCAGTTTTAAATCTAAATTGTTTATCCATAACTGTTTTGCGTATTTTCTTTGGCTCCACAATGTTCGACGCAGATCAACCTTAATTTTTTTTAATCGACGCAAGTCTTCGATGTCAACAAACGAATGAAGAGAACATGCACCGGAGTACCGAATGTACGCATGCAGGAGAGAGAGAGAGAGTAGTGCTCAGTGACTCAACAGAATTGGACGATAATCGATAACAGATTAATTATTAGAGAAATATTGATTGTAAGAACTTAAATTTTTTATTAGACTTTTTTATTTGAGACTTTTTATCAAGAGATTTTTAACGCGTTAATTTTGCGTTTAAATAATTAATCGCAAAATTTTTTAGCGCGTTAATCGCGGGCGTTAACTGCGATTAACGCGCAGCCCTAATATTTATATATAATATAATGTAATCGAACATTTCATAGCGTCGCTCAAAATCAGTGCTCTCAACCGGCGTCAGTGCCTGGGCCAGCGAACAGGAAAGTCTTAAGGCGTTTCCAGAACTGGGGAAGTGATAGTGATAATATATATGTTTATATATATATATATATATATATATATATATATATATACACACACACATTTGTGACCAGGGAATCAAAATGAGTTGGATGTCAGCAAATTACACTGCTAGGTAAACAGCAAAATATGAAGAGTCATTTTTTGCTCATTTTCAGATTTTAATGGAAATGGGTTAAAAATATGTTTTTTACATTTCTTATATCTCACATTTGATGAAATTCATTTTTTTAATGTGTATTTTCAGGATTTTGTAAAAGTATTGTTTTAGTTTTTGTGATTGCATATTAAAATTCATTTTAAATAATTTCCAAAATTGCACATATAATAATTTGTTACTTTGTCAAAAAGTAAGGTAGAACCACAATTTTTTTGTAATTTTAGAGCAAAAATGTGGACTTTAAAATTTTTTAAAATACTCATATTCTAACATTTTCGACATGTGAACCATTTTGATTCCTTGGGTCACATATATAGTTTGCCAAATGTGGATGTTTACGTGAAAAGGGATAAGATTGTTGGTTTGTAGTTATTGGCATTTTTAAAATGTTCAGAATAAGAGTGAAATAAAGAGTAAATCTGCATACTATTAAGCACGTGTCTGGTTATTGTAGAGACTGGAAGACACAACAACCCCGAAAATGCTCATTTTGAGTAATTTGCGATTAAAGAATAGGGCCGACAGTAACATGAAGTTGTAGGTTCTAAGGTTTTGCAACTACTACTGCATTGCTGTGGAGTGCTATGCATCATTAGAAGCCATTTCATGTAAGCTTCACTAATATGTTACTGTCGCTGAATTATCTGACAAATAATTAAACAGTTTAGTCGTGAAGTAGGCCTTCTGTAAGCCTATTGTACCGAAAACAAATAATCGACATTGTAAAGAAACACAACAATGTTTTCATAACGTACTTTTATTTCAATGACATTGAACTTTATAGGTTAAGTACGTTGACAGGAGAATATAATTAGATAAAAAACGCAAATCACAAATTCTAACCCAAACCATTTTAGTCACTCTTCTATGAAACTAGAATCGATAATCTGGGGCCTTTTCACGTAAACGTCCACAAATATCTGTATCTTATAACTTTGCTCATTATGTGCTGGAAATGAAAATTCTGTGTTATTGTAATTTGTATTGGTTAAATTATTTTATGGCTAAAATACTAGCATTTTTATTATTTTGATCAGTGTTGGTTTAAATTATTTTTATCTGTATTGTCTTGATTATCTTGATCTGTATTGGTTTAGATTATTTTATGGCTAAAATATTAACTTTTGTCACGTCATCATGTACGGACACCATAAGCTATAATGCCATAGCATTTCGAGGTACATTGTGCGTTCACTCGCAGAGGACGAGGCCTGATTTCCCAGATATCTGTAACAGCTCTTAGCATAATTTTTTACTTCTGATGGAATACAGTTGTGCACTAGTCACTCCATTCCAGCTCCTCCAACCCAAGACATCTCTGGCGAGCTGTCAACTCTCTTCTTCATCGCAAATCCCCCCCCTTACTGCCCAGCTCCTTTCCCCCCATTGCTGATATTTTCTGTTCATTCTTCGTGGACAAAATGTCATCCCTTCGCTTCTCATTGCAATCTTTTCTAGATTCACACTCCTCCCATGCCTCCTCCAGCACTGATTCACTTTTTCGTATAAACCCTACTCCTCCTGCATCCCAGTCTTTGTTCCCGATTCTCTCTTCCACCTCTGAAGCAGAAGTTTCACTCCTCCTAAATTCTCTTCCCAACACGCAATGCGAACTTTATCCTATACCCACCTCTCTTCTCAAAGACTGTCCTCGTTCTGTAATCACCAAAATTATTAGTCTCTCGCTCTCTACTGGCAACTTCCCCTTGGCCTTTAAGCACTCTTGTGTTACTCCCTTCTCAGAAAAGCAAATCTTGACAAGGAATACCTATCTACCTTCCATCCAATTTCCAATCCTTCCTTTCTGTCTAAGTTAACTGAAAGAATTGTTCTTGCCCAGCTAAACAACTACATATGTTCTAATTCACTCCTCAACCTCACCAATTTGGCTTCACTAAACACCACTCCACAGAAACTCTACTCGCCTCTCTGTAGAATAAACTGGTCTCTGCCGTCAGCCATCAGCAAGTCTCCTGCCTCTGTCTCCTTGACATCTCTGCCACATTCAACACCATTGATCACAGCCTCCTTCATCAACTATCTTCTTGGTTTGGAATCTCTGGCAGGCTTACTTGTCTTCCGGATCCTTACTATGTTAAAGCCTCCAGTCACTGCTTGCAACCCCTCCCACTCTTTTGTGGTGTCCCTCAAGGCTCTGTCCTCGGTCCACTCCATTTCATGTTTTTAACACCTGTAAGACATCTCGCGCCTGTGAATAAGCTGGTTCCCACGACTTCGCTTTTGTGGGCGCTCTAGATATCTCAAGTTTACGATTATGATCATAGAGTCTTCTGTTGACCACTCTCTGTATACAGATGACACCCAACTCTACATATCCTTCTCCCCAAGCTCTTTTTCTACCTCCATCACACATCATTGTGCTTAACCTAATCTCAGTGGATGTAATCCAACCTCCTCTGCCATAATCCTTCTAACACAGAATTCGTAACAAGTCTTCATGATCAAGTCAAGAAAATCTCTTACCCTTTCATACGCCTATTGACTAACTCTCCATCTCTCACCTTCACCTCCAATTCCCCTGTCCGCAATCTTGGTATTACTTTTGATTCACATCTCTCCTTTTCTAACTACATCTCCAACCTCTCTTGCTCCTGCTTCATGCACATTCATGATCTCTGCCGCACCCGGCCCATGCTCAACTGTAAAACTCCTTCCACCATTGCTACCTGTATTTTCCATTCAAAACTCAATTAGGGGCCATTTAGGACGTATGCAGAATCCGGAAAAAATTTACCCCTACCCCTCCCTGTACGCACATGTACTTTTGCACCCTGCCCCACCTGCTTGCGTACGCCTGACACGCCCCTCCCGAATCCTATAGAATGGTCTTTATCCTGACTGTATCCATGTAATTTAAAGACTTAATATAACTGAAGGGAGTCTCCTCTTAATACGTGCCCCACCCAGAAGAACTGGGTGGGGCACGTATTAAGAGGAGACTCCCTTCTGAAAGAAATCATAGAGGGGAGAATGAAAGGGAAAAGAGGGAGGGGAAGACCGAGGCAGATGATGCTGGGGTGGATGGCCGACGGATACAGCGAATTAAAGGAAAAGGCACAGCACAGAGAAGAGTGGCGTCATTGGAAGTTGGAACCTGCCGAAGGGCAGAGAACTTAAAGAAGAATATAACTGGGTGAACTAGTCCCTATATAGTAAGTGAGTGGACTGCTATACTAATAATAGACCAATGTACAGATTAGTGTTTAAATCTTGGACAAGGGGCAGTCTGACCTTTAGGCCATATTGAACGATGTGTAATCCAGTCAGGTAACAAACCCTCTCCCACAGCCCTAATTCTTTCTCCCTATATAGTAATTGTTTGATAGCTGAACTCATTTGAAGGAAAACCAATATAGACGAAGTATTATCGCCGTGTCCCCCCTCCCCAGTAGTACCCCTATGCAAGTAGTTGCATTTGGGTTACCCCTCCCCTCTATGCATACGTAGGCCTACCCATACTAAATGGATGGCCCTTACTGCAATTTCCTCTTCCTCAACCTTGAATCCTCGCAACTTAAGCGTGTCTGCAACGTATCCAAATATCACTAGCTTGAGCTGTCACCAGAACACCCAAGCATCATCGTATCACTCCCATCCTCACTTCACCCCATTGGCTAAAAATCCCAGAGTGAATCCACTTCAAAGTCAGGGCAGGGCATTCACCTACAACTCCCTACAATGCTCAAAGTACAAGTATCTTTGCAAACTCTTCTCCATCCAGCCAATCAGCTCTACCCAATCATCCTCCTACCTGTCTTTCTTTACCCCCCCCCCAGTCACTACTCATCTCAAGTTAGTCAACTGCCCTATATCCCACACTGTACCGCGACTCCGGAACGATCTTTCCCTGAATTCCGCAAATTTTTGGTTCCTACATCATCAATGCCAATCGCCCACCATCATCTGCCTCGGCCTCGTCTATCCCTCGTAAGTTAAGTCGTATCTCTTCAAGACTTCCTCCCCGACTTATTTGATCCTCTGCCTTCCTATTCTTCTCGACCTAAATGACACCACCGTATAGCAGCTACTATACTCTGCCTATCTCTTGATCTGGACCCCCTGGCAACTGGACTTGTACCTCCTTTGACTATGCTTTGGACAACCCCTCTGACTTGATGCAGCACTCATGTATAAACTAGTGCCTTGCACTTTCAAGTGGCTCTTAGAAATTTGGAGATTACAATCAGGTCAATATCCAGAAGATCAGTCCACACGAAGACAGAGAGGCAGCCTATGCACTGTATGGCAATTTCATCCTTCTGTCTCAATTAATAGGCTGTAATAAGGAGATCCTTTGGATCCATTCCTGTTCTGCTTCCCATTGCAACCTGTTCTGCTTAAGCTGTTATTCCCCTCACATTAGGCTGCTTAGATGATATTACAATAGGTGGAGAGGCATCATTTGTTGCAGCAGATGTGGAAATTATTGAGCAAAGATGTGAAGCACTGGATTTAGAAACCTTAAAAGTGTCAAATGTGAGGTAATCTTACATTCTAAATCTGATTAATAAACAGCTTGCTAAGGTAATTCTTGTATATTAGACTAGACACATCAACACTTTTGGTGGCCCTTTGTCTGCTTTTGAGGCCCTTCAGACCACGCTTGAATTGTACATTACTAAATGGAATTGGTGGAGTTGAAGAACGATGAACAACTCTATTTTAGCCAAAGAGTTGTGGATCACTGGAACCGGCTACCACAGGAAATAGTTCTGCACCTAGCTTGAGCACATTTTAATAGAAACGAGACAGTTGGATTGAACAATATAGGCAATAAAAGCTTATAGCTTACTTAGCCTATCGACTGTAACTGTAAGAAGTTTGAGGATAAACCAATTTACTGGAGGTGTGGAAGGGTTTGGTGGAATACCCTATGCTCCTAGAATTGGCAAGAAATGCCCTGGTCGTCTTTGGAAGCACCTATGTGTGTGAAGCAGCCTTCTCTCAGATGAAGTATTTGAAATACAATTACAGAATTCGATTGATCTGGAATTTGGAATACGGCTAAAGGTCTCCAGTAAGTCTCCATCAGGGTGGTTTTATCCAGTAGGCCGAGTAGGCACTGTGCCTAGGGCCTATGAACCTTTCAGGGGCCTACAAAAGTCTGAAAATGACACAGAAAAAATATGTTTAATGATTGAATTTGACGCTAAAGTAAAAATGAAATTTCAAATTCTAATTTAATATTTTTTTAATTGTACTGAAACAGTTTAGCTTTAAAATATATACTTAAAGTTAAATTAAGCTATGCAACAGCCTAGAACTTAATGGCTATTTGCATTAACAGAGTTACTTATAACAGAGGTGTCAAAGAGCGGCTATTGCCACTGGCCCGCCATTAAAAAAAGGTTTAACTTATAACGTCTTCAAATGCCATGTCCCGCATTAACTCGTTCTCAGTTTCAGAGCTGGTAGTTGGGGCCTACGAATGCAAGAGTGCCTAGGGCCTACGACGACCTTAAAACGGCCCTGGTCTCCATTGGCAGAGGCAGCCTTTGACAACTTTATGCTATTATGCTATAGGCAAGTTTGATGGAAGCGACTATCATGTATTTTGTCGGAATTTGCCGCCGCTTGAAAAGTGCCGCTCTAGGCAGCCACCTATATCGCCTATACCTAAAGCCGGCACTGTCCACTGGGCTTTTTATTCCTTTTCTTAATTTTGCACAGTACTGAAGTTCGTGGAGAAGGAAATGGACGCTAGTAAACATATTCATAGCAGTAAACATTTTTTCTCGGCATTGCCACCGTTTATTAATAATCTTATTTCTCATCGCACTATATTTCTGACATAACCTAATAGTGCTGAACCTTTAATGCAGCCGACACTAACAAAATAGTTGTGCAACACTTCTCGAAATGGTTGGTGCTAATGCTTTAACAACAATTAATGTGACCACACTCGACTTCTGGTTTCCCAAGCACTACATGTAAGCAGCTGATGCACTGTGGCAGGAGTGCAATCAGAAACCATGCTGTGTAAACTGCATTTATTCACCTCAAGTGAAGAGTTGTTGCCAGAGGGCAACAATAGTTACAACAAATGCAGGCAGACAACAATGGCATAAGGTACTGATACCACATAGACAATTTCCCCATTAGGCAATAGAGATGGTGTGTTGTCAGCAGTCAATATATAACCTTTGTTTTTGTCATTTCATTTCACAGCAATTTGAATAGTGATACTACTGACCAAGTATCCTCAGCCAAAATGTTAAGTTAAAAGTAATTACAATTATATTTAAAATGTTAAACAGATGCTGTTGTGGTATTTTACCTGGAGACCAATGGGTATGGCGTATGGAAACAATAATATGAACACCGTTATTCGTATTCTTCAATTGATAAAATTAACGTTACCGCAATCCCACTGGATTATAGTGTTTAGTGTAACAACAAATGTACATAAAACAAAGGAATGTCTTGCAGCGAAAAAGAAACAATACATAGAAATCTAGAAAACCTGATCTTGTTGCCTGAGCATATCATAACTTTCTGCTCTTGGACAATCTGCTCTTTTTTCACAATCCTATCCCAATTCCTCCACTTCCCCCTACCTCACCGTTTCAACTCTAAACATCACCCACCTTTGCCATCTGCTTAGTTTCTATTGAAGCAGTGCTACATAAATTTATAACTAAAATACAATTACACTATAATTGGACTCTGAGAGGAAGTAAGGTTTTGTAGAGTGATGCACAAACAGTGAAAGGAGGTCTCTGCTGAGAGACACAGACAAGAATCCATTCCAGACCATCTCAACAACCATTATTCCTCAACTGAAGCGTTGCTGTTAGGTTACAAATAATATGCAACTCGGCCTTAATTAATGTTAGTTTACAAACAGTATGCAGCTCAGAGTTATTCACTGTGAGAATCCAGAGTACACTTAAAGAATGCTCCAAAACATGAACACAAGTACCAAATGCTTATAAATGCATAAAACAGGTGCAAGCAAACAAACCAAAAGAAGAAACTGTATGCTTAACTGAACATGAAAGAAATATCTGTTCCACAGTTGTGAGTCGACCGAGTGTGTTCACCAAATTATAAACCAAACACTTGGATTTCTTGGCATCAGAACTGTTCTAATCTGGCTCATCACTCACCTTGTCATGCCAAGTGTATGCAAAACCTTATCTCACTGACAGAATGCCAAGGCTCAACGAAAACTTGCTAAAGCCCATATAGATGTAGCTACATTTCCATTGCTCAACGTCACAAATAGCAATGGTTTCATAGTGTGTGTTACTTGAATTAGCATAGCAACATGTGATGCTAAAAATAATTTGCATCAAACATTTGAAATAGAATTTATGATTAACAAAAGTAGAACTGTCTCAGTCCAAAACTCTAGATTATGAATTCTTTACAAATTTACACAAGAAAATAGTAAAAATAGTAAAACACCTCTATAATGAAAAAGATGCACAGGCAAAAACTCTTTTCCTGAATAAAATAGGACAGTTACATTTGGAATGATGCAAAAAACTATTAACAGTACCAGTATACCAGTAAAGGTTTATAATTTCCTGCTCAACTGCTAATTGCTTATGTCTTGAAGAAGTCCTACAGTTTATGCAGAAAGGTGCTGAAGTTCATTGCTCTTTTGTTTCCGAATATTTGCTGGTGAATAGGCAAAGTGGTCTCTGTTGAAAGACAGCTCAGGCCGATTGCCAAGATCTGCATATAACGGGCTTGAATTGTTAAAGTGTGTGCTATCTATTGAGCCAACAGCAACCTCCGGTCCAGTGGCACTCTCCTCCGACTCATAATTACTTGCTTGGTGTGGTAAATTCACGTCGTCATCATCATCCACCTGCAACTTATATGAAAACCGGATGCTTGTTGCAGGATTAGCTCTGAAAAACAGAAACAAACCTTCCAATTATTGTCATTACTTGAAAGAAAGGGAAGAAAAGAATCAAAGAAATCAGGAATCAGTCAATGAGTCACATAGAGGGCAAGACAACAGTGCAACAGAAAAGTTTCACAGTTGTATGTAGAACACTGCTGATATTTATGACTTCTTTCGCATACATCTGTGCTGCTGCTATTTTGGCCATGCTCTCTTCAATGCAACAGCAACATGGATGACCATGACATCCTACTCAAATTCCTTACGACTCCTACAGAACAATGAATCAAATGGACAGAAAATGATGGTTAACACCGGATAGATGAATGCAGTAACGCTTGGACATCAATTCCACTGAGTGTCCCACAGAGCTCAGTAGTTGAGCCACTTCTTTCTCTACATCTCTCCAACCCCATCTACATTGCTGATCTAACCCACATCATCTCTGTCATAGGATGGTGGGTCCACCAGTATGCTGAGAATTATTCAATTGTATTCACATGTGATACAAGTTTGTATGTTGGAGCTATTTTGAGCTCTTTGAAGCTTCATCAGTTAGCCTTGCAAATGCCAGTATGAAGTGAGATGCAACAGTCGAGATGACTGACGACCAAATCAGGGCAGAAAAGGGAATGTGGCATCTAAACTTGCATATAGAGTTGATGTGTTTGCTAAATCCATCCTCATGCAATCATACAGATTACAGACTAAGAAGATATGCACAGATGAAAATACTGTCACAATGTACAAAATCCACAGCAGAAACGACGAATAAGTCCGGTATGCTGACTTAGTGTCAGTAAACTGCAACATGCTAAAAAGTATCGAGCAAATTCTTTGTTAAGACAAAACAATCTAAAAAAAATGACAAATAAGGTGAACCAACCAATGTGGCCAGCAAACGTGCACAGAATCCAGGTATACAAGTTTACATACCAGTATAATTATGTAAACAACACGAGCAGTTATGCATGTTTACAAATTAAGCAACCTTAGCAACATTTTAGTTAGTGTTTTATATGCTGCAGTGTCCAGAGAAAAAGTCCACAGTTTCGGACATGTGATGATATTTATGTTGGTGTTACATGCCACATTCATGCCACCCAGTTGCCAGCAGACACAAAGTTCTCAATTTAAGGGACTTGCAACAATCTGCTGGTATGACATGTCATTGTAGACCCATCCAAGATGAATTTAAGTTGTCATACAACTCATGAAGCATGTACACCAGTGTATCGCAAACTGTGTGCCGCGGCACACTAGTGTGCCGTGCGAGATTTCAGGTGTGCCGCGACAGAAACCTAAAATCTCTATAATTTACTTTATGCAAAATTATTTCTTAAATACAAAATTTGGCTGTTTAATGTATAGAAGAATGTTTCTCATTCACAGTCATGTAAGCAAAAGTAATCTATTCTATGGTATTTATGTGTTCTCCCCTCCTCTCGACGTCATTATTATGGAGACATCAGCATAACAGTTACTGTAACTGTAATTGAATAAGGAATGTTTTTTAAAATACTTTTTCATTTATTATTACTCAAATATAAACTAGTAATGAACTATAAAAATCATGTCCACACGATTTTATAGTTTATTATTAGTTCTAATAAAAAAACAAATTCAAAATAATAATTATTTCAATTTGTTTTTTTAATTACTATTACACTAAAAATGGATAAATTCTTTGCAAGAACCAAAAAAATTATGGAAAAGACAACAGTAGACTGCGTATAGGGAAAAATTAATTTACAGATGGCCAAATCATCCAGTTTATCGAAACGTAAATATAATGAAGATTATATCGGATTTGGTTTCATTTCATCAGAAAAAGACAGTTCGCTTCCGCAGTTCTATTGTCTGATTTGCTCAACAAGGCTTTCAAATAAATGAGGCAACGGTGCCGAGTAACCTTGAAGGACTTGTGGCAAAAAACCATTACCATTACTGGACTAAAATGACAAGTTTAAAATATGACAAACTGAAATTATTGTGGTCGGTTTTGTAATTTTAGCAAATCTTAATTGGTGTGCCGCGATAAAAATTGGATCTGCTAAGTGTGCCGGGAGTCAAAAAAGTTTGCGAGACACTGATGTACACAAAAGTAAACTTGCCTAACGCAACCACACATGTATCACACAGGAGGGATGCATGATAAGGTGTGACTTCACATGTGTTTTATGCATATAAATACAGCATACAACCTCAGAACTAAAACATGATGAAAGGTGACATTATATATATATATATATATATATATATATATATATAAAGTACCTGCAATATGAAACAATCAGCCACATTTACATATCATGTATATGTGTACAGTATGAATCATTTTAGTGACATGCTATGCTCCTGCAGTATGAATCATTTCAGCTACATGCTATGCTCCTGCAGTATGAATCATTTCAGCTACATGCTATGCTCCTGCAGTATGAATCATTTCAGCTACAAGCTATGCTCCTGCAGTATGAATCATTTCAGCTACATGCTATGCTTCTGCAGTATGAATCATTTCAGTGACATGCTATGCTCCTGCAGTATGAATCATTTCAGCTACATGCTATGCTCCTGCAGTATGAATCATTTCAGCTACATGCTATGCTCCTGCAGTATGAATCATTTCAGCTACATGCTATGCTCCTGCAGTATGAATCATTTCAGCTACATGCTGTGCTCCTGCAGTATGAATCATTTCAGCTACATGCTATGCTCCTGCAGTATGAATCATTTCAGCTACATGCTATGCTCCTGCAGTATGAATCATTTCAGCTACATGCTATGCTCCTGCAGTATGAATCATTTCAGCTACATGCTATGCTTCTGCAGTATGAATCATTTCAGCTACATGCTATGCTCCTGCAGTATGAATCATTTCAGCTACATGCTATGCTCCTGCAGTATGAATCATTTCAGCTACATGCTATGCTCCTGCAGTATGAATCATTTCAGCTACATGCTATGCTCCTGCAGTATGAATCATTTCAGCTACATGCTATGCTCCTGCAGTATGAATCATTTAAGCTACATGCTATGCTCCTGCAGTATAAATCATTTCAGCTACATGCTATGCTCCTGCAGTATGAATCATTTCAGCTACATGCTATTCTCCTGCAGTATGAATCATTTCGGCTACATTTATATTGTACCTGTCATATCTGATATATATATGACCTGTTGAGCTACACTTGCATCATTATTATTATCATTATGCATATGCTGAGCACTACTACCTAATGACCAAGCATCAATCATTGGTGTTGAACAATAAATTATTGCGAGTGAAGGACTTGCTCAAGCTA
This sequence comes from Aporrectodea caliginosa, assembly GCA_020284085.1. Classification (NCBI taxonomy): domain Eukaryota; kingdom Metazoa; phylum Annelida; class Clitellata; order Crassiclitellata; family Lumbricidae; genus Aporrectodea; species Aporrectodea caliginosa. Next base: position 1,370,089 of record JACEVL010001042.1, read on the forward strand.
CGTACACAGAGTACAGAACTCGTACTCTGCACTACAAGGTCACTGTGTCCCATTATGCCAGCAGGTGCTGTATGACTCATTTCAGCTACATTTGCCTGCTATGTAGCATTCAGCTACACTCATATACCACATACTAAAAGTGGAATGAAAAACTCTGACAGTGTTTATGATCTGAATCACTTACGTAAAGAACTGATGCAAGAAGGTAGCATAGACAAGTGGAGCAAATCCTGTGAAGTACAGATAAGCCATCATGTTGACCACGCTACAAATGAAAACAATCGACATAGTGGCACGCATACCTGAATTCTAGACTTTTACACTTCTACAATCATACAAAAGGATTTATTACAATAATGCATGATATGCTTATGCAACAAGGAAAAGACAGTAAGTGTGACCAGTTCAACTCCAAAAGATGCAGACAACTGATGCTGACTTACCTTGTACAGGAAAAACTGAAAAAGACACTAAATATAACGAAAACATCAAAGCAATGAAACGACCACCACAATGAAATGCTAAAACCTTATGGCTTTAATTTTCATTGTATGAAATTCTAAAACCATAAGATGTTTCCCTTACGAAACAAATGCAAGGCACTGTTGGTGATTATCTAGAGAAATACGGTACAACAGAGCACATAATTTCTGTCTTGCATTCAACTAATGATGGGGCTTTGACCACTCTAGAGGAAGTTCATTTCAAATATTAACAAGATGGCTGGAAACCTTTCCTCGCATCATTATGAAGTCTCGGTTTGCAAAGTTTGACAAACTGACTACACTTTGTACTAGGAGGGGTGGAAGCACCTCGAGTTATCAAGCATCTCAAAAGATCAAGTTTTAGACGCCTTGTATCCAAAGAATTGGGTTCCAGAAAATTAAAAATAATAGGCCTTATTCGTACTTATCCAGCAACGAGGTAACAGAGAAGGATCCTGCAAAGTCATTGGTAGCGCATTTTGGATATAGGCCCATTGTACAAAAAGGCAGGCAGATTTTCATTTCCGTATTTCAGCTACAAGTCACTGAACTTGCCAGACTGGGCTGATTATAAGTCTGACACAGAATGAACACATCAGCAGTTCAGCACGGACCCTGAAGCACTAGACGAAAATTGCAACATGAGCTGGAAAGATAACCTTATGTGTAGATTATCATCTTACGTAATTTTTACAACAGTAGCTAGGTAGTAATCCTCTAGTCTTATTACAAGATAGTACACATTTACTGTCCTGAAGAGCAAAGGGCAAGAGCAAAATTAGTCATCCATATCTCTTGAGCTCGAGGAAACAACAACATTTCATGTATTTTGAGTGGCGAGAGACCTATTCGTTCACTAAATGGTATATTTGCTCTGCATAATTTAGATCCCTGTTAGCCCAGCCTGGGTCAATTTTTGTAGCATATTCAGTGTTTCCATTACAGTCCAGAAACAGGACGTATTTACACCCTGACCTAGAATTTTTTGGACGTAGCTTATATCCTTTGCCCAAAAATTTGGACGTTTTTTACAGATGTAACGGAAACACTGAGCATATTTAGAAGTATTTTTTGTACTGAACATTGTGCTGTACAATCAACTACTTGATAGAGCTAATTCACTGCAGTGTTTAAATAAGTATGTATAATTCATTTTAATAGGGCATATATTTACATGTTTGTGTTGTCTAGTCTTGGTGTCTTCCCTTCTAGCCGGGACAATTCCCCAATCGGTTCCCTACTAAATGTGCACTGTAAAGAGGTAAACTCCCAAAGGACAAACTCCGATTCACTGGCAATGGGTCGCTGCATTACCCTGGGACACAGCAGTGCAGTCTAATAAATATTCAGCATTCCACCCATGAGGAGTGCTGAATAAAACAGATCAGATAAAAATGACAGTGGGAGTATGTTACACTATCCTTAGACTATGAATATCCAAGGAAATCAAATACATATCTAGATGTGTATTCTCCACCACTAATTTCATCAATAAATGTAGAAATTCATGAAATTCAATGTAAACTATTGCACGCAACAGCTATCATATTATCAGTAAAGTCACTACTATTAACTTTCGCAAAAATTTTGGAAAGACTCCGACTGTGACATAACTGTTGCCCAAATATTGAGCAACTGTGATTTCCTGCACTTTTATATTTGAATCTAACACTTATAATTAAAGTACTTTCAAACTACTGAAGACTAAAAGTTAAAAAGACCTTTTCTAGCAACAGTCCAAAATAAAACTTTGTTAAATAAATTAGAAATCAACGCACCACATCCCAGGCTGAATGGAGAAGTAGAGCAGCGCTGAGCCAATCGCTTGGACAATATTGAGACAAGCCAAAAGGAAGCAATACCAGAAGAAGGATTTCTTTGCTGAAAGAGAAATTAGTTCCACTTTATCAAATGCAAAATAAAAACAGGATCTGTGCTCCCAATGACTGTTCTTCTAATGCTCAAATGCCAGCACAATGAATAGTAAAACTCCATAAAGCGTTTCTCCCATAGCCTTTCATTGTTTCAGTCCACCTCGATTTCAATTTGGTATAGCCATCAATTTTACTCAAAAGAAACCATGAACTGAAGTCTCTGCACTATGACAGCTGCAATATAGAAGTTTTAAAATTAAATTAGATTAGAAACCTATGACAACTGGCAATTTAAGGAAAAAAGTACATAAAATCTTAATGTTTAGCGCGGTATCTGTTAACAATTTATATGTCAATTATTTTGTAAAGAGTACTCTTGTCCATTTTATAATAAAAACGAATATTTACAAAAATTTATGTTTTTAATTTCTCCAAAATGTGTTCGCTCCTTCTGATAAAACTACCCAATGAAACTTCACTATTTTTGTGCAAAAAGTTTTAAAGTTTTTACATCACATTGCATTTAACCCTGTTCAGCTAACATTTTCAAGATGTTTTAAACTGCACTTATTTAGAACATTTAGATAGTCATTGGTGCAGCACCTTTGTGAGGTACTCATAATGTGCTATATTAAGTGTCTTCATACAGACATACATATATACACAATTTGGCAACAATAGTGTAAAGAAATGTCGGTGAAATCTCATGCCTCATTCATGCATTCATTTAGAGCAATGCTTGAAGATAGTTTTATTTTCCAACGCTTGTTAATAAGCTCAGCACTCGTGAATATGCTGGTGCCCTGTGCTTAGCTTTAGAGTAGTGCTTTAGAAATTTGGAGATTATGATTACAATTTCTTACACCAGTGCTAAGCTGGGAGGCTAAGCATAAGTGACTGCATAAATTAACTGAATGAACAAAATAGGAAATCCATAAAAACATTCTTTATTATCTTAGATGCTTTACTTTGATTATATTGCATTCTCTGTCTTTCTTTGTCTCTGTCTGTTTGCCAGTCTGTCTGTGTATGTCAACTAGATTAAAACTATTAACAGCCAAATTCCAGTTGCAGATTCTCGTGTGATTCGCAAGAGGGAGCATTTCCTTAAATATTCAGTCAGACCACGATTAGACCAGATCTAATCAGTCTCATATTATTCACCACATTGCAGGATCCCATTATTAGCAAATATGTATACGTTTAAACTAGGGAATGCAAACCCGGGGTCTTTTTTCGAAACCCTGGTTTCGGGTTTGACCGCCGTGAAAACCCGGGTAACCCGGGTTTGGACGGGTTAACAAATTTTACATGATAAATAATATTACAGCACTACTTCTTGCGTAAGAACAACGTCGTCGTATGCAGCTACAAGTCCAACGTTCTTCAGCAGTCAAGAATTTTGCATAAAAAGACAACTTTAGGATAATCGCGATATTTTTTTATATAAGCAGTGTTTTTCAATAAAATTTTTTCCAGAACTGAACAATTCCAGAACAGTTATGGAAGTCATTGCAAGGGTTCCGAAGGCCTAAACCTGAGCCTCTAATTTTATAGCATCTTGAATACCAATAAACACTGAAAACGCTGAAATTAATTAAATTAACTAAATATTTTTTATATTAAAATTGTAAGTAAATAAAATAATTGTTAGCAGCTTGAAAAAATTCACGGAATGCCGTTCCGGAGCGTTCTGTCTTAAAGAAACATTGCATAGGCCTATAAAAATAATTGTCAAATGACAGCTTAATCGTCTACATCTCAACTTTAGGCCATTCCAGTGCCTGCCCATTTGCTTTCAGAAGATAATTTAGTCATCGTTACTCTGCAACCCAATTTGGCAGAGCCAGAACTTACTAAAGTAGGCTAGATGCTGCTTTGGAGACATATCGCTGCCTGTGATTGTGCTTGGACTAAGAGGCCTACCGTCATTGGCTTGGTCAGAACGACAAGGGTCACGAACGTCCTTGTGTTTCAGCAGGTTTATCTTATGCTTGGACCCGAGATGAATAGCCTATGCATATTTCTTATTGCACCGCCGGCAATTGTTGCTGCGAGTTACATAACTGACATTGAGCCGTCTGGCCCTCAGAATCGTGAACGAAATTATCCAAACACCACCCTTTACATTTGCTGATTTAGACATTGTTTGGATTTGTGTCTGAAATCACAAAATTAAAATAAAAACAGTTTACTGCTATTATTTACGAATTCGAAGCTATGAGTCTATGACGCCGACGTGTCAAAACACTGAACATTAGTCACTGGTCGTGTGAAATGGGAAGCTACACTCATACAAAGTCACCAATAAAGATATGGAATGAGCCGATAAATAAGTAGTTAGAAGTTGTATTACGTAAACCCGTTATCAACCACTATCAGTGGCGTAACTAGGGGTTCGTGCGCCCGGGGGCAAATATCATTTTGCGCCCCCCCCTTGCCCGTGCGCCCCCAGACTCACGTACAAAAAGTTACTTTTTAACCTATTTTTCAATTTTTACCGGATTTCTTTAACAAAAAACACATTTTCAGACCTAATTTTGCGCCCCCCCTCCTGCGCCCGAGGGCGGCCGCCCCCTGCCCCCCCTCGTTACGCCACTGACCACTATTATCGTTATATTTCCATTACTCTGCATTTGTGAGTTTCACAGCGTGAAGGACGGTGAAAGTTACGATTTTCAAACCCGTCGAACCCGGGTTTCAATCGCGTTCAAACCTGGGTTTCGGGTTTGGAAAAAAGCCGGGTAACCCGGGTTCGGGTAACCCAGGTTTGCATTCCCTAGTTTAAACATATTAGTATAAAGATAGTTCCTCATAGTTTTAAAATAAAAGGAAATTGCATACTTAAATCAACTATCCACTGTATCCAGTACCATGAATAAATTGCACACTTGGCAAAACTATGCATCACTGTGCAGTTGGTAAAGCAGATGCTTTGCACATTATTAGAAAGTTAGACCAAGAACCACAGAATGTTTTACGTAGTTGAATGTAGGACAGTTAAGTTGTCTACTGAGCGGTAAAGTTTCCCTCAGTTGTTTCAGTTCAGCTCAGAATGACCACTGAAGCAGACAATTATGACCAGAAAGCATTTACCTCAGTTGATGACCATAACCTGAACACAGCAACACACAACACTACCGTAATATAGAGAAAGAAGTTACCAGACTTACTCGGGAGGGTGAATCGTTGCTGAATCCTTGTAAATGGAAGAATAAAGATAACACCGTACACCTATCAGCAAAAAACTATAATCATTAGCCAAAGACTGATGACAATTTATATCCCACAGTCATCCCTTGATTTATGTTAGGTTCATCTAATTCAGATGAAAGCTTTATATAACATATTTCCTTCAGTTTCTTGATCTTAGCTTCATTTTCCTTCCAAAATCATTCATTCTGTGTAAGTTTTAAATATTTTTACATTCCATGAGTTTATATGATATAACATTAGCTCAGTCCTTAAACAACAGCAGTTAGGTATCTCTTTGGCAATCATTTCCACAAACTGTGCATACTTTTTCATCCCAACCACCTTCCGAAACCATATTCTTAACAACTTTTGTACCCAAACTGGTAGAAATGGTTTTGCAAGATGTCTAGAAATTCTGGATTGCATTGCACCTAGTAACCGCACCTAGTGTTTCCTCAAAAACGTCTGAGCACTGATGCTTGACTTTACTATTATGAAATAACGCTTATTAACACTATCTAAATATATCTAGTGTGACTAAGCATGATACATCTTACAATGACAGAAATGAAAAGGAAAACAATATAAGCCTTACAGAGCATGTACAAGTGATAATAAAGCTTTATATTTATATATATATTTAGATAGTTAGCACTACACTGCAGTTTTTATTGTACAGCTTGTTAATATTACATTAAAACTCTTAGTATTACTATTTTGAAAACTTGCTCACTATGACTCTACACCTGTTTGCAGGTCTTGTTTCTATCTATCATTGGATTTCATCACATCAATCATTTTCAGACTGATAACATGGCAAACAGTTGCTTACAAGCTTGTTTGGTTCTCAATTAGACTACACGAATGCAGTATTACAAGGTATATCCTGTTTCAATCTAAATCAGTTCCAAGTGGTTCAAAATTCTCTATCAAGAGTTGTTACATGTAGTTTTTCATCATAAAAATCAAAAGATCACTTTCTTGAACTTCATTGACTTTCTGTTGAATCGTGTATCAAGATTGCATGCTTGACCTCAGAATAAGAGCCTTCCATCATATATTAATACACCTCTAAGGCTCTAACTCCATATCGCCCTCTTATCCACATCGTCCTCCTATCCTAATGCATTCCTCTAATATTTGCTTGTTGAACCTACATTCAGGACAATTGTAGGATCACATGCTTTCAGCTGCTGTGTTCCTTGTAGTTTAAAACGTTCACCACAAACGCCTAACTTGCCAACTCTCTATCATCATTTAAATGACTTGTCAAGATGCACCTTTTACTCTGGCCTTTGCATGACTCCGTGACTTGGCAAACCTTAGCAAACATATCCACATTCAGATTTACTGATCTTGTGCATGCAATAAATGTTTTAAATAACTATAAGTTAGAATGTGCAAGTAATAAATGTTTTAAGTTTTAAAATATATAAATAAGTAAGAAATAGATTCTGCTTACCAGAAACAGACAGACAGAACTAACAAACCAAAAGATCATTCCTCCATGACCAAACAGAGTATAAGAGTCATTCTCATAGGTAACATTATGGAATGGCTGATTCTCATAGAAAAATTCCAAGGTTCCCTTGAAAATATCAAATACAAAAATTTACACCAAATACAAGATGCTTATTACTTTAGCAGAGAAAATTATTCATTTCTTGAAATTCAGAGGATCACAGGTCAACAAAGGTGAAGTATATATGCAACAACGGTAACAAAACCAACTTTCCTTATAAAACCTGAGAAATCTCCAATTTTGACTGTTTAACTGCCCATGTGTCATATAATTCTGGTATCAGTCAATTTCTAAACCTTACAACTGCCCCAGCAGTAATCTGTGGAAAGTATTCCACACATCGTATCATTCCACATATCATACTTCATACAGCTGTTAAACGTGCAGAATTGGTATCTTATTGCTGTTAACACTGTAAAGTGTTTATAATAAATAAAATTATGTTTTACCACAAGCATGGGCTGGCTGAATTAATGACAATACAAGCAAGCACACCAGCACAATTATGAGATGTAAAAACCAGTTACCTGAGTTACAGAATAGATGAAAGAGATGAGGAATGTAAAAATGAGAACTCTCTGAATGCTTGTTCTGCTGTCCAAGTGACCTGTAGTTACAAATAACAAATATAACAACACCATAATCTACCTCAACTATGCTAGAACAACCACCAGAAGAAAGCTGCCAACTCCAGAGCTATAGAACCAAAATATTAATAACGGTAGCATATTTTCTGGACACCTTACTGTAAGTTACAGTGAATCACAATCGGCAAATTTTTTAAAGTCAACACTTGCGTCACATTGCTGTATAAGGCACGCCCATCACCATCGTTAAACCTCTGGTCATTCCATAGTTTGTTGGTGGTGGGCAGGCTGTCACACACAATTCCTCACTAGACATCAAAGTCCATCCTCATAAGGTAGCCCCAAATTTGGACTTTCAAAATTGCTGAAATTGTTTTAACTTATAGTGAGTATTTATGGTAGCTAAATATTTTATACTTCCTGAAATTAGCCACCATACTGAAGCTATCTGAAAAGTGTCCTGCTTGTATATAGAACTGCAACTACAGTGGCTCTAATTTCTGGTGACTGGTAAATAACAAAAAAACAATGTATTTATTTACATGCTTGTCAATAATTATCAAAATCTGAGACAATGAGGTCGTGAAGTTTCCCAAAACTGGTTCAGTTGACACGAATAACCCATACGCCAAACCCATTCAGTTCTGCTTCCAAAAATTGTATAATTGATGCAGTACACAACTGAAAATTTGGTTATGTCCTTTGCACATCAAGCAGTACTAAACAGTAAGAAACAGTAAGACAAACTAATCAACAGACAAGGAAACATTTTGCTAACCAAAGAGCAGGCCAAATACGACAACCGACAACTCTGTGGCAAGAAGAAAGAACCTGAGAACAAGCCACATAATCTGCAATAAATACAAGACCCACTGATTAGTACAGAAACAGACCAAGTACTTAGTGAATATCATTGTCCTCTTGACAGCTAACAATGAGCAGACAGCGGCATCACTTTCTGACAATATCCATCCAACAGGAATTATATATCACATGACCACACTCTCCCATGCAGAGCATCTGCATGTTAGTTTAGCACACTGTCACCTCTGGAAACAATCCTCTGTTGCTCCCATTGCTCTCTCTTCTTCTCCCCATCACTTCCTCTCCAATGCCCTCCCCATTTGTTACATGATGGGCCCGGCACATTTGCCGCTAGTCTACATTCTAGCCTATATTCAAGTTGTGTACTGGATTTAAGAAGGCACACATACTGAAGATTATGCATAGTTCAACAATGGAACCTATGTTAATTTTACATGACAGGACCAGGATTTAAACCAGGGTCACAGAGGTGAAAACCAGCATATCAGCAACATGGCAACTGTGCCAACTCATATTCAGTGTGTGAACTGCCTGCTGATTAAGTGCAAATATCTGAAAAATTAAGCCATCTTGACTATTTCGTTTGACAGTTTGCTCGGATCTCTGTTACCCAGATTTACTTTGTTGGATGTTTAGTTGATAACATGCTCTGGGCTTACTGGACTTATGGAGGTGAGTATTTCAACTTTTTGATGTTTTAATAAATGGCTCTGGAGTTAACTGGACTAAATTTAAAAGTCCAATTACAATTAATGACATTAAACATCATATAGGCTAGTGCAGAGAGTGCTCTTAATTAGTTTACTTTTGAAGTGGATACTATATAAATCTTCAATTACGATTACCATTACTGGTCTATCTTGAACCATTACATACATACATACGAAGCAGTTTCAAGTGAAACTATAATTAACCTCTTATTATTTGTATATACTTATGTTGAAATATGTGAAACAATATTTGGTAATTAACTTATACCACATTACATGTTGATACATCATTAAAAATAAACCCTTTCATTATATGTAGCCTTTTGTTCTTAAATTTTAGTTGCCATTTGTATCACAACTGAACCATATGGATAAATATGTCTAAGTGAGAGATAACCTGCATGCAGTATTTGTTAAGGACACTTACTCTATCCTCAGTACTGACATCTTTCATGTTGGCATTGAGTATCATTGATGTGACACAACGTAAAATGCTGATGACATCAGCCAAAACAACCTAAAATAAAAACCTCACAACATCAACATATAAAAGCTTTTTGTAAAAATAAGAAGCTTATATCAACAACTAACTATGCAATCTTTAGATTACAACATATACCCAAAATGCAAGTACGGTATATAAAAATTAGCTTCCTTCCTAGATATTTTTGTTCACTAAACATTTCTTAAGAGTTGTAAGTTTCATTTAGTTCTGCGGCTTCAGCCGTCTCTTGCTCAAATCGATGATCACCTACCTTGGACAAATCTATTACTTATTACATTACTGATTTATTGTAAATTTACATATAAGAAACTAATTGCTATATCAGAAGGTGGTTCCCAGTTCAATTTAAAAACTTTGATCACTTTTCTTCAAATGCATCTTTAATTTCTTCCTTTCACAACATTTGATTAAGCAGTACATTTAACTTTGAAATCAATGACTACAGCAACTGTCCTGAAAGCCTCCTATCCTCTTAACACAACCTGCTAGCTCAGCGTTTCTCTGCAGACTGCCACATGTGCCACAACTGAACCATATCAAGATAAAAACAGCCACAGCATATGAACACGAGTACAATCTGCATCATCAGCTCATTTTTAATTAATTATACGCATAGCACAGCACTAATCACTGCACCTATTAGCCACATTCAATACATGTATACAATACAAATTACTGCTGTAAATCTATGACATGATGCAAGGCAAATTTATTCATCGACCTGCCTAAAAGCTTCACCCATTGCGGTGGACTAAGGCCAAAACAAAATAATGGTGTGTTTCCGGTAACGCGACCGAGTCACTTTTTTGCCGCGACTCGGAAAATTTTGTAAAAAATTTTTTTTTTTACGGAAAATTTTTTTTTAAATTTATTTTATGGAAAATTTTCTAACAAAATTTTTTACTTCACATACATTAAGCCTTTGCATGCCGGAGATGCAGAATCGCGACATTATAGGTGCATTCACTAAAGCAGAGACGTTCGGAAACTAGCGGTCTTTCAATGGAAATAATGGTGCCGTAAATTACAGCAATAAAAGGGCTAAAGTGTGGAGTTTGGGAGAGGGAGGTAATAGACCCGAAAGTGGTGGATTTTCTCACGGTAATTTGACAGGGTTATTTCACAAATCTGACCGCCATATTCATTGTATCAGAAATACCTTTTATCGTAGGCCTACGTGCCATTATAAAAGTAAAGCCTCCTTAGCAATCAGCCTACTTAACAACCTCCGTAGCATTCTACTTTCATAGCAACCGGCCTTCTTAACAACCAAGCTTTGAAGCACGCAGCCTCTGTGTCAGCCTCATTAGCAACCAGTTTCAAAGTCAGACTTGGCCCCTTTAGCAACCGCCTTCCTTAGCAACAGTTAGCAACCCCTGCCCCTTCCATTTCACCTTGCAAGAAAAACGATGTCAACAAAAATGAAATAAATAAGATTGTTTTCTACAGCAGTTTGTAGGTACATTCTGCAAATAGGCATTTTAATACTCGCATAGAAAATACATACTTTGGTACAGCATGTACCGCTGTGCATAAATGGGCAGTGGCTTAATTTTCGGAAATGACTGCATAAAATTATTTTAACAAAATAAAATTATTTTCCTACCTACCTACCCAGTTTTTTTTAACTCTGTTACCGGAAACACACCATTGTTTTTTTTTTGGCCTAATACACATGTAAAAATTGAAGAAATTTTTAATGTTGACTGATACTGTGTGTCAATCACAGAAAACTAATACTATGTTCCATCTCAATGCTAGAGTAAATGACATACATACTAAGTAGGGCAAATATTGGATATATCGTATCATATCTATAGATTTACATAGCGCCTCTCGCAGAATAACTATTCAGAGGTGCTAAGCACGAAAACCCGGGGGAAAAGAAACGTCTTGAAAGAGCGAGACACCAATGAGGAAAAACCAGTCATTAGTTTAGCCCTTAGTGAGGGTGAAGTTCATTCCAGGTAGAGGGATCAACCACAGCAAATGCCCAGCATTGAGCCAAGGCAGTCCTAGTCCTAGGAAAAAAAAGATTAAGCCAATCAGCAGAGCGCAAGGAACTAAATGAGGTTGCAGATAATGGCTCTCGCATATATATACGGTATGAACTGCAGCATCACAGATAACATTTCAGGTGATCGACGTCACGAGTTTGGGATCGCGTTTATGAGGCGGCTGGAACGTGCAAGAAACATGTGCCTGCTGAATGTCTCTTCAAAACCCGTTCACACTTCTCGAAGTAATTGATGGTCTCAGTCAACCCTGAGGTGCACTGATTTGATCTTCGTTGAGCTGAGTGCGAAGGTGAATGGAGCGTACTATCGCGAAGTGTTCCTCACTCAGCATCTGCTTCTTGCCATCAAGCCTGGCAGCTACCAGTCTGGCAGCTACTTCACATTCCAACAAGACAACTGTGCCCCTGCGAATCGAGCACGTTATACCATTGCTCTGCTGTCCCGGGTGACAGCTGTGGCCGCCCAACAGTCCAGACCTCAATCCAGTTGACTATCAAATCTGGAGTGTACAGGAGGAGCGCGTTTATCGTTCAGACTGCATTCGTGACGTCGATCACCTGAGGGCGCGTCTGATTGAAGAGTGGCAGCTGTTTGACCACATGATCATCGACCGGGCCATCAAACAGTGGCATCCACGTATACGGTCTTGTGTCCGTGAATAAGGAGGACACTTTGAACACCAGCTGTAGCTGAACTTCACTTCCTTATGGCTCTTGTATTTTGGAAATTTCCCCTTTTCAGTACAGCATCTCAAACATTCATAAACTTGACAAAATTACAAACATTTCCAAATGGCATTACAATTTAGTGGTGATATGGCTACTGTTGTCGATTTTAAAATTTCAGGCAAATGCTAACAGTTTTGACCGAGTAATGACACTTTTTCTTGGGGTCTACTTTTCATCGCAACACAGTGTATATTTTGACTGGCATTCCAGATAAGTCACAAAAAGTAAGTTCAAAATGTTACTCACCAAAACAAAGAAAGCTGTGAAGATTGGACTATTGGTTCTACGCAGTTGGGTTACAGCTTGACGAAATATCATCAGAAGAAAGACAAAGAAGAGCAGATTTGGAATAAGCATTGCCAGGTCCCAGACTTTCACTCTACATGTCAAAAACCAGTTTAGTTCCCAAACAATTGTATATACAATTATACATCAATGAAACATAACTTTGACAAAAGTTACATTAAGCAAGCGGCAAAAACATATAAAACCTGTTCTCCAAAGCTGTACTTTAAATATCATTATCATAATGGCCTCTATTTTAGCAACCAAAACAAAAAATACAGTGGCAATCACATGCTTTGAAAAATCTGGGTTTAACTTTTCTTATTCAAAACAACTTTAGAAATCAGAGGTCAGCAGGGTTTCCATGCTAACTGGGAATCTGGTGACATAAAATTATAAGAGCATCCCATCGAATCCTGGGAATTAGCTTCAGAAGTTTGACAGCTGCATTACTCAAGCATATAAGCAAAATAAAAACAATCAGCAATTTTACTACAGTAAAATTAAATAAATATCATTCCTACCAAAATATAAATAAAAATTGTGGAGTCTGTTAATAAATATAATTTCTGTTAAAACAGGTTAGCAAAGCATTTATTCAAAACATTTTCAGCAGTTCAGTACAATTATTTATTCACATACACATCACACAATACTTATTCTCTAAAATTTGTATATTCATCTCAGTAATCAAACCAACAACGAATAATAAATAGCTTACAATGATGTTCCAACTCTTTTGACAAGAAACAACTGACATATTAGTTGCTCTTTAATTGGAACTGATTGGGTAGTCGACAGGTTCTGAGTTACAGTCGTAGTCTGAAGAATAGCATCAGAAGAAGACGAGGCCAAAATATTGATCCATTCTACTGACTGACTTCCAAGTCCATTGGACATATGAAACAAAGATGATATTCCCATTTCTTGTAGTGATTATTTAGGCATCATCCTTAAAAGAAAAATCACATAATGAACCAATGCACACAGATGCAGTGTTTTATGCATGGATGCTTGTACATCATCAACCATTTTAGCACAGAACCTACTGCATTATAACAAATACCACATTATAAAAATTTCACACAAACACTGGGCCAAAGTTGTTATGCGTCGTGAGGGTAGCTCAGGGTCAGGGTTATATGTTTGGCATTGTTTGCAATGTTTTCTAATGATCACACTAACATTAACTCTGACCCTAACTGACCCTCATGATGCCTTAAAGTTTTATACCCCATGTCAGCTAGGGTCAGGTTTAGCGTCGTTGTTACACATCGTGAGAGTCAGGGTTATATGTTTGCCATGTGGTATAATGATGACACTAAACCGAACCCTAACCAACCCTCACGACGTCGTAAAGTTATATGCTCCATGTCCCATTTAAATCGGTCAACCAGGCTTGTTTACTTCCAGCCAATGGCAGCATACCTAAATATACTGTCTATTACCCGAAACGTACCGCCTCTGATACTATAAGTTTGCCGGATAATGCATGCATTGGGTTCCCATGCATTCTCAGTAGTTTGCCAAAAGCTTTGGAATGCATTGCCTTGCTGTGTGCAGTCTATCAGTTTCAAGTCATCATTCACGTCTAAACTTGACTGGCCTCTTTAAACTTGCCTAGTCACCCTAGCCTGATTCTCTGGTGCTCATGAACAGCTGGATATTTACTGCAAATCTCCAATGGATTACGATTCTTAATTACAATTTCACTTTCAGTCAACAGTCACGGGAACAGTCACCCACATCTCAGTGGCTAGCCTTTAATGCGTTGGTCTGAATAATTTAATAGATACTTACTACAAATCCCGGAACAGAAGGAATTTGCATTTACATTTGTATTTGTATCTCGAAACAACCTGGTTCTTGCGAACTTAATTTCCCCGACGAAAAGCTCGTCTCCCTCACTTGGCTTTTGCGTGGCGCTGAGAAATTTTGCAGATTTACATTTTACATTTACCGTAATGTGATCAATGACTTACCAAAAGTCACACGACCACACAAAATGTCACTGTCATTGATTTATTGCATTTGTCAATTTATATAAAATATACGATTTACGCTTAATAACTACGACGATATACGTAGACTCCCCTTCGTCAGTCAGCAGTAGGCCTCTGACGCTTATTGGGAAATGTTCAACGCAGCTTTCACTATTAATAGTTACTGTTTAGCCAACGACCATAGGCCTAGAAACTCCTTATTTAACGCCGTGTGAATAGTTTTGGGGCGATAATCGGGAGCAGGAAATTTTACATCTTGTTTACATGACAAACTTCATATTAAATTTTATGAAGGCTAATCGTCGACATATATAATTATAGGCCTACGTCGATGAGGCTAATCGACGAATTATTATATTTGCGAAACTAAAATATTACCCGGGGAGAGTAAAAAGCACCCAAAGAACCGGGTTACTCGTGAAAATAACAGTTTATATCCGTTTCATACTTATCAACAGAATGATGTCGCCCCACTTCACATTTTGTTTCGGATATTAAATATGGTGTTTTAAATCTCCACAGGCAATTTTTTACTTCGATTTGCCTTCATAAATATAATTAACCGTTATGTAAACAAGATGCGATATTTCTTGACTCCCGATTATCGCCCAAAAACTAGTGATGTGGACTGTTGGCTACATGAATGGATCCTCACTGCCCACTATCTTCTGTCGCGTACGTAACAGTAGGCCCTACTGCGTTCCTTATTTCAGGACATTGTCGATTCATGACATATTTAATGGCCGTCCTCGGTCCTCCTCCACGAGATCCGTCATGAGGCTGCTCTCGATATTGTCCTGCGGCTGTCTCATGATGTGTCCAAAATATCATAGTTTCCGAGTTTTGGTGTGGACCAGCAGCTTCCCTTTTTGTAGTATAGTAATTACACTATGGCATCATAAAGACGAACCTTGGTCTTCATACTGCATCCATTGCTTTATAGTGTTGCCCGTTTCAAAGTCGAAGTCGTGGATGTCACAAAATGTGCAAGAACTTGCCAAGAAGCAGGAGCGCGAGAGGCGATTATTATTAGAGGTCAACGGTAATAGGAAGATTGCGCACAGGAGAGGAAGAGAATGTTATATATAAGAGGTCGTTGAGAGAATGTATATAAGTGAGAGACGATCGAGAAGTTATAGTGAATATTATCGGTGAATAATTAAGGTATTAGATGAATCAATTGAGTCGAAAGTATAGCGGAGTCTCGAGTCTTCCGGACCTCAAGTTAATCTGGACCTGGAACCGATCCTAACATTGCCTGCCTTTCGATTTTGTTTTGACAGCGATTATATATGGATACGCTGGTTCCTGCGACTTAGCATATTAGGCGTGCCTACGATTGCGATTTCAGTTGCAAAAATTCGCAATCTCTTGACAATATCATTCCGCCAGGACGTCAATTACGCGGCAGCAAGTTAAATAATATTTACATGCCTGATCAATAGTCTCGTTCTCTCAAGAAAAAAACAGGGCGTAGCGCGATTCTGTTTGCGATCTTCTGTTGACCTACCATTGACCCAGTGACCTGGCCTTGACCTAATAAACGTAGTGGCCGCCGCGGCTACAATCTGATCAGCAGTAAAAGTGGCAGAAGATGCTTAAAATGTCTGAAAATGATCTGGTTCTGGAAAAATCACGGAATTCAGTGGACTGCAAGGCAGTTGGTGGTGGGATGGAATCTAATTGCAGTCGGGTGTGTATTGAAAACGAATTGTCCGCCGTTTGACAACATGAGCGTGACGACGAAACTGGCATGTCGTTGTCTATTATTTCTGTCACTTCTTTAGTTTCATCTTTCTTCGGTTTTAATTTCCTTAACCATTTAAAATACGACTGATTCAGATACAACGCTTCATTATAGTCTTGCCAAATTCGTGTGGGATAGGATCACTTGAATAGATTCCATTTGTTCTTGGTAAAGTCCACAATCGACGAATACATGATCAGTATGTCTTGTCCGCGCATTTGGACACGTGACATCTGTTCCGGAGCATACACATGTAGCACTTTCAGTCAAAAGAATAAATTACACTATGACGCATGTTGGAACAGTTTTGTAAGAGAATCGAGGTAAAACCGTAGTTTACGTTGCTAAATTATGTCATATTGTCAATTTAAAATGGAAGCTGGTTTGATGAAAATAATTGTTTGCCTAAATGGAGTGGGATGAAACTAATTCTTTGCTTAAATAGAAGCTGGACTGAGAGAAATAATTGTTTCCGTAAATAGAAGCTGGATTGATGAAACTAAGTCTTTGCTTCAATAGACGTTGGATTGATGAAAATAATTCTTTGCTTTAATAAAAGTTCAATTGATGAAAAATAATTTTTTCTTAAATAGAAGTTCGATTGATGAGAAGTAATTTTTTCTTAAATAGAAGTTGGATTGATTAAATTTTTTTCCTTAAGTAGAAGCTCTATTGATGACAGGTATCATGGACATTGGTAGGATGCTTACTTACCAACGTCAAGTACGGCATTGAAGACATTAAAATAATTTAGACAGCGTAAACTACGGGATAACCGAGAATCGATGTGGCAGTTATGAAAATTAAAAGCCTCATATTGTAAGGCTGCAGTTTGAATAATGGGATTTGAATGTAATGGTCTCTGACCCATAGCGGCCTTCATTGTAAACATTTAACCAATACATCCCTTATTTCCCATAAATATTCTACTATTTAATGGTACTTGAATTATTCGTCTGTGCACATGGTTTGTGGAAATGGTACTTGAATTATTCGTTAGACACAAACCTATCATTTACATTGCATTCTTACATTACAAGGCTTTTACTTTCCCCATTTGCGACTGTAATTTTTGTACAAAAACTGAACTTTTGAGTCTGTAAAGCTGAAGCTGGGAAATGTTTACAGCAGGGTTGGGTTAATGCTAGCAACAACCTATTATTGCCCGGACAGTGGCAATAACCGGTTATTGTTGGTTATTGCCCCATAGTATAAATGCAGTTAAAATCAACTATATGAGATTAAGATACAAAATTCTGACCTACAGTTCAACTACCCCAAAATAAACTGCCATTTGCACTGCAGTAGTAATATTCACGTCAACAGGGTCATTGCCTTTTCTATATGCTTACCTGGTAGTATATAATGTATTAGTAGTGTATAGAAGCCAATGGTTTGGCAAAATTTCTAATTCATAATTATACCATTCGATATTGGCTGTACTTAATATGTAAAACTTGTAAATGAATGGTTATTTAAATCAGGTGATTTTTATTTGGAAAAACTTCGTTGATTTAAATCATTATATATTTAAATCAATCAACTCTGTAAAATAGCAAACCAGATTAAATAAAAAACAAAGCTAACTGTGAATATTCCATATTTTATTACCACAATAATTAATAGTTTCTATTTTTGCCAAGAGGTTGTTGTCGGGACGGTTATTGCCATGGCAATAACCAGTTATAACCAGTGGCCATCAACAACTTGCCAACCATTTATCTTAAAAACCAATTAGCTTAAAGTGAACTTTATATTAATGTTAATTTTTCCAATAATTATTATTATCCATATTATTAAAGTTACATTTGTTATACACTGTGTCCACGATAAAGTAGATCACTAGACTTTGTAAAATATCTTGGTCAATTGTAGTCCTATAGGTACTAAATTTGGTGCACATGAACTTCAGTCTATTCTATCTAAACCCTGCAAATTTTATTACAATTGATGCAACGGTTACGAGGATATACCCTTATGAAATTGGGTGGTTCAGGAACCAAGTTACCAACACGTAAAACGCATCGACAGATGCGTGCGCGGCTGATCATCCTGACTCAGCACCAGTTCCCCGACAGCATTGATATTTGTTTGCGTCCGTGGTTTTGTTTGCGTCTCGTGGTTTCCTTGCAACTGATCCGGTTGTGGCAATCTTTTTTTAACAGCTTGCTGACACCAGCTATAGGGACCAATTTTTCATTGGAAATTCTGTAATGAGTCTCCTACGACCTACGCCATACCCCTTCGTCTCTCTCAACTCCTTGATTAAAATCTTGTCCTCTGCACTGAAAACCATTTTTTACAACCAACTACTGTTACGTAAAACAGGTCTCGTAGTGTTATTGTTTCCGAAAATGACGCTTATAAACAACAGCCTATCCCTGCGGCGCCAGAAAAATGACGTAATTCTATGCGTTTTACGTGTTGGTAACTTGGTTCCTGAACCACCCAATTTCATAATTTCCTCGTAACCGTTGCATCAATTGTAATAAAATTTGCAGGGTATAGATAGAATAGACTGAAGTTCATGTGCACCAAATTTAATACCTATAATAGTACAATTGACCAAGATATTTAACAAAGTCTAGTGATCTACTTTATCGTGGACACAGTGTATATATTGTTTGCTTGCTTTCTAAGTTTTCAGATCTGATCAAGTATTAAATGGTACATACTGTAGAAACTGCTTTAGAATTTAAAACACTTTTGTACTTTGCATCCTTTCTTCAATCTGATCCATTCATTCATTCATTCATTCAGAGCATTTATATAGCGCCTCTTCAAGAAGCTACTCAGAAGCGCTCCCGGCCCAGCCACGACTAAAGAAATCGTAGTTGGCTCTGCATACAAATGAACATATGATTGAATGAAGCAGGATTGAGCATGTCAGTTCTGCTTTATTGCTGCTCTTGAATGATAATTTAAGTAATACATTAAACTGTTAGCCTTTGGAAACATTTCGGACACATGAATAGAATTATGCATATGTAGGTTGTGTAATGTGAGAGTTGATTTAAGCAGTTCAGAGAATGGAGGCCTTTTGTGTGCTACATCATGTCCTGTGGTTGTGGCTGCTCTCTTCACCCTCTGGCACTTCTGTAATACCTGACATCTGAACTGGAATTTCTATGTATAATTATAAATTTATTTTGTTGGGGGAGGAGAGCACAGTGGTTTTAAAGCTGGCTTGATATATTCATTTACATTCAGCTGAGTACATTTGGGTCTGCTGATCAGTCTCTCTTTAGTTTCTAGAGAAGGACACTGCACAGTCATAGTTTGCCAGGTTTTATTGAAGTTAGAAAAGTGTTTGTGTGTTTCTGCAAAAAGTTAATGTTTGAAGAAAACATTTGTGAATATCGAGCAGATATTTTCTTGTCACCAGTATGAAGAAGTCTATTCTTGTCAAGAGATGCTTCACTTTGCCAGCCGGTCCTAAACTGTCTTCTAATTCAGATGAGACGCTGCTAGGTCAATATCAGAGACCAGTTGCAAGGACACTTAGGAAAATGTTGTCTTTGGATTCGTCTAATGACAGAGTCTGTATTACTTTTTATCAATTCTGTCATTTAAAATATCTTCTCAACAAACCTGTTGTCCACGCGGCTTTGTTTCAAAGTCATCTTTGTGATTTTTGTTGTGAGTGTCAAAATGATTCTTGTTGAGGGAGGGAGGTTTAAGTGTGCCTAGAGTAACTACGGTAAGGTTTTTGTTGAGGATGTTTTGAGTGGTTGGGTTTTATGATCGCTGTAGCTGGTTATTTTTCATTCCTCTGACTAGCTTCTGCAGTGGAACAATGTTTTTTGCTGTGTTTTATTATCAGGGCCCAATGGCGATGCCATCGAGTTCTGTCAGCCTCAAGTGCTTAGAAGAGGCACAACAAAAACGAGTAAGGAGACTTTGTAGCTGTTCTTTCTGTAATGTCTAAGAATACTACATGCATGCATATGTTGTAAAGTTGTCTTCAGTGTCATCATTTGGCTGGATACATTGTAACATTGTTTATCTTTGCTAGTCATTGTGGATCCCCCACCCCCTAATATTAAATCCTCATTTGCACTTCTAACTGTGATCCAAGTTTACCAGACTTCCTGTTTTTTAAGGTAATTTGTTGGTTCACAATGACCACTGTGTATTTTATGTAGGCACTGTTGTAATAATAATTGTTTTCTCCTTCTTTAACTGAAATAATCTGAGTTCAATAGTTCATGTAGTGATACTTTTTCATCTACAGAGTTGTACGTCTGCCCCTCATCTGTCTGGCTGATTCTTAACGAATTAGTGTGAAAAGTCCTGTGTATAGTGTATTATTATATTGTGGTAGACTAAATGCAATTTAATTTAAATTAAAATTTGCATAGAATTAGTATTTGACTTGACACTTTAACAACTGGTATGTACTGAAAGTGACGGGGAAACCAATGCAGCTCGCCGTTAAAGTGTTAAACAACTTGGATAACATAACTTAGAAACCAGATTTGTATGCGAGACTTAAAACTTTGAGACTGAGACCAAGACAGTGGGGACCAAGACCGAGACATTGGGGACCAAGACACAAGGTCCAAGACAGTTCAAGACAGTTCAACACTGAGGCTTTTCGGCATTTAGTCCACAGATTACAGAATAAACAATAAAAATAACTTGGACTCAAATCCCAAAACAATCTTTTCTCTCAACTCTCAGCTGATCACCTGAATAGTATACAGAAGGTAAACATTTCAGGCAGCCTGAAATCTTCTAAACGATTCAACTGTGAATGTTTCATTCCGATATGATCATATAGTATCTGCTTGTATAAAATCAATGTATTCTACCACGATTTATTTCACGGCTCTGTACTATTGTTGGTTGTTGCTCCTTAATAAACAGATTTGATTTGATTCTGAAATTTAGACCAACAATATTCCATAAATTTACGACGTAACTCACCTTGAGAAATTAGATGTTGTTCCAATCTGTTAAGTTAGTGTTAACCAGAAAGACCGCTTTTCTAAACTTCTGCTTTTCTAGCACTTCTGACTTACTAGCTATCACATTGGCACAGGACAATTTTACAGCGCAAGAAGTTCGGAACTAAAGACGGTTTGTGCGAGAACCATAGGGACCGTTTCTACATCGAACAAGACTTTCGCTTCAAGACAGTTTTCAAAAAGTCAAGAAATGACTCCGAGACCAAGACACTAGGTTCCGAGACTGAGACATCAAAAAACCTATCTCGGGACATCTCAAGACTCGAGACCATACAACTCTGTTAGAAACTTAAGCTTATTCTATATTCCATCCAGCAGTAGACGACCTATGCAATGATATGCCCATCATTATAACCTAGGAGTTGGCCAACAGACAAATTCATGGTTCATCCGTCTATCGTAATAACGGTTTTTCAGGTTATTACTTTCATCCTGGGCGAATAAATTTAACATTAAAATGCATTGACTTTGGAAGACTGAACTATCATTTCATGCTAACTGGTATTTTGTCTTATCTGTTTTAATCTCAAGTATTTTGCAGTGTATTTTGTAATTGTTAAAATTTTGTGTGTGAATTGTCCTGCATTTGCCAATTTCTACTCTAAACTGTTCTTTGTATTTTCTCCTCGTTGCTCAAGCACTGAGATAGTTGCAGACTTCTCTGGAACTCCTCATAAAGGACAATTTTTGTAGAGACATAAACTGAAAGTTTTTGGAGTAATTAAAACTTTTTGCAGTTCATTGCCAACATTTCATCTTTTCCAGATTTGCAATCACTTTGTGAGAGTGTAAGTTCTAAGAGTTCTTTTTAAAGAGAATGTGAGAAACAAAATTGAATTTCGTATGCAGAAATCAGGAATTGGGGTATGGTTATCACTGTCCTTTATTCTGCACAAGAAACAGTCATTGGAAGTTGATGAGGGGTGGCCAAGCTGTTCTGCAGAATGATCTGCATTTTCTTGCTAATTCCTATATGCACATTTGTCTACATAGGAGATGCATTACAAAGGAGCTGCAGTGCAGAAGACGAGAATCCACAATCAATCGATATCTGCCTCATCTGCTGAAAGCTACAGTTCAAGTGAGGTTACTTCATTTCAAATGAGTCAGTGCCCAGGTTGCCCATCTTCAGCTTTAATGATCATAATTACAGTTGAAATCAAGTACATTTAGATGTTTGTGATGAGAGAGAAGGGAAGTGGGAAGGGTGGGGGAGAGGGGATAGGAGGGTGAGGGAGGGTTGGAGGGGAGTGGGAGATGTAGAGGGAGAGGCTAATGGAGATTCAGGGGTAGGAGTGTGAGAGGGAGGTGGGGAAGAGAGGGGGACTACACTCATTTCATTTCAGTAGATGGGACTCCTATAATTTTAACCATCTTAGGATGGGCAAACAGCTAGTATCAGAAAGGAAGGGAATCACAGTTATTTATTTAAGAGGGTTTTAGCAATCTGAGGAATGAGGATTAATACTAGAAGCCCAACAACTATGCATAGCTTAGTCCGTTGATTACCTTAGATGTCCTCATGGTTAAGTCCGTGCTCTATAATCTATATTTATCGAAGATCCTGCAATGCATTTAAGAATCGTGTTTGGCCAAGAGTTTATGAAGCAATTTATTTGTGGTTGTAGCTTCTTACACAGAAAGTTCTGATGAGGATGATGGCGTCAGTCCAAGAGAAAAGCAACAGGTAAGCAACATTTGAAGTATTGTATTGTATTGTATCTAAAGATTTATATAGCGCCTCTCTCAGAATAACTATTCAGAAGCGCTCTCAGCACGAAAACCCCGGGGGAAAAGAAACGTCTTTAAAGAACGAGAGACCAAAGAGGAAAAACTAGTCATTAGTTTAACCCTTAATGAGGGGGGAAGTAAAAACCTGTCTGAAAAGGTGCAACATGCAGAAGGCTTAATAAGTTTTTGTTGTGGAAAGATAATCTCAGAATTGATTTTAGTGTATGTATACACTCTTCCATAGTGCATGTACCTGGTATTGATATATGCTTGATTCCAGATATTGCAGCAGCTACTGCACAGCTACTTTCTCAACATCCAGAAGTGAGCTGGAGTTCCTTCATTTGTGTGATTGAGAATATACTGTCCTCTGGTTTTATGTTTTCTGGCAAATTCAGAATTTGTGCAGAGTCAGTCATCTGGAATTGGCCATATATTGATGCTGCGACTTTGATTCCGTAGTCTCCTGTCCATGCTGCATGCATCTTGTTCTCTGCCTCATTCCTTAGTTGTATGTGAGGCGCCCTTGTAGCGGTATGGCCGCGTTACGGCGCCATATAAATTGTCGTTATTATTATTATTGCTTCTGCTGTAAACTGAAGACCACAAATTATTGATAGTTGGTTGTTTTGAAATGAAACCCAAATATCCGATTGAGATCAAAAGAGTCGGAAAGGTCTGAAGACTTTATAGTGTCAGTGTGAAGTCTTTGACAGATTGATTGGTTATAAACTCTAGTCTAAGTGTTTTTATAAGTTCTATGTCAAGATCTGAATGACTGCCAGAACTGGCGTGTGAACAAGAGCTGTTGGTAAATAAATCGAAAACTGAGGACTGGCAAAAGCAAATGCCTAGAACAGTCATCCTGGCTCTGATTTTGCAGATATTCCTAATGTGAAAATGGGTGAATTTACAAATAGCTCCAGTTTGATGGCTACGTTGGAAGGAATTGCACTGGGTGCAGATATGTAAACGCATCAAGTTTAAGATCGTATTGCTTATGTGTAATTGCCTTGCAGACTTTGATCCGTCTGAATGCAGGGAGTTGTGTGTCTTGTTCTCATCCATTCCTGGCCATAGATTTCTAGACTGCTGCAGTGTTGCACAGCATGACTTGGTTGTTCCGACAGCCAGAACTTCCACAGTGCAGCATGTAAGCTTTGCTGGAGTTGGTCCAACTTTCTGGAATAGGTGTTCCTTAGCATCTTACGACATGAGCTCCTTGGTCTTTCTGTACCTCTATTCTGTAAAAACTTGAAAACCATTTAATTGATTTTGGTATTCCATCGTTTGGATGGAAGCACCTCCGATGATCTTTTTTGAAAAGGAGGCACTGTATGTGAATCTGTAATTACAGTTACTCTTTTGTCTCTCATGTTCTAGTTTGTGTAGGTCTGCCTTTTGTGTGGAATCGTTTCAGAAAAATTCTCAAGGTTTTGCCGACTTTTGCATCAACAACATCCAACAGGCAGCCTTTGGTCGACGTGAAATAGAAATTGCTGAGCAAGGTACGTTGTTTGGCTCAGAGATATGATCAGCAATTTTCAGTATGAGTAAGATATCAGTAGAGTGAGTAGACCCATGGAAATATATAATAAAAAGTCAACATAAACTCATTTGGGGTGTTGCCACATAAAGCATTCTATTTCATATAGTGTTGACATGCAGATAATGGTATGTTGAACTTTACAGATAATCAGGTTTGTTCCAACTTAAATCTTTGCACACCCTTGCAGGAGCTAACAATTGCATAAGCTGCAAGATTGAACGTAAATATAATAGCCTTCTTTCTTCAGTCAGAGCTGAGGTTTTATGTTTTTCTGGTGATACACAGAGATGACGGGTCTGATGGCATTGCGTAAACGTGCATTGCGGGATCGTCCTCTAGATGGCGCCAAGATCATTGGCTGTACACACATCACGGCCCAGACTGCAGTATGGTCATTGTTTCTTACATAAAATCTACTCTTCGTACTATAATTAAGCAAGTAATGTAACCTTGAAACTTCTTAGAAGTATGATTCCGTTATTGTGATAAATTAAACATCAGTCACTTCAAGTGAAATTGCTGTCTTCAGTTATGGTTGTTGAAGATATCAGAGAGACCAGCATGGATAAGCAAGTTGGAACAAATGATTCTTGAATCTGAAATATTGTCAGTGCGAAGTGTTAAATGGATAGTACTGGGTGGATTCTAAGGCTTCCGTAAAAAGTAACAGAGCCTGGTCGTAGTTCCAAGTGTAATAAAAGTCTAAATGTCTGTTGAATTTGTTCGTTTGACAACATTGCAGTAAAATGGATCTCATGCTGCTGATTGTAAATAAGTAAGTAACAGATATTGATACCAGTCAAATGCCTGCACTTCAAGGGTCTTTTGAAGAAATTCCTTTTTGCAGATCATATGGATACAGCTGAAACGTGCCTGATTTTCATGGCTATGTAAAGTACCATTGAAATTGTTTTCGTTCATTCATTCATTCTGAGAATTTATATCGCACCCCTTCAAGATATCTACTCAGAGGCGCTTATGATGATAAATGTCATTACAAACGAAAATATCACATTGATCAGTTAGCAAAACAATGCACAGTAAGCTTGAAGAGTCACCACTGGCAGGCCAGCATACACGCTTGGAACCAACCAACGGATTTTCGTCGACAGCTGAAGATGGCATGGATGTTCAGAGTCTTTGATCCAAGTTGTGTTGATAGAGTAGAGCAGCAACCGGTGACAGTGTTCGCAAACATGGTGACGATGCCAACGAGCAGTCCCTCACTGGTAGAAGATGACACACATCTAGCTATTTGTAGAGGCACAAGAAGCATGCAGAATAAGGCATTCGTCGTGTGTCGGTCAGTAGATTGAAGTGCCTCCAGTGACTGAAGGTCGAGGTCACTCCAATGGCCCACGTCGGTCGTCCTCCACCGAGACGAAAACACTCGGCTACAGGCGCATTGCATGGTCCATATGGCTGAGGCTCGCTCGACAGTACATCAGAAGGATGGGCCTGATGGCAACAAGGCGACTTACGAACAAAATACCATCAAAAGCACAAAATCCTTGGCAAACCGACGAATAAGTCCGACACACAAACCTAGCACCAGAAAGCTCCTACTTTGTTGATGTCTGAAGTTACTGAAAAAATTCTGCGTTTAGACGAAATAATTCGTCAAAATGACGGAGAAGTGATCAGCGACCGACATGGCCGATGACATGTGCAGTTAAGTTTTGCTACTGAGCTGCTTGGTTTGTGACATTACTTACTTCATAGAGCAGAATTCAGTTCACTTATGTATATATGTAGTAGAACGACAGTTTAACAACTTTACTTTAGTAAGCATTGGGTCATATGCATGACCAACCATTTGCCTGAAACCATGTAGCGACTAATTCCAGTTCTATGTTAACCGACTCGTATAAAGCATCCAGAGATTTTGCCGACCTATTTCATCCCACACAAATTATATGTAATTGGTTGTTACTAACATGAGTGGTATAAACAGGACATAAGTTTACATGTGCTTGAGTGAATTTTGCTGATGTAATTCTTATGGCAAAACATAAAATATACAAATCCATGATGTTAAACAAAGAAGTACTAGTAAAAAACACTGCTACAATACAAAAATGAAACAGTCTACAGTATGTCCAGATGATAGTACTAGTACCTGAGTAGGATGAAATACAATCCATAAACTTAGGTCTCGTCCGGATCTTCAAAGACAGAAATTTTTGTGGCTTGTCAGCTGCAGTTTCCAATCACCTGGCGTAGACAATGCCACCCATTGTCTACATTGTGATGATCTTGCACAAGGTAAGATCTCTGCATTCTGCTTTGTCAGATGCTCGTTGGCATAAAATGCATTACCTGGAGCTCGGTGGTCACCTTTGCCCGTTAGACTGCGTCACGAACCTGGTGCATGATGAACTGAACTACAATGGGATGGTGCATTTCGTCCATGTTGAATTCTGAAATCTGAGGAGATATCACATTCACTAATCTACACCACAAGTGGATGCTGGCGGAAGATGACCACCATGTGTTCAGTGATGGAATAAGAATCTGTGGATACCAGCATGGCACTGGGATCGACAAGTAACTGCAGGCTTGGAATTATTGGGTGGGTCTTGTACTGGAGCTCAAAACTATCGTCTCGGAGACTGGGGTCTGTCCTGTATGCCTGAAAATTTCTGCATTGCAATGTGTTCAGCATATGGAGTCATGAGGTTGAATGCTGCTGATCAACTGCAAATTAAATGACATTTTACGTGAAAAAGTACGTAGAAGGTTAGCTAGTTTCTCTCTTCAATATTGAAGCTAAGGCTGCGGTATATGAATGAAGGACAGAGTCTGGGTAATAGAAATTCTTTAGTCATGATTAGGAAACTTAATTATGGCAATCTGAGGAATCATTCTTTTCCTTTTAAAATCTTGTTTTCATATTCAGTTTCCAGTGGGAGAATTGCAGTGAACAGATTGTATGCACTGAGGCATATTTAAAAGAAATGCTGATTTTAGACATGTGTTTATAGAATCATTGCATCATCTGTCAGTTGTATCTGTTAGGTTCTGATTGAAACATTGTCGGCTCTTGGAGCACAAGTTCGGTGGTCTGCTTGTAACATTCACTCTACACAGGTACGTTTCACATAGAAATACGATCTTTCTAATTCTAATTTCTTGACAAGCAGTGTATCCTAACCTCTGCATTAGAGATAATAGTAATCTTAGTATCTTTAGTCTATGATGACTCAAGACTTCTGTTTGATTGAACAAGTATGTCTTAATCTGACTATTCTGTGGACAAAGACAACTAGCAGCAGTTGTGCCTCGATGTGTCGCTGGCCCTCGACTATTCTGGCAAACATTGCCTATGCTTTGGCCCTCAGATCTTGACTGAAACTCACCCATTCATTTTTCTTGGACTTATTTCCTCCTTAGGATTTTTTCCTTGATTCCTTCTCATGGCTTTTGACCAGACTCGACTAGGAATTTGGCTTGCGTGACGATTTGCTTAGTAGCTTCCATTTACTGATGCCTTGGGAATTATTACAGTGGCACTATGAAAGTCCTCAGATTATTATAACAGGCATAAAATAAGCTTTCAGTGCCCAGTTGTAAACAAAGTGTCATCGCTGGGATTTCTTTCTTTCTACTGCTTTAGGAATTGTAAAAAATGCCATTTCTGGACGACATAACTTTACATGGAGATGCCTGGCTTGGGATTTTCCATGCCACACAGAAAGTTTGAGATGATTTTGAAGTCTTTGGCCTATATGGCAGTGCGACTTCTTTGCCTTCTCCCGTCTCAAACATAGCCATATATCCCACTCTTCTGCTACAATCGGTTCTCAACTCAGCTGCTTGTCTACTGGCCAATCTACCTCGTTTTGCACATGTATCAGACTACATATGGCATAACCTACATTGGCTGCCAATTGCTAATCACATATGCTACAACACCGTTATGATTGTGCAATGTTCCATGACTGGTACTGCTCCAGAATACATCAGTGAGCTGTGCGTTCCGGTTTTCACACAGCCCGGTCACTGGATTCTTCGTTCTGCGATGCGGAATGGCTTCGTTGTTCCGCAGTCTTGCACCTCGATACGTGCACTTCGGGGCTTCTCTGTCGTTGGACCATCATTATGGAACAATTTACGAACTGAAATTCGCTCAATTCCACTTATTGCTCACCGCATTGCATTTTCGCGAGCATTAAAGACACCTTTTTCCATGCTACGTCGTACACAGCACCTCTGAGAGGCTGTTAAGACGCGCTATACAAGTATTCTGTTACATAACGTTACAGTTCAGAAACCTAAAATCAATGAATGATGGAGATTTGCCTACCACCCAAATTGTGAAGTCAGTGTTGGAAGAAGCAATGATGCATTTAAAAGCCCAAATTTTAACAAAATTGTTTAATCTTGAAAGCGATCAACCCAAGACTGAACCCTTTTTGCAATGACCAGTTATTCATTGTTAGTTCCGGTTGCCAGCAATTTGGAGGCAATGGGTACTAACAAATGATTTCCATTGTCCTTGGTCAAGTTGAGTACTCTTCTCAGTGTTAGTCAAAGTCTTTTTATGGTCTCGTTTATATTCTCTATCCAGCGCATTCTTGGTTTGCCTTTGTTTCTTTTGAATTTTAAATTTTGCATATAGTGGATTGTGTGGAATTTTGTCTGCTGGCGTTCTTTCCACATGTACAAACTGCCAGAGGCTTCATTACAGAACAGAACTACATTGAGCTTATGAATTGAAGTGGGACCTTATCTTAACACAGCAATATTTAAAATAAAGTGAGCACATAGACTTTCTCACAGTTAATAATATGTCCTGAATCTGAGTAAATGTTTTTAACACTGTCAGAGGTTTCAGTTTTTTTTACTGTACCTTGTAATTTTCTCTCTGATTGTGAATCCTGTTTAAACTGGATTACTCTTGAGGTGACCATTCTACTTCTTCTTCCATGCTGCTTTCTTGTACTGTCTCAACTGAACTGATCCATGCACAATGTACATGCTTCAAGAACAGTGCACGATAAGCATACTGGTGGTACCGGTTCTGTTGTTCGTGGTACCCACTTTTCATCCTCAGATGATGACTGAACTATTATCTCCTGACCAGCATTTGTCTCAATGATGATTCCCCCTCTCCCCCCATTCGCAAGGCTTTTATCTATTACCATCTGAAATTTTTGCATGCCATTCTATTTTGCATGACTTAAATCTCAGAGTTTAAAATTTTTTACTGTGGTTGACTTATCGTATTGGTGCAAAAGGTATTTAAGGACTAGTGCTGACATGAAGGTTATTAATTTTTATTATTATGGCACCACTTCAACAGAAAATATCTGACTGGATAAATCCAACCACCTCATCATCAGTATGCTTTAGTTTGGCTGGCAGTGGTAAAGTGTGCTTTATTGAGAATTTTAAATGATGACAGCAGTCTTGTTTATTTTGTGGTCTTGAGTCTCTTTGTAACTGCTGGGTTACTTTACACTGAGCACTGCAGACTCATTGTCATTGGGTAGAGTATATCAAGAGGTGTTTTCTGTTCTCAGAATGAAGTGGCAGCAGCTCTGGTTGAGGCAGGGTATCCAGTTTTTGCATGGAAGGGTGAGTCAGAGGAAGACTTTTGGTGGTGCATAGAGAGGACCATGTTGACAGAGAACTGGCAGCCAAACATGGTGAGCATGCATATCTGACTATTTTGATCATTCTTATTTGGCTTGCAGGTTTACACGACAGTGTTCAGTTCATATGTGGTCTCAGATATAACTCATTAGTTTACTATATTACTTATAAATATATAATATTAAATAGATATAGCCCATTTATTTATTTAGATTTAGTCAATTACTTTATTTAGATTAGTTCATGTATAATATTAAATTAGACTAAGCTCACAAATTTGGTAGATTAGTTTATATATAATCCTAAATTAGATACAACTCATTCATTTACTAGATTAGTTTATTCATTAGGAGGTTTTATATATAGTGCCTCTTTAAGACCATCCAGAGTTTATATGCAATATTAAATTAGATATAACTGATTTATGTACTGGATTAGTTTATATATATATAATTATTAATAAATACAGTATGTTGTAAGAACATACTGTATTTACAGTGGCGTAACTAGGGGTTCGTGCGCCCGGGGGCAAGAATTTCCAAAAAAATGTTTTTCTTAGTTCCGCCAAAAATTCTGATGACCTTTTTTCCCGTCTTTTTTGCTGAAAAAAGTGGTCAAATTCTCACAAGCCTCATTTTGCGCCCCCCCTCGCACCCCTGCAAGACTCATGTATAATAGTTACTTTTTTACTTTTTAGCTATTCTTGCCTGATTTCTTTAAAAAAAATTTCTAAAGCCTAATTTTGCGCCCCCCTGTCCTGTGCCCGGGGCGGCCGCCCTCCCTTGCCCCCCCTCGTTACGCCACTGTGTATTTACTAACAATTATATATACATAGCATTAGATATGTTAGGTTACTATCATAGTACCAGTTTCCAGACTATAATAAATGTTTTATATGAACTTAGACAAATTTAACTTTAGAAAACAGACTGCTACAGAATATTTTACAATATTTTGGACAGCATTATCTGCAGAAAGTTGAATAACAAAGAAATGCATCAAAGATCTGAATTTCCGATTTCCACGGAACTGCAATAGTGAATCCATATTTCCTAATTGCAGAGGGCATGTGACTTCAAGCCAGCATTTGTCTAAGCAGGCTTTGCTACAGGTGACACGTGTGATGTGCATAAGCATTGCTGTGTAATAAACAGACTCAGGGCTCATCGTAATAAACAGACTCAGGGCTCATCGTAATAAACAGACTCAGGACTCATCGTAATAAACAGACTCAGGGCTCATTGTAATAAACAGACTCAGGACTCATTGTAATAAACAGACTCAGGGCTCATCGTAATAAACAGACTCAGGGCTCATTGTAATAAACAGACTCAGGGCTCATCGTAATAAACAGACTCAGGGCTCATTGTAATAAACAGACTCAGGACTCATTGTAATAAACAGACTCAGGGCTCATTGTAATAAACAGACTCAGGACTCATTGTAATAAACAGACTCAGGGCTCATCGTAATAAACAGACTCAGGGCTCATTGTAATAAACAGACTCAGGACTCATCGTAATAAACAGACTCAGGGCTCATCGTAATAAACAGACTCAGGGCTCATTGTAATAAACAGACTCAGGACTCATTGTAATAAACAGACTCAGGGCTCATCGTAATAAACAGACTCAGGGCTCATCGTAATAAACAGACTCAGGGCTCATCGTAATAAACAGACTCAGGGCTCATCGTAATAAACAGACTCAGGGCTCATCGTGGCCGACAACTGTGGCTGTAGTAGTAGATGGACGTCAGAACTTAAAACTAACTGAATATATGAATACGTTCGAGCAAATATTGGAAACTAAAAAAATGTGTACCTCATTTTGAACTAAAGAAACTGGTACTCGATGAATCACCACATAGCTTCAACAATAAGTCTCTGAAATAAAATCTTGAAATATTACCTTGGAATACTTTTCCAAGAAGTAAAAAGTCCTCACTCATGTAGCTCTAAAATACTCTACCTGCTGTTATCAGTGTTCATTTCCAAGGCTTCTCATGGCTGCATGATCTAAATCCCTTGATAGTAAAGCATGAGCTTTATAACTCTGCCATATACACTTTTCTCAACCATACTGATGTCAAGGTAGGTGGTTCCAGATAAAAACAAAATATATCTTGGCAATTTTACAATTATTCATTCATTTTGAGCTTAGTGTCATTCATTCATTCCGGATATTTATATAGCGCCTCTTCAAGAAACCTACTCAGAGGCGCTCAGAGGGTTATTAGGGTTATTGAGCTTAGGGTACGACAAAGCCACCTACTCACAAGTAGGTGGCTGGTAGATTGTCGAAGAAAACGCTTCTCTATGCAGTTTTAACTGTTAGCCCTTAAATGTCTTTGTTGGTTCGCTGTGAGATTTCTTGGTAACTGCCAAATGTTTTTGTCACAAAACTCAACATAATTATGTGGAAGCAGATAAAAAATTGTGAAAGGTGCTGTGTGTAAATTGTTTATGTTTAAATCATTATAAGTCCGTAAATAGAATAGAATAGAATAGAATTAGCAGAGATGCATTAGATAATATTAATTTTTGGAAATATAACTGATACTTTTGTGAAGGAATGTTATTTTTAGACAGACAGGCTGACACAGGCTGACGAACAAGGGTCTTTTTAAATGCTTTTAGACCCATTTTTTCTGGTTTGCCTGCTGTCATATGTTAAATCCGAGATACAAACTGTTATTAAAACTACATTGAAGTATTGACCTTCAATCATGACCAGTCATTAGATTTCATTTTTTTTTAAACTGGGGATCATGATTTCTTAAGAAGGTAAAAAGTATTTAGTTTTATGTGAAATTTACAGGAAAAGTATTTATACATTTATAGATTCTCGATGATGGAGGCGATGCGACTCACCTGATGCTGAAGAAGTATCCGAGCGTATTTCAACGGATAAAGGGGATCGTAGAGGAGAGTGTGACTGGTGTCCATCGTCTCTACCAGTTGTCCAAGTCCGGTCGTCTGGTTGTGCCAGCAATGAATGTCAATGACTCTGTGACGAAGGTAGATTCAGGCAAAGCAGATGCACCTTAAGAACTGAGCAAACTGCTTAGTTAGTAACTTAGTTATCTAGGATTAAAATGTCGTGCCTTTTATGTACCTCACAAAGGTACAGACAAGAACAGAATTTTGTCAGTACACCCAAGCACAGATAAGTAGAAAAGTCATCACAAAACAATGCACAGGTAAGTAGAAGTATCACTAGTGAAGGGCATACACACACACACACACACATGGGACCCAACCATTGCCTTCTATATGTTGACAGGCCGTAATGCTGAATGCGTGACGTCACAAACTTTGTCCATCGGCTTTCTTAAATAGCGTATTAATGGGTACAGAAATTAGACACTAAATTATAACAATTCTTGAATTTTATGATATACACACAGAATATCTAGTGCACAAAACTGACACAGAAAAATGACAGAAGAGATGAACAGAAACTTTAGTACATGCTATTTTATATTGATAAGTTTTACAGTTCTATAAGTTCAAAGATCGTACTAACATTTCACAGCTGTAGAACTGTTACTGTTGACATTTTACGCTTTTTTTGCAATAGTTGTTAAGCAAGATATTGGCCATTTTAGTAGCAACAACTTGAACAAGTCTGACAATTTAAGCCCACGATCACAAGCACTATTTATAAATGAATACTGTAAAAAGTTTTTCATAGATACAGAAATAAGAATTTGATACACTAAGAAATTGTTGTTCATAAGCTGTTGACACTAAACACTGGAATATACAGAATACTTTGACCTCGACATCGGTCAATTCTTCCATTGGCCAAGTCAGACCTCCTCTGTCCAGTGTTTCCAAATAAGAAGAAGCTGTGCCTGTACAGTTTCATGACATCGCATATGCTGACACAAGGCAACACGAAGTCCACATGCAGCAGACCTTGTAATTTTGTTATCAAGATTATTACCGAAATTCCACATGCAATAGACTTCTTCATTTTTATCCATCTAGTTTAACTTGCGGAAATCTTGCTTGCTTGCTTGCTTGAATGTTTGAGCCACAGGCTAAAAAGTCAAATCTTGCGACGACTAATTCGATCACTTACAATCATTCAATCGTCGTGAAACTTGGCAGATAGACTCGCCCTCGCAGACACTTCATTCTATAAAAATTTCAGCTCCCCAAAAAGGCTAGCTTATAGAATCGGGGACTCAACTTTTCGAATTGGGGAATCCCCTTTTCCGATACGCAGCGTTGTCATTGGCCAGCGTTGTGATTGGCCGCAACAAAAACGGGCGCGCTGCCTGATTAAACGCACGCTATGTCGTAAAATGAACGCGGACTATATATTTGTAGAGGTAACTGCTTCATAAGACGCATTATAGGATACTAGATGGATATAGTAAAAACTTTGTTTTTACGGGCTGTATTTTATTTACTAATATACCCAGCAAGCAAAACAACAACTTCTGAGTTTTCCTCCAGAAACAGTGCAAATTTCGTAATTGACAATTTGCTCTTTTAGGCAGAACTTATGTGCAGTACACTGCTGAGCTTCAACTTTTTCTCACATTCCATGATTTCACATACAGAAATATGAAAATTAGCGCTAGTCAGTCGCCTATACTGGGAAAATCTGTATTCTAAGTAATTAGTTTGAAATTTGCCTGTAAGAACATATTTAAGTCTTAACTTTCCAGGAGATAACTGACTAATAAACCGGGGTCTTCAAAGTATGTTGCAGAGCAGATGCAGTTTCTGTTGTTAACTATTGCGAGTGTTTCTTGCCTCCCATTTTTTGAAGCCACTGAACAGCACTATCAAAGTACAGTAACTGACAATCATCTAAGGAGTCTATCATGGAGACATACTATTTACATCTGTGATTGCAATTACAGTAATGAAATCTAGAGCAATAAATAAATCAGATCTGTTGCATTCACATTTGTTTGTTTGCAGACAAAATTTGACAACATGTACAGCTGTCGTGAATCTATACTGGACGCGTGAGTAAATGATTAACAGAAATTTAGAAACATACATAGCACGGAAAGACAAGCCAATTAGCTTAACTTAAGATATGAACAATGAGAAATTTATTAAGCATATGAAATATTATGCTCACTAGGCCTTGTGTAGAATATTCTATCTAGGCATGAAGTCTACACGTGATGCAAAACACAGGGCAACTGGAACAAGTACAAAGTAGCAGTAAAATCGATTTGTGAATATGAGAATTTCTGTGTAGATTGACGGAAATTGTGAGCCAACAACATAGGCAATGCATAGGAGCAGAGGAGATAATTGGAAAGAAAGCAGTATATTTATTTGATATTATATAATGCAGGACCATAGGTATAACAGTGTAAGAAACCTGAAGCACTTCACAGCAAAAATTTCGAGTGCTAGAGTAGCATACTTGTGGAATGGTTTAGTTGATGGTACTATCTCACTGGACAGAACCAACAGATTTCAAGAATACTGTTTTACCGGGTAGTACTGCTGCAATTCATTTCTCATGATTAAAACTTAGACAGATTTTTTCAAAAACTTAATATGGTTTTAAAATTCTATTGTTGAAGCCTTAACAAAAACACACAAAAATGTAGTAGAAGAGAAGTCATTAGATTAGATTTGGAGGAAGTTTGGCTTTTTTGCAAGCACGCTTTGAAGTGGTATTGACATAATCTTCTAAATCATTTAAATATTTTTATTATGGAAAACTTTAATTTGTAGAAAAACCAGTTTGGTTTAAACATATTACAACTCTTAAGGTAAGATAAGGTCAACATTTACGACCCTAACAGCCACATGGTTTGGTTAAGTGCTGGATGCTACCACTGAGCACTGTCTTGTTAAAATGAGGACAAATGTGCATTTTTTTCAAAATGACATTCGTCTGATAGGCGATTTTTTTGATATATAGTCTTAGATAGAATAAGGTCACTGTGGAGGTTCAGAAACAATGCTTCCTGTTTGTTTTTATCTTCTTGGTAACCACTGTGTATTTGGAATGTGCTGGGTTTTTCTGTTGATATAATAATGGATGATTATGATGATGGGTGGTGTGTTACAGATTAAAGCGAACGACAGATATCTTGTTTGGCGGGCGACAAGTGGTTGTCTGTGGTTACGGAGAGGTGTGTATTTCTATCCCTCCTGCTATTATTCAGTACTCAACAGGTGCTTTCTGAGAACCTTTCAATAAGTGCTGCTCTGAAATATAGATGATCCTGGCATCTGTTTAGCTAGTTACTTAATTATCTGAATTTTTACTACTTTGTACCAACCTCTGATGGGTTATTCTTCAATTATAATTAAATAATAATCTAAACCTGTTCATTGCTTCTGTAATAATGCTTAAGGCATCAGTTTATGGCCAATACCGTATAAAATAATTGTGTTTACCAAATTCTGTGGTGAGTCTCTTCAAAAGCCAAGAAGATGACAATAAATAATGAAAGCTTCAAATTCCAACATACGATGCTACTGCAGTCGTTGCACTGTCTTTATGGAGATTCACCTTTATGTGTTCCCCTTTCTGAGGTCCTGGTAATTGCCTGCCTCGAAAACCGTATGTCATACTTCTCCTAGTTGAACAGTTCTCAATTTATAATTTCACAGCTTTCTTATTAAGCAGTATTGAAAGAAAGCAAGCTGTCTTTACTTACGTATATTTATGTAAGTGAGTATTGTTTAAAATTATGGTCAAAATCAATTAGAAGAATACTTTGTGCAATCGTGCTAAAATTTTGTATCTAAAAATAGATTTATTTCTTTCTTCAAAATTTTCAATTATTTTGTGTACATTAAATTTCTCTCAGTTGACAAGTGGGAAGAACAGTGGGCTATTGTAAGCTGATCAGGAGATCATATGGAAGAAGTTTGAGTGCTGTGTTGTGTAGACAATCCTTAAATTCATTGCACTTGCTGTTGTAATGTTGTGTCTTCCTTCGTGCTTCAGGTTGGAAAGGGATGTTGTTCTGCACTTAAAGGAATGGGTGCCGTTGTTATGATTACAGAAGTTGATCCAATTTGTGCACTACAAGCATGGTAAGTGTTGAGAAGATTGAAATCGAAGGAAGTTTGAGCATAACGATGTTACTAGGGTGACACTGGTATCTCTAGATTTTATTCTTGCAATGGACATAAACTTTAACCCTTTGACTTGCCCTATTTTTTCCCGATAAAAGGTAAATGTGTATGTATGTATGTATGTATATATGTATGTATGTATATATATTATATGTATATATGTATGTATGTATATATGTATGTATGTATGTACGTATATATGTATGTATGTATATATGTATGTATAATTGTATATATATATATATATGTATGTATATGTATGTATGTATATATAAATGTATGTATATATATTAGGGTGATCCACAAAAACCATGTAATAGATTTCCGTTCTCCACAAGGCTAGTTTTGTTCTTTATCACGTTCATAACAATCAAGCAAAATTTTAACGAAAACAAATTAAATTTAGAGGTCAACCCATTTGACAGTTTTTATATTATCTAAAAAATAGATAAATTGTTCTGCGTCTTATGAAGCCCTGCATGTGTTGCTGGCTTTTGTGTCAAATGCGATGCCTTTGATCTGTGAACTCCGATTCCATTTCTTAATTACTTCAACACAGGCCTTGGCCTGAGACCCACCTGTACCTCACTCTATTTTTGAAATTGCCAAAAGTTTTTCCTGACCATTTCTAGTTACAATAACAGCTATGCGGTCCGGTGCACACTTTCCTTTGATCCATCAATGTCGGGCAACATTCTGCGGTCCCAGTGCAGCAATGAGGGTCCTGCCAGGGAACACTCTTTTCTTCCATTGCAGCTGTCTCTTGTCTTCCTTTTATTCTAGATCGTCTGATTGATAATGTGATTTCTGAAATGTCATGGCCAAGCGCCTGTTAAACAGCTCCGCTACAAACACACAGCACCTGGAAGGCCAACACGATCCAAAGCACCAACAACTTCAGAGAACTGGAAGATGTTCTTGGAGATCCTTTTTGATGATGAAGCAGCAGTAGCAGCTGTTGATGTAGATATTGTAGACGTACATGACTGAATCGGCTGATACTCATCATCTCCTTCTGACTCCTGACTAGATGTCAACGCAGAGAGTTCACTTTCTGTCTCACTAATACCCTTTGTCTTGCGTTCTTCGTATTTCACTTTCACCATTCTTTCCTTTCCATGTCGTTACCTCTTCCTGCTTTCTTTTGCTGCTGTCTTCAAGTCTACTCCACTCATGCTGTTGGAAAATACTCCTTCTCCTTGCATTCGGAAGAATTTCCGATTTTCTTCCTGTTGGATTTTTGTCACAACGTCCTTTGTGGCAATATCAAAGAATTCTTGAAGATCACGTTTGAACATGTCTTCTTTCAACCTGTCACATTCTCGCTGTCATGTTTAGAGATAGGTAGTTTTGATACAGCTTAGATATTTTCCTGACACACGAGTCAACACGCTGTGTTGTTATTCTGGCTCGCATCCAAATACAAATAATTGCGCCACAGGGCATTTTGTAACTTTCCGGAAGGGTTCTTCCTTCAGTGATATGATGAAACTCAAGTAGTTGAAGTACATCCAAGCTACGTGGTAATCTTGCTGTAGATAACTAAGAGATTGGCTTTCCCAATAGCCAGTGCACTGGGTCGGATCTCAAACTAGACGAAGCCATATTAGTCTAATAACGCGTGTAAACATGAAAAAAAGACACATTAGCATACATGTAAAATGTTGAGAATGGGTTGACCTCTAAATGTTGCACAGTCAGGCTGAAATTTAACAGGCAAACTACCTATCCCAAGTGGACAAAAATAAGCCTTGTGGAGAAATGATTCAACAAACTTAAACTTTTCAATGTAGTTTCTGGACCACCCTAATATATATATATGTATATATGTATGTATATATATAAATGTATGTATATATATATGTATGTTTATATATATATGTATATATATGCATATATATGTATATATATATAGGTATATATGTATGTATGTATATATATATATGTATGTATGTACATATATATAATGTATGTATGTATGTACGTATATATATATGTATGTATGTATATATATTTATGTATATATATATGTATGTATATATATATGTATGTATATATATATATGTATATATATATGCATATATATATATGTATATATGTATATACATACATATATATACATACATATATATATATGTATGTATGTACATATATATATGTATGTATGTACGTATATATATATGTATATATATATATTTATGTATATATATATGTATGTATATATATGTATATATATGTATATATATGTATATATATATGCATATATATGTATATATATATGTATATATGTATATACATATATATATATATACATATATATGTATGTATGTATGTATGTATGTATGTATACATGTATGTATGTATGTATGTATGTATGTATGTATGTATGTATACATGTATGTATGTATGTATGTATGTATACATGTATGTATGTATGTATGTATGTATGTGCGCTTTAAAGCGCGGTTGCCAGTCAAAGGGTTAACTCAGAAAAACTGGCTAACGATATTCTAGCGTGCTTCATTATAATACAAGTTCTTAAATGGAACAATCAGATGGTGTATTAGATGGCATTAATTTCAAATTTAATTTTGTTGGAATATGACCATGTCACACAACTTCATTATATGCCACAGTACTTGATGCAAAAGCCGTATTACAGGATTCTTAAAACTCTCTTCTTTACGTGGATTTAGAAGCACATAACTCTGTGTCCTTACTTCAGTCCTTAACAGTCAGCTTACAGGGAAGGCTATTCCACTAAAACTGCTCTTACATCTACATCGACATCTTATCTGTTGATACTGGAAAGGGATACCTCTCAGTTATGTCTCAACTTTACTGAGTACACCAAAGCTTTTACTGAGTCTAGAAAGTAGTTGCAACTGATCAACAGGGTCAAAAGCACAAGTAAAGTCGAGACATTACTTGGCACTGCTGAATGAAAATGCCAAAAATCAAATTGGCATAATCAAGGCAAGAGTAAACAAGACAGCACGCAGGCTATGGTCTGTGACATTTCTTTTGTAAGAGCAGACCTTATGTGCATATTGCCCTGATATGATAGAAAAAGATTTGCAAAGGTGTACTATGTGGCGTGAAGACGTGAAATTACTGTCCAGAGTCACCTCAAGTGTGTTGAAGTGAGAGGGAAAGAACACTGGCACTGGTTTGAGCCAAACATGATTTAGCTGGGTTTATGGCCATACTGTTGAAACTGAACCATGCATACTTGCACTGAAAAGAGGCACTCTTCAAGTTTTACTTTGCTGAACTGATCTCTGAATAACAGAGCAATGTAAAGCTGAGTATTTTTGCTGATGTACAGGAGTAACTGGATTCCAAAGTTATATGTTGTGCAGGTGAATTGTAAATGCCTAATAAGGGGCCAAGAACATTTTCATGTGGGACACCAGTAGTGCAGAGTAAACCATCAGACCAAGCAGTGCCACTATCCACTGGCTG
Source organism: Aporrectodea caliginosa (assembly GCA_020284085.1). Lineage (NCBI taxonomy): Eukaryota > Metazoa > Annelida > Clitellata > Crassiclitellata > Lumbricidae > Aporrectodea > Aporrectodea caliginosa. The sequence goes on from JACEVL010001042.1 coordinate 1,410,964, forward strand.
AGAATGATTGCAGAAGTAAGAAGAAGAATTCAGTAGAATTCAGATTAAGAGTTAAACTGGTCTGTCTGACCTATGAAATCCTTACCACTTCAACCATTATTATTACATCCTTACATCCATCCATGCGATCTTTGGGTGTGGGTGTGTTGGATGAGCCATGATGCAGTGCTCACTGTCAGGGACTCTCGTGCATTCCATGTTGCTGCCTCAAGGAATGGAGTCGACTACCAATGCTTGAACTGTTTTATTGCCTTCTAGAGATGCCTCAAAACTCACTATGTCATATTTACTTTCAAACATCTGGATGTGTAACTGCTCTTTACCGGCGACTGACTAACCACGTGTCAGGTTCACGTTTCTGTGTGACCTTGCAGGCTTAAAAATGTTCCTAATAATAATATATATATAAGAGTGTGTCAACAAATGCCGTGAAGGGGTACTGAATTCACAGTCAATGTGAAGAAATAAAAGGAATGTGTTTGCTAAAACTGTTGATTTAATGATAACTGAGATATAGTTCTATTGCTTTGTTTCATACTTCCTATTTCATTCTGTCTAACTTAAGCTCCAAGGCAGATAAAATCTTGACGAGCCATGGGAATAAATTGCCTAACAACTAATGTTTATATTTTTATTTTGTTACTCCTTTTTCTGAAAATTCTTGGTTTAATACAGTTTCCAGTACTTTATGCAGTAGAGTGTAAATGGCTCAGTTGTTCTGATTATTTGTCCCCCTCCCTCCCCAAAAGAAATCTGCTGACCGTAGGTTCCCTCGCCAGTTTGAGATTTATAATCCAGCTAGCTAGCTCTGATATCACTAGCTAACACCCAGGTTTCTTGATTACTGTAGCTCACTTTTAGCTGAGTAAAAACAGACAAATTTGCATTAATTAAGAATGCTTCACAACTACCAGTAGTGTTGTTATCGTTAATGAAAACTAAAACGAAAACCTTCGTTAACGAAAACTCAGGGTTATAGTTAACTGAAACTAAAACTAAAACTTGGTAAAATAACTAAAACTAATAATAACTAAAACACCAAGCGTGTAAAACTAAAAATAACTGAAACTAAAACTCGAGGCGAAACTAAAACAACACTAACTACCAGACCAGGGTCACAATGAATCTGCTCTAGGTTCTTACTTAACTTCCAGTTCAAAACAGGTCATATGGTTTATAGTGTGTTGCATTTTGACCTTTTCTCTTTGCTCACTCCTCAGACTAAAAAAAATAATGGATTCGAATACTGGATGCTTTGACTCTTGTTGTAGCCTGAGGTGGAACAGTTCCTTGGTTCACAGTTTCTGGTTTGAGGCTCTGGACCTATCTGTTTCTGTGATATCATCTAGGTCTGGGCTTATATATTCTTGGGATTTCCGCCTTTGGGTGTCTGGGGCCTCGTGGATCTTGGTTGGTTCTGTCCAAAGGACTGTGGGTCAATATGTGGATATGCCTAAAGCATATCCACATATTGTAGATTACAGCAATGGTGCTATAGAAGTTTCTGGATTAGACTTGACTCAGTCTGTTTTTTACTTCGCAGTATGGATGGTTTTCGGGTTGTGAAGTTGAATGAAGTCATTCGAAATGTTGATGTTATCATCACTTGCACAGGTTTGCCGGAATATTTTATCTTAATTTACCTATTTCTGAATTTTATATTTCCAAGCAGCTTTATTTAATATTTCTTTATAGTTGTGTAAGAGTTAAGTGCTGTTCGTTAAGGGTAAGTTCTGTTGAGCTAAGGTAAGTATGGTTAGCTAAGGTTAGATATGGTATTTATGTGAGGGTATGTGCCTCTGCCTTGTCAGCTTTTCAGGTCCACCAAGGAACATTGGTAGATGAGTTGTTTTGTCTATTGTTTGTACTATTTCTTGCAATGTTGCATTGTTTTTCATCAGGCAATAAGAATGTTGTAACGAGAGATCTGATGGATCGAATGAAGAATGGAGCAATACTTGCCAACATGGGACATTCCAACTCAGAGATTGACGTTGTAAGGCAACAACTGTGAATGAATGAATGAATGAATATTAAATATACTTGCCAGTTAATAACTGAATGAGAGGCAAAAATATGTGCATTACTGGCCATTAGTGATTGTCCACAACGAACATGTTATCTGGAATTAATGAGAACAAGAGTCGCATTCACAATCGTACTCAGAAATGAGTATAGGAGGTAATACTATCTGAATTCATATAGTCAGGATAGCCATAGTTATCCTGGCATGCCTTCAGGTTGCTTTCTTGTGGTTCTTTCTGTGGTCCTTGGTTCTGAGTTAAACCGAAATCAGGAAATTAGCTTCATTCAGCCAGGCGATGTTTCTATAGACTCAGACTTTGATGATTGCATCAGTTGTGACCAGTTGTGCTCCATCCTACTTTAGAGTTCTTTCTACTCCAATGTCATTCTTATCTGGTTGCAGATCTCTTTGTTCTGCAGAATAATAACACAGGATAATGTGGTTGATGTCTCATCATGTACTGTCATGATGCAACATGGAATCCACCTCGGTTGACCCCTCGGTTGACCCCTCGGTTGACCCCTCATTTTGAAACAGGCTTCGTGGCAGTCGGCAACATTTTACTTTCTATGACTTTATTTTGAAAGCGTTTGGCGATCATTCTATTCGATCATGGTCTTGTGTAGTTTAGTCAGGAGCACTATTGATAAGTTTTCTTGGAGGGAATATATAAATAAACACAATTACACAATTCATTGCTCACCAGTACATTGCAACAGGAGACAGATAAGAAACTATGTCCATGTGACAGAGGTCTGTAACTGGCAAAGACCAAGACTTCAGAATCTTGAAGAGGAAGGCACTAGATGAATTTGCTGCCTTTCAAAAGTTGGTAAGTAATGTCGTAAGATAGCATTTAAAGCACTGATGTATTAATTGTTGACATAGCGCAGGTTTTCTCTTATTTATTTTTATAGTTTATAATTTTAGTTTAATCATTTATTCTTAGTATGTATCTGTTTTAAGTATTCTTTTTGTACGAATGTTTGTGTAAAACAGAACAGTCTGCGTACTCCAGATTTGGTGTGGGAACTTGTGCGACCTCAGGTCAATCATATAATCTGGCCAGATGGGAAGAGACTCATTCTGGTGGCAGAGGTATGTTATTGGCATTCGCCAAGAATCAATCTGAATATGGATAGTGTCTCTCATAAATGGTAAAAACTTTGAGCCAAGAACTAAAAAAATGTTTAAAAAGAACATAATTTTAAAGAAAAATTAAAAAAAATAATTCTTACATCTTTGACATCATTTTATGTATTTAAAGCATGTATTGTGTGTGCTAGATCAGTAAATCTGAATCTGAGGCATGGATATCTTTGCGATAAGGAACCAGACAGTCACTGAAAAGCCAGAGTAAAGTAGTTAACCCTGACTAATGATTTAAATTATGGTAACTACGGTAGTTGGCAAGTTGGGCCTTTGTGGTGAATGTTTCGAAATACAAGAAACGCATCAGCTAAACCAGGGATGGCCAACCCGTGGCCCGCGGGCCAAATGCGGCCCGCGGGCTGCTGATTGGCAGCCCGCACGACCCTTTCTAAATAATTTTTTTGGTCTCATTTGCACCTACTTGTCCGACTACTACAATACTGCATAATAATGATGTCTAAAATGCTAAAAGATTTAGTGTTGTAAGTTCTAGTGCCCGAATGTAGTTTTACCTGTTTTTATACATATTGTAAAATATGAAATAAACATTTGTATTTCTTTCGAGGCTGTGAGGACAAACATTTTGCGGCCCGCCGCATGCTTACCAACAATCATAGTGGCCTGTAGTCAAGCAAGGTTGGCCACCCTGAGCTAAACGCATGTGATCCTACAGTGTCTTGAACCAATATCAGGAAAGCACAAGAGTCTAGGAGAGAGATATGGTGTCAGTAATGAGTTTAGGAATGACAGACAGTACTATTCTAGAGCCTTAATATGCCATTCAAAAGATAGCTCATGAATTTCTTAAGACAATCCAATGCATTTCATGACGAACATAAAACAGCCCTAGGTAGAGAGGTTTAACCCACTTAATTTTTTTTGTAGATTAAAAGAGGGATATACCATAAAACACTGCATTCACTTAGTCTAATCAAGAACCAGCCAGTGCACAAGCAACTGTTTTAACCATGTTCATTAGGGGCCGTCCATAAATGACGTCACGCACCTAGGGGAGGGGGTCGGAAATTTGTGACGATGTGTGACATGGGGGGGGTCTGAGAAGTGTGACGTCACACCAGGTCTATGTTATTAAATTTAACAATTAACAACAATTTAATTTTAATAACAACAGCACTAATTTTGAGGATTAAATTTTCATTATTTTTTTAATTATTTTAATGTATACGGGCATCACTATTAACAATTTTCTAATTATTTCAATATATGGTCACCGTTAGATTTTAAAATATTCATGCTTTCCCTATTTGTTCCATGAAGAGCATTTTGCTTAAATAGAAATTTGGTTTTAGGGGTCAGAGATTTGTGACGTCATTTTCAGAGGGGGTGTTACTTTTTGTGACAAAGTGTGACGGGGGTTAAAAATCGGCCAAAATTGCGTGACGTCATTTATGGACGGCCCCTTAGTAGTGAATGCCTGATGTGATTAAATGCTCTAATATGATAGAAGCAGAACCTGCAAATGAAAGATACATGTGAAGTCATGGTGAGCGAGCTGTCAGTGATGGCACCAAGAGTGTTAATGTTGTCTTGTAATGTGATTTTGGATCCTGCAAGGTCAATGGATGAATGTCAATGGATGAATGTGAAGAAGAAGAGTGTGTATGCTGCTGGGTTTTAAACATAATTGCCTCTGACTTATCTGTGTTGATTGTATGACCATTAAAATAGACCCATAGTGTAGAGAAAACAGTCTGACTTTGGTTCAGTGTTAGCGGAAGGATCTGTGGCAGAGAGAGCAACGTAGCGTTTGAGTATCATCAGCATATTGCTTTATGAATGTGCTTATTTGACAAATAAGTATTGAAAATTGGCAAGGCCAAAGGACTGAACCCTGAGGTACACCTGAATGATAGCCAACAGGATCAGAGTGAGTTCAGTGTGAGAATGATCATTAAAGTAAGAAAATGCCCAGACAGGAGCAGAATCTGAGTTCAAATGATTATAGAGTAAAGACAACTAAATGCAACATTGATTAACGGTATCGAATGCAGCACTCGAATGAAGAGAACTGAGAAGAGCTATGCTTTGCGGAGAGGGTTTAGGACAGTGGTAACACTCTGGTGCGTAGAGGCAACGGACCCGGGATCGCTTCTCGGTACCCTCCCTAAGGTCGACTCAGCCTAAAATGAGTGGTAGGACGTGATGGGCGGCTTGCATGGCTGCCAAACAGTTAAATTCGACTCCTGTTATAACTTGTGATCATCCGTTCATACTATGATTTGTAATCATCCTGCATACTTGTCAGTTTGAAACATTAAACGAAGATTATTATTATTATTATTATTTGGCAATTGGCAGAATCCATTAATTGAAATATGTTGCTAAGTGTGCCAGTTAGAGCTGTCTCAGTTGAATGATGTTTACGATAAACAGATTGAAAGGGGCTAAAATGTGGAGACGATATTGCATACCTCTGAAGATGTACTGGATATAAGTGGAAGTTCCCCCAGGATCGAGTTTTCAGTTTTCCCCAGAAAAATGAAAGAGATGAAATTTTGTACACAGAAAGTGTGAAATTTAGGGGTAATCCCCCCAGGATTTATGAGGGAAAATTGTAGGTTGAAAACTGTTGTTACTACCCCCCTCGAAAATTCTTGGGAAATTATCGTCGTCCCCCCCCCGGTTGTCAAGTTTTCAAATATGTTGGATACCCTAGATCCCCGAAAGCAAGGGGAGTAGATTAAACATCCGTGACGCTGTGGTTGCATTTGTTACATCTCTCAGAGATTGGCCCTTTACCCATGTGCTGTTAGAATGCAGAGGGCATACATTGACTGCCTAGCCTTAATGAAACTGGAATTTAGCCAGACAGTCTTTCAGACTCTCTATAACATGCAATGTAACTGATAGCAGTGTGTCTATCTGATTTTAGACCAATAAACGAATATAATAATAATAAGTCTTTGTCAAAGACCTTTTAGTAGAGTTGTCTTAAGAGCTGTTTTAAAAGCTGAGGTAAAACAGTTTGCGAAAGGAGAGAATAATAAACTTTGAACGCTGAATTTAGAAAACGTGACCAATACTTTGGCAGAAATCATGATATCTTCTCATATGTAGAAAAGTGAGTTAGGATGAAGACAAACTTGCATTTTTAATGTATGACTTCTTAGGTGAAGACTATCCTTAATGTTTTGGAACGACGTAAAGTCTGACGACCAGAATTTCTGATTTCTGTCTGAATGTTTTAGATTGCAGCTGTCATTGTTTTAGGGTCGTTTAATCAACCTCAGTTGTTCGTCTATTCCTTCATTTGTTGTGTCGATTACTGCAACTACTCAGGCGCTTGCTCTGATTGAACTCTTCAATGCACCACTTGGACGTTACAAGCAGGATGTCTACCTGTTACCAAAGAAAATGGGTGAGTAGCTCGTATTGTCTGCCAGGATAATAGTCCTTGGCCCATCAATAGGTGTGATTGCGAATGGCTGCTAACAATCTCAGTTCTTCTTGCCTTTTAGACTAATCTATTTATCACATGGCATCAGCAGAATCGATGTGCTTGCTGAAATCCAATGTGAAAACCAGAAATCTGCAAATATTGTAATAAAAGGAAATGAGTTGAGGATGAGATGAGTTTTCACTTGTCATCTAAAAGCCAACACAGACTGCACAACAGGCATAGAAGAGAGTTCCAGAGTCTGGAAGGATCACTTACAGTCAGCCATCTTTGTCTTTGGTACATCGGAGTGAGACAAGCAGACAATCAGGTCAAATCGTGAAAATCATCTGTAGTCAGAAAGGAGTGAAGATAGCGCGTCTGGCCAAGTGCAAAATGTCCAGCCCAGTGTTCAAAGCAGTGTCAGTTCACTTTTCTGTGGTAAGTCAGAGCAACAATTTTAGGAAGGAAAATATAAATAAAATATAATAATGATGCTGTGGCTGTTTTCATTTTTTTTTTATACTGAAGTGCTAATACAGTGTGCAATTTTTTCGTTTAGCGTAGGACTGTATGTATTTTGGTGTTTGTCTTAGACGAATATGTTGCCAGCCTTCACTTACAAAGCTTCGATGCTCATCTGACGGAATTGTCTGATGATCAGGCGAAGTATCTCGGCCTTAGCAAAACAGGGCCATTCAAGCCAAATTACTACAGGTTAATCAGTTTCTATTTACATTCATCATCTATTGTGGGTGCTTGTCTGTCTTGCAGTACTTGATAAATCTTCTACCACTTTTGGTAGTCTCCTGTGCCAATCAATATTTCTGTCGGCTTTTCCACCATTTGGTAGGTTGGTGCAAAAGCCACCAACTGCAGATCTATGGCAATATAGCCAACCATCAGATTGCCAATAGTTTTGGGTAAAATGTTCCACCAGTTTTGGGTTGAATAGTCTGCAGGTAAAAAGGTGGAATGCAACACCCATTATAGATGGAATATTCCACTGAATATTCTGATGAAATTCCACAATTTGGGTTGAAATATTTCCAGCAGTTTATAAGGATGTTTTCAAAATTTCTGTAAATAGGATGCTAGTTATGTATGGGATTTTCAACCGGCGTAATGGTGGAACATAGCACAGCAGGTAATGTGCATGAAACTCTTTTCCTGAAGTTCTGCTGTGTCCCGATCTGTTGTGTCCCCATTGGCTGAAAAAGCCAACCCGCACCAACTCAGTTATTTATTTGCTTCATATTCAGCCTGCAGATGACTTGTTGATTAAGCAAATCTCAATATTAGAAAAAAGTTGTGTCTTTGTAGACCTAAAAATCTGTTGTTGTCATTAATAACATGATATTTGAAATATGGGCGATTCCAATTTCAGAAGACATGGACATTGAAGTTTGCACATTATTATACATGTGGATATTGAAATTTGTACATAATTATACACAAAATAATTGTAGAATAGAATAGAATCTTCGTTTATTCATAACACATTGTCAGAACGCAATGCGGTTACAATAAAAACAAAAAACAAAAATGTGTAGGCATTGGCTATTCCGTTTAAAGTTTGGTCCAGGATATTGTAGGAAAAAAACCATTATAGATCTCAGTCTGATTTCTTCTGAATATATTGAAGACACTTCAGTCTATACGTGTGAATTTTTCAGATTTAAAAATCGCAAAAGGGTCAGGGTCAAGTGCTCAATTGTCGTATGTGGCCTTGATGTTAAACTTTTAAACAGTCATGAATAATCTACCCAAATAGTTCACCAAAAGAGCTGAGTAATGACACCAAGAGCTCTCCTAGCTCTCTTACAAGCGAGGTTGAGCAGGTCGGGTCAAATTTTGACGACCCGTATCGCGGAAAGTAATTGACCCAAAAATTTTTTGGGGTTTGTACATATCTCATGTGGCCCAACAAGTTGACCAAATTTCATGCAGATGCAAGTTGGTCATGTCAATCATGTTGGTTGAATTGACATGGAATCACCCATTCATGCTCTTTGTGCCTGAATCTTACCATTCAAACTGACACCGCAGTATGATTACAAGTCATAGCATGAACGGATGATCACAAGTTATTACAGGAGTCGAGTTTAACTCTATGGCAGCTATGCAAGGTGCCCATCTGTCCAGCTGCTCATTTTACCAGTGCCACCTAAAGAATGGAAGGCTGAGTGGACCTTTGGGAAGGTAGTGGGAATCGATCCTGCATCCATGCTGAGCTCCTGCTCTTTGTGCTGGAATGTTACCATTCCACTTGCATTGATAGCCCAACTAGACTGGGTTCTTCACCTAAACTTCCCTCCCATAATATAGTTTCCATAATGGTACTGACAATACATTCTCCAATTTCATGTGCTGAATTTGCTTTGGCTGGTTGTAAATTCCACCTTGAATCAGAAAACTGATGTTAAGTCAGAAGAAGAAGACAAAATGACAAATAATTATGTGGAATAAAAAGTGCCTTGTCTTACTGTTTTGGTCATTTTGTCCATTGAGATGTTAATTTTTAAATGATTTTATTTTAATTTTTTAGATATTGAAAGCTGACTGTTCAACCACCTCCTGACTTAAAAGCAAATATAGGAAATTCTGAATTCGTAAATACTTTGGATGGATGGGTGAAGAGACCTGCTGTCAAATTTTGAATGCAAATAACTCATGACAAAGCTAGTTGTTAGATATTTTCAAAACGTCTGATGTATTTAATCAGCAGGCTATGAAAACTGTGATCGCAATTAACTAGGCAGCTGCTTTATCTAAGCTCTGTTATTTCTGGATCCATATTTAAGAAGCTGATGGAATATTGAATTGAAAATTGAAAACATATGGGTGTGTGTGTTCGATTGATGTTTTTTCAGTTATTCTGCCCATCTGTAATAACTGAGGACAATGTTTCAGAATTGTGAGCACCTTCTGCAATCTCTGGCTGAGCTCTGCTTATGCTGTCTTTATGGAACCTGGTCTTGGGCTGACTGTAGTGTCATTGTGTCTCGATAACAGTGTGCTAAAATTTAACAGCCCTAATGTAGTAATGATTTTCCTGTTTGGACTCTAATTGGACTGATGGACTAGTATCTTAGAAATGGAGGAAATGCACTGGGTCAGTGAGACAGAGGCTTCTGTCACTTTGAAGTTTGAACTGTTGAATTGAGAAAAAGTCTCCTGTAACTTATCATGCAATAATGATTATATTATTAATTCTTGGAAAAAACCTGAATCCCTGTGCCATGTAGCACACTTCGAATGTCTTTGTATGGAGTTACAGTCCTGCATTTACTTGGCTGTGTTATATTCATATTATACATGTATGTTCTGTTACTGATGAACTGGTTCTCTTGCAAAAATATTACAGTTGGGTCTTTTATGTCTATGAGTTAAGCAGAGTTCTATTTTTAGAAACTGAAGTATTTATCAAATACATAGGTTATGCCAGTTTAGTGATAAAATCATTGACATTTGGACTGAGTTGAACTCCAAATGATGATGTCACTTGCTCAAGTGGCCTTGAGCAAGTTGCCAATCCTCTTGACACCTGTCAGAAGTACAGTGATGTAAAGCATGTAATTAGAGGTCAGTTCAGTGATACTATTAGGAATTTATAGCGATGAACATGCTAGCAGTTTAGGTATATTCAGAACTTGTGGATACTAATTCTACCTGTGATATTATGCCACCAAAATTGATACAAAAATAGATTATTCATAGACAGTAGTAGTAAGATTGTGTCCGTTGCTCATGTGATAATGTATTTATCTGAACTGGTAAAAGGTAACATGTAGTGTTTGTTATTGTTTGTTTGGATATGCATTTGACTTGTGATGATGCAGGCTAACGAAAGGTCTGAATTTCAGCCGCCTTTCTGCTAGCTAGAATCATCTTGTTGCTTAATTTTCTCTGCATTTTATTCGTGGGTCTTTTGGTAATTAATTGTGATGAGTCAGTTGGCTTCTATTTCAGAATTTCACTGTGATTGATTGGTGATGTTTGCCATGTTACATCTGGCATCTGTCGGAAACTTTAGACAACTAATCAATGATTATTTTTTATAGATTCAAACTATTGTGTGTAATTGTAAGATAGTATGGTAACTGCTGCCCTCTAAGCTGTGGTCTTTTCAGTGGATGCCAGGACTGGCAGCCACATGGGGTGGGTTTTTTACCCATCACATAAATTAAATTTTTGTGTGTTTAGACCAATGTATTTATTGAATACGCCTAAGCCTTAGCCTGAATATATGGCAAGTTGAACCTGCACGTGTCTAACCCATCAAGGTGAGAAAGGCTTGTATGTTTCTTAAAGTCTATTTCTTACTTCTAAATTCTGAAGTAAGATACTGATAGACAAACTTTGCACCTGGTAAGGAGGTATACATCAGTGATATTTTACTTCAGGAAATAATTTTCGTTTTACTTCTATTTCAGTTCGGACATCCTCAATTTCAGTTCTAATTTCAATTACAGTTCTTAAAAAATTTCAGTTATACTTCTAATTTCAGGTTTTTTTTATAATTTCACTTCTCATTTCAGTTCTTGTTTGAAAATAATTTCAGTTTTACTTCTTTATACAGCCAGTGCTAAATCAAACCAAGTTCGAGTAGGCCTATTTTCCTTTAATTTGAAAGAACCCTCGTATTTCCAATGTCCTTTGCATGTGGTCTCTTCTACCAGCTGTTAGATGTCTTCACACAGAGAAATATTCTTTCGAAAGAAGCTTGAGAAGCCGGAGCTGCAAGATCTGCTAGTGGGGCAATATTGTCGTATTCCATACAAAAATATGTGTAATGATTAATGCACTAACCAGGCAATTTGAACTTCAGATTAGTTTGTATCATTTGATTCATTTCCCGAAAAGGATGATCGACCAACCATAGTTAATGGATAGTGTGAATCTTCAATCTACTAACATTTTGTGCCGCGCTTCTGGTTTCTCGTGGTGACAGCCACTGACTCGAATCAGTCGCATGAAAATTTCGTTTCAGCCCGTTCTTGCCCTTTCATCTTTCTTAATATATTTCTTAATATTAAATGTAAGCCTATAGAAGCGAAATCAAATTGCTTAACATTTCACCTGAAAGTGCAGTTCTGCACTCATCCTTTTTATGGTCCAAAGCGTTGCATTTAACACATTTGTCTGTTCTTTGCAGTACTGTAGGCTTATTTAAAATAATCCCATACATGGCTTTCTAACTTCAGCCCAGTGAGAAAACTGCACAAAGTACTTATGCTCGAAATGGATACACTTTTCAAAATGATTTTCTATAACCACAGTTGAATATTATGAAAATGACTATAATACATTGCACTTGGAAGCACGTGCTAAGCCAAAGATACAAAATTTCAAGAGTCAGAAAGTATGTGTGCCTCTTAGACGTAAACACAGCTGCATCGGAAAAGCTATCAACGAAAATTTCCAATTATGTTATTAATTTCAGTTCGAACATTAATTTCCGTTTTTATTCTAATTTTCGTTCAGTGTGCTTGATTTTCGTTCTATTTCAGTTTTCGTTCTTAAAATAATTTCAGTTACAGTTACAGTTATACTTGACGGAAATCAATATTTTCAGTTCTAATTTTACTTAACGTTAACGAAAATATCACTGGTATACATGCCTTCTATAAATCAAATTCTTAGCTTCTGCTTTTTACAGCTAAACGTACAACAAACTTTTAAAACTAGCATTTTGACTTTTAATGATATGAAAGAGTTTTGTAGAGATACTGGGCAAAGTGTTTAAGTGACAGTAAGTTTACTGTAGTGATTTACTTCCACCAACTCTGCAAAATCAGGCATTGGGTCATTGTCACTACATTTGTGTGAAAACTGGCCAACAGCACAAAAAGCATGCAGATTCTAGCTGCAGAATAATTGCAATGTGGTTCGAGTAACCAGAAAACCCATTCTTCTGATACTACAACCATATTTTGCTCACAGCTAGTACTCATTCTATTTTCATTTTTTTTAAATATGCCTGTTTTAGAGTTGAAAACAACAGCCTTCAGTGGGGTTACTCGTTTCAATTTTGCGACTTCTTGTTTACATGTAGAAATGTCTTATGAAATAGTTAAACAGTATTTATGTATATACAGTGGAAACACTTTACACAAAACATGTTTAACACGAGATATTGGTTAGCAAGAAAAGATGTTTAGTCCAATCCAGCTTCAGTGGTTTTAATTGTGCAGCTTAGGTACCGTACCCCAACAGCAACATCGTATGTTGAAGATATGGCAATATTCCATTGGGGTTCATATGTCCTACGTATGTGCCCATATATAGGATTTATGAACCCCATTATCGGTTTAATTTTACAGCTCCTGTACCATAACAGCAACATCGTATGTTGAAGATATGGTGAGAATATGGCAATATTTCCATTTGGGGTTCATACATGTATATCCTATGTATACACCTATATGTAGGATTTATAAACCCATATGGGATTATTGTCATATACATGTACTCTACTCGCCATATCTTCAGCATGTGACTGATGTTTATGTGTATTTATGTGTGAAGACACTTGGTATGCATAGCACCTTTCAAGTACCTCACAAAATAATGAAAAATAATAAAAGTAGTATAATAGTATTGTATAAAAACATATTCTGAATAAATTATTCTAAATTAAATTAAACGATATCCAGAAAGGACAAGGTGACATACAAAAGAACAAATATACAACTATAGGTATACCTACTGTAATAAACTGCATTCTGTCGGCCTGGTGATCGGAATAAACGAAAATTGATTGATTGATTAAAATAAGTTATTTGCCGGGTGACCAAGATGGTTAACAAAAGATTTTATGCTTTCACAAACTTACAAATTTTCTAGTTTTTTTGGCATTTTCTATACTTATATTTATATATCAGAGAACCTCTTATTAATCGGACCGATGGCACATCTCCCAGCGGCTTCTGCATTCAAAAGATGTTGTTAACTGCCAACTTTCTGAATGAGAACACCAGAAACTATGTTCAGCTTCTCTTTCTTTGTTAACAGAATTGGGCAATTGAAAATGCAGAATTGTTCATTTTACAGCTAATCTCAAGTGGATCGAGTCTTACTTTTCTCGCACTGCCGTTAACAATAACCTGTCACCTACTTTGAAGTCCTGTCTCTTCTTAGTCATACTATCCGTAAATCCTCCCCAATGGACTGCATACCAACATCACTTATGGGCCGTCCATAAATGACGTCACGCACCTAGGGGGGAGGGGGGTCGGAAATTTGTGACGATGTGTGACATGGGGGTGGGGGGGGTCAGAGAAGTGTGACGTCACATCAGGTCTGTGTAATTAAATTTAACAAATAACAATTTAATTTTAATAATAACAGCACTAATTTTGAGTATTAAATTTTCATAATTTTTTGATTATTTTAATGTATACGGGCACCATTATTAATAATTTTCTAATTATTTAAATATTTGGTCACCGTTAGATTTTAAAATGTTCATGCTCTCCCTGTTTATTCCACGAAGGAGCATTTTGCTTCGCCATGGAAATTTGGTTTTAGGGGGGGTCAGAGCTTTGTGACGTAATTTTTCAGCGGGGTGTAACTTTTTGTGACGAAGTGGTGACGAGGGGGAGGGGTCTAAAATCGGCCAAAATTGCGTGACGTCATTTATGGACGGCCCCTTATTGTTTCTTGCTCTGATGTTTTCTCCCACCTTATCGAACATATGGCCAAATTGAAAGCTACTTTCCATCATGCTTTAACTCTCCTTTAGTCACACTTTTACGTATTAAAGAAACCTGACCTGGTCATCAACAGCAGTGGGGTTACTAGGGGTTCGCGCGCCCGTGGGCAAGAATTTCCTAACAAATTTTTTTCTTCCTTCCGCCAAAATTTCTGATGACTTTTTTTTTCCTGAAGAAAATCGTTAAATCGTCAGAAGCCTCATTTTGCGCCCCCCCCTCCGCGAAAAAACATCAAAAGTCATGTATAATAGTTACTTTTTTACACTATTTTATGCATGATTTCTTTCAAAAAAAATTGTTACAAGCCTAATTTCGCGCCCCTCTCATGCGCCCGGGGGCGGCCGCCCCCCTACCCCCTCGTTACGCCACTGATCAACAGCCTGTCTAACTTTTAACCCATGGATTATTAGTTAGTGAATTATTTGTATTAGTTAGTGAATTATAATGGAATTACTGTCGTATCCTCACCATATCTTCAGCACATAACTGATGTTTATATGTATTGTGAAGGCACTTGATATGGGGCCATCCATTTAGTACGTACGCAAAATTCCTGGAAAAATTGACCCCCTCCCCATACGCATGTGTACTTTTAGCCCCCCATCTGCGTACGTACGGTTGACGCGCAACCCCCTCCCCCTCTCATCCTATAGAACGGTCTATATCCTGACTGAATAGGGCAGGCGGCAGGACTCAGTGCACAGCTGCAAGACAGTTAATAGCATTCAGAGGTAACGGGCATACAAGTGTGTGGTCCTTTCCCACAGCCCCACTTAGCCATATTAATTGCCTGATCGTTGAACTGTGACTCATTTGAAGGATGGCCAATATAGACGGTATTATCGAGGTTTACCCCCCTTTCCTATGCGTACGCAAGCATACGCAAACAGATATATGCATTTCGGTTACCCCCTCCCCCTCGATGCGTACGTACTAAATGGATTACCCCTATGGGGAACAGGTCGATAGTCCAAAGGTTCGATAGTCCGAAGATCCATGTTCGTAGCAGCTGGGTCGATGAAAAGAATTCTTGCTTAAATAGAAGTTGGATTGATGTAGATAGACTGCTTACTTACCAACGTCAAGTACGGCATTGAAGACATTAGAATAATTTAGCAACGTAAAATACGGTTTTGCCATGAAACCTTCGGACTATCGATACGTAACACAGTAACCGGGGTAATAAACGGTAAGACGCTTCCTTAAGGTAGGCCTACATTCACGGTTTAGCCTGTAAGTAGCCTACTTGTGGTCGTGGATTAGGATATACAAGACATAGACTATATAGGCCCTCTAGGATATCAAAAGGCGTTTTGTTCGGATTCACACTCCACACGTCATTAGATCGTTTCTAAGGCCATGGTAGGAGCCTCTTATACTTTAAAGAAGTCCGGTAGGCCTATCTACGTAGTTAAAACCTGTGGCGTAGCAAGGTTTTGGGGGCCCTCCCCCTTGAATCCCCCCTTCCATTTCAAACGGAAAAAGAGCTGTCGCATCGGTTCGGGGCCGCTATTCCGGGGGTCCGCTATTCCGGACTAATGAACAGACAAATATAATCAGATGGGGAACAGGTCGATAGTCCGAAGGTTCGAAAGTCCGAAAGTTCGATAGCTCAAAGGTTCGATGGTTAAACATATATGTATATGTACATATATATGTATATGTACATTATATGTTTATATATGCATGTATATGTATCTATCTATATATATATACATGTTTGAATATGTTTACATATGTTTGTATATATATATATGCATTTATATATACTCATGCACAAATGTTATATAATTATATATACATACATATGGATATATATGAAATATATATATATATATATGTGTGAATATGTATATATGTATATACATATATGTATGTATCTATATTTATATATGTATGTATATATGTTTGGGTATATGTATATGTATATACGTATATATATGTACTTATGTAAATACATATGTGTGTGCATGTATATATGTTTATGTACATATATATATATTTGTATATATATATGTATGTATAGGTATGTGTAAGTATATATATATATGTATAATGCATTCATGTATATATACATGTATGTATGTAGTTATACATATATACATACATAAATATATATATACTTACATGTAAGTATATATATATATGTATATTCATGTATATATATACAGGTATGTATGTATTTAAACACATACATGCATAAATATATATTTACTTACACATACCTACATATATACACATATACATATATATGTACATATATACACACATAATATTTACATAAGTAGGCTACATTTATATGTGTATATACATATATATATTATACATGTATATATACACATACATATATATGTATACATATGCATGCATATATATCATATATATATACACTAACATCCGGAGTCAGGCGGATCCCCGGAATAGTGGACCCCCGGAATAGTGGACCCCGTAATAGTGGACCCTGGCATAGTGAATCCCCGGAATAGTGGACCCCGGAATAGTGGACCCCGGAATAGTGGACCCCCGTAATAGCGGCCCCCGGAATAGCGGGCCGGTACCGTCGCATTAAGGGGCCGTCTATAAATGACGTCACGCAATTTTGGCCGATTTTTAACCCCCCTCGTCACACTTCGTCACAAAAAGTAACACCCCTCTGAAAATGACGTCACAAAGCTCTGACCCCCCCTAAAACCAAATTTCCATGGCGAAGCAAAATGCTCCTTCATGGAACAAATAGGGAAAGCATGAATATTTTAAAATCTAACGGTGACCAAATATTGAAATAATTAGAAAATTATTAATTATGGTGCCCGTATACATTAAAATAATTTAAAAAATAATTAATATATAATCCGCAAAATTAGTGCTGTTATTAATAAAATTAAATTGTTGTTAATTGTTAAATTTAATAACATAGACCTGGTGACGTCACATTCCCATGTCACACATCGTCACACACCCCCACCCCCATGTCACACATCGTCACAAATTTCCGAACCCCTCCCCTAGGTGCGTGACGTCATTTATGGACGGCCCCTAATAATATAAACGAACAGAAATGTTTGTCTGTGTGTATTAAATGTGTACGCGCGTGTGAGCAGTGTGACGCGTAGCGTCACTCGGTCAACAGCCGCGAAGCGGCTAGAGTGCTAGACTATTATTGTGACTAGATGTTTGCCCGTCCTAAGACGGTTAAGTTTAGCGTGCTCGGGCGGGCCACCTGAAATCAGCGCTCCCCTCTTTTCTCCACTTGCCTTTCCCTTGCTCTACTTTTCCCCTCCACCCACTCCCCGCCCCTTTCTCCTGCCTTCTCCTCCTGTCCCATAACCTCCCATTCCTTTTCCCCCTCCCATCCCCTACCCCTATTCTACCCCTCTCCATCCCTTCTCTACCCCTTCCCTCATACTGCCCTTCCTTTTCCCTCTTAATCACCTTCCTTTCTTCTCCACTCAAACTTCCCTGCCCTGCCCTGCCCCTTCCCACCCCTCTCCCCATACTTGAAGGAGAATGAGTTAGGTAACAGCTAGATGGCGGTAAAAAAAGATAAGTCTGTCTTGGAAGCATTAAGCTTAAGGCACATAGATGTGCACTATGATTGGATTTCAGTGAAGCAGGTTATTAAGCGAAACATTGCATTATCAAAGTCATTGGTAGTCAGTTTAATATACAGTTGTGTGTCATCAGCATAAAGGTGTATAAAGATGCCATGTTTGAAGGCAATGTGAACAATGTTAGAGGTATAGAGGATGAACAAGAGGGGGCCAAGTATGGAACATTGAGGGACACCAAAGAGGATATTGAAGTAATGTAATGTAATGTAAATCTTCGAAAATTTCTCAGCGCCCACAAAAGCCACGTCAGGGAGACCAGCTTATTCACCGGCGCTATATCAAATCAGTCCGCAATAGCCAAAACTCCTCTGTTCGTTTCGGTGCCAGGTCAAAATCCGGGAGGTCAAGCCGAGGAGACAGCATGGTGCCACGGTGGCAGTCGGTGATGATGGTGGTCGTGTGGTGGCGAAGGAGTGGAATCAGGATAGGATATCTTGAAGAGTTCGGTTTTCAGTCGTGAGTGGAAAGTAGAAGAGGAGAGTGCAAGCGGAGGAGAAGTTGAGTTAAGAGGCGAGATAGGAGGATGAGCAAACTGGCGGAGGTCTTTTGGGAGTCCGTTCCAAAGAGCTGGTGCAGCGTAGACTAAGGAGCGGTTGCAGAATTTCAGAGCGGATGACACTGGAGGCCGGGATAGAGAAAGGTATGATGATGAGCGAGTAGACCCGGGCGGTTGGATGGTGAATAGCTGGCGAATGTAAGAGGGTTTAGACGTTTGGAGGGCATTGTAGGTAAGAGATACTATTTTGTAATGGATGCGCTGAGGGATTTTAAGCCAATGAAGTGATTTTAGAACAGGGGTTATGTGGTGGTGTTTGGGAGTTTTGGTACCTAGAAGACTCCGAAGACTGCGCAAAGCGATTATGCGGTTTATCAGAAGGACGCGGGTTCGATACCCGCTAGCCCCTTAAGGTTAGTCGAATTCAGCCTTGGTCAATTGAACAGCAGGACAGATGGGCGCCTTGCAGGCTGCCATACAGTTAAATTCGACTCCTGTTAAACTTGTTGTCGTCTATTACTACTATGTCAATGTCATGTAGTCTGAATGCGTATAGGCCTACTTGTCAGTTTGAATTACTAAAGAAGAATATTTTATATATATATATATATTATATATATAATTATACATAGTTATATATATATATCGATTTATTCGACTTGGTTCCTCTGTGTTCGATGCAATCGCTGAATATTCCGAGGAGGCGATGGCTAGCTGGGAGCTAGGCTAGAGAAGCGATACTTCTTCGATGTCATCGGAAACAGATAGGTGATCGCAGCAGCTGTAGTCGTCTGTATCCGAGGTTTCTGTGCCACTCCTCATCAGACTAGTAGTCCTCCTCGTGTCTTCGCTGCTGCATATGTACAACGTCTCCACGTCATCGTCGTCGTCATCTTCTAGGGCGATGTCCATCGCAAATGAATGTCTTTCTCCTCCTTCACCCAGCAGCAGAGGGAGAACACGAGTCGTGTCAGGTCCTGTCTTCTGGTCGCTGTCCTCTTCCTCCCCTCCACCCTCTAATTCATCCTCCTCTCCGTGGTATACGTCTATGAGAATTGCGTTGTCCGCCATCAGCGCCGCCGCATCCTCCTTTCGTTTGGCGCTGCTGCTTCTTGACTGATCCGCCGCCGAAGACCAGATGTCTGCCAGTCGCGATGTCTCTACGTCCGAACAGATGTCGCAGCATTTCGACAGCAGCAGAATCAGCAGCAGCAGCACCAGACACGACAAAGCAACGACGACGTACAGTTCCATGCATCTACTGTCATCTATGGACGACCCTTCATCGATACTAGACAACGAGTTTAGTCTATCTGTCTTTATGTCGACGACTGACGTTGATGACAGAGTTCTTCATTCTGAATGCCTTCTAAACATCAAAGCTAATTCACAGTTAGATCTGTTCCTCTGCAGGCACAAATGCTGGGCGCAGTTCCGGCCCCCACGCGACACACGAGTCACCCGACTATAATTATAGTGGCCATCAATGACCCGTCTGTTTTCCACGACGCGCGGTGTAGGCCTATGTGGCCATCTAATATAGGGCATATAATTTCAAACCTATAAGAACTTATGCTGCGTGACTTTGAGCCTATAGACCTCAATTACCTGCTTGACGAAACATAATTATGGCTGTTTCTAAACTCTTGTATTTTACGCCGTTAATTCGATTTGCCCCAAATTCTGTCATCCGCGCATGCGCAATCAACTCCGAGGGAAAGAAACGAATTCGAGCACCCATCTACACAATTCTCATGAGCACTGTTCGAGCAGTAGATGCCGCAGGATGCGCATCAAAAATCGTTGCTTTGACTGACTTGCAGGCAATTAGACAGACAAGCGGTGTTCTGTTCCCCACTTCTGTTACTGATGGCCTACTTGCGCTCCGGTTCTGTTATCGACAGAGTCATGTAGACAAAGGCACAGCCGACTGACCATTGTGACCAACGCGTTACTACAGCGCGGTCTGCGAAACTAGAGCAGGATAATGCAGGGTAGCTATTGGAAGCTATTCACGTATTCAGCTAATTGCGTCCTAATGACTCGGAGGATATCCTGGTCACGCTTCAGTCCACCTACCAACTGATGCAATCACCGAACGATCACAGAAAAACACTGAAAGAGACAAGTAGACAGACAAACGGTGTAATTCTGTTCCCCACTGCTGTTACTATTCCGCGATATACATATCTGACGAATTTCTCGCTCTGCAAAAGTAGCACGAATGCATGATAAATTCATTAAGAAATGCTCGAGAAGGGCCGAGGCCATACGGTTGCTATAGAAAAATGTGGACATTTTAAGCTATTATAGTTACTATAATGCATGCACTATTTACAGACCGCGTTATCATCGGTTTTAAGCATGAACGTCATGAATTTTGATGGAAGTACGTGTCGCCTTTCTAATCAGTCAACTAGTATAGGGGCTTACTCATTGGCCCATTTGACCCCAATTGACCCCGCGCAGTAATATCGGGTTGAATTGATCCGGACGAGCTCCATGAATTCAAGCTATACCGCCATGGCTCAATCGGCTTTGCTCAAGTTCACGTGTTTGCCAGTGTGACCAAAGCGCCATCCAAAAGGTCAATATATTGCATGGTTTCCCGTATTATAGCCTATAGGCCTGCTCTTAACGTAATACTGCGCTAATTAGTCAGCAAGCTTAGAGAACTCGTTTATATACAAACTAGATGCTTACCCGTCCTAGGACGGTAAAGTTTAGCGTGCTCGGGCGGGCCACTTGAAATCAGCGCTCCCCTCTTTTCCCCACTTCCCCTCCCCTTTCTCCACTTCTCCTCCACACCCCTTTCCCCTGCCATCCCCCTTTCCGTCCCCTCCCACTCCCTTTCTTCTCCCAGCCCCTACTCCAATCCTACCAATCCCCTCCACACCCATCCCTACCACTCATACTCCCCTTCCGTCCTAATCACTCCCCTCATTCTCCACTCACCCTCTCCTGCCCTGCCCCTCCCCTCTCCCTATTGCCCTCCACCTTCCACTCCCTCTTCCGTCCCTCCCCTTTCCTCATCCTCTCCCCATTCACCTTCCTCCCTACCTCCAACCCTATTATACAGGGTAGGGAGGGAGAGGAATGGGGAGAGGAGGAGGAAAGCTATACATAGCTATTATACAGGCTTCCATGGACGCTTGAAATCAGCTATGGATGCTCCGTCCATCCGTCCGTTGTTCATGATATCGCGTTGCTACGACAACGTTTATTATTGGTTATTGCGATGACGTTGGGTGACGTAAGCCAGATTGTCTCTGACAACAAAGGCTTTAGCGAAACAGCGTAACACGACGCACAGCCGAAATAGAGTCACAGCGACACACGGCACACATACATTTCTATTCTATTATATTATTAATTGTTACGTTCCACCGTTCCCACGCTCGTCAAGGAAAGGGCAAGACGTGGTGTGTATAGTCCGGGTCCCTTGGGAACTGTCATGAAGAGACGTTTGTACCAGAAGGGCCTTTCCCGAGCTCTCTGAACCCAAGTACAGATTCGGATCCCGTCACCTGCAGAAGGCAGGAAGTAGCCTACACTTCCGATTGAACGTTTATTTCAACACCGACCGAGTTCCACTGTTCCGGATACAATAACTTTACACGACGGAAGCTATGAAAACTGCCACTATTAAACCGGGACAGATTTTATTCGAACAGAAATGTACTGAGTTCGTTCACCAACGACACCTTAACTCAGCACTTAATCCATTTCTATTTATAAATACAACGCTGTTCTCGTTCTATCTTTTTCTGACGACCGCAACGGCATCTCTCCTCTCTCTCTCTCTCTCTCTCTCTCTCTCTCTCTCTCTCTCTCTCTCTCTCTCTCTCTCTCTCTCTCTCTCTGTCTGTCTCTCTCTCTCTGTCTGTCTGTCTCTCTCTGTCTGTCTCTCTCTGTCTCTCTGTCTCTCTGGTAGCCCAAGCCTATAGTGGAGCCTGGCGGCTTGATGAATTTGGGCGCTTCATAAGCCCAACGCTAGTTACCAGCAAACTTATCAGCAAACTGAACAGACTTAATCTTTCTGGACCATTAGAACAGTGTTGTGCACGAGACAAAAATTCCAAGACCAAGACCAAGACTGAGACCGCGTGGTCCAAGACCAAGACCGAGACCAAGACCGCGTTGTCCAAGACCAAGACATTCAAGACCAAGACCAAGACCGCATTTTTCCGGTCTCGAGACCAAGACCGCAGTCTCGAGACCACATCACTGCATTAGAATGCATAGAATGTGTAGAATGCATATATTGAGGATCCTGAGTGGCCGAGTGGGTTGGTAGCCCGTTCTCCACGCCGGAGCCCCGGGTTCGATTCCCGGTCGGTCGCTTATCAGAGATTAATTTCCTCGGATCTTTACTGCGGGTGGCTCGGTCACAATATAAACGTGGAGTACAATACAATACAATATACATTACAATACAACTGGGGCGAGGTGGTGTAGGGGTATGTTCGGTGCCTTGCAGCTGGAGGGTTGCGGGTTCGAATCTACCCCAAAGTCGCCCGCGTAGGGACCCTGGGCAAGTCCTTCACTCGCAATTGCTCATGCGCTTCGGCGTGAAACTCCGATTCAGCGTCCGCGCAGTAGTCGGGAGCGCCTCTGAATGGGAATCTGGTAGGGGCGCTATAACAAGTGTTCAAATACAATACAATATAATTGCATGATCTAGATTCTGTGGGAAAGTCTGCGGACCCAAACTGTACTAGTCGCTGTGTTTCACACCGCCTCGCCTCGTCTAAACCACTTGGAACCTCTGGAGCCCCTGATGACAGTAACGTAAGGTATGCTGTGGCAGCCAGCGCACCACTTATGGTCCAATGCCGTAGCGAGTTATACGAGACCATCCACGCTCGGACTATAGGTTGCTGGGAACAGCACAGCATCTTTACCATGGCCTACATCAGAAGAGAGATTAGGATTCGAACCCCTATGACAGGAAGGAGATTCAAGTAGGCCCATGAGGAGAGAGTTCAAGACTTCCATTTCAGTGTTTTGGGTTAGCAACCAGAGCTGGAGGTCGCGAACACTACAATTATACCCCTATTATATCCACTTTATATACACAGCTGTCGAGAAAGGGAAGACCCAGGTAGTTAAGGCTAAGGTAGCTACAGGTAACTAAATGTTGCCATTGTTTTTAAGGTAGCAACAGTAATTATGGTAGGTAATAGTAGCCAACAGTAATTATGGTTAATACTACCCCTACCTATTACAAACGTTTTGATCAACACTGGGGGTGGTAAACTTTTGAGCTGTCAGGCTCCCAGGTAGACAGAAATGACTGCCAGCTATTTGAAATCGTCTTCAACAATTTTTCTTTAAAATTTTACTCACAATGGGCAATAGTGCACAAAGAACCAATGGTTTTCAGAGGGTCAAGCCAGCCCCATGATCCTGAACCTTGGATTTAAAACTGTCGAGTTTGCCTTTTTAGCTCGAGGATGGTTGCATCTGAATAAGGATTCTGTCATTTAATATTATCTCGATTTAATGAGTAATAATAAATTTTGATAAACATGTTTCCACAGTCGTCTTGATGCTAACATTCTAATAACAGAGTGCATGTAACCATTAGGCAGCATACAACTAATTACTCTAAATGGGGTAGATTGCAATTCTAAACTTCAGTAATCGTTGTTGTCCAGATTTGTCTTAAACTTTGTCTAGATACGGTACATGTCAAAGAAGAGTGGTTATAACAAGCCTAACTGTTCCAACAGGAAAAGCAGCATTTCAAAATGCATCCTTCTCTATTCACTACAACCATCATATATACTTAACAGTCAACAGCTGAATCCAACTTCTGACATTTATTCAGTTCAGCAGCTTTGAGGAGTTCTAGTGCTTTTGAGAGGTTCTGGTTCACAAAAGGTGCTAAATAAACATCCCAGTCACATTTTCTGAGTCTCAGAGGATATCTTCTGTTACATTGAGAGTAGTAATGTTCAGTGACAGATGATCTGATCCCAATCAATCTGATTGGAGAATACTTCTACTTCCAACCATCGCTCATAGTTGCTCTTGAACTCTTCATTCAGTTCTATTCGTCGACCAAGTACACTGTGGATGCAGTTGTCAACTGGTTCAAAGTCCGGGTTGACACTGGTTGACCCATAGCGACGGTTGTTAAAACGATCAACACAAGCACGCAATGCACATTCCTCGGCCTGGAAGTCCCAGGGACGAGCATCCATATCTAGAACAAAACCAAATCAATCATCCATTCACAATCGACAGAAACATCTCTGTTTAAGCGGATGATTTCAGCTTAACTCTTCAAAAACTAAGTCAATCAAATTGCAAATGCTAAAAACACTGTTTATATTGGATCTAAATGAACGATTATTGCACTACAGGTAAAGAAGTAAATTCACTTGAAAAGCTGTGCTTATTTACTGTAACTACTCAATTTCATTAGTAACAGGTGCAAATAAGAAAACTCTGTAGAATGTTGGCAATTGTTGACAACATGTAGTACTTGACTGTTCTAAAGGTACTCTGTCCGTGTCTACTTTGGACTGTTACATCATTTACCACTGAGAACACCCTGCATAAATAATTTGGCTACAAGAAACCCGGACACCATGGGATAATTCTGGCGACTGGCTGTATATATGCATTTAGTAAATATGTATTGCGATACCTCTCTTTCACTCTCCAACTTTTTCACAGGATTCTAAGCTTGAATTCCTAGTCTATTCTCTTCTGAACTTATCGCAACAGGCAACTTCCATACGCCTACAGACATCGTCTGTAGGCGTATGTTACATACATTTAGATCCAATATAAGGATCCTGAATGGCCGAGTGGGTTGGTAGCCTGCTCGTCACGCCGGCGCCCCGGGTTCGCTTCCCGGTCGGGTCGGTTTATCAGAGATTAATTTCTCGGATCTTTACTGCGGGTGGCTCGGTCGCATTATAAACGTGGAGTACAATACAACACACAATACAACACATCACAATACAACTGGGGCGCGGTGGTTTAGGGGTATGTTCGGTGCCTTGCAGCTGGAGGGTTGTTGGTTCGAATCCACCTCAAAGTCGCCGCGTAGGGACCCTGGGCAAGTCCTTCACTGCAATTGCTCATGCGCTTCGGCGTGAAACTCCGATTCAGCGTTCGCGCAGTAGTCGGGAGCGCCTCTGAATGGGAAATCTGGTGCGCTATAACAAGTGTTCAAATACAATACAATCGTCTGAGGTTCAAATGGTATTGTGTAAATATTTAGCTGACTTTGTATGATGTGTACCTATTTAGTTTAACTTTGAACATTTTGACATATTACATAGTGCTCATAATAATTGCAGTAGTCATAATAGTTTGCATAATGTTCCTATCGTATTGTACTTTTGAGCATTATCCTTAAACTGCCTCAAAGGTCACAGCTGGTCAGTAAGAAGTTCTAACAAAGTCCCAGTTAGCAGGGGCCCTTCACAACAGTCTCTTATTACATTTTGGTCTGACCTTTTTAAGCTGGCTTATCCACTGTAGGGTGTCTGTCTCCATGGACATAGCTTCTGGGTACTGACCTGATCACAGCTTGGTTTTGATGCTCCATCTTGCACATTAGACACAGAAACTATAGAAGTTGCTAATTAATAATAATAAGACTAAATTACTGAGTAGTTCAGGAGTAGAGTACTGCAGTGCTCACCGTTGCCATAAGCCCAGTCATCGGTCAGTCGATGTCGAACTTTCTGATAAATGGCTGACATTGTTTTCATGTTACTTTTGCGCCACTGCCTTCCCAGATACTTCGTCTGCATTTTCAGCAACTTAAGGATGTACAGCTGCATCATTGCATGTTTCACTTTCAGAGCACGCTTCAAAATCGGTGCAGATTTAAAAACAACCAGCATCTACACAGAAAATGCCACAAAATGAAACCATTTGAGGCTCAGGTACTGACGATGAAAATCACACTCTCATCCAATTTACAGCTTAGCCACACAAAGCCTCTTCAGAAAGCACTACCACAGTACCGGGGTATATGCACATTCCTTCAATCTCTAAACATTTTGTAAGCTGGAAGTCACAGTGCTCTTCTTATTGTATTGTATTGTATTGTATATTGAAACATAAAGGGCCTCTAGTAGGGTTAACCATTCAGAGGCACTCCCAGTGTGCAAGGCCACCAGAGAAGAAATAGGTTTTGAGACAAGCAAGGAGAGGAAGATGGGTTGCCAGCTAGAATTTGAGAGTGAGTAGATGGAGACAGCACATTCCAGCTGTTCTTGTATGAAGAACTACAAGATAAAGTCTGTTTGCAAAGCGGAGTGGTCAAAGCAAAGAGGCTGGAGTAATACATCAGCTACATATTTGGGGGCTTTGTGCCTTGAAGACCAAAATGTGCAGAGAGAGGAAGCCAGTGCAGTCGTTCAAAGATGAAGGTAGAAATGTGAGAGTAGCGTGGTAGGCGTGCTATTAATTGGCGGCTGCATTTAGGACAAACAACAGAGGTGAAAGACGAACCTTGGGACAAATCTTAGACTAGCTGCCACACATTCTACTGAAAAGGGTTGGGAGAGATTCTGCAAGTCCCATTCAGCTATGAATGTTAAAACGTCTAATATGGCCCAATCTTTGGCTTTTTCCAGAGTAATCTCTGCTGCTTTCAGATGTCTTCTCAGCCTTGGTATTGCTATTAAAAGTGCACTCTCAGACACTTCATCATAGAAAGTGGACAATTTTGAAATGGACACCTTTAACTCTTCTTAAGTGGCAGATTGCAGACTATTCACTTGAACAGCCTCAAACGTGGCAGCTACTTCTTTGATGGCGCTTGATCTTTGATGGCTCTTGATTTCAGAATGAAAGCGATCAAAGCACTCAAGCATATCATATTTTTTCTTCTTGCATGCTTGTAGCACGCAGACAAAAATTACGAAATAAGAAGCATTATTGTAATTGGATAATAATGACGGCACAGACCGGAGCGCATAAGGTTAGAAGAAGTAAATTAGCATAGCGTTTCAGCTGTAGGTAAATTGATACAGTACATGTAAGCTGGGCTTACGAAAATGTTTTTGTTGTTAATCTAAAAATAATAAATTTCTGCTGAAACTCGGCCCCAAAATGTTTTGACAGTCATTTTGGTGTCATCCCCTCTGAAGACGTCACCCGGTATCGCCTGCACTCTGCACACCCTTAGTGACGCCACTGTCTGACCATTCCAAGCGATCAGTAGTAAGATAAAACTGCCTTGCGAGATACTGAAGCCCATGACTGTCTCCACACAACTGAAGTTAATCCATGCATTCTGGCAACTCACAGTTCACCGAGCAAAGTTTACAACAGTTGTTAATATTCAACTCGTCCAATCACAACTCGCCACATCATCTCAGGTTAGTACAGAATCTCAAAATAACCCAGAATCCTATCTAAAATATTATTCTTCCTTATAATGCTGATTAAGACACTGGTTCAATTAATTAATTGAATAATTAGCCTCCTACACTACAATAACGTCTGAACAACTACGCAAGCTTATACATTGATTATATAAATAAGAATGTGTATATATAATGCATTTAATAATACAATTTTTGTGGGTCACAAGGACAAATGTTACATTAACATAGGAGTTTCTTTTCACATACAATTCCAAAAGTTTGTGGTTAGGTATGACAGCAATGTGCAGTGGTGGAAACTTTTCAATTTTCTTGAAATTTTACATTTCTGAACGATCAAGTCACATTCCATGCAAATCACTGTATTTGGCAAATGACAAGGTGTTGTTTTAATACACGTTCAGTGATGATGCACCAATGTTGTGGAAGCTTCAACTCTGTTACTAAGACTTGGTACCAATTCTTACATATTGACACAAGTACATAAACGACTTACCATAGTCCGGGAGTGTTTCCATTTCGTCAGTTTATTTAACATTCTTAGAAGATTAATACAAGAAAATAAATTTCTCCAACAGTATTGTTGATTATCTCCAGCTTCCTGCAATGATCATCATAACAATTAAGAACTTTAATTAGCATAAAGAACACAATATGAGCCCTAAATACTCAGCACTCAGCTCTGCTGCTTAAAAGGATGTTGTGTCTACTCAGCTTAATGAATATTGGTATTCTAACTCGAACTGCATACTTATTGCCCTCCTGCATACACCTAAAATTATATTACTCGTTGGTGTACCCCTATCTTACTTATTGTAATATGGTATGGGCATCTACTTATGACTCTAGACTACGGAGATTAATTCTATTGCAAAAACGTGCAGTTCGTATCATTGTGGGAGTTCCAAGGTGCGTTCATTCTGGACCACTATATACTGACTTGAAGCTACTTAAACTAGAGCAGATTCGAACATTACAGATTGGCCTATTTATGTACCGCTATGAACAATTGAACATGGTTTACTTCCAACATGTTAAGGGATTTTTTCATCTACGATCCGATGTTCATACTCACTTCACCAGAAACTTTAACTCTTATCGCCCCATATACGCACACACCAATACTCGCTTATTTTCCATAAAATCTGTTGGCTCCACAACTAGGAACATGCTTCCCTCTCACATACGTTGTGCCCCCACCTACGGCACTTTAAAAAAATGCTGCATGCCTACCTGATTAATGGAAATTAGCTATAACCTACCCTGCCGGATATTCTTTTTCACTGTTAGTTAAGGTTTTCGTTTTTTTATATATATATATTTTCATAGTGTTTTGAATCGAGTTAATCATTTACTGTGTAATATGTACTATACTATTTGCATTGCTGTACAAAACTTGATGTTGCACTGTTTATCAAGGATTTAGCTAATTCAGATTTCTAAAATGTTGTTCTAGGTGTCCCTAGTTAGCGAGATCTTGATCCCTTTTGGGACTCCTCTTGCGGCCAATCCTGATATTTTATGTTGAATGTTATGTGTTTTTATTTCGCTTCAATAAAAGAGTTTTGATTGATTGATTGATGTTACGAGGTGGCAATTGTGGGATGAAAGAAAATATCAGATAAATCACTATAGGGGCCATCCATTTAGTACGTACGCACAGAGGGGGGAGGGTAACCCAAATCCATCTATTTGCGTATGGTCTACTGAAGGGGGGGGGGTAAAATATTTGTCTATATTGGCATTCCTTCAAATGGGTATATACATGTCTTCTTCTTGTGGTTCTCTGCCTCTTAGGCAGGTTCAAATATCCGACGTCGCCACTTCTCTCGTTGTTGGGCCTCTTCTTTCAGTTTCCTGTAGCCGTTTGTCATCATCCAATCCAGCATCATCTGTCTTGGTCTTCCTCTTGTCTTCCTCCCCTTCAGTTTTCCTTCGATGACCGTTCTTAGTAGTGAGTCTCCTCTCAGCGTGTACCCGATCCATTTCCTTTGCCTGTCTCTTATTGTGCGTATAAGGACTCTTTCTTCTCCAATTATTCCCAACACTTCTTCATTTGTTATATGTTCTGTCCAGCTGATTTTTTCCATTCTTCTCCATGTCCACATTTCGAAAGCTTCCAGTCTTCTTATATCCGCTTTTCTCATTGTCCATGTCTCCGATCCATACAGCACCACGCTCCATACTAATGTCTTTATCATTCTTATCTTTAGATTCCTGTTTAGTTTTCCTCTCAGTAATTCTCTTCTGTTTGAGAATGCCTCCTTTCCTATTGCTATCCTTCTTTTAATTTCTCTGTGGCATTTGGCATCTGTCGTGATCATACTCCCTAGGTAGCAGAATTCTTTGACTTGCTCTATCTGTTTTCCTCCAATGTGTATTCTGACTACAGTTTCCTTTCCTTTACTTATCTTCAGTACCTTTGTCTTTTTGAAGTTAATCTTCATCCCGTATTCGGTTGATGTTGTGTTTAGCCTATCCATCATTGCTTGCAGTCCTTTCTGGTTTCTCGCCAACATTGCCTGATCATCTGCAAACCTTAATGCCTTTATCCATCTTCCACCAACCTTTATCCCCTCCTCCATCTCCTCTACTGCCTCTCTGACAAGCTCTTCTATATAGATGTTAAATAGTAATGGTGACAGTGGACATCCTTGTCTCACACCTCTTCCAACGTTTCCTGGTTCCGAGTACTCTCCATCTATTCTTATTCGCATCTTTTGTCCCATGTATAAGTTTCCTATTAATCTTCTGTCTCTCCAATCTATTCCCATCCGCCTCAATGCATGTAGTAGCCTTCTCCAGTCAACTCTATCAAATGCTTTTTCATAATCCACAAAGCATATATATACATCCTGACCATTCTGGCAGCTCCTCTCTGTTAGTACTCTTAGTGTTCCGATCGCATCCCTAGTTCCCATGCCCTTTCTAAAACCAAATTGATCATCTCCCAGCCCCTCAATTGCCTCTGTCTTTGCTTGCACTCTCTTTGCTAGTATTCTTATCATGACTTTTGACGCATGGGTGAGGAGGCTAATGGTCCTGTAATCCTCGCATGCTGTTGCATTTGGTTTCTTTTTAATTGGTATTATTATGGATTGCAGGAAGTCCTCTGGCCATTCTCCCGTTGTGTATATATCTTGGCATATCCTTATTAGTTCTTTCATGGCACCATCCTCCAGACTTTTGAGCATCTCTGCTGGTATGTTGTCTATTCCCTCTGCTTTGTTGTTTTTCAGTTCCTTTATGGCCGCTCTTACCTCCTCTCCCAGCACCTCTGGGCCAATATCCTCCTCTCTCCCTCGAGTCTCCTCTTCCTTCTCCAGTCCCTGATTGTCATGCAATTCTCCATCTTCACTTCTGTAGAGTTCCTCCACGTACTCCTTCCATCGGTTCTTAACTTCATTTGTTTCATTTAGGAGTCTACCTTGTTTGTCGCTAACCTCTATTCCTCCTCCTCCTTTTCCCGGTTTCCTAGATATCTGTTTCACCTTTTCGTACACTTTGTCATATCTTCCCTGTTGCTGTAAGTCTTCTAACTCTTGACATTTCTCGTCCCACCATTTTTCCCTTGCCTCTTCTGTTGTTCTTCTCAGTTTGTTGTTTAATCTTCTATATTCTTGCCTTGCTTTTTCGGTGCTTTGGTGTTTCCATTTCCTCCGTTCCTCCATCTCTTCTATCATTTCTCTTGTTACCCACGGTTTCCTAGCAGGTACTCTCTCTTCTGCTCCGACGATGTCATTGGCGCTCTGTATGATATTGTCTTTCAGTCTTTTCCATCTCTCTTCTATGGATTTTCCCTCGTATTCTCTTAGATTTTCTTCTATTTTCTTTCCCAGTTCGTTGCTCTTTTCTTTCAGGTTCTTTTTATTCCATCTCTGTCTTATCTTCTTTTTCCTCTTGATGAATTTTATATATACATATTTTATACATGTATATATATATATATATTTTGTCTATATTGGGCTTCCTTCAAATGGGTCACAGTTCAGCTATCAGGCAATTACTCTAGGAAGAAGGGTTGTGTGATAGCCTTTGACTGCAGGCTGCCTTGGTCCAAACTTAATGCGGCTGCCGGGGTGATTGTTCCTGCTGTGGCTGTCTGTCTGTACGACCATGGAGCTCATATATATATACATATATATATTGGCCTTCCTTCAAATGAGTCACAGTTCAGCGATCAAGCAATTAATAGGGCTAAGTAGCTCTGTGGGAAAGGACCACACACTTGTATGCCCTTACCTCTGACTGCTATGAACTGTCTTGCAGCTGTGCACTGAGTCCCAACAGTTTGGCCGGGGGTGTGTTAAAAGTACGCTTGCGTATGGGGAGGGGGTCAATTTTTCCCGGAATTTTGCGTACGTACTAAATGGACGACCCCATATACAAAATAATCAAATCTTTGCACACCATGCATTTTGGTCAATGTAATGCCCCAGCCTCACTTTTTGGCCATTTACCTAAACTATCCCACCAATCATTTTTGAAAACAGAGCTAACTGGCACCCATAACATTTTAAAAAATAAAATTTTCAAGAAATGCATATTGATTATTTTGTATATAGTGATTTGTATGCTTATTGATTAACGCTTGTTCCTAGTGACTCTGGCATCATTAGGATGGCACAGGCAGCACTTTTCTGAGATACTTAAATTGAATGGTCAAAATTACAGAAAACCAAATGCAACATTTTTGTTTTGTTGCTCTTGAATACCCATGAAAATGTGGATGTAAAAATCACAGAACTGTTTACCTTGTATTGTATTGTATTTGACCATTTATAAAGCGCTTCTCATAGCATAAGCCTTTCAGAAGCACTCCCAGTGCGAGGTACTCCCAGAAAAAAGGAAGGTTTTAAGGTGAGAGAAAGAGGTAGAGATGCTACCAGAGAGGATTGTAGAGCGTAGAGAAGGACCTATGGACACAAAGGATCTGGATTGAGCCATTGTGTAGATCACTTGTCACCAATTACCATCCCACTTGTTTAACCTGCACATAAGCAATCAATGGAACTGAAGTGTAGACTCAATTCACCAGGAGTTCAACCGCGGTGGTGTAGGGGTATGTTCGGTGCCTTGCAGCCAGAGGGTTGCGGGTTCGAATCCACCTCAAGCCGCTGCGTAGGGACCCTGGGCAAGTCCTTCACTCGCAATTGCTCATGCGCTTCGGCGTGAAACTCCGATTCAGTGTCCGCGCTGTAGTCGGGAGCGGGTCTGAGTAGAAATCTTGAAGGGGCGCTATAACAAGTGCTCATACATACATACATACATACATACATACATACATTTTTATACAGATGCTGATGCCCTTACTTCCAGCAGCTTCAGTAAGAGCATGCAAAATGTTGTACAGATAAGTAAAGTGTTCCAGAGAGTTAAGATTTTGAACAAACGATGACAAACAGTTCTGTAAAGCCAATCAAATAATGCTGAACATGCTTGAATTACCAGATTCTCAGCTGTCAGCTCCTGATGATCACCAATGATACACGAAGGAAAGTCAATTATTGAAATCCTACAACAAAAGAAAGAAATCAACTGCAAACAATAACAACAACCACCATTGCTGTTTGTCTTGACCCTTGAGAATTAAATTTTGTAACTTTCTCTTTCAACTTATCTTTTCAGATTATTTCTTGAGATTGGTCCTCCAAATTAAATGTTCAGTATTTCTGCAGCAAATGACTCAGTAAAATAACAACAAAACTTAGCAGAGTGGCATCACAAAAGATCTTACATGTTTTTGGCAGACACATAGGAACTGATGTTCTGGTTGAAGAACTTGAGAACAAGGGGTATACAGTTGGCAAAGACTAAGTGCTGGCTCATGTATTCAAACTGAAATTACAAAATACACGATGCAATTTATGCAGTGAGAATCAGTTTGGCTTTAAACAACTGCTCTATCATGGTTTTGACAAAATGGCATTAAATGTCATATGAGCCACATCCATTCCAGCTACTTAAAAAAAGTAATTGTTTACGACAGGGATTCCCATTAACTTTTTGTCATTTATTTATATAACAAAATCAGATCCTAACAAACTTCAAATTCAAGTATAGCACACCAAACTTGCTATTGTTTGGCACTCACCAATGAAACTGCATTAACAGGAATGCAAATGACAACTTACAAGCAAATACCTGTACTCTGGATTGGCATAAATTAATTAGTACCATTTTAGCCATGTGAATATGGTGCTAGGAACTGCACAACACTTTTCCACAATTTCTGCATTGCTTATGAAAAATTACTTTACACAGTCATCATATTCTCTGGACTACAAGTCACACCCTTCAATAAGACAAAGTCAATTTTGGTAAAATCAATACATTGGAGTCATGGCTTCAATATTCTTCCGAGTCAGCTACTGCATTTGCAAAATCACCTATATGAGTCTTAGATACACTGTTGCATGGTAAAGTTTTGTGGAAATAAAACTTGTTGCACATTTTAATTACAGACTTGCAACATTTTCTGTTTAATGCCTTCATGTTTGATACTTGAAAGGCAACATTATACTATTATGATTCTAGCCCAAATGGAACCATGAACTGTTTTTTAACAAAAAATATGTTTGGGTTACACACCCTCATATTTGAACACTTTCACAATGAGCTGCATTGGTTTCCCAGTCACTTTTAGTACATACTCGTCATTACAGGGTTCAAACTCTACAAACAAGTTATTGAGTAACTTCATATTTTACAATGGTGCAGTCAGGTAGACCAGTAGTTTTTACCTGATAGACATGGTTGAGTTTGAAGTGCTTGAGGATAAGTAGCAGTAATCCAGAGATGGCTTTGACAATGATTTCTTTGTGTCTATTAACGTCAATTCCCAGTTTCATCGACTGCAGCACTGTTGTCCTATGGAGATCAATACAACAAGATCAGAGAACAGAAAACACAACTAAACATCAGCAAAAACAATTACAAGATGACACTTGATTGAATTTCATTTCTGTTCTTAACAACGTTTCCCAACATACACACTGGCACAGGCAGCACTTTTGTGAGGTACTTAAAAGATACCATAGTAAGTATCCAGATACAAAGATACAAGCATCTATTAAAAACTGAAACTGCACAAAGAAAGCAAACTCCTCTACATACGAAGAGAATCTTTGAATATTTTAAAGAATTTTGGAGTTCAACTCACAATGCAAAACGATAATGATGTCACCACATGCTAGCTTCTGAAGCAGACACCACAAAACAAGGTGTACATACATCCACATCCCTCATGAGCTCATATATAGCCTGTAGTAACCCTTCAGTACTACACCCTCATAAGCCACAAAAACAGGTTATTAAACAGTGAAATTAAATTACTAACGGCATTTCCTCTGGCAATAAATCAGCAAGAATATTGACCGACTCTGTCTTTGCTTTTGAAGTTGGTGCAGCTGCAAGAAGTATCTTCAACATGGCAATCTGAATCAATCAGTCCAGAAGAAAGAATTCAATCCTTCACTGATCAAAAGCCACAAATGAACTCCTACTATAGAAATTGACTGATTATTATCTGGATCAGCATCAGTTGATATTATTTATATTATCATCAAATGCATTAATTTGTGGTCAGTATATGACAATGCCATAAGTGTGAATACTGTCATACATGTATAAACAATAGGTCACTATGGAAAATTTCTTATCTAGACAAGCACATTGCATGGAAGAAAAAGGTTACAGAACATAGGTAAAAACTAGGGCTGCGCATTAATCGCCGTTAACGCCCGCGATTAACGCGTTAAAAAATTTTGCGATTAATTATTTTAACGCAAAAATAACGCGTTAAAATCTCCGTTTAAAAAATCTTAAATAAAAAATGCTCAAATTAAAAATTCAGATCTATAATCAGTACTTTTCAAATAATCGGTTATGGGTTATCGCCCACTTCTGTTGAGTCACCCAGCACTACTCGCGTGGGTCATCCGGCACCATGTTCTTTTCATTCTTTTGTTGACATCAAAGAAACGTGCCCCCAAAGTCCTAGCTACTGTAGCAAGGAAATTTCTCGCTTCTCCAGCCACAACTGTTCCATGCGAACGATTGTTCTCTCTGTCCGGGAACATTTTGAACAAGAAGCGAGCATCCTTGTCAACTGACAATGTTGATAAACTTACAAGTTTGTTTGAGCAAATGGCTGCATTTGCAGCTTTAGATTGTTGCAGTTTCAAGTGTTAAGGAGACAGTCATAGACTTAGACTAGTGGTTTATATAATCTCTTTAGGGTTGTCCTTTTGACAACAGAAGCACAAACATTAGTAAGTCGTATTATAATTGCACCCTACTTGTATTATTTGAATTGGAAATACTTGATTTACAATATTGATTGAATTATTTGAATTCTGCGATGGAACAGTTGTACCATTAAAAAGAAACTTTAAAATGCAATAAATCTGCGATTAATCGCGCGATTAAAAAAATTAATCGAAATGCAGCCCTAGTAAAAACTGTTATGCAAATGCAGTAAAAGCAGATAATAAAAAGCTGCATTTACTGCAAGTGAAGGATGCTCACTATTGTCAACTGTAACAGTACCGTGTCGAGCCGTTTCTATGATGCTTTATCTAAGTAATTGTAAACTTATTAAGCACCACTTCAGGGTGAATGCATCACAGGCGCTCCAGACCCAATGTCCCAGAACTAGAGGGAAATAATGCGACCTTCAAGTATTTAGAAAAGGAAACAGAGAAAAGCTCCCATCAGAGACCAGCAGGGAGGCATTACATGTGGCAGGGCCAATAACTGCAAAGCTGCAGCAGAGGATGGCAGCTAGGACAGTGGAAATTAGGACACAGAGTTCCTTTAAGTAGATCGGAGCACAATTGGTAAGACAGTTCCGCACAAAAAACAAAGTCCTGAATAGGATGTACTCACGAAATTGGAAGCCAGTGGTGTTGCTCCAGCACAAAATGAGGAGACATGGCTGCTATAGAGAGGTGAAAGTCTGTACCAAATCTCTCTAACTTACCATGTACTGGGGAAGCGATGGAAACATAGCCTGATAGAGTAGCTCAGTTGCAGTCTCTGGAATGTCCTTCTCGGCCTAAAAGTCAACATGCCAATTAGAACATATGCAACAGTGCTTTAGTCTAGATGATCCTAGGGGTTACTATCTTAGGACTCGCAAATGAGCGACTCCAAGCATTATAAAAATCCATACCCTATGGACAAATACACTGAATCAATGGAAGACATGACACCTCATTTCTACATCAGCTGCCTTATCCCTGATTCTAACTTAACTACAAATAAACAATTTCCAGGTTTTCTTCTTAGACGCATTAGGTCACTGGAAAGCTAAAGAAACTACCTTTCACTTCCTTCGAAGGCTGCCTGCATCATGTACTAATAATATTTTTCGTTTATTGAAACAATCCGGTTGACAAACCGCAACCGGTTACAGTGTACAGTTATGCAATTGAAACAAGTAACAAGAACACAAATGACAGAAGACATAAATCTTAACTACTAACAGAAAAGACAGCCTGCAATACACGGCGCTAATAGCAGCCTACAAAGCATGTCCGCCCTACGAGACTCGAACTCGGTACCTCTCGCTCTCCATGCCAGTGTGTTATCCAATGCGCTATCGGGCCCCCCGATACTGTTCATGTGATCTGAGCTACTGGTATTGATCACTGGCATCTAACATACAGCTTCTGCAGTGTCTTCTGCTGTGCCATACATATATCGCAAAACAAGCACTCAAATTCATAATTTCTAATTTGCCCAATTTCTCTGAGACAAATCTCATTTAGACTGATCTCTTTCTCAGGCTGTAATTTCAATTCAAAGCAACCACTAACTAATGCATCATGTGTGATGATTATGACCAGACAAAACAGCCACAAAGGATATTAGGTAAAGTTTAGCTTATTATCAATGTATTTACGTAGTATGAACGCTGGTTCCTGAACTTCTAACCACTTTAGTAAGTGCACCAATAATACTGCAAAATTTGTGTCTACGGCCTGTATGGAAAGTTTGGTGAAGTGGTAATTTTCCACCTGTGGCATGCTAAGTACTATGCAAGACCTTAATTGACTGTAAAGTAGAAGTACAAAAGAAGACAATTTTCTTACCTTCGACAAAGGATTTTTCGCAATCTCTTCTTCACGTTTTATTTGCAATTCAGTCAGAGATACATAAAGATGCTATGAAAAGAAAAGTTACATCAACTAAGTTGTATTCAACCAGTTAGGTCAAGAAATTCACTATTTGGATTTCCTGCACAAACCTTAAAGAAAAGAATCACTAGAAAGCATTTACAAATGCCAAAAATGTGACCTCTTAGCAGTGGCTTCTATGGTACTAATAGTAGTGCAAATATGCTGAACTAGGCTCTTCAAATTGTAGTTACAAACTAGCCTGCAAAAGATTTTATCCTGAGTTGTTTGTTTCCAGAACACAACTACTTTACACAATTAGTTATGTATGCATATAATTATATAATTATATATATATATATACATAAATGCAGATGTATATGTAGTCAGATACAAATAGATGCAATGTAAATGCACAGTTCATAGCAACCTATATAGCAAAGGCTTTTGCTAAAAAAAGGTCTGGCCAAAACAGTACTGGTTAATTAACCTCCTTGGCATTCTATTTCCACCCGGAAAAACGTGCTGACAACGTTACATTTATATATGTAGTTGTAGGTATTTGTATATGTAAGTGTGTATGCATACATGCATATGGTTTATTAATAAAGATGAATGTGAGCATGAATGCACATACCATCGAAAAAGCATCACTATGCATATTCATTGTTGGACAGTGATAATTACAGTGAAAATTAATGAATATTAACACATACTGTGTAAAAATTAATCTTTCTCGTAGAAACATTCTGTGCTGTGACCACATTCACATTATATTGGAGCAAACAATACCGGGTTGATGGTGCATATAGATAAAACTACTATTGCAGTGGAAGTATTCTCTGAATGACTGAACAAAAGATAGCAGGAAAGAACTAAGAGACCATTAAAACTCATATGAAATAAAAGAAAGATGCATTAGGATATTAATTGCCAGGCAATATGTCACCTGATTCAGCACTTTCACTCCTTCGTGTATGGGAAGAGGCAATCCAGCCAATGACCCATTATCATTCTTCACGTTAAAACCTACAAACTTTGATCTTGTGTGATCCAGAAAGGTCTCCAAGTCCTTTTGTCTACAACAGCAAACCTACTCATCATCAGACACACATCTGAAGTCCTAATCACCCAATTAATAATTTAATCTAACAAATTTTCTGCACCCATCATATAACATGTATTTGTACAATTAAACTGGTGGCCCTTCTACTTAACTAATCACCGAGCCAGCACATGGACAAATTATCATTGTTTAGAAACATTCACATAGTATATTGCTGGCAGACTATTCCAGCAGACTGAATAGATTTCCAGTAGACTGCACTGGTTTCCATCAGACTCAACTACTGTAACACACTTCTCATTGTATCAATAATGGGAAATCTCAATAAAGTAGAAATGGTTCAAAACTCTCTTGCCTGGGACACAAGAAAGACCACTAAATAGTAACCAGATTGTATTCCTTGCACTGGCTGACACTAAGCAGAGAGACATTTCAAAATCTAGCTGACAGTTTGTGATTAGATCCACCATACAATACAATATATAGTACTATATTACTGAAATGTAGGGGAATTATTACTTGGGTGCAACTTAAAGTTTTTTAAGTTTTTTCAGATTGTTATGAAGACAACAACGCCGAAAGCAAGGCTTAACCAGGGAAAATGTTGAACATTGTATTTTTAACTATTATTATTGCTACAAACATTTTTAACATGCAAGAAATGCAAAACAGGCGCAGTTAGTCAGTCGCCAGGTGAAGAGCTGTTGGATACCCAATTCTTTAAAGCCAATGAGAAATAGTGAGTTTTGAAGCATATCTTAAAAGCAGAGAAAGTTCGAACTTCATCCAAACATTGATAGTTGGTTCCATTCCTTAGAGGCAGCAACATGGAATGCTCATGACAGTGCTTAAAACATCATCCAGTGAAACAGAATCGGGAAAGAAGTCGATATTGCACC
This sequence comes from Aporrectodea caliginosa, assembly GCA_020284085.1. Classification (NCBI taxonomy): domain Eukaryota; kingdom Metazoa; phylum Annelida; class Clitellata; order Crassiclitellata; family Lumbricidae; genus Aporrectodea; species Aporrectodea caliginosa. The sequence goes on from JACEVL010001042.1 coordinate 1,450,812, forward strand.
GGTTCTTGTATGGTTACCTGACTTTTGGTGTCCATGGAAGCCCCTTAGCGGGTAAAGGTGTTGACGGTCGAGGTGGAGTGGGAGGCAGATCCTCATCGCTTCCTCGCCCTGTGTCTAATTCTGACGAGATGTCGTCACTATCAGCGCTACCATCAAATGGATCCTCAAGACTGGTCTGCTTCATCAAACCCTGCAATCACATGATCAAAATCAATCAATCGATTATACAAGTACCAGACTAAATCAAAGTCTTGCATAGTGACTGCCAATCAACTGTCAATCAACCAAGCATGCAATCAACTCACACAACTTGTTTAAATGACTATAATCAATCAAATAATTAATCAAGCACACAAATCAAATCTTATTTAAAATATAATGCCAACTCAACTCTTTGTATGATGGCGCATGTGGATGCAAATAATGACATGAAACAACTGTTTATAAGTAAGAAAGAATATTCTTTATTGAGAAGTACTAGCAAATGCACAGCACTGTACCTGGCAAGATTAATACATTCAAACAAACAAATTTATATATACAAGCAAAGAATTGAATGGGAGAAGTTAATGTATATCAGGGGAACCAAGGGGACATGGCACATTTTAAGTTTTTAATGAACTGCAGAAACTCAATTTCTTCATTCAGCAAATCTTTATTGTCTTGGTAATGAGAATTGTAAAGGATTTTAATTATCTAACTATTTCTTAGTCATTATTTAATAGACTTTGTATAATTAGATCAATACGCCTAAACCTGCATAGAATATTTGCATCAGTCTTCTTTTCTTTTTTCATGCAGCTTAACTCATTTGCAACAATGTAGTAAGACATCCATGTACCACATGTAAAATCCTCTTCAAAGTGTTCTATCTCCTCCACGGTCAGATGTTAACTCTTTGCATGCCAGATATTTTTAGCCCATTGTTCTGGCCCCAGCAGATACATATCTGAAAGGCTTCACTACAGGTCTTTTGTCTGCATTTATATAAATAGAAATGTCCAAATAAAAACCTGGAACAAGTTATTGCGCCTCTGAGTAGTTTTCTTGAAGGGGCGCTATACAAATGTTCGATAGGAATGAATGAATGAATGGTCGATGAGATTTTAAAAAAATGAGAACAAGTGTCCATGCTAACCTTTTTAGTGCCTCGAAATGTTCTGCGTATCTGCTGGTGTTGTTCAATGAGGTCTGCAGCAGAAGCCGGAGGAGAAGATGCCCTCATGTGCTTGCACACTTCATGTGTGTCTTCTGTCATTAGAGGCAAGCCAGCTTCAAGGCGTTTCTGGTTCTTCTGGGAATGAATGTCATTCAACCCACCAAGACTCACCTAAAGATGATTAATTACGCATAGGTCATAGATTATATTTAGATTATTAGATTATATCTAGACTTGTGTGATACATTATATGACAAGTAGAATAACTCAGATCTATCTAGGCCTATCAGCTGCCCCAAAAACACAAACAGGCAAATTATAAGTATGTAGGCCACTGATCTCACCATTACTCTTTCTGCAGAGATTTTGCCAGTGCAGTTCCGTTTACATGCGACCCATTTACGCACAAATTCACTTAAAGTTTGGTTCCCAATGCTACTTAGTTAACAAGCGAGACACGTTACCACAAATATAGGAATTTCCTGTGCAGCACATGGTAAAAAATCAATACAAACGCTGCACATGCTAATATTTGGTCTAATTTTCATGACTGAAGACAGCCTGCATAAGCGGCACAGAGCTGCCTGAATATGGGGCAACATCTACTGGTTACAACTGGCTTTAAGACATGCAGAACAGTGCAGAGGTACTATAGCTAGAAAGCAGATGAACTTCATATACATGTAGCTACACATTTCTAATCCAAAGAGGTAGAAAATGGTATAGACAATAAATGAACATAGGTGATCAACTGATCATTGGCTGCCATGAACATCACTGGACACAGACATAGCCAACAAGCATGTTTAATTAGCTAGACAAACTGTGCTTTGATGCCATCTGTACTGCTTTTAAATTGACGGCCCTATTTAAGCAGGACTCTGGACCCTTTTGGGTGTACTGCTTGTTCCCCAATACGCTGCTAATATTTAATGTCAAATTGTATGTTCTTTTTTCGATATTGTTTGGGATTCAATAAATGAAGAATGAATGAATCCAAGTATGTTGTATAAGTCATCTGGAAATTACCTGCTTATAAGCCATAAATTAGAACAGTCTCCAAACAAGAAGAATATGAATTAAACTAGATCTGCATAGAAGAGCTGCTCACAAGGACAACTTTCCAGAGAAGAAGCAAAACTTTTTTCATTGGAAAGTGAGGGGCAGTTCCACTGCAGAACTTGGTGACCATTCCAAATAGAATGACGGCCAAGGTCTCTTCTCCCTCTGACATTGGATGAACTGAAACCAATCGTTCCATCATTCATGTTTAAGACAAGCTACAGCAAGTGTTTTAAACTATCTACAGACAACCACACTGTCTACCAAATCAACTTCAGTGCTCATGTGCTTCTGAACAATGTTCTGATATAATATAACAATTTAGACAGGCATCTATTTAAAAGCCAACTTTCATTCTTACGCAGCATCTCCAAACATGTATTGTATTTATGGATTTCTAAAGCGCCTCTCACAGTACAATCTAATCAGAGACACTCCCAGTGCTACCATACATAAATGTTATAATTCAACTTTCCCCAACTTTAGCTAAATAAACCTATCTCAAATAGGTTTTTTCATACATTTTTAAATCCGATCATGAATCATAATTATAATTCTGTACAAATGCAAAGGAAATTATTTTGTCTGCCGAGAAAAATAAGCAATATGTAGTTCGTAATGAGGCCACTGTTCTACCAAGAAGCCACTACATCATTAGTCGAACCGAAGTAAAACTGGAAATTATTTTATCACAATGTCATTAATAACTAACTCACTCAAGTCATTTCGGAAGTTTTCCCGAAGTCTTTTGTATCTGTCTGGTTCAGTGTCATTTGGCCAACGTAGAGTTTCGACCATTGTGTACATGACATTAAGCAAGATCCTAAATACAGAACCTTGTCATTATGATCACAAAATTTATGTTACTCCATATGATAAAGCAGAATCTAAGTCAACATTGGCATCATCATCATCATCACCATCCTCATCATTATGATCATTAGGGTGGAAGCCTGAAGCTCTATGATGCTGGCAAGCACAGTGCAGTTAACCACTACCAACCTTTATTACTATTTCGATGGATGACCAATGACCATCCATAGAACATGAGGTCAGCTGGACCAACTCAGTCCTCCATCCCTTCAGGGTCAATACACAAGTACCAACGTAAGTTTGGATTTCAAAGATGTATTGTATCTTGTTGGATTTCTGTGTTTGTGTTTGCATCTCAGCCAAAATGAACCTCTGATGCAAATTCAGCTTAGAGGAGTTCTGTAGCGGTTTGTGAACAAGTGTTTTACACTTACCTTTAGCTCTATACATACAAATTATACTAAAATTGGGAATAAGACTGAATCAACCTCATGGCTATTCTGCATTTGTAAATGGGTGTATTAGATGGCCTGCTTTGATAAACATTGGCAATTCAGAAGTCCAGTCTATACATACAATACACTCAAGCACAGGCACACACCTTTCGTAAACATGATCTAGTGTGCCATATATATATAGAGATATTCTTGGGGTATACAGATACTCCTGAGTAGACTGTCTTGAAGGGGCGCTATATAAAACTACTGTAATAACAATAATAATACATGCCTGAGATCCGTGCTGTCAGCCAGAGAAACTGCTGGCTTACGAATGGCTGCAGAAGCAGCTGTACAATTTCTGAAAAATCAAATTAATATTTATACAAATGATACAGTAGACCTATAACTAATAACAAATGTGAACAAAGCTGAAAAAGACACAGAGTTATCATTTTTTTTATATATTATCCATATTTAGAAACAGTATTTAAAAAATATATTTTCACATAATCAAAACTAAATACACCAGAAACTCTTTATAACACACTATTTTCAGCTGATATAACACAGGTCTCATTATAAGGAAGTTCTTGATATGGCTCCCAAAGATTGCATTATCATTAGCTTCTGATGTATAGAACATATTCGTGTCCGTATCACTTTCAAAATCTCCCTCCTCATGTAACATGTCCATTCTGGAACCTCCCCCTCATATATGACATCCATGGTCGTGCCATGCTCTGCTTCAAATCCTAGAGGACTCAGATCGGCCACGCGAGGAGACTTTACCGTTCTTCGCACCAAGAGGAAGTTTGGAAATCGTGCTTTTGCTGTCTCCAGACCAGACCCTTAGCCAGCCACACGTCCACCTGGGTGGAAATGATTTTAGACGGGCATAAATTGTGTTAAGTGATGTCTGTCTATATGGGCAGATTATAATCTAGACGACAGTCACAGTTCAATAGGCGTGCTTCTCCAATTACTCTATCTGGTAAGGGCCCCATTTAATTACACTGAAAACTGCAGAAGGGTTAAGTCTTTGATGTAATTGGACACTTTTACAATAGGCCAGTAGATATTATCAATGAAGTAGATATTATCAATGAAGTATTGCAATTTGCAAGAGTCAAAATCGCATGAAATAACTGTGTGTAAACATGTAAGAACTTGTAATGTAAGATCAAGTAATATGCTGCATATGTTAAGGTGAGCATATCAACTCAGTGATCTACTCCGAATTTTCAAACTGAAGATGACCTGTCTACATTTCTTTACTTCCATACAAACAAAATTGCAATGCAACTCACTCTACTTCCATGTTCAACAGCTGAACGAATGTGTTGAAGGCTCCACATTCATAGAGCAGAAAGACGTTGTGTCGGGTGTAGCTGCTGTGCTGTTCTTCCGTATAGCATTCACCAAATGCACCTATCACCAAAGTCCAAGAAGCATTTCAGTGGCTTCAAACATACAAATCTAGTTTTCACTGCAATGCATCTCCAAATATACAAAGAACACAACTTCCAAATTTGTCCCATTTCTGCAATTCAGAAGTCTGTGATTTCATTCTGCTGAGCCCAAAATACTATCAGGATCTCCAAATGATTAACTCTACTCCATGTTACTGACAGTGGCGTAGCTAGCGGTGGAGCAGAGGGAGTGGCCGCTCTCCCTCAGACCATTTTCCAACACATGGGGCCTTTTCATAATTTATTTATTCCAATTGAACGACATAAGAAGCTGCGTTCACCTTGTCCTTAAACCACCTTCAATGCGTTCATAATAATAATGTAGTGTTACTAGTGTATAATGTATTTACAAATTGTATTTGCAAGCGTGTAACAGGAAAGTCTAATCGTAATAAATCTTGAACAAATGTCTGAAGGTTATTTTTGTAGAGCGATAAAATTGAAGATTTGCGAATAAAGTCCGGCAGTTTATTCCATTCAGACTGGCCAGCTAGAGCAAGTGCACAGTTAACAAATTTTCTAAGAGATCAGGTGATACCAGTCAGCTTGAGATGAAGATCGTACTCCTCATCTGGATTGGAGAGACAAACAGGGTGTAACAAGTGAGGACACATAAGAACAAGATGAATTTGTGTGACTCTGTACATTAGAAGACAGATTTTGAAATTTATGCAGGCTTGTATGGAAAGCCAGAGTAGTTCACGAAGGGTGGGGGTGACGTGATCAGGAATAAAATTTTGATGAGCCTTTTGATATAGAACATATTGACTACAACAAATTTGGTTACAGGGTAACTTAGGTCAGTCGCTGGCCCAGTTAACTATATTGGTTAGAGTGTACGCTGTGTCCCATACTCCTCTGTGTAAGAAAGCGTGCGGATCGCGGTTCGCTTCCCGAAGGTGGCTAATTTCAGATTTAAATGTCAGGCAAGCATGGTCCGTACACGGGGACCTAAAATCGTGTGGCGCTCATTCAAATTGGCAGCTATGGTGAAGGATCTCACCTAGTGTTGTGAGGCGGAAAAATTGTCCGGAAAATTTCATATTTTTCCGGAAAATTTCGAGTGTTTTTTTCCGGAAAATTTCCGATATTTTTCCATCAATATAATATTACTAAATAACAATAACAATATAAATGCATAATAATGTTTAAACATCACTCACCCTAAGCTATCTTATGCAGTTATAATTGATATGTTTATTCAAAACAGATGGCACTGTTAGTGCTTACTGTTCAGTGTGTTCACAAGGCTCAACAACGACAATACATCTAAGAATTAGCCTAATTACAATTATACTTCACTGTTAATTTAGAGAAAATATTTTCTATGGTTTAGTCTCCTTAATATATTTTAGTAATGAAAATATGAGACAAAAACAGCAACTGATGCCGTAGAACTATAGACACTATTTTAATACTGTAACAGGTTAATTCTTATGAGGCTTTTTATTCTACTTTTTATGTTTTGAAATATGTTATTGGCATTTTGCCATTGCAATCTGAGACTAATCTATTTTCAAATCTGCTTTTCTTGGTAAGTAGCAAAAGAATGCGTTTTAGTTTGTCTATGAGCTGTGAGCCTTGAGTGAGCGGTGTATGGCTAAGGTAGGGGTTCCCAAACTGGGGTGCATGCTCCCTGTCATTTCAGGGGGTGCGACAAAGAGGGAAAACTTGTATGAATTATTAGAATGCATTGATAATACATTATAAATTGTTGAGCTGTCATAGGATAAGTATGGGTAAAACCGTAAGGTTAGAAGTTTATTTCCATGTAGCATTGTAAGCATGTACGCCTTGTACGGCTTGTAAGCACAAGTTCCAGTAGTACAAATTTCGTGTATGCGTCTTCAAATGTGATAATACCTTTGTAGGGGTGTGAACATTGGTCAAACATTTCCCAGGGGTGAGGGGCAAAAGATTTGGAACTCCTGGACTAAGGCAAAGCTGACTAATAGCTGATGAAATTGATGATCTGGACATGGATGGTGCAGTAGAGATTGACAGTGACACTGAAGCAGAGCAGACTTACAAGCTACAACTAGGTTGCACTAGTAGGCTACTTTAGTCTGAACCACTAATGAACAGTAAACTATTGATGAGAAAATTGTTTCAAACAGTATTGTTTCAACTTTTGGTAGATTGTTTCATGTTTATTTCAATTTTTAAAACTCTACTGCAGCAGAATAGACTGCAGACATACAGGCTACAACTCGTTTGAACTAGGCTACTCTAGTCTGAACCACTAATGAATACTGAACAGTGTTAATGTTTATTTTAATTCTTTTAAGGTGAACGTTGTCCACATTGACAAAAATACTGTAAATAAAAGGAACTTTAAAAACCAATTTTTCTAGTGTCATCTCATACTGAAAATCTGACATTATGAGTTAAATGTATTTTTCCGGTTCTGCGGAAAATTTCTGGAAATTTTCCGGAAAATTTCCCGCAAAATACTTTTCCGGAAAAGCTACATCACTACTTATAATACTATCTTATGTAAAGGTAATGAACTGATTGATGTGTTTAATATCTAAATTCAGTTCTATGAGTCAATATATTATCCTTGGATCCTTTCAGCTGTCAGGTCTAGGACTGAGTACTTATCATTGTAAAATCATAGCAAAAAGCAAAGCATTTAATCTTTAGATTCAAAATAAATAAAATTACCATAGTACCACAACAAACACCAAATGTAAAAAAAATTTATTTCAAAAGTGCATAACAAAAGGTTAGTTTTTAGCAAGTATTTGCTACTAATGGCCATATATTTACGGCCACCAACAGCACACGTGCTTATAAGCTTTTGACTATCTGTGTATGGGTGCTCTGTATAATGCAACTTGTGTATTGATTTTGCCCTTTTTGCATCATTTAGGCCTATACATAGGAGCGACATACACTCCTGAAAAAGTGGTACATTTACAATAGCATAGAGCAGTGCTTCCCAAACTTTTCAGTGTCACGGACCGGCAGAATTAACTTTCAGTGTCACGGACCGGCAGAATTAACTTTCAGTGTCACGGACCGGCAGAATTAACTTTCAGTGTCACGGACTGGCAGAATTAACTTTCAGTGTCACGGACCGGCAGAATTAACTTTCAGTGTCACGGACCAGCAGAATTAACTTTCCGTGTCACGGACCGGCAGAATTAACTTTCAGTGTCACGGACCGGCAGGAATTTTCCCACTGCAGGAAGACCGGCATAACCAGTTTATTAATTAATCATTAATTTTCTCGTTTTCAATCACCTAAAATAAATTCCTCAAATATGCATCAAAATTGATTTAAATGGATGTTTAGCCAATTCTGTGACTCTACTGCTGTCCTTTAAATGCTAGCCTAATAAGTGTTTTTTATTATGCCTTTTAAAAATATTTCTTGATTCAGAAAAAATTTGACCAGTTTCTTGACTGACTTTGCGGACCGGCAACTAAAGGCTCGCGCACCGGCACCGGTCCGCGGACCACCACTTTGGGAAGCACTGGCATAGAGTACACCAAAACATGAACTTAGTCTTAAATAAGCATTACAAGTCTGCATACATTAAACTTAAGGCAATTCATTACATTCACTTTCCCTTCTAAATTGAATTTTTCTTCTCCTCTTTCATCCATCTTTATTTCTTTTAAATATTTTTTTAAAAATCTTCTTTAGAAATATAATTTCCCTTCAGAATCCAATTTCTTTCCTAAATCTATCCTCCCTATCGAATCCATCTGAGCTTCTAACTCTAAGTGGTTTTCTAACACCATCTTACCTTGACAGAGGTAGAGCAGTGCCCGTACAGCCCTCATTCGTGACTGCCTATCTGAAACTTCAGTCATGTTTAACAGTCTCATGACATGTGTATGTTGGGTGTATTCATCTGCAGTCATCCACTTCAAATCACTCACTGCAAACAATAACAAACAGGTGACAAAGATGCTAAATATGCCCAAGAAACCTATACGAAAATAGAATATTTAAGCCGCATGTCACCTTAAATAGTTTTTCAAGAAAAAGTATTCTGCAATATAGAATACAGGATGAAAAGCATGGTTATCGACCACCTTTGCTAGACTGTTTTGATCAGCAACATGGCTGATCTCGATATTCAAATGCCAACATCTTTACATGACAGTTCCTCTGCCACTGGACCACATGGACTCATGACAAATCCTTCTCATTCAACTCAGCCCATATGCGTTGAACGCATCTTTTTTGTATAGAACTTGTGTGCAACTTTCTTAAGGGTACCATAGATGGAAAGTTATGATGTTAGAAGAGTTTGACAGATTAGAACTATGATTACACAAGAAAAACTTGTCAGGAAACTGAAAATAACATGTCATATAACTCGAACCATCTTGAAATTAAGTCTTGCAACAAATATCTGGGCAAGTGAGTACATTTAAAAGTTTGATGATCTTGTCAAACTGTAATTAACATCCTCTTTTGGATATCAAGAAGACACTAAACAACAGGCCTACATTCTGTCTGTAAATATTCCATGAATCACCATGGCTGCCAATGATACCAATGCAATTATGCAGATGCAAATATAAATACAAAACTGATCCCAGCTTTACATTACAGTCCAAGTGTTAAACCAGGATTCTGACTTACAATATCCAAGTGCTGTGTCATCAAAACACTTCTTGTTAACAAAGAGTTCACATTCTTCAGTATAACTGTACAGTTCTACAAATGACAAAATGAAAAATAAACATTACCCAAAATGCAACAACCAATGAATGAATTAATTGAACGTGTATATATATATATATAATATATATAAATATTTAGGCATGCATTTATATATGTATTTAAGACAGTCTTGAATGGCAAAAAATGGACTGCTCTTAAATCCATCCAATACAAGGATAAAGCATCATTACTATTTCAAAAAGCGAATGACAAAAGAAGAGCGGCTGTCTAACAGGAAGTACTGAGACACTGCATAAACAGTAGGCAAGAAGAGTCAATGAAATGAGGTACAGAACAATCATCGGTGAGGTTACCAATGTGGCCATAGATCTGCAAAATTCATAGCTTCGTTCACCAACAGATACTTAAGGTTGGTGTCTCACTTATACTCAGAATACATCCCTATTTCACGGAGTCCGTGCAAGATGACACTCTTCGCAACCAGCAGTTGTTCATTAAGCATCACAGCAGACCAATCCGCAACAGTCCACGGATTGGTGCGGATTCTCTTTGCCTTTCCAAATGAAGTTTGACACTGTGATAACTTGAAATCCCTTGACTTGGCGAGTCAATGCATAAGCTTGAAACCTTGATTACACGCATCCGAACAATGTCCAAATCACTCAGAAGCAACGATGAAAGAGATCAAATCACTCGACAAATGAATCGTAGATCACATTAGAAGGGCAGTGCAGTTAGTTTCATTGTTCAATGTAACAAGTCATAAAAATATGTAATTTTCCTACAAGTAAAAATGATTTGGGCAAATATCATTCCATTTTAAATACTACTTCAAGACTCAGACTTCAAAACTAGAGTCTATGCTGTTTGTGCGCTTGCTTTGTTCTTCATCTTGCTCCAAGACCTTCCAGTCAATCTAGAAACTAATTATACTTGTTAACTTTTCTTGCTTTTTATTCTTCCTTGTAGCTTAGAGTCTGTGTTCTGTGCTGCTTTGTTCTTCGGCTTTCTCCACTACCTCACAGCCACACCAGTTAATGAATTCCGAATTACACTGGTTATCTTCTACCGTTTAAGTCCATTTCAACTTTGCCAGCTTTATACAAAGCATTTCATGGTCTAGCAATGAGCATGACTTCAATTATAAGACAGTGGAGAACAATTCTTCAAAGTGTCAGTTAGAGCAAGCTAACGTTTCTATAATTTTCATACAGCACAATATTGTTGAACTAAAACTGCTTAAAGAGGATATAAATGTACATACCCGCTATCTCAGCCTCATATTTGTCCGAATCATCATAGACAAAATCCAGGTCAGGTGACTCAGATATGCTCTGTTAAGAGAAGATAAGAAATGTATTTAATATTAGTTGTTCTTACACTGTTTCTATTTGTAAACCTTAGAAAAATAAATTATTTGCAATGACTTGTTCTAAAGAAATCTCCAACAACTTAAATGCAGTTTTCAAGGACATCAATTATCACAGAAGACTGACCATTGTTACCTCATTTGATACCTGCAAGTGTTGCTTGTCTGTTTTCTTTAACAAATAAGTATGTGAACAGGTTTCAAAATCTCCATAATTCCACCAACTGTCAGCTGCAGTGACACATGTTAGATCATATGATATTAAAATGTGCTGTGCCATACAAACTTCTGATTACCAGTCCTTACTTCAATCTAATATGAGTCCTTATTTCCCAGTAATGTTATTTCTTTGATTTGCTTAAATTGCAAAAGAAATCATTTGCATGTTATGCTGTGCTGCAATAATATTGTTGCAATTATATTTCTATTGTGGATGGACACATGTGAGCAACTTACAATCAAAATCTATTTGCTCATTGGTATGTATGTATGTATGTATGTACATATGTAGGTAGCAAGACTTAATATGTGACCCAAGGGATCAAAATGAGTCGGATGTCGGCAATTTACATTCCTGGGAAAACAGCAAAATATGATCAGATGTCACTTTTTCTTATTTTCAGATTTTAATGAAAATGGGTGAAAAAATTTTTTTTTTACATTTAGGATTTCTCACATTTGATGAAATTCATTGTTTCAATGTGTATTTTCTGAATTTTTTTACAGAGAATACTTTTATTTTTTGTGATTATATATTAAAATAAATGAAAAAAATGTTCACCAAAAAATACATAATCATTCGTAACTTTGTCAAAAAATAAGGTAGAACCAAACTGTTGGTGTCATTTTAAAGCACAAAATGTAGCCTTTAAGAATATGTAAAATACTCATATTCTAAAATTTCCGACAGGCGACTCATTTCGATCCCTTGGGTCACATATAGCACCTTCCAAATGCATCGAAAAACCACTGCACACAAGACTACCAACAGATCTAAGCAAGTGAGTTTCATAACACTTTAAGAATGTTTGCAGAACAAAGTCAAACACAACAGTACAAAAATACAATGACAGACTGTGACAAAGGAAGGTACAACACAGAAGGCATGACATGTTAAAATTAATATGCAGAAGCATGGCATCTGCATCTCTCCATTGGTAATAAAGACCAATGTCACCAAACCCGTTGCTTTCGCCGATGGATGCATCATTATTTCTACATCGTAATCGTAAAGCCCAAATGTCTAAAGCGATACTTTAAAGATAAACGAAGGGTACCAGCTTATTTACAAGCTCTGTCATGTCAGAAGGGTTGTCCAGAGATCATCAAGGGAATAGCTGCCAAGGCGTTTCACTGAGGGCAAGAAAACTAGGAAGGCAGAGGACTGAATTCTTGAAGTTACGAGACTTTGATCTACGCGCCTTCTTGTTATAATTCTATGTAAGTTGTTTAGATGCGAAAAGTCAAAACAAAACATCGATAAGATGCGAGTCAATGTAGAGCACCAAGAAATGACCAGGCTATTAAAGAAATGCAAGAGGAAAAGACTTCAGCAACACGCTGAAAGCCGAGATCAAATATAAAAGACCCTGCGGGTGGCTGGTAGGTTGCGTCTGCTGCTTCGGTTCCAGGCCGACGGGTTTATTTCTATATTAATACTACATGTACTTGTACGTACATCAGCCTCTCCGCGAGGTCTACGCAGTATTTCGGTGAATTTAGAAAGACCTCTTCGACCCAGACCACCTCCGCCGCCATCGACATCCATTGCCAGCTACAGTGAGGATATAGCACTGATTCCGCGCTGCAAACAAGAATATAATAGAATATCCTTCGCTTTAATCTTCCGTATCGTATTCCTTGTCAGTTAATATTGTACCAAGAACCAATAATTTCATCCTGTCTATTATTATTTAGGTCCTTGTCGTTCCACAGATAGAGACTTATCGACTAAACACTGCTCTCCGTCAGTCGACAGGGCTGCGGGCTGCCACTCTCAATTTAGGAAAATATATAGATCTTCTCTCAAAATAAACATAGAAAAACATAGACAGATTTCATTCAAGGAGGACATGGAAATAACTAATGAAACATAGCAGTACTACACGACTGCTACATAAATTAAATCGCCAGATATTTAAAACACATTAATCAAGCAAAAATGTTACTAAAAACATTTTAAAAAAATAAAAATTATACACGAAGTTCAAGAACTACGAAAAATGACTTCATACATAGATGATAGATCTTAGAACCTATATTATCATCGACAGTTCTGTTTGTCGCCGACATCGATTGTGTTCAGGGCTATCTTGTGTTCCAAATGTAATCAATTGCTGCTAGGCCTGGGAGTCACTTTGGTCAGCCAATCTGACCCCACTTGACCCTAAACTTCGCGGCGCTGACCGCCCGCTCAACTAGATCATGTTTATACATATAATACAGATGTATTGTCATGACACAACCCTAAAACACACTATAGGTGTTAAAAACGCTTGTTCACTCTAAAAACACTATAGGCCTACAAATGCTTAAACGCCGCCGTGGCCTCACGATCATTAGTGTGGCGAGATAAATTTAGATTTGTTTGTGTCCCAAGTCGGTTTAAGTCGACTTGTGTAGAAAACAACTTGAGGTCACTTTTGTGTACAAATTCGACTTGGGGTCAGTTGCGCTAGGCATAATTTTGACTTGACTCGACTTGGGATGCCCAAGTCGACTGGGTCGACTTATTGGGGTCGACTCCCAGGTCTAATTGCTGCGCAGGCAGCGCAGATGAGTAGGCTAATTAGCCTAGTTGTAGTGATGTGCAGAGTGTGGCGTGCCTAATTTGTGGAAATGCCTAAAATAAATCAACTTTATTAAAGCAGTGTTTTAGAAATTGCTTAAAACGTACGTTTTTTAACACGTACACACGTCCATGAAAAAACATTGATTTCGGACTAGAAAACATAGAAAAATAGACAAGAACAAAAATCATAGATTTTGATGGAAAAACATAGGAGTGGGAGCCTAAAATAAATCAACTTTATTAAAGCAGTGTTTTAGAAATTGCTTAAAACGTACGTTTTTTAACACGTACACACGTCCATGAAAAAACATTGATTTCGGACTAGAAAACATAGAAAAATAGACAAGAACAAAAATCATAGATTTTGATGGAAAAACATAGGAGTGGGAGCACTGTCCATCATAGATTTTGATGGAAAAACATAGGAGTGGGAGCACTGTCCATCAGATTATGCAGACCTACACGCATTGATCGCAAGGAGAGAGTGTAACGCCATCTAGCAGTTGACGTTTGACTCAAATTATAAAGTAAGTAAGTAAGTAAGTACGTGCTTTATTGAACCGCCTGCAACGCACTGCAACAACCTCTTTATGTAACGTTACGTTCGAAGTATATCCCTTGCGACTCGCAGAAGAACGTCAAGGATAACGCAAAAACGACGCCATCAACCTATGAGATACAATGCACGTGTAGGCCTACTGGCCTTGGCATAAATTAATAGGCGGCATTTCGGGCCTGCTGTGGCTCGATAAATTAAGGGAGTTTAGGGAGAGAATCATACTAAAGATAATTAAAAGATGCGCCTTTGTGAAATTGCCTGTAAGGCGCTATATAAAATACATATACTATACATGCATGCATGCATACATACATACATACATAAGCTTACATACATACATACATACACACATACATACATACATACATACATACATACATACATACATACATACATACATACATACATACATACATACATACATAGGCCTACATGTAATCATGATGCCCTGAGTGACAGCATAGTTTTACAAGTTCACTTAGTTCAGGCTTATAGGCAGTGCCGGGTTTACGCAAAGGCGCTAAGCCAAATGTGCTAATCGCCAGCGCCGCCGACAGTCGCCGCCGCCGCCGCCAGTCGATAAGCCGTCAAGTCAAAGTCAGTCGCTAAGCCATCGACTACTATCGAGTATCTACTCTTTGTTCAGCTAATATAAAATATCAGCAGTTATTTACTTACTACCAGTGTCCGATTTGCCGGGGGATTCGGGGGGTTGGACCCCCCTGCTTCTCATTTTGACCCCCCTGCTTCTGGCCTTGGGCCGACCCCCGGGGGGGTCGGCTGGACCCCCTCAAATTCATTACCCACAGTCCTACTCCAAATGACTCCATGCATAATAAAAAAATATAGTCTTCATTATGACCAATCTGCCTGATATTGGGATAGAGGGCCTACGTTTTAAGGAATAGGGTTATCCTTTCAGATAATACAACAACCTGGTCCCTCTCGGCCACCGTACTTTCATCTGCGTTGTCACTTGGTCACTATGACAGGCAGTGCCTGAGAGGGTGCAGCCGGTTCATTGCTCCTGGGCCCAGAGAGCCGGGAGTGTAGTTTCTGGCTGAGCCGGAGGAGTTACCGATCAAGGTCCAGCAAGTGATTGACAATGCTAAAGCTTTCTCCAGTCTCCTATAGGCCCTAGCCCCCATTCATTACACGCACCCCAATTGAAATGAGTCATAGGATCCATCGCCAGCCTCATCATCAGGAAGGTTAGCTCTTCAGCTGTTCATCTGTTTGACATTATAGAACTTATTTTGCAGTTTTCCAATTTATGCATATATTTATTTAAGCCTTCAGCAGTGGTGTAGTGGGGGGAACGTGGGGAACGCCGTTCCCCCACTTTTTTTCTCACACTATGCAAAATTCTTGCAAGATGGCACTTTTTGCTTACTTCAATATCCAGGCGTTCCCCCACTTCATTTTTTAGGACTACACTACTGGCCTTCAGATATAAAAAGTAAAAGTTTTAGATAAGCCGTCCAAAATGTATGGTGACACATCAGGAGCCCTAAAAGGTTTGCTTTCTTGTGGAAATATATATCTAACCATGTCTGCCTGTTTGTTGGAAGAAAAACTTTAACTTTAGCAAAGCAATATCTTGCTTTCTTTAATGGTGAGGATTTCATAACAGAAATTCAAAATTTACCCTCCGTACATAAGATAATGTTTGGATGTGCCCAATTAAAACCGTTGACCTGTTGAACTTACTAACACAGTACAATCTTTCTGAGCAAGTTCCAAATGTTTGTGTGAGCTTAGGTTATACTGTTAATTCCGGAAACAGTAACCTCTTCAGAGAGATCATTCATCAAATTCAAGCTAATTAAGAATTTGTAAGGTCTACAATGTCTCAAGAATATCTTGTGGATTTAGCCAGGCTGAGTATTGCCAGAAAATTGATTTTAAAACTGTCATAAGACATTTTGCAGAAAAAGTCAGGAAAGCTCCATTGTTAATCAAATAAGCTTATTAAGTGTTTTAAGGTATGAACATATTCTTATTTGTGGCTATTTGACAGTGGCCAAGGTGTGGTGGCTTTCTAGGTTTTTATTTTAATTTAATCTTCACAATTTCATTTGAAATTTCTGATTGAAGCAAAACACACAGTGACAGCAAGCAATTGTATTGTTAACAAAAGTTGCATTGTACTGTAGCAATTTACAAATGGTGTTCTGTATGCTTTGTATTGTATTGTGCATATATATATACATGCATATATATATAAATGTATAGTATACTGATGATGGGTGTTGGGAAGAAAAAATAAGGGATGCTGGGAACAGAGATGGGTAGGCTAACTAATCGATTAAATTCTAATCGATTAGCTAATTAATTAGCCAAACAGCTAATTCTTTAGCTACAAGATTTTTCTAAATCTAATTTTAATCGATAAGCAATTTTAACTAATCGTGCCCATCTCTGGCTGGGAAGGCCCATAAGAGGGGGTAAAAAATATTACTGCGGCTCAGTAAATTTTTAATAGTTCTATAGATTTCCGACCCCCCTGCTTCTTTTTTGACAAATCGGACCCTGCTTACTACCGTACCTTACTGCCTTCCTACTTACTACTTTACTAGCTATAGGCGTATACTTACTTCCAATGAAGGAATTCAGACTTGCTAGTACCAACTGTTATAAGGCTTTTCTGTCACGTCACCTATAGCTGATGCCACACACTTCTTTCACAGAAAATGGCGTCTCTTCGATGCAAACTTCGCGCTCAACATTCGCTGATTGGTGGGCTACCGGTGAAGTCTCATATGGGACTCATCTCGTCGGTCACCCTTGCAAGACTATCACGTTTTCAACATTTACAGAAACATCGTTTACATCCTGCAAGTCGGTAGCATTATCATCGTTCCGAACTACACCAACGTCGGCATTAGCAGTCATATCATTCTGCTTAACGCGTTTTCCGCCAAAAAGATTTCCGAAGAAATCTTCCATGTTGCAGCGCCTCATCGTTATTTATTCATTTCTTTGCTAATGTAAGCTTATAATTATAACGTTGATGCAATTCGTAAACAACTGAAAAGGCATCGACGCGAAAGGTTAGTTTCGCGAAGTAATCGACGACGCCCTAGGCCCAAGGAATCTATAATAGGCCGCCACCCTGCAGGGTTTTGAGGACTTAGACGAGGACGTTACCGGTATGCGAGGAGCACTGGCATGTATACGCTACACCAGCCCTATCATCCGAGTCTACTATTGGAGATCATGCACGACCAGATCCTAGAACATGTATAAGCTCTATTAAGAGTAGGACTCCGAGCTACCAGCACGCCCATTTTGGACCCATATATGGCACTTGTGGGACCTATCGAATGTCTTTAGTCATGCTGGCAGGGTAACAATAGATGGAAGGAAGATGTGGAAGGAAGTGGCAAAAAGAATATGATAGATAGTTCCTCGAAGTGGCAAAAAGAATATGATAGATAGTTCCTCATTCCTTAGCTAATTTCGTCCACAGTGTCGTTGCTATAGAAACCAGATGGACAGATGCTGCAGGATGCCTGAACCTGTCACAACAGAGGTCGTACATGTAACTAAGCTCCGATTGGTTGAAAATTCAAGGCTACGTTCTCTTCAAACGCATCGACCGTTCGCCCTGCCTTTATTAGGTGTCAATTTGACACTTGCGTGTGTGTGTGTGTGTGTGTGTGTGTGTGTGTGTGTGTGTATGTCTGTATGAGTGTGTTTGTGTGTATGTATGTGTGTGTGTGTTGTGTGTGTGTATGTGTGTGTGTGTGTGTGTGTGTGTGTGTGTGTGTGTGTGTGTGTGTGTGTGTGTGTGTGTGTGTGTGTGTGTGTGTGTGTGTGTGTCTGCACGCATGTATAGAGGTTGTGCTGCTTTCAGTTTAATTCCGCTTTTCCATAAAAGCATCAGCTGAAAATTTTATGCCCAACTGTCAGCCAGTTTCACGGGTTTCAAAGGAAATTTTATGACTTGCACTTTAAAAGTTTTTAGCCCTTGGCGACTACATAAACGATATGTATACAATATGAGATATATGTTATGTGCCTGTAGACTAAATGATGTCTCCGCAGCTTGTCTATAAAGGCCTATATATAGCACGCAGAGATTGCTTATGATGCAGAGTGTCAGTGCTACAGCTTCCAATCAGTCGTGCACCACTTCCACTTGGAGAGACGTAGACTGCAGCGACTGAATTGTCTTCAGTCAACCGATTAATCGATCGATAGACAGGTGAAGAGTCGATCTGAAGGTGCAGCTGTACTGTTACCGTCAAAAGCATCGAAGATGATGAAGATGAGGATGCATGCGACTGATGCTGCTGCTGTTGGTGTCACTCTTCTGCTGCTGAATCTGGTGGTAGCTGTTCAGTTTGTCACTGTCAACGGCGACGGAGGACATGGACACGCCTACAACGGCGCCTATACAGGTAAGACAATCACCGGCCAATTGTCTTATAATTACAGGCCCAGCCATGGCCTATCTTGACCATGAGGCTATCTATAGGGAATCTACATAATATTATTGCAGTTATAACTTATAGCCTATAAAATATATGAGTCGTTATTATTGTCAGCCATTCAGAAGGTAGACCTACCACTTAATAGACATCATTAGTATTCTGTTCGATTTTTGTTATAACTTATATATATTATATATACAAATACAATACAACACAATACAACTGCCTTTGATATCACCCTTCTTCCAAAGGAGGCCCAAAGATCAGAAGTGCACACGCCTCGGCGGCGCAGAAGCAATTACATTGCAGAGCAATTGTGCGCGAACTGTCCCTATATAGGCTACACAGTAACCGCCCCGGACGATGATCGAACCCGTACTTCCCGCGTTACAGGCCAACCGCTCTAACCAGTGGGCCACCACGCCACACATAGATAGATAGATGGGGTGGCACGTCAAAAGAGCGACCGACAAAAGAGCGCCGACAAAAGAGCGACCGACATAAGAGCGACCGACATAAGAGCGATGTTGACGACCACACAGACCACACATTGTACTCCAATTTATTCATAAAATGCTATGAAGAAAAGAGAATTTAATACTAAATAAATGTCTGAATTTATTACTAATGCTGCTAATGCTACGAAAAGTCTAAAAACGTTCTCAAACGTTCGTGTTGGTTAACACGAGTCAACTAAAAAACCAGCAACATCACCATGCATTTTTGGGAATCGACCTTCTCCATGACAACTTTCTTTGGTCACTGGTTGTATTTCGGCTTAACGACACTTTTTCATATCGAAGATGATTAGTGTCGGAGTTTGGTCACTGGAAGTCTTCACGTCCTTTTATAAGAAAAGTTTTATGCAGCGCTCAAACATTTCCGATAAGAGGGCTGAACAACAAAGGGCGTTTATAAATTTAACTAAAACGTATTTCAAAGACCTAGTCATATCAGAGCCCGATTGAAACAATTTCGCACTTAAACCCGTTGAACTATAGGTCGTAACATGCTAATTGTTTCGATTGGCCCTTGATAGCCCCCGTTAATAGATCACTTCGCTCTTATGTCGGTCGCTCTTTTGTCGGCGCTCTTTTGTCGGCGCTCTTTTGTCCGGCGCTCTTTGACGGCGTGCCGATAGATGGATAGGTCATGGATATATATAATATATATATATATATATATATATAAAGAGAGAGACAGACAGACAGACAGACAGATAGATAGATAGAATATTAATATTAGTGAACTAATTACAAACCGCATTTTGGCTTACAGCTAGACTTGTTTAAATTCTACTTCTTGCTTCTAAAGTGCTTAAGTTTAGCCTAAGTGGTTCAGATTGCTACAGAAACGCTGTCTCTCTCTGTCTCCATGTCTCTGCCTCTGTCTGTCTGTCTGTCTGTCTGTCTGTCTGTCTGTCAATGGGCCACCGTGCCACGTAACCATGCCACCGAATTCTTACGAGGAGCAGCTACGGGAAAGGGGTATACGAATATTCAAGCAATAAACTGAACACTGAACTATGTCTCTATAAGAAAGACTCTCAAATACTGTAAAGTTACTAAAGTAGCCTACTATCCTTTCATGTGTTCACGATCTATTCAGTCTTGAACCCGCTGATCGAGTTAGTACAACGTACCTGTCCAAGCAGGAATATGACTCGTCGCAAACGACAGTCCGACTTTTTCGTGCGCGACTGTCCATTTGGTAAACGTTCGTTCAGATATGTTGAAGCCTATAGTGACCGACGTCTGACTATAACCCGTTCAGCGTACGCACTGGCTGCGTTAAATCACGGTTGGGGCTTTCAGAATCTGCTGACTCATCACACCTGGGCTGCGTCAGGAGCAAATTACGTTATGTGATAAGTATAAAGTGAGATTATATTTTAAAAATAATGCCTGCATAGTCTCTGCGTTTGAGACCTTATAAGCTAGACACAGCCGCCGGGCATCGTCGAAGTCATTGTCATTGACGTTGCCTAAGATCTGTATGTTAATTGTTGACATCGTATAGGTCGATGTCGCAGTGATGGCTATTATTACCACGACAAGGGATCGATCGTTCTCTGCTCCAACGGAAACTCTTACCGCCAGCCGTGTGCTCCAGGGACCCTGAACAAGGACAGCAGCCATTACTCACATGGAAAGTCCTACTCCTACGCTGACTTCTGCAACGTCAACCTCAACGACTACGGCTACGGAGCGTCGAGACCCAACCACCAACACTACAGCTACTACCAGAGCGAACCAGAATATCATCGATATGGTTACCACAACTATCATCAGCAGGGCCACCACAACTACGGACCTATCTATCCTCAGCAACACTACGGACACGCATACTTTCCGGTCAGTTGACAAAACCGTTAGATAGAAAATATGATATATCATTATCATTATCATCATCATCATCATCATCATCATCATCATCATCATCATCATCGTCGTCGTCGTCGTCATCATCATCATCATCATTATCATCGTCGTCGTCGTTGTCGTCACCATCATCATCGTCGTCGTCTTCATCATCATCATCGTCTTCACCATCACCTTATTAATGCTGTTCCTCAGTTATCCAGTTTTTGGACACCGAGTGACATTACATGATGACCTGGTAATTGCAAGATCATCGAGTTTGACGTTAAAGGGTGAATCGAAAAGGAACCAATTGTTCAGCTGTTAAGGCCCCATCCAGGCAATTTAACAACGACAGCTATATATATGCATTTATGCACAAATTGATTGTAGACGAATTAGCCATTGTGTGAATTCTGTTTCAGCCAATTGTCTCACATCATCAGCATTCCTATGGTCACTAAACATCATCAGCAGGCAAGTCACGTTCGATCTCTATCCAATGGCACTTCAGCCATTTTGTTCGTTAAAAAAAATAAAACAGGGTAACAGAGTAACGCAGCTGACTTTGACTGACCCATCAGTGTCTGCAGGTTATTGCATCTAGAGTAGATCTATGTCATAAGGAGGCGGGTTTTCATTGACAGGCTGAGGCACAGAGGCGTATGCTGAAACACTTTTGACTTTTTCTCTATTTCTTTTGACCAGTTCCGTTAGCGCCTGAAAACCTCTCTTTAGGCCTACCAATGAAGACACTGGCCCGGGTCGGGAGCGCCTCTGTTTTGAGTGGCGCTATATAAATGTTCGATTACGATTACTCGTTTACGCATTCACAGCGAATTTAGCTGAAGACAAACACATTCGACTGACTACAGCAATCCAAACAAGGAGAGCTAGCGTCAGTTAAACTGTAGACCTACACCTGAATTTTACTCGTATTGCCAATGCATTAGTCTACATGTATTTCATTAATTGTTTTCTGTATAGCAGATTCCTCAAAAGACCGGAAAGTTGGTTACAGAACGAGCATCAAATTATTGCTTCGAAGATTTATAGTTTTCTATCAAACCATTGACAATTGAACATTATATGCTTAGCTATTATATTTTATGTACACGATAAACGCTAGATTTATGTAAAGTAAACCGCTTCCCATTCGACAGTGGAGACAGATTTATACCAAAGTTACTGTAGAAGTTGTAATAAAGCAAGTATTTTCATAAAAGCTTTTGTTCTCTGAGTCTTTATTACAACTTACATAATTAAGTTGGGCCAAACGCTCCGTTTAGGTTAGATTTCCCGCTGGCTGTCTCGATGCTTATGTTCACTTCTAACTGGGTTAACCTATAAACTTGAATCAGGCCTGATGAAAGAAAAAGACAAATAAATGCCTTGGCTACAAAGGCTACAGGGCGTAACTGAACAATATTAGGCTAATTGCCATGGTCAGTGTCATCCTAGGACAGGGCCAGACTATTTAAGTAATTTAAGTAAAAAAGGAAACCAAACTTAAAAGTAGAGTAGGCTTACTTAAGTAAGAGCAACAGCAGATCCTATAGGCCCAGTATGCAGCATAGGCAACTATCGTAATCGTAATCTAGTATTTACATAGCGCCACTCAAAAACAGAGGCGCTAGTAGTAAGGTAACCACAGACACCATATCAGGGAGGAGGGGAGGAGAGGAGGGAGGGTAAGCCACGCCCCATATTGTTCTAAGCCCCGCCTCCTGGTTCTACCCCAGTCAACGCTGATTGGTCGACGCCAACCACATGACCTATGACGTCATGCATATAATTAGCACAAGAGCACCATAGCGCTGTAGGGTTTCACAAGGGCACCGTAGCGCTGTAGGGTTTCACAAGGGCACCGTAGCGCTGTAGGGTTTCACAAGAGCACCGTAGCGCTGTAGGGTTTCACAAGGGCACCGTAGCACTGTAGGGTTTCACAAGGGTCCCGTAGCACTGTAGGGTTTCACAAGGGTCTCGTATCGCTGTATGGTTTCACAAGGGCTCCGTACCGCTGTAGGGTTTCGCAAGGGTACCGTACCGTTGTATGGTTTAGGTGCGCCTTCGTCGCGTGCTGCTGCCTGTCACCCCTCGTCGGGCCGGACTCTGACTCGGTCCCCTTCCTTTCCCCAGACGCCTTTTGTCTGGGGATGCGTTGAGCCCTCCGTTCCCCGAACGTTGAGAGACCACGGCTTTTTCTCGCCTCTTTTTCCTTCCAGACTTCGGTCTGCGAGTGCAATTAGCCCTCCGTCCTAGACGTTGAGAGACCATGGCTTCCCTTTTTATCGCGCTTTATGCCGTGAATCGGCTGCATTATATTCTGATTTTAATTTGTTGATTGGCCCGTTGGCCATTGCCTTTGAATCGTAGGGGCCGTTGGCCATTATTTTGTGATGTGATTGTTTTTGATTTGCCCGTAATTTTATTGATTGAACGCTGCTGGGACATTTTATTTGTAGGAGTTGGGCTGAGAAGGGCCCGAGGCTGTTGGACATTTGAGACAATTGTTGTGTGAGGCGCCTGAGACTTGGCGAGATTTTATGGATATTTTTAGGGGCCATTGCCCGCGAGTTGTTATGGACATTCTGGCTAGGACTTTGCGAAGGCCCGTTGGCCGCTGTTTTTGTGTTCAGGGGCTTTGGAGTTCGCGAAGATATGGGGTCATATCTTTTTGTGGCAGAGGGAGGATGTGGCAAATTTTAGGGGTGATTGCCAACTCGGCCTGTGACCCGAGCTTCAACTCGGCCTGTGACCTCTGTTCCCCCTCTTGGCATGTCGCCGCAGCGATGATCTAGGCCGAGCTTCAACTCAGCCTATAGCCCGAACCCAACTCAGCCTGTAGCCCGAACACAACTTGGCCTAGCACGGACTTAGCCCGAACCCAACTCAGCCTGTTGCCCGAGCTCAACTTAGCCTACGGCCTCTTGACTTGGTATGTCGCCGCCGCCGGATGATCTAGGCCGAGCTACAACTCAGCCTATAGCCCGAACCCAACTCGGCCTACCAACTCAGCCTATAGCCCGAACCCAACTCAGCCTGTAGCCCGAACCCAACTCGGCCTACCAACTCAGCCTATAGGCTGAACCCAACTCAGCCTACGGCCCAGTTCCAACTTAGCCTACGGGAAGGGTATATAAAGAGATCGTTTTGTGTAGTTTATAGAGGTTCTGAGGTCTTTGTTGTGATGATCGCTTGGTGTTGAAATAAAGATAGCTATTGAAACTGTCTGGTATCGTACTTCCCTGAACGGTGACATTGACTAGGTGGTCGGCTGGCAGACGCGGAGTCCTTCGATAGACGACGGAGGCCTTACTTGCGCTCGCCTCTAGAGCGACACGCGCCTTGCCTCTCCATCCTGAGAGCAGAAGACGAAAGTCCACCACACTATGTAATGTGTACTAGACTAATAACAGTCCTACTACAGTTCTACCAGAAAATAATGAAGACAGTAACTGTTGCTAATGCAAACAATGATGGAACATACAAAGTGATGCAGTTCAATTGACTTAGTAATAAAACCAGTTACTCTGATTACTCATGACAATAATGATTAGCATCAGGAAGACCACTGTCAGATTTGTATTTGGATCTTAAGAAAAGAAGGTGATCACGGGTTTCATCAGACATTCGGCATCAGTTTAACCTCAGTGAAGAAACAGTGACTAATAGACTATTCATTTTTGCTGAAGTAGCCTTTAATTCATTATAGTCGACACTCACAGTCGACTCATAAAGAATGATGAACACCAATGTTCTTATTTACACTGCACCCAGAGAATCTATATTAATTTTAGTCCTTGCATTGCATGAATGCACCGTAATACATTAAACATATTCTATGCAGAGGCAGCACCAGTGTTAAGAAGTAATTAAAGGTCACGTTGAGGTGGTGACAGTGTTCACTGTTCATTGCAGAAGCGGTTGCCTAGTTGTTACTTACGGTAAACTTTATAGCTAATAACTAAAAAATATTAGTTAAACTTTTTAGGTAATAACTAAAAAATAATAGTGAAACTTTGGTTTTAACTAAACAATTTTTTTAGTTAAATTTCTGCCTTAACTAAAAATGTTAAGTTTAACTAAAAATTTGCAACTTTTTAGTTAACTTTTGCCCATCACTGTCGGCTGTCGACTGTAATCGAGTCTCTGGACTGTAAAGTTTATGCATTATGGTATTAGTGGTATTATTTCATTCTGTTTGTAATCCTTGTATACTTTTAAGGTAGTACGGCGACAACACATTTTTGCCGTAAGCCCTACCACTTTTTGTCTGCTAAAAGCTAGAAATTACTTTTAATCAATTTAAACGTGTATTTTAGATTATGAAATATGGCACGAAACACTGTCAATATATGCAAAAATCGTCAGCTTCTGGGGGACGGAGTCCCCCAGACCCCCTAAATTCCAATTTTCCATACCACTTTTAAAATCATACCGACGCACACTGAGTATGGGGGGGGAAATTGCTTCCAGCTTACAGGGGGGAATAGTAGGCCCTGCCTCGCACTACTCTTTTGGACAACCCCTCTGACTAGACGCAGCGCTCGTGAATAAGCTGGTGCCCTTCGCCTGGCTTACTAATGGCGCTTTAGAAGTTTGGAGATTACGAGTACGATTACGATCATCACTGTCTTGCTAACAAGTTCAGTACGTGTGATATGCCTGCCAAAAATATGGTTATTACAATTAGGCCTATTATCATCATCCTCATTTATGTTGACCTTTTTTAGGATTATCCGTAGACAAGACTAGTGTCAATTCTAAGTCGATTACGGTCATTAATATACACGTATAACCAATTTTACAGACAGTTTACATTTATTAGAAAAAGGTCAAAGATCATGTGCAGTTACAAAGTGGCTCATTATACTGGGTATTCCATTAATCATTACTTCCAAAACAAAACATAGGTCTATATAGGATGTCATATGCCATTTTTCTAATTACGTGGTAATTTTTAACATACTTGTGACCTCGACCCTGCTTATTTAAATATAAGAGCAATCTAAAGCTTAACCATTATAATAAGTAAGCAGAATCTGAGAAATGGTGATCCGCAATTAGCGAAGGTCAAAGCTGGAAATACTGAACAATGCGAACAATATACCCAGGGTCGCAAGCATGGTTATTCTGGGAGTAACCGTAACCGATAGGCTACACTTAGTTTTGCGACTCATATCAAGAACATAAGTTTAATTATGTTGTCAAGCTCGACGATCACTTTACGCACTGCGTACCCTCGTAGCGCATGGCCTCTGAGGATCCAGTTTGCACAATGTGGTACGTGCTACAACTCTATCAAAAATGCTTTATGCCTCACAAGCATGGTGGGGATTTACTTCGAAGAAAGACCGCGAGGCGCTGTAAGTAGTGCTGCGACGTCTTATCAAAGGCCAGTATACCTCCCCTCAGACATTCTAACCATAGAGCAGCAATGCCTAAATGCGCGTACCATCGCCTATTTTCAGCTGTGCAGAGAAACGAAGGACATGTCTTACATGACATGCTCCCGCCCAAAAGACACGTCTTCGTGCTCATGATCGAGAGATCTGCAGACTGTCTCACCAGAAAAACCTTTATAATTAGGATGATTTGTCAAAGATAAATAACATTCATGATAAATAGCATGTGAACATACAATTTATAGAATGTATAAATAGTCTAATCCAGAAATAGAGAAAACAATCCTTTAAACTTTCATGTTAGCCAAAATGCGGTTTGCAATTGGTCTTACAATAGCCTACAGAATATTCTATTCCATTCAGTGTTTCCGTTAGAGTCCAAAAAGAGGACGTATTTATGTCCTGACCTAGAATTCTTTTGGACGTAGCTCATGTCTTATGCCTGTCTCACCGAAAAATCTGGACGTTTTGGACATTTTGAATGGACGTAAAAACGGCCATTTGGGCGTTAACGGAAACACTGAAATTTCTATTATTTTCAATGAATGGATCAGATGATAGCCTTCATCACAGCTGTCCGTTTGAATGAGCGCCACGCGATTTAAGGTCCCCTTGTACGGATCGTGCTAACCTGAGATTTAGGATACAGTATATCTTCGATCTCTGTTACATCAGAGAAAATTATAGGCTACACACATGGAGTCAAATCTTACCAAGAGACGTGCCACAAACCATAGGCTGATCTTTTGTCGCCATCACCTTGATTGTAATGCAATGTTAATATAATGTAAATCTTCGAAATTTCTCAGCGTCCTCAAAAGCTACGTCAGAAAGACCAGCTTAAACACCGGCGCTATATCAAATCAAGTCCGCAATAGCCAAGTCGCTCTGTTCGTTCCGGTGCCAGGTCAGAATCCGGGGAGGCCATGTCGAGGAGACAATATGGTGCTACGGTGGTAATCGGTGATGATGGAATAGTGTGGTGGAGCAGCAGTAGAATCAGGATAATATAGCTTGAAGAGTTCGGTTTTCAGTCGTGAGTGGAAAGTAGCAGAGGAGAGTGCAAGCGGTAAAGAGGTTAAATTAAGAGGCGAGAAAGGAGGATGAGCAAACTGACTGATTATGCCAACTCGACTTTTGCTGGTAATCTAAGATATCCTGAATTTAGCAGGTTTCAACGAATCAAAACTACCGTGGCTTGCGTACGTGGTGCTGTGCGCACCGCTTCGTTGAAACTCCTTACATCTATTCGGTCAACTATAGCCTTGGCCTATTGGCTTCCTGTAGATGTCTATAGATGCGAGGATAAGATTTAGACTCAGGACTTTAATTTGGCCCATAGGATCAACGAGCACTAGTGGTTAAAGGTTGCATCCCTTCCCATAGCCACGGCTGAGCCATAACGCAGAACCCGATCGTGCATTTCTCACCGCTTCAGGCAGACAATTAAGTAGATGCACAAACAGCAATTTCCAAATTGACAGAGAAAAAGTGCATACAGACGTATACATACAGGCAGATAACGAGAATAGAGATACAGAAAAAAGACAGACAAATAGCCTAGGTTATATATAGAACTAGACTTAGTGTTACAGTTTTTTGGGTAGGCTTCCATGGGAAGTCAACTGGTTCAGTATTCCTTTTTTTATTTTATTTTTTACAGACAGACAGACAGTTTGACCCTTGGGTCAAACTGTTGACAGAGTTTGTCTTTGATAATGATGATGATGATGATGCTGATGACAATGGTGGTGGTGGTGGTGGTGGAGGGAGAAGACTTCTACTGCGGCTGTTGCTGTTTCTGCGGGTGGTGAAGCTGAGGCTGGCTGGCTATAAAGCTAAGATGGATGTTGATGCGATGTCATTCCCGTGAAGCGTCGGTCTTCGAGCGAACCTCTGTCTCTCTGCTGCTTCATCTGGAAGACTCTGACGAAGAGGAGTGGCCTTCTCCTCCTGTCCACTTCTAGAACCCACTCAGTTGCATTCCTCAGTGCCTGTAGAAGTTGAGCGATGGCAGCCAGGATGAAGAAGACATTGTTCTTGGTACGTAGAATGGTAATTATTATTATTATTATTATTATTATTATTATTATTATTATTATTATTATTATTATTATTATTATTATTATTTCTATTTTTTATTATTATTGTCTAACGTGGCACATTAGCAAAGAAATGCCTGCTTTTTAGCAGTATTAAACATTAAGAACTTTACAACTTTTTATTATTAAACTTTCGATAAATTATAAACTTTGTTTTAGTTTCACTCACATCACCATTATCATAAAGTAGATTTCACCAATCATATAGCCTACTGAACTTTGAGTTTTTATAAGGGGGTCATTGCATAATTTCGTAACGCCCAAAAATGGTGGCAGTGTACGTAGTAAACACTAACTTAGTGTTGATAGGCTATATATAAATTTTATACTAATTGCGTGTTTTTAGTTAAGTTTCAAATCAATGGCACGAAGTTTGAACTCCGATCACATTGTGTCTAAAGTGTCATTCGATGTTAATTTAAAATTCATTTATAACTAAGCTGTTGGTAAAAGCGTTACGCAACGTTCAGCTCCACATACCCACCCGCCCACCTAACGTTTTGTAACGTTTTCAAGGACACCACCCACCCTGGAGCGCTACGCAATTATGTAATGACCCCTAATTTCTTTGACTAAGCGACAATAAACCTATTTCAAAGCAATACCTTGGTTTATCTTGTAATGAAACTAGCCGATAAGGACTGTGAGTCCACTTGCTATGCACAAACAGTTTTGACGATAAACCACTTTTTCATTCTGAGAATGATTTGAGAATGATTTTCACTCTGGTTTTAATACGAGATAATGAGTTGGCTGGTAAAATCGCCGTTGCCATATTATTAGCAGACGAGGTTTAGGTTCCATGGAACAATGCGCCATGAAATCCGCTATTGATATCGGATTCGGATGCGAACTCGAATGCGTTTAGCCGTATTATTATTTAATGTTTAAGCTACCATTCTGAAGGGTCTGTGTTGATTCATTGCCAAAAAAATTGTTGACGCTAATTTGTAGTGCAATTGTCAAAACTTCTCCAAACTCCCTCCTTCCCCCATTTTCTTGATAAAATTAATGGATAACCCCTATGCTACAACAATTGGGCTATAAGCATTCAATAGTAATTTTCTTCGATATATATATATATATATATCTATATATATATATATATATATAATTATAAGTTATGCTGCTTGATGCGTCAAACTCAAACAGTACTTTCTTCGATCTGCTGAATAACTCCCATGACCTTGACGCGGCCTGCTGAAATATTGTATAGCTGGCGCAGCCACTGAAATTTGCAAGGATCAATTATAGGTCAGTCACACAGGTTATAATTATGGAGAATTATATTCGAGTTTCATTGTTCACATGTTGACCCTTGGCAAAGATCAAGAGATCCTTCGACCCATGCAGGTTTCCTGAACTTTCCTCAGAGACGTTTTTGCGCGTCTGACATTCCACAGTTTGTGTGGCCACAAAATCTTTACGTTACATAGAGACCGTCCGCTCTACATTAACATCTGACCACATCCGACGCGTCGCTGGCTTCCAGGATATTACAGTCGTAATGTATCGTTTACATAGCGCCTCTTTGGAATATCTGAAAGGCTCTATTCTGGTCCGTAAGCACTTCTGCTCATGTCTCTATGATGCAGACACCTGTTCTGTGTCATGGACTCCATCCCACCTTTTAGCAAGCACCTGTTCTTGTATCTCAATTATACAGAAGGTCTTTGCTGTTAATTTTCAGGTTTCACTGCTGACGATTGGTAAGCGAATCCAATCAAATTCAATCGTAATCGTAATCGTAAACTCAAAGCGTTTAAAGCGCCACTCGAAAGCCTAGCGCAGGGCACTAGCTTATTCACGAGCGCTGAGTTTATTCAAATCCAATCTAATCTATAGATTTTATCTTGTCTAGTCCAGTGTATGGTTTTGACTGACATCATAATAAAAACTCATTGTTGAAGTTGCGGCTGTGTCAACTTGATTTTTCTTGAAATAAACGAATATGTGATGATGATGATGATGATGATGATGATGATGATGGTGGTGGTGGTGGTGGTGGTGATGATGATGATGATGATGATGATGATGATGATGATGATGATGATGATGATGATGATGATGATGATGATCCATTGGAGAAGTATTCGAGCCGTTGGGTAAGGAATTTGAAGGTCACAAGTTTAGACCTGAATGACATCAAAGAATTAGTCCAACAGTTTTCGCCTGCTGGTCACATTAAGACTAAACGTTTAATCTATATTAATCTAATCTATTCTATTCCATTCTAATATATTATATTCTAATCAATTCTAGTATAATGAGTGTCAGGCCTATGTATCTAAACTGCACGAGGCATCCCTATCGACAGTGCCAAAGAGTTAAAACAGGTGGTTCGTCACTTCTGAAGGGAATCGTGATTGTGCTTTTGGTGTTTTGCAGGAATCGTCTTTGGCGATAATCAGGAGAACGGTGAGTGGACGTTAAGGGACTTTAGTTTCTCGTTTTCAGCGCATGATCCTAGAACGACTTACTTTTAGACTCTACACATTATCACTTAGACGATCAAAGTGATTTTTCTGAAACGCTAAACCATGAGAGTCCGATTTATCGTTTACAAGGATAGTTTAGACATCAAAGTCATTTTGTTGTTAAGCAAGCTCAGTGCATATTTTAACTATGTAACTACTGGTACAAAATTAATGTCCCAGTAGTTTTAAGATTTGTCCCAGTAGTTTTGGTGATTTTCCCAGGTAATACTCTACTCTCAAGGTTAGTTTCCAATAACATCGAAAGTAGTTTAGCAGACTTTGTCCCAGTATAGGCTACTCCAAATCCGTTAAAATATGCACTGAGCAAGCTGCACTCGCAAAGTCCCGCGTTATCACGTAGACGGATATTTCAGACTTAAAAGTCACTTTCGATGAAAGGTTGACTGTTGAAAGAGTCGCTCGGTTTCATTTCAATTTCAAAGCGTCGGACCGATTCATCTGTCAGCCTATAACTACTAGGCCTACTACCATAGCGCCGAATTCATTGGCGGACACTTGGTCAACACAAATTCGCCGACCTAGAGTCCCGCGTGACGGACTTCATAGATACCTCGCGAGGTATTCTGTCGATTTCCTTCTCTGAAGCCACCGAATGTTTCTTCTCTTAAGGCTTAGACAATTTTCCCTTTTAAAAAATCTACTAGCACTTAATTGTAACCAATTAAGTCACGACTACATCCTCCCACACGCACCCACCTCTCGGCTTTGACCTTCAAAACGCTTCCAAAGTTGGATAATTGAACGTGGGAGTCTCAATAATTAGGCCTACGATCAATTTTCACTTCAGATGTTGAGAGGTAAAAATAGGGCCAGTGGCGTCACTAGGGTTGGTGTCACCCGGTACGGTAACTCATGGTGTCACCCCCATGGACGTCCTCCCTTATCAGACAGTCATACAGAATCCTTAGTAATGTTTTTTACTAATGTTTATGGGCGGAGTTTATCATGGGCTAGGGGGGCTAAGCCCCCCCCCATGAGCCCACAGACTTGACTGTGCTTTATTAAGGTATAGTGAGAAATCTCATGGCATTGCCATCCCGCCTCTACCAGTTCCTGCCAACACGTGTGACTCTGGTCCAAGTGCACAAGACATACAGTAGTAGCCGCAAGAAGTCAGAAGACAGTTAAAACTGCGTCATCACTTCGAGACTTCTTCGTTGCTTCTACATTTGGACAACGTGAATGCATTGATGATTCAGCACGTGCCACAACGAAAGCAAGGAACCAATGCATTCACTCTGGTATAATCAGATGTACCTGCCTGTTTGTGATACGTTAATTGACCAGTTGGAGTTCCGTTTCGACAAGTAGGCCTACAGTTTGATCATGGTCAAATCCGTTGATGCCGTATTGCATTGCGATAAGGATGGAATCAAGGAGCTCGTTGACAAATAGGCCTACGCCGAAAATGCCTGACATCCTCGCCGACATCCTCAACATAAGAAACTGGTTGCTATCAACCATGGGACAGAAACGCTTTTCTTCGCTGGCTCTTCTGAACATTGACTGTGATCCGACGGCTGTTTTGGTTCCCGAAGACCTGGTTCTCATGTACGCAAACAGTGGAACTCGAGGCTTACTTCTGTATTAGAGTAGCCGACTATAGTTGCAGTCTTCGATGTATGGCCATAGCGTTAATTTGTTAGAGTCAGGGGCGGAGACTTAGGGGGGACAGCGGGGGACGGTCCCCCCAAACTTGAGGAGGGGGGGGGACGGAGCTGCTTATATCCCCCCAATATTTCTGAAATATTTCATGAATTTAACAATAATATAGCTAATGAGTGACAGCTGGTTCTTATCAGCACTCAAATAATAGAGCAATTTTGTTCAGATGACAGATTAAAATGCTACCATTACAGTGTGGAAATTCAAAAAAAATTAAATAGGGGAGGGGGCATATCCCCTCCCCAAACCCCTCCCACAAACTCAAACACGACTCAAACTACATGTAAACTACGAGTGACAGCTGGTTCCTATCAGCATTCAGCACTCAAATTATAGAGCAATTTTTTCAAATGACAGCTTAAAATGCTACCATTACAGTGTGGAAATTCAAAAAAATTTAAATAGGGGAGGGGCACATCCCCTCCCCAACCCCCTCCCCTGCTCGGCGCTTCGCGTCTCGCCGATCGTCCTTCGGCCGATCCCCCCAAACCCAAGACCAAGTCTCCGCCTATGGCTAGAGTGACTGAGTATATACAGTAGAGTGTAATACTGTGCATAACTGTGTACCGTAGCAACTAAAGTTCGCGGTTCTATGAGAACGGTTCTCGTAAACTTATAGTTATCATTTATGCCTAATTGCAATAGTCAACTGTTCAGTTTGAGTAAAAAAGAGTTTCTATTGGTTTTCGATAAAACTAAAGTCGACCATATGCAGCTGTTTAAACACATTCACACTTAGTACACCAATTAATCAAATTAACGCATTAGCGTAGTCGACTAGTCGCAGTCTTCGATGCAAGGCCATTGTGTATTTTTTAAGCTGTAAAATCATTCTCACCAGAAGGCCGAAATTAGTACAAAGTAAGCTAAAAATGCATGTGGCGGCTGGGGCTTCGCCCCAGACTCGCTTGGGGGCTCAAATCGCCCCAAACCCCTCCGTTTTGAAGGGGGTGCCGCTTTGTGATGGAGGAGAGAGGAAAGTGAAGGTATGCTTTAGCCCCCCCCCCATGAACTAAAACCAAACTCCGCCCATGCTAATGTTAGCCTACTCGTAAATCGTAATTCCTGCATAATTATAACATAGTGTAATGGCAATCATAGTGACATAAACAACTTGCAGAATTAAAATTACAAATGCGTATTTTTATTTTATTTTTATTTTTATTACTTATCATCAGAACAAGAGTAATATAATTAAAAATTAAATTTGCAAATATTAATATAATGTCTGAACTATGGAGGGCAATGAAGGTGCTTGCAGTTTATACAGGCCATTGGCCCAGTTAGCTACATTGGTAAGAGCGTTGGCTGCGCGTCTCATGCGCCTCTGTGAAAGAGAACATGCGGATCGCGGTTCGCTTCCCGATGCTGGCTTATTCAGAGATTTAAATCTCGGGCTAGCACGGTCCTTGCACGGGGACCTTAAATGGCGTGGCGTCCATTCAAACGGGCGAACGGTGGTGAAGGATCTCACCCGATCAATTCATTGAAAAATGAGCAGAGTCGAGGCCACATGCGGTCGCTATAGAAAAACTGCGAACATTTACATTTACAGTACCATCATTTTATAATGAGGCCAAATTGTCATAAATAATTTTAATCTTAATGTTGGGAGAGACTATGAAGTCCCACTCAGCTATGAATGTCAAAGCGTCTAATTTTGCCCAAGCTTTGGCTTCTTCCAAAATAATCTCTGCTGCTTTCAGATGCCTTCTCAGCCTTGGTATTTCTATTAAAAGTGCTCTGTCAGACACCACTTCATCGTAGAAAGTGGTCAATTTTGGAATTAACACATTTAACTCGTCTTCTTCAGTGGCAGACATCAGACTATTATATTCAAATTTTTGTGTTATTATATGCTATTGTTAATTTAGAAATAATATATTTCTACTGAAACTGCACAACATATTTTTAGCCAGTCATTTTGAGGCCACCCCTCTGAAGGTGTCACCCGGTGAGGTCCGCACCCCCGAGTGACGACACTGAATAGGGCTGCGCGTTAATCG
Source organism: Aporrectodea caliginosa (assembly GCA_020284085.1). NCBI lineage: Eukaryota > Metazoa > Annelida > Clitellata > Crassiclitellata > Lumbricidae > Aporrectodea > Aporrectodea caliginosa. The sequence continues at coordinate 1,485,600 of JACEVL010001042.1, forward strand.
CCGTTACAGCCCGCGATTAACGGGTTAAAAAATTTGCGATTGATAATTTTAACGCGTTAAAAAATCTCCGGATAATGATTCTAAAAAATGTCTAAAATAAACAAATCAGTTCTATAATCAGTACTCTTAAAATAAAATCGGGAATCGGTTACCGCCCACTTCTTCTGAGTCACCTAGCACTATACTCGTGTGAAACGGAGGCACATCCTGCTTGCGTAGCCCTCCGGCGCATGCTCATAGACGGGAAAGAGGGGGAAAGGGAGAGAAAGACAGAGAGAGAAAGAAAGAAAGAGAGACAGAGAGACAGAGACAGAGAGAGCGAGAGAGAGACAGAGCGAGACAGAGATAGAGATAGAGACAGAGACAGAGAGAGAAACCCAGAGAGACAGGGAGACAGAGAGAGACAGAGAGAGAAATGGAGGGAGAGAGAGAAATAGAGAGAGAGAGACAGACAGACAGACAGACCGACAGACAGACAGACAGACAGGACATATCAGACAGGACATATCAGTAGAGAGAGAGACAGACAGACAGACAGACAGACAGACAGACAGGACATACCAGACATGACATACCAGTAGAGAGAGAGAGACATGACATACCAGTAAAAGAGAGAGAGAGAGAGATAGACAGACAGACAGACAGACAGACAGACAGACAGACAGGACATACCAGACATGACATACCAGTAAAGAGAGAGAGAGAGAGAGAGAGAGAGAGAGAGAGAGAGAGAGAGAGAGAGAGACTGGGAGAGAGAGAGAGAGAAACAGCCTATTACCCGTATTTGTAAGCGTCTACCACTTGCGACCCGATACCATCATTTAAATTGCTAAACCTCATGGTCTGACCTTTGCCTGTCCCCATCTTTGCCCCAACCAACTTAAATCCGCGTCTGAGATTAAATAAATGTTTCCAATTTAAAAAAAACACTCAACGCGCAACTGACGTTTTAATTGAGTACGCATCTAACTAATTGCTTAGCTACAAACCTGGTTTAATTCATACAGTCAGTCAGACATCCGGTCCTCCGGCGCATGCTGCTCTGTCAGTCAGTCAGTCAGTCAGTCAGTTGGTCACTCAGTCCGTCTGTCAGTCAGGCAGTTGTTTGTCAGTCAGTCAGTCAGTCAGTCAGTCAGTTAGTCATACGGACAGTCAGTCAGTCAGTCAGTCAGTCAGTCAGTTAGTCTCACGGATAGTCAGTCAGTCAGTTAGTCAGTCAGTCAGTCAGTCAATCAGTCAGTCAGTCAGTCAGTCAGTCAGTCAGTTGGTCATTCAGTCAGTTTGTCAGTCAAGCAGTTATAGTGTCAGTCAGTCAGTCAGTCAGTCAGTCAGTCAGTCAGTCAGTCAGTCAGTCAGTCAGTCAGTCAGTCAGTCAGTCAGTCAGTCAGTCAGTCAGTCAGTCAGTCAGTTAGTTATACGGATAGTCAGTCAGTCAGTCAGTCAGTCAATCAGTCAGTCAGTCAGTTAGTCAGTTTGTCAGTCAAGCAGTTATAGAGTCAGTCAGTCAGTTAGTAAGGTCAGTCATGCATCGTTTAATTAATCATTCATTGGTCACAAATAAAATAATCCAACATAACTATGATTTGCATAAAATGTGATTACATAACTTAGCACAACCCTTTGTGATTAGAAATAGCATGTGGTAACAACCTGGCGGACGTTGTGTTCGTACTGGATGGGTCTGGAAGCATTTATGGACCAGACTTCACCAAGCAGCTGGACTTCGTTGAAAGCACCATTGAAACCTTCGACGTCGGTTTCAACAGGACCCACGTCGGAGTCCTCACCTTCTCAACGGACTACCGGATCATCTTTCATCTCGGAAAATACCACACGGATGCGGAACTCAAGAACGAAGTTAAAGGTCAACTGTGGATTCGTGCAGCAGAAATCGTTTATATAGCGACTTTTGTTAAACCTCTCACGCTTGACAACCAGGCTGAGGGCGAGAGGCGTAGATGCATAGACAGAGAGAAAAAAAAACGGAGAGAGAAGGGAAAAAATAAGGTGGTTGGGAGAGAATGAGAAAGAGGTGGATAAGGATAAAAAGAAAAGTTAGGGACAGATGCAGAGAGAGAGAGACAGACAGACAGACAGAGACAGACAGAGACAGAGACAGAGACAGAGACCAAGGCTGTATGATGATGAAGCATCGACCCCATGCATCTCAAGATGTTCCAGAGGTGGCAAAACTTTGAAATTGAGATAATAATGTCGTCGTCACAATACCGAAAGTGGACGAGAATCGTTGAGATGCGAATTATATGAGGGCGCTAATGCCCAATCTGACCCCTAATATGACCATTATTTAATCAAAGGCGTCCGATTCCTCTGGTCATCGTGGTCTGTTGAATGTTACTTGGACGCGCGAGAAAAGTTCTCTTAATTAGGCACTATTTCAAATGTTCCATTTACTGTAATTGTAATAACGACAATTTCTATAGCATCATCAGTTGCGATCTACTTCTGTATCTGAGTGAACAGCATCACATTGAATTGCATCACATTGTCAATCGCATCACATTGTCAAAAACATCTCATGAAAGAGTATCACATTGAATGACATCCCATTATGCTGGAGAGAGTCAGGTCTCATCTGGGCGCATCATTGGCTTCGAACGATTTCTTCGTGACCTTCATGTATTAAGTAACACACGATGTCCCCGCACATCCGCAATAACCATCTCCCGAATTTCTCGACAGCCTGATTGACGGAACCCGTTTAAAGAACTCTGCGACGCCTCAACAAATCCAATCCTCATTCCTCCTCTTCCACAAACCCATTCCTCATTCCTCCTCCTCCACATATCCATTCCTCATTCCTCCTGTTCTACTAATCCAATGATCATTCCTCCTCTCCACTAATCCAATCCTCATTCCTCCTCTTCCACAAATCCAGTCCATTCCTCTTCTTCCACAAATCCATTCCTCATTCCTCCTGTTCTACTAATCCATTCCTCATTCCTCCTCTTCCATAAATCCAGTCCTTATGCCTCCTCTTACATATATCCATTCCTCATTCCTCCTCTTCCACAAATCCAGTCCTTATTCCTCCTCTTCCACAAATCCAATCCTTATTCCTCCTTTCAACGAATCCAATCCTCATTCCTCCTCCTCCACAAATCAAATCCTGATTACCCCTCCTCCACAAATCCAATCCTCATTCCTTTCTTCTATCGCTCTATAAATCTCGAGATTACGAATCCCGCTGCTTGACTGTCTTGCAGGTATAGAGCAGATGAAAGGTCAGACGAACACCCACCTGGCGTTGAAGAGTCTGCGTGAGGAGATGCTCTCCAAGGAGCACGCTCGTCGCTGGGTCCCTCATGTGGCCATCGTCATCACGGACGGGGATTCCGACTACCAACAGAAGACGAAGGACGAGGCTCGTCTCTGCCACGATGAAAACATCCAGGTGTATGCCATCGGTGTCGGAAGCAAGGTGTCCCACGCGGAGTTGGAGGCTATCGCCAGCGCACCCGACATGATCCACACCGTTGATGACTACATGGCTCTCAAGGCTCTTCGTCTGGTTCTCGCCTCGAAGGCCTGCCAAAGTACGCAGCACTTTGCTAACAAAATGTATTCGCTATTAGAATAATTATAATAATATTATACATGTAAGTTCATTATGACATTACAGTAATAAAATATTAATATAAGATTATTATAAGGTTATTATGATATTACAGTTTTATAAAATATTATTGTAAAATATAAAATAATTATAATATTATTATGTTGTAATAGTATAATATTGTAATCGCCTTAATCGTGTTATACGTTGTCCATTTATTTGGTCTAATTTGTTTCTGATAAATTGGCGCTATATAAGTGCAATTACAATTTTGAAAATGAGACACTTAACGTTGGCGCATCTCGCGAATAATATGAAAAGAAAACATGTTGTAGTTAACGGTTAGCGGTAGGAGATTTTCCTCAGAAGGATATTTTTTGCGAACTAGCGCACAAATGCTCCCCGCGTATAAACATGTTGTGAGTGTCTGGCTGAAGGTCACGATGCTTGTCAGCAAAAAATGTTAGTCGCTAAGAGACATATCAAGTGTGCTTTGAAGAAATGAAGGCAGTGTACTTTAAAAAGATAAAACAAGTATAAAGTATATCGATAAATAACTGCATATGTATCTGTTATATAAAGAGTGATTAAAAGCATTAATGTTAATTATGCCTTGAAGGGATAAATGCAGCACACTCTTAAAAGATAAAACGAGTATGAGGAATGGATAAATAAATGAAGAATTATAGGTCTGCCATTTCAAGAGTGATTTAAGGCATTTAGTGTGCATGATAGTCCAGTGGTTAGCGTATTTGAATGAGAACCCAGAGGCGGGGTTCAAATCCCACAAGAATAGAAAGATTTCTGCCCCTCTTGCGCTGCCTAACCAACTCAATTGCTAATCGAGTACACTGGCCACGGTCAGCGGGAAGACCAGACGATGTGGGAGAGGACTGGCCACCCGCCCTCATATGCCGAGGCTAAGAAAACTGAAATCGTTGAGACTTGATGACCATATACCTACCAGGGCAGAAACGGCTGCTCTTCATCGAAAAGGTTTTCGACATGGTTGATTGGCTATGTGTGCAGTGGAGTATGAATGAATCTCATTCTTAGAGATGATTATATCTGTCTATGGTAGGTGATGATGATGATCATCAGTTGACCTTTTGAACTTTTTTGCAGCTCCGACGACACCCCCTCCGCCAACAACAACTACACCGCCGAAGATGATCGAAGGTAAGGACTCAGCAAAGACTTCTTCTTCCAGTCGACCTTTTGACCTCTACTGTTAAAGAATGAAGCCTATTTTTGTGTGCTATTGGTTGACAGACTGGAGGACGGATGGATGGAAGAACGGACAGACGAACGGAGGGATAAAAGTGGAGATTATAAGAATATTATATAATATAATATTCATATATAATTTATATATGGTGTGTATGTACTAGAAATGAGTGGATATCAGTGGATTTAAGTGGCTAAAAGTGGTTGTAAATGGATTTAGGTGGACAAAAAGTGTGCATATAAGTGGGTACAAATGGATGTATGCGCATAAAAGTGGATTATAAATATTGGTTTTATCAACCTCGTTGGATCAATATAATGTGATATAGTGTGGGAGGGAACTAAACGCCTTTAAAGAGACCATCAGACCATCAGGTCAATGCCTAATTTGAGTCGATACTTTTGTATGTTTCCCTCTTCTCTCTTTCTATCATCTCTCTGTCTCTGTCTGTCTCTTTCTGTCTTTCTGTCTCTCTCTGTCTCTTTCTGTATCTCTGTGTGTGTCTCTCTCTGTCACTCTCTTTGTATCCATCTCTACCTCTTTCTTTCTCCTTCTCCCTTATAACTCCATCCATCCGTTCATCCATCCACATAAGGTATATCAATACAATTGTCTTTGCGTGTGTATGATTGTATGCATTGTATATGTGTGTGTGTTTGTTATTACCAGGGTGCTCTGGTCATAAGGTGATGGACCACATCTGGTCAATCTCTGACCAGGCGGACGTCGTAGAGACGGATCTGACCATTGACTTCATCAAGAGCCTGACTCTGGACATGACCATCGATCCTAAAAACGTCCAAGTAGGATTGGCGCCGAGGTTCTGCGACGATGGCACGGAGATCAGACTGAAGGACCACGACACCAGAGAGGGATTCCTAGAGGAGCTCGAAACACGCCGACTCAGCGGTCTACGCACAGAACGAACCATCCAATACATCCGTAGACAGGGTAGGCACTAGGCACCTATACAGATACAGATACACGGAGACAAAGGAACGCAGACAATAAAGGAAAGAGAGCAGGGGGATGGACAGGTAGAGATGGAGAGGCAGAGATAGAGAGGGAGAAAAAGAGAGAGGCAGCGATAGAGAGGCAGAGAGAGAGAGACAGAGACAGAGACAGAGACAGAGACAGAGACAGAGACAGAGAGACACAGAGACAGAGACAGAGACAGAGCCAGAGAAAGATAGATAGATAGATAGATAGATAGATAGATAGATAGATAGATAGATAGATAGATAGATAGATAGATAGATAGATATATAGATAGATATATATATATATAGATATATATATATATATATAGAGAGAGAGAGAGAGAGAGAGAGAGAGAGAGAGAGAGAGATTCAGAGATAGAAAGGCAGAGAGAGAGAGAGAGAGAGAGAGAGAGAGAGAGAGAGAGAGAGAGAGGCAGCGATAGAGAGGCAGAGAGAAAGACAGAGACAGGGAAGCAGAGATGGAGAGGCAGAGCTCAATAGTAACTCCCAGATCACGGACACTGAGGCAAAAGGTTATGCCAGGAAAGAACAGACATAGTTGTATAAACAGTTTTTTTTTGTTTTTAATATTTTTTTCTTCATAAACGTCGTTTTTCCTTTTATTTTTATTTTTCGTCACGATTTTTCCCCGTTTTTTATTTTTTGTAGGTAACTTTATTTATTTATTTATTTACTGTCTGTTATTATTTGCTTGTTTAATTTTATTTTTGTCTGATATCCCTTACGTTGTCTCCGTCCTTTCAAGTATTCATCTATTTCCCTTTAAAAAAAATTTAATTATTCAATTTTAAATTATTTAATGTCACCAGTTGAGAAAGAAATAGCACAGTACAGGAAATAAACTTTTTAAAAGTTATTTGAATTTCAAAGTTATCCAAAATGCGAAATGTTGTCTTTGTACACAGTAATGTCCGCTTGACTGATAAACTGACTGATATTACTCCATATTAATTTCTTATATAGGCTAAAAGTAAAAATTGTAAGTACAATTTTTAATCAAGTACACTCTATACTTACCGGTACAAAGTTTAGTTTTTAATTATTTATGTCAGCATGGACTTAAGTGGACTTACGTTTACAATTTAAATTTGAAAAGATTTCAATATTTTTATTTTCTCAAATTCTTATTAAACCAAACATATGAAAAAGAAAAAATTGTTGTAGATTAATGTTACATGGTGTTTACTAATAAAGTAGAATTATTTGCTGATTAAAATTAAATTGTGTAAACAAGGTTTTTAATTTTAAAATGCAGTACAAGATGTAACCAAGTCAATTTTTTTATTTCTCCGTTTTTTCCCGTTTTCCCCGGTTTTTAATTGTTTTTATAAAAAACGACCTTTTTGCCGTTTTTTATTTTGTTTTTACCGTTTTTAACAACCATGAGAGCAGGCAAGCTGGGGATACCCTCATGTTGCCTACAGATATCAAGACAGAGTAAGGTATATAGAGAGGGGCAGTAACAGACAGATAGGGATAGATGTAGAGATAGACAGGCATGCATATAGTCAGCTATTCCTCATAATCTAATGTGGGGCGCGGTGGTATAGGGGTATGTTCGGTGCCTTGCAGCTGGAGGGTTGCGGGTTCGAATCCACCTCAAGCCGCCGCGTAGGGACCCTGGGCAAGTCCTTCACTCGCAATTGCTCATGCGCTTCGGCGTGAAACTCCGATTCAATTTCCGCGCTGTAGTCGGGAGCGCCTCTGAGTAGAAATCTTGAATGGGCGCTATAACAAGTGCTCATACATAACCATAATAATTATTATGCTTGTCCATTGTTTTCATAGGCCACAGTTCTTCGAACGGAGGTCGTTCGGAAGCTGTTAAATTTGCCACCCTGATCGTCGACAATCGACTGGAGAACTGGGAGCAGGCTCTGGAAGAGGCGAAACGGGCCAAGGACGAGAACATCCGTTTGCTGGTCATTGGAGTTGGAGACAGGGTCCAGCAGGACCAACTGCGTCAGCTCTGTTCGTTCGAGAAAGACTACTTATACGTAAGAAACTACTCGGAACTGGCCGACCTCAAGAGCAAGCTCATACAGACCATCTGCGAGGGTAAGGCCAACAACTGCCTGTCTGTCTCTCCCTCTCCGTCTCTCCGTCTCCGTCTCTCTGTCTCTCTATCTATCTCCATCTGTATCTGTATCTGTCCATCTGTTTTTTTGTATGTCTGTCTGTCTGTCTGTCTGGCTGGCTGGCTGGCTATCTGTCTGTCTGTCTGTCTACCTACCTCCCTACCTACCTACCTACCTACCTACCTACCTACCTACCTACCTACCTACCTACCTACCTACCTACCTACCTGCCTGCCTGCCTACCTACCTACCTACCTACCTATCTATATATCTATCTATCTATCTATCTATCTATCTATCTATCTATCTATCTATCTATCTATCTATCTATCTATCTATCTATCTATCTATCTATCTATCTATCTATCTATCTATCTATCTATCTATCTATCTATCTATCTATCTATCTATCTATCTATCTATCTATCTATCTATCTATCTATCTATCTATCTATCTATATCTATCTATCTATCTATCTATCTATCTATCTATCTATCTATCTATCTATCTATCTATCTATCTATCTATCTATCTATCTATCTATCTATCTATCTATCTATCTATCTATCTATCTATCTATCTATCTATCTATCTATCTATCTATCTATCTATCTATCTATCTATCTATCTATCTATCTATCTATCTATCTATCTATCTATCTATCTATCTATCTATCTATCTATCTATCTATCTATCTATCTATCTATCTATCTATCTATCTATCTATCTATCTATCTATCTATCTATCTATCTATCTATCTATCTATCTATCTATCTATCTATCTATCTATCTATCTATCTATCTATCTATCTATCTATCTATCTATCTATCTATCTATCTATCTATCTATCTATCTATCTATCTATCTATCTATCTATCTATCTATTTATGTCTCCCCTCTGAAGTGTAATTGCAATTTTGAAATTGCAAATTGTTATTGAAAATTTATATAGCGCCTCTCAACGACCAGAGGCGCTCAGTGCGCATGCCCAAGCGATGTAAAATGTAAGAGAAAGTTAATCTGTTATTAAACGCATTGCGTTAAGATAATATATGCCTTCATAAACAAGTGACGAATGGAGGTTCGAAAGAGCTGTCGTCTTGAGAGGAGCCAAGAACAGTGGCAAATCAACGGCGTATTCTCATTGAAGGATAGAGACCTACAATATAAGGGCAACGATTACTTCGACAATGTATATTTACTATGGGCAACCGTTATCAGGTAGCGAGCACCAGCTAAGAGATGGATCATCGGATAGAATTGGGAGTGGTTTTTCACTGCTTATTCTTCAACGCAGACTGCAATGTACGCCGGGCCCTTAATCAGCCAGTCAGTCAATCAGTCGTTGAGTCAGTCAGTTGGTTAGCCAGTCAGTTAGCCAGTCAGTCAGTCAGCCAGTCAGTCGATTATTCAGTCAGTCAGCCAGTCAGTTAACCAGCCAGTCAGTCACACAGACTCTATTGACGGCCTTAAACGTCGTCTATTGATCTCCCGTTCCGTAAATTCCAACAGAAAAGACTCAATTCACATAGCACCGCATATTATTTGTTAGTTTGTTTACTCCAAGTTCTTGTCGTTCACTTTTAATCTAATTCGATTTTTCAAACTTTCAGGGATAACCGGCAAAAAAGTCGCAGTGCGTGACTACGTTGAGTGGTACTTCGACTGAATCGGAAACGACCCTGAAAGAAGTCACAGTTTATCTGTAGCATTTTAATCTGTAGCATTAGTACTCTATAACAATCGTATCCATATTATTATTACAAGACTACCTAAACACATGTGTTACAGTATTCAAGACACCCTATAATTATTCACTCGTTTTAAGTACTGGAACATCCAAGATCATCATCGTCGTCATCATCATCATCCTCCACAACATATTTTGTACCGTTTTTAAATGAAGTAGCTACGATAGCACAGTGCCAATACGTCTACCTATCCCCTAATCGTATGGTCACCTACAACCGTTGGACATTTCGACAATTTCGCTCTGACTTCTTTGGCGTATTGAAATCTCATCGAATCGGGTGCTATTGTTATAGGCTAATATATCCTTGCATGGTTTTGTAAGTCTCATTGGTTACATCTGTACGCTTGTCAACGTATACACCTACGTATATATATATATATATATATATATATATATATATATATATATATATATATATATATATATATATATATGTTTAGCTGTAAATACAACTTTAATTATCGATCATAATCATTGTTTGTTTCGAGATTTCTTAGATAAAAATGTTTCAAAGTAACTAATTCCAGAGACCACGTGACATAATAAGAAATCTGATTCACATCATTTCCACAGACATAAACTAGGTCTACATACCCTCTCTCTCTCTGTCTCCCTCTGTCTCTGTCTGTCTCTGTCTCTGTCTGTCTGTCTCTATATCTTTCACATACACACACACACACAAAAGCACACACACACACACACACTCTCTCTCTCTCTCTCTCTCTCTCTCTCTCTCTCTCTCTCTATGTCTCCCTGTCTCTCTGTCTCTCTGTCTCTCTTTCTGTCTGTCAGTCTCTCTCTCTGTCTCTCTCTGTCTCTCTCTGTCTCTCTCTCTGTCACTCTCTGTCTCTTTCTGTCGCTCTCTCTGGACGTCTCCCTCCCTCACCTTAGTCCGCATATTTGGCATTACCTGTCCCCAACTCTCCCTTCATATGTCCGCACTCCAACGTACAACAAATTCTGGATGCAATAATTAATAACTTCTATAGCGCCGGTGTCTAATACACAAAGCAGCGCACCACAACCAAGCGTGAATCAGGTCAACTTACAGAAGATTCATTTGCTAGTACAGAGAGAGAGAGGCACTCTATGGTCGATTACCAATTAGTCTATTGGAAAATGGTCAGTCTTAGGTTGAGAATGAAATGGTCAGTATTCCCACTCATTCATTGTTTTAAAATTCCCTTATACTTTTTTTTACCGGCGCCTTATCCACTACACCGGTCCCTTTCCACCTATTCATTTTTCTATCGAAAAGTTCAGTTCAATAAAGTGAATATGCTTACGAACACGATCTTAATTGCTCTGCAAAATACCCAATACCAAATGTGGTTCACATCTGTGAGAAACACAAATAAGTCAATCTTACATTACAACTGACAAACAAAAAGTGTTGTCCTCAGTAACATTTTTTCCCTGACAAACTACGAAATTCTCTCACTTTCCAGACACTTCTGAAATGTTCTGACTGTCCAGGTGTTGGCAACCCTGATGATAATTATATAAGCGACTGAGCAGAACGGACAGATACAGGGTGAGAGAGTTCCATTTAAATCAAGGTCCAGCAACCGAAAAGTCTCCCCATTCCCCATGATGTATGACCAGAGAAAGCCAATCAGACGACATCATTGAATGAGGACTATGAAAGTGTTGCCTGTGGGCAATGGTGAGCAAAGTCTTACATCTTGGTTTACTGTCCTGAATTAACAACTTTATAAACTAATCCACAGTTTTTTTCACCACTTAAACTTCATTGAAAAGACTCTGCCAACATTAGAAAAACACTCGCTCTCGGTCGACTCCTTCTTCCTGGCACTGCATGTCCTTAAAGCCAAGACCAGAAACAGTTACTAACGACATAGGACGATTAATAATTATAAGCCACACGTCACAGTCCTTCACAGATTTACTGTTAACTGTTATTAAGAATAGAGCATTCATCAGTTAACAAACATTGCTCAGATGACTAGAAGACTCGCCACATGCTGGCTCGCGCACATCCACAGAACCCATCCACCAGGTTTCCACATAGACTTGACACATGACAGGAAGTTCAGACTTACTGAAGCAATCAAGGACAAAGAACAACGATAAGCAATGTGGTACACAACCGGACTTCGGGACTTGTCCACGGGACCTTAACATTCGATGAGGTCTGAGACTTCCTGCCCAGGCCCAGACTACGAATTATATAGGTAAGTCTGGAGACCGCATCGAGATCAAGACCGAGACGTTGAGACCAACACCACCATCCATGTTCTCTGTGTATATCGATAATATACACTGTGTCCACGATAAAGTAGAACACTAGACTTTGTGAAATATCTTGGTCAATTGTAGTATTATAGGTACTAAATTTGGTGCACATGAACTTCAGTCTATTCTATCTATACTCTGCAAATGTTATTACAATTGATGCAACGGTTACGAGGATATACCCTTATGAAATTGGGTGGTTCAGGAACCAAGTTACCGAACAGTGAAACGCATAGAATGACGTCATTTTTCTGGCTACCGCAGAGGATACATGGCTGTTGTTTATAAGCGTCATTTTCGGAAACAGTTACACTACGAGACCTGTTTTACGTAACAGTAGTTGGTTGTAAAGAAATGGTTTTCAGCGCAGAGGACAAGATTTTAATCAAGGAGTTGAGAGAGACGAAGGGTATGGCGCAAGGAGACTCATTACAGAATTTCCAATGAAAAATTGGTCCCTAGCTGGTGTCAGCAAGCTGTTAAAAAGATTGCCACAACCGGATCAGTTGCAAGGAAACCACGAGATCGGGCGTTACGAACGCAAACAAATATCAATGTTGTCGAAGAACTGGTGCTGAGTCAGGATGATCAGCCGCGCACGCATCTGTCGATGCGTTTTACTGTTCGGTAACTTGGTTCCTGAACCACCCAATTTCATAAGGGTATATCCTCGTAACCATTGCATCAATTGTAATAAAATTTGCAGAGTATAGATAGAATAGACTGACGTTCATGTGCACCAAATTTAGTACCTATAATACTACAATTGATCAAGATATTTCACAAAGTCTAGTGTTCTACTTTATAATAAATAATAATAATAATAATAAACTTTTCTTTATTAAGCGCCTGACAAACGCACTGCGCTGTACATTTACATGTTATGCAATTGAACAATCTTAACTAGTTAACTACTAACAGAACAGACAGCCTGCAATACAACGGCGCTAATAGCAGCCTACAAAGCATATCCGCCCTACGGGGCTCGAACTCGGTACCTCTCGCTCTCTTCGCCAGATGTTATCCAACGCGCCACCGGGCCACAGTGTAGGTCTAATGTAAATTATTAGTCTATGTAATTATTATCACAGACTGGTATGTAGTAATGGGGGCCCGATAAGCGCATTGGGTAACATCTGGCGTAGAGAGCGAGAGGTACCGAGTCCGAGTCCCGTAGGGCGGATATGCTTTGTAGGCTGCTATTAGCGCCGTTGTATTGCAGGCTGTCTGTTCTGTTAGTAGTTAAGATTTAAATTGCATAACATGTAAATGTACAGCGCAGTGCGTTTGTCAGGCGCTCAATAAAGAAAAGATTATTGTTATTAGGCCTATTATTATTATTATTATTATTATTATTATTATTATTATTATTATTATTATTATTATTATTATTATTATTATTATTATTATTATTATTATTATTATTATTATTATTATTATTATTATTATTATTATTATTATTATTATAAATAGTAATCGTAAGCTTCAAAATTCTAAAGCGCTGCTTTAAGCGCAAAGCATCAGCTAAGCGCAAAGCATCAGCTTATTCATGAGAATGGAGAGGTTCTGACAGTAAACTCTTCTGAACCATTGAAAGCCCATGCTATTTACCTAATTTTAGTTCATAATTAATTTACTTTCTTATAAATTAAAATTACGATAATGGCTTTTTATTCAATACAATTTCAGTGGCAAGATACGAAGTTAGGTATACAAATCTGTAAGACATTAATTAGGCTATCTTCCGTACAATCAAGTATAATAAAATTCACGCAGTGGATTCACTTAGAAAAAGTTATCGAGGATCGGTTTCTTGAACAATCATGAATCCAACCAAACCACAGCTCAAAACAATTTTTGGCTTACTTACTTTTACGCTGGATGGCAGGCGAAGACCAACTGAATTACAATTGAGCCTCGTCGAGGCGCCACATTTCGCCATCTGGTGACTGGTTGTTTCATAACCAGAGTCTTCTACAGACGGCGTAGCGTTGCACGTACGAATGTAATGTGGGAGTTAAATAAAACTCGTAGAATTTGTTTTATTCGAATTTATGAATGAATTCTGGCATGCGGAATTGAGTTTAACATCAAATTGTGTGCGATCACAGTAGCATCATGACGTCTGCGTGCTATCATATGTCGGAGTATATTTTAGTGGTAATAATTTCGTGCCTGTGCCTCGACACCCTTGGTCTCTGGTTACCTAGGCCGATTGTGAAGGCCTACGATGAACCTGATACAGGAGACCAGTGCAACAGAGAACCAGCGTTCAGTAGGGAATCACACAAAACTTCTGGAGATCAAGGATTTCGGATCCGGATTGTAGGACGCGATGAACGCTATACTCCACAACACGTCTACACAGGTGGGATTTAATTGATGCCTGGTGCCAAACTTACGAATGTATATTGTATTAGGCCCTACAGCATGGGCAGAATTCACAACACGTTTAAATACGTTCTTTCTCTAATGATGCAGCTGTGCTACATGCCTACATCCAGACACTTTGTTTGGCTATCATAAATACAGCGAGTGAACCTCATATACACTGTATAGGCTCCTTTATTGTCTGATAAATACATGTATGAGCATTCTGGCTGCAATAGTCTCTGATGCCACGAGACTTTGATTTAGATCGTGTATAGCCTATGTGATGGTCTTAGGTGCTGCTTACATGATTAATTTATGGGAACTTTGAAATTGCTTGTCATGGCTCGGCCGCCTAAGGCTTTTGACTCAGTTCACTTGGTGAAGAATTAATTGTTTCTGGTTTAATGGGTTAACTGTGTGAACTTAAAATGGATTCGGTCTAGCGACGTTTAAGTTATCATAGAAAGGATATTTTGCTGAGTTTCAAATAAATACACAGCGTAGACGTGTGCGCCACAAATAAATAATTTATGGAATAATAAAAAGTAGCCCTATATGGCAGCCATGGGTATGATGTGCAGTAGCGACTTCATTTTCTTAGCCTCGGCAGATGAGGGCGGGTGGCCAGTCATTTCCCTCGCCATCTTATCTTCCCACCGACAGTGAACGGTCAGTGTATCTATTATAGCTGAGTTGGTTAGGTGCGGAGGTGGGACCTCCGACCTCTCGATTGACAGTACAACACGCTGACCACTACACTATAACAAGCACCTCTACCCATAGTCATAACAGACAATAATTATTATGATCCATTGTTATATCCTTTCATGATCTCATAGTTTACTGCAATCTGTATGTGTGCGTGTGTGTATGTATGTATTGCAGATTGCCGTATGTATGTACGTACGTACGTACGTATGTATGTATGTATGTATGTATGTATGTATGTATGTACGTACGTACGTACGTATTGTATTGTATTGTATTTGAACACTTGTTATAGCGCCTCTACCAGATTTTCCTATTCAGAGGCGCTCCCGACTACTGCTGTAGTCGGAGTTTCACGCCGAAGCGCATGAGCAATTGCGAGTGAAGAACTTGCCCAGGGTCCCTACGCGACGGCTTTGAGGTGGATTCCAACCCGCAACCCTCCAGCTGCAAGGCACCGAACATACCCCAAACCACCGCGCCCAGTATATTGTGTTGTGTTGTGTGTTGTATTGTACTCCACGTTTATAATGCGACCGAGCCACCCGCAGTAAAGATCCGAGAAATTAATCTCTGATAAACCGACCCGACCGGGAAGCGAACCCGGGGCGCCGAAGCGGAGAGCGGGGACCAACCCACTCAGCCACTCAGGATCCTTACGTACGTAAGTATGTACGTACGTACGTACGTACGTATGTATGTATGTATGTATGTATGTATGTATGTATGTATGTATGTATGTATGTATGTATGTATGTATGTATGACATACATACATACATCGTGAATGTATGTATGTATGTATGTTTGTGTATGTGGGAGTGTGCATTGGTGGATACATGTATGTACGTATGTATCTAAAATATCTGTGTGCACTTAGTTTCGGTTAATAATAATGATGGTTATTGAGTCTTGTTGAATCACTCGCTCCCTTGACTGCTTGCTCCCTTGTTCTTTCAGTCAGCTTTTCCCCTTTGTCCGTGCCTCTTCTTTTTCTATTCCATCAAACACTGACCCAGTTTCTTTCCCGCCTTTGTCTCCATCCATACAATTCTCCTGCACCCTGCGTATCACTCCATCTCCTATCTTCCCGTTCAGCCGCACTTTTGCGCTTTCACCATCCACATCCGCCTTCCGTTCCCAGGGAAAATAGGGCGCACTTTCCTCGGCAGCACTCCAAGCGCCTCCCAGGGGATCTCCTTTATAGACTGGCGACCTCTCCCGCACACCAGGTGAGCTGATTGTCGTTGTGGATCGCGAGTGAGACGCCCAATGAATACGAGGAGCAGTATATATGGCTCTCCTATAATACGTGCCTGCTATTATCACCGCCCGCCTAATAACTACTTGGCAATCCGTGATTCATTTTACACCTGTTGGCTCATTAGCGCCTCTGTTCACCTGTTGGCTAGTATAGCCGGCTTTGTACGAGAACAGCTGGCTTTTAAGTCCCGCTTTTGGTGTCTCCTTCCATCTCTCTGTCAGTCTGTTTGGATGCTTGGCTGTTTGTTGCAATGGCATTTTTTCCTTGCATGTCACTTTGGGTTTTGCAACCTTTGTTTTACTGCATCTTTCCTTGCCATTTTGTTGTAGGGGCCTACCTTTGATGACATGCTTATATATATATATATATATTATAATATGTATAATATATGTTTATGTAATGTATAGGTATACAAAACTATACACCTGTCTTTCTGTATGTGTTTCTGTCTGTCTGTCTATGACTTTTGGCTGTGTATATTTGTCATCAGTTTCTCTGTGAGTATTTCTCTGTGTCTGTCTGTATACGTATATATGTCTGCATGTACTTAAATTTGTCTGTCTCTGTCAATTTGGTTATATATGTCTGTGTTTGTGCATCTACTTGTCTGCCTGACTCTCTGTGTTGGTATGCATGCATGCATGACTGTCTGACTGTGTGGCTCATTAGTGGCCCAAACTAGAGCTGCAATGGTAGCGGTCTGTTTGCCTTTGTTCTGTCTTTCCTGTTACTCATCGGGATTCTTCCTCTCTAAGTCCGCCTCTGCCATGATTTCTAATTAGTAGTATCAATTATTTAAAATGTCCAGCGTCTAATTGGCTCTTCTTCTGCAGTCGTCTGTAATGTAAATGAACTGAGTTACCCCATTTTTAAATTGTGTGAAGCCTCATATTTCATATTCCGTCTATCTCTGCATTGCCTTCTCAGTTTATCTTTCAGTTTTGCTGCGTATGTTCATCAACGTACGTATGTACGTATGTGCATACGTATGTATATGTGTATTTATGTATGTATGTATGTATGTATGTATATGTTTGTATGTATGTATGTATGTATGTATGTATGTATGTATGTATGTATGTAAGTATGTATGTATGTATGTATTTATGTATTTATGTATGTGTGTGTATGTATGCCGGTATGTATGTATGTATGTATGTACGTATGTGTGTGTATGTATGCATGTATGTATGTATGTATGTATGTACGTATGTACGTATGTACGTATGTATGTGTGTATGTATGTATGTATGTATGTATGTATGTATGTATGTATGTATGTATGTATGTATGTATGTATGTATGTATGTATGTATGCATGTATGTATCTACGTATGTACGTACGTATGTATGTATGTATGTATGTATGTATGTATGTATGTATGTATGTATGTATGTATGTATGTATGTATATATGTATGTATGTATGTATGTATGTATGTATGTATATATGTATGTATGCATGTATGTATCTACGTATGTACGTACGTATGTATGTGTCTATGTATGTATGTATGTATCTATACGTATGTACGTACGTATGTATGTGTCTATGTATGTATGTATATATGTGTATGTATGTACTTGAGTAGCAGGACATTTCCCGAATCTATAAGAACCACTGGACGTGTTCCAAACATCCTCCTATCGTTTTCTCTGCTGCTGTCTTTTCAACACCTAATCCTATGAACGATGTTTGTTGGTTTATCCGGATGTTCTTCTCCGGGCATTAAGTCCCTCGTGTGTTGCCTTTTGTGGAGAGAGCTCCAGTCGACGACGACATTGGAGACACTTAATAGACGATATATTCTGAATGGTCGGCCATTAATCAAACGTGGAATTTGCCGACTGACTGGTTGCTTCCCTGCGCTAATCAACGCCCAGGGCGAGCTAGGCAGGTGTTACCCACTGCAGGGTGCGTTCGGTTGTGTATTGGAGCACGCTCAGAGCTGCTCTCCAAGCGATTGGCAATTGTGATTGAAGACTTGCTTTGTGCATGTAATAATAATTATTATGGAACTGTGGCACGTGATGACCGAGTATTTACTTATTTCACAGCTGTCACCTGAATACGAATTTCGGACGTGAAGTCGAGATTTGGTTGGTTGTCGAGTTGTACTAAACCTTAGTGGTCATCTTCTAACAGAAAGGATTCCAATAATACATACATAAATACATGAATACATAAAAAATACATACATAAATACATGCATACATATATACATACATACATACATGCACGTACATACATACATGTATAATTCAGCATATACATACGCATACATACAGGAGTCTACACATGTACAGGGTTGTACACACATGCGTCCGTCCACGCATACATCCATGCTCGCATCTCCTTAAATGCAATGCCCAAACTTCTTTAATACTTCCGACTATTCACATTTTTCCAACTGAAAAAAGTAAACAAGACTACTAATATGAACAAATAACTAATAAGTAATTACTAACTAGCAATAAATATTAAAAATACTATGAAATAGATAAACAATGCATAATGTTATTTTCATATTTTGTCAGTACTTTTTGGGGAATACATTTAATCACAATTAACTATTAGTTAATCGTTAAACACTTAAATAGTTAACTATGAAAAAATTTCATCGTTAACAACCCTCATCTTTACATAACTAGTAAGGCTTCAAGAGGTTTTGAGAAGCTGAATGTTTGAAACGCGAATCCTGCCAGTGTTTCCACGGTGTGACCAAATGCTCCGAGTGTGCTCCAGCTGCGCTCTGGAACATGGCGCCCTTTCAGTGTCTATTATAACGCTGCATGGAACATCGATGTGAGCTGCGCTCGCAGATACATACCCGACTGCTTCGAAACGCTTAACATTGGCGCCCAGGCGCTATTTACGCCTCACCTGCGCTGGCCAGAGCATCTGCGCTTGGCTGGCTCTGACTATTCGTCAGAGGGGAAGGGGAATCCCCTTTTGTGCCGGTCTGAGTCATGTAACACCTGTAATCAGCCATCGGCGATGATTATGACAAATTAAGCCAGGGCACACCGCTTCCACTAAACATACCTCCTTCCTATTGTACCCCTTCATTCTACCATTCTTCCATTCTAAATAGCACGCCCGCTTACTCATCCCATAAAATACCTTTCGAATTATAAAGGAGACACGTCGGCTATATCAGACAAGAGTCACTCGCCTCTTCTTTGTTAACTCGAGATTTCTACAGCGCCCGAAAGAGCTAAGCTTCGGGAGACACCATGTTCTCTGGGGGGAACGGACATTGTCCCCCTGGACATTGTCCCCCCCGGACATTGTCCCCCCTGGACATTGTCCCCCCGATTTTGCGTAGGACATTATCCCCCCTGGACATTGTCCCCCCTCTGTGTAAAATAGCCTATAGTCTGCATGTCATTGATAAACCTTAGTTGCCGTTTTTGGGTAAACTTGCGCTTTAGGGGTCCCGAATAATGACACCCATATTCGAGGGAGTATGTATTATAATCAGCCTAGTTCAATGGAAGAAGTTTAGCACTAATGGCGTCGTGAGGGTCGGTTAGGGTCAGGTTAAGCGTCGTGAGGGTCGGTTAGGGTCAGGGTTAGGGTTTGTGTTGTCATTAGAAATCTAAATCAAACTTCCATTTAGGCCAACAATTTAGGCCAACAATTATGTTCAGCATTTTCCTGCATTTCCGCAAGAATATTATACGATTATATCTTAGACTGGAGGGGGACAATGTCCTACCCTGGGGGGGACAATGTCCAGGGGGGACAATGTCCGGGGGGACAATGTCCGGGGGACAATGTCCAGGGGGGACAATGTCCTACACCCGTTCTCTGGCGCTCAGGGCCGCATTAAGGTGGGTGCTAAGGGTGCTGCAGCACCCGGGGCCGCAGTTTGAGGGGCCCGCATTTTCGGAACCGGAAGTGAAGAGATTTTTTAATAGGCCCTATGCTTGTTATAAACTTACTGTTAAATCTAGCGAAAATGCTGCTACATAAATAGGCTAAATACGAGGTAATAATTAATTTAATTATTTATAGTTATTCGACATAAATAAGTATACGAAGTCATAATTAGTTTAATTAGGCCTACTTATAGCTGTTTACCTAACACTAATCATTGCGTGTCCAACTGTCCATATAGTAATGTAACGTTAATTGTGCATAGTGTCTTTAGGCAGTAACTACAATCTAGTAAGCATGTTACAAATATGTGCGTGGTGAACCGGTAGTTGTCAGAGGGGGCCTTTGGGAGGTAAACACAATATCACAGCCCCCGGGCCCGCACTATAGCCTTAATGCGGCCCTGCTGGCGCTCAGTCAAAACAAAATTCATCGGTAGGTGAGGTCAGATTCGGTTCCAGATGAAGATTCAAGAGTAAGACAGGGCAGACAGAAGTCTACGGTGGATGGTGTTAAGAATTGGAACGACGTGGGAATAAGAGGAATAGAACGAATCAGGATAGAGTTTGTGGAAAATGAGTGTCCAGTGTTGAATGAAAGATCTGCACAGGAAATGGAAGAGGTTCAGCTTTGATTGGTCCCATAGGATGGATTGTCGTGGTCTTGAGTAGTATGCGCTCGTGAATAAGCTGGTGCCCTGCGCTTGGCTTTCGAGTGGCGCTTTAGAAGTTTGGAGATTACGATTACGATTATGTAATGGATGTGGGTCATGTGGCAATCGTCGAGGCGGTTTTGAAGTCAAGCATATGGTGGATTCTGCGAAGGTGACCAAGAAGCAAGAGTGGGAAAGGTGGATGACATGATCGGAGACAACGTACGAAGAGCGTAAACGTGTTAATCTGAATTCAGTAGTTGGAGTAGAAATAACAAAACACTTTATATTGTAGCGGATATTTAAACCCACAAACTTTCGATGGACAGCCCAGTACTTTAGCCAAAAGACATTCTCGCGTCTTCTACTAACCTTGCTTTGTATACGAATCCGGCGTTCTGCCCCTCTTTTCTTTTACCCCAACTTCTACCCCTTATCCGTTCTAATCACCCTTCATTCTAATATCCATCATTCCCAGCCTCCTATGTTTTAATTCCCCTCCCCCCCATCTGGCAGGAGCACAGAAGCCAATCTCAAATTACGTGTCATGGGGTTACCCCGAGGTCAGGTTGCCCCCAGCAGCGACATGGGGCTTGAGAAATGGGTTTCCTTTGTAGCGACTTCACCCTGTGATCGTGTGACACCCAATACCCTTGCTGGGCAAGGGTAGGTTAGCGTTGCGGAAAACCCGTTGCATAGGACTGTTCAGTGAAATAACCGACTACGTTATTGATGTCCTATGAAACCTGTTTTCATCGACGGTACATCTGGATACTTTGTATACATATATCATATCTCTCAGAATGACCATTCAGAGCGCCTCTGAATAGTTATTCTGAGAGAGGCGCTATATAAATCTTTAGATACGATACGATATATCTATATCTATCTCTATATATTATATACATACATATATGAATAAGTATATTTAAACTATAAGTAGTTATAGTCATGACATATATTGTATAGGCCTACATAATTATGTTATATATGCTTATGGGTGCAAGGTAATGTAATGGTTAGCGTGCTGAACTATCAACCAAGAGTTTGGGAGTTCAATTCCTCACCACAGCATAGATTTGTTTTGAGATAGCGGCACTAAATGTTTCCTCTGGCCAGCTCAGCCATGATGCGTACACTGACCGTACGTTGTTAATGGGAAGCTGAGATGGTGAGGGAGAGGACTAGTCATCCAGCTTCACATGCTAATGCCAAGAAAATAAAGTCTCTAACGGTTCTTACACACGGCTGGCTGTTTCTCGGGCTAGCTAGGCTAAGCATGAACATAAGTGATAACTGATAAGTAATTCTGCTGCTTCATTTAGGCCAGGGTACGATCTGTTTCTTATTGCTGATTCTCCAAAGTTTCAGTTCAGATCGTTGGAGTCTAGTGTATCTAGACTGGCTTTTCCACTGGATTTAGCTTTTGAAATGCGCTTTTGCTTGCGAGCAATTATTGATACGTTATACATTGTATTGTATTTATTGTATTTAAGCATTTGTAAAGCGCCTCTAGTAGGGTGAACCGTTCAGAAGCGCTCCCAGTGCGCTAGACCCCGCGAAAAGAAGCAGGTTTTGAGAAAAGAGAAGGAAGAAGAGAGACTGCTAGATAGAATTGTAGAGCGAACAGAAGGAGAAAGAGCATTATTATATAGGGCTCTATAGGAGTTAAGAGATTGGGCTAGACTAGATTAGTTATTTTCAGAATTGCACTACCATGGCTGAACACGAGTTAATATTCTTATGGCTTCTTCACCATGAGAGTTGATTGATTGGTTGATTGATTGATTGATTGATTGATCGATTGATGCTCTTTCCATCGATTTCCTTGTTTCGTTCTTACACGGACGATGCATCTTTCGATCATCGATGCTCAGATCATCGGTGACATTTCAGCGTCCAGAGGGATTCGTCTTCCCTCTCCACTTAGACTCCCAGTCGACTTCGCTGCCTTTGACTTCAGCCGATGTCGTATTCTGTTCCTCGAATCGACACAACCGATCTCTCCAAGTCTTTGTTCTGACCGGTCATTCATCTGTCCCTCTCCCTCTGTCTACAGCGGGGGACGTGCTTTCATCTTGTCCCTTCTGCAAAGGCCAAGAATCGCCTCTGTTGGCTGTCCATTGTTGCTTCGTTCAATTGCAACGTATATACAAGCCACTGCTTTGTTTAACCCTTTACGTGTGCACACGGCTGTTGTCGGTTACGTTAAACGGGCAAGCTATCTACCAACGAGGAGCGAGTAACCGAGGAATTTTTCGCGCCGTTTGCGAAACAAAAAACGAAGAATCCGCGATGACTCACTCAACCGTCAATTGTGCGGCGACATTGAATTTTTTGCGCGGAAGGATTACTCATTCGCCTAATGATTTTCCAAGAATCCATTTTATCCCAGGTGGGCTGCGCCCATCCATGCGGCCGTTCGCTCCTCCTTTGTAATTATTCCCAGGGAGAGCGGAAAAATAATTAATAGCCCCCGGTTTTTTGTCGCCCATGGTGATCGATTGGCAGGGGGTAATTTCTGCCTCGGCCATCTGTTTGACCCTCCCCAGGGTGAGTGTTCTACGGTGAAAAGCCTCGTCACTGCCGATTCCCTCTCCTCAATGGATGGGGTGACGCTGCCTCCCGCTCCACGCTGAGCTTTTACGGGGTAATCTGATAAGGGTATGATTAAGTCGACTTAACTGGATTAGGAATATGACCAGGTCTGTTATTAGGATTATGGCTGGGCATTAGGGTGGGCCAAAACAAAAAAAGGTGGAAATGTTTGGCTCCACAAGGCTGCCCTTGTTACACATGAAAATATAACCCTGTATGCAAAATTTTGGACAGATTGAACTATATTTAGAGGTCGCGCCTTTTGCACACTTTTACACTATATAGTACGAAACGTCAAAAGACATGTATCATTTTGAATTTCAAGGCAATTATTACTTTGAACGTTGAATAGCCTAATAAAATATATATACCGCAGTGTTACTGCTTATCAGAGTGTATTAAAAGCAAGTAATTTGTAATTCAATATAATTTTTCATAATTAAAGTAGTTTTCCAGTCTGCATAAATATCCGTCATTGAAGTGCCGGAAAACGCGAAGACCGCGATTATTTCATTTTGCTCTTGTAGGAAAAGATATCATTGTGCGATGACTGGAGACAAGTTGAAGCAAGTATTGTATCTGTGACTCATCCTTAGTTAGTACATCATTGTGAGACTAGATCAGAGCCACTCCACGTTCTGCACAGTCATTGACTACATCAAAAGTTTGACATTAGGCTTCATCGATTGGAATGTAGGGTTCAATGGTCAGAGAGCAGATAGCTTCGATAGGAAAGTTTTGGCTTGTTCTTGACCCTGGATAGTAAGAAGACCAAGCAGTTTTAAAGAACTCCTTGTGACAGACGCCTCCAGTGTAGTGTGGTGGTCAAAGGATCTCCTGTCCAGCCGTTTCGTGGATAGCTGATTAGGTGGGTAAGTAAGGTTTTCACCATAGTGGCCTTGATGTTTCACTGTTCTCTCATCAAGCAAAGCAAGTGGCACAGGGTGCACGGTGAAATACCAGAGAAGACGACTGAATGCCTCCACTGCTTTTTATTTTATGACACGGTCTGAGTGTTCAAGAAACTATGCAAGAAGCTTCAAATCATTGAATTGTAACAACACTACTTAGTTGCAATTGGTCGGCTACTTATTCTTACTTTCGAACTGCCGCTTGAGCGCCGCTGAAATTCTTGTGAGTCTCTCTGTTCGTCAAGATTTTGGCAACAAACTTGAAAGATCTTGTTTCTCATTTTTAGAAAGAGCTTGTCCTCTTGACTTGACAACATCAAAGTCATTGCATCTTTCCGTGAGATGTCAATTAGTTAATTTAAATCGACCTTAAACTGTCCCTCTTTGAGTCGGCAGAAATCTTGAATTTAAGTCTATTCTTCTTCAGCAGACTGTAACCGTCATACGACTTCCGCAGCTAGCTTGGTAGTCCAGACCCAAGAATGTCCTTGTTAGGCATCCCTACAGCCAAAATTGTGGAGAACTCCTGGTTGATGCCATGATAGCTGCTGTTTTTGCTACATATAAGCGTTTATTATAAAAAGTGAAAAGGCATGCGTTGTATTTCACAGTTAAGGAGTGCTTCACAAATAAAAAATACTTTAATCATGCAAATTTAGCGGTATGAAGAGCAATAGTGAACAATCCAATTGTAAATTAAACGAATTGTTATGAAAACTTTAGTCTATAAGTTAGCATGCTAGATTTATAGATTAGGCCTACCTCTAATTCAGCAACCATTTTCTAAAGACAATTAGAACTTGAAAACAAGCTTTTTTATTTGTAAGTAAGCTTATTGTTCTTCAATTTACTGAAATACAGTTGACATCTAGATTATAATTTAGAAAGAAGGTGCTTGGAGTTCATGGTGTTAATCCTAATTTATAATGTAGCTATTAAAACGCGACGTGCGGTTTTTGCGATTTCTAAAAAAGTGTCAAAATGGCGCGACCTCTAAACATGCTCAGATCTCTTCAATTTTTTCACCACATAGTCTTCTTGTCAAGTGGAACAAGGGCAGCCTTGTGGAGCAGCAAGTTTCAACAACAAAAATTTGCCGTGCAAGTTTGGGCCACACTACTGGGCATTGGGGGTCATTTCTGCCGACAACGACGACGAGGCTGACATGTGCTGGGGGTAGGGTAGTTCCTGGTCCATCCCCCGTCCGCACAGGTCCATAGTTTTCGATCTTTGACCTACGGAGCACGAAATTCAATCCCGTAATTTGCATGATTGGCAGTTTCGTCTTCTCTCGATGGAGGAGGCACTGCATGAAATGTTTTGAAATGATGATGATGATGATGATGATGATGATGATGATGATGATGATGATGATGATGATGATGGTGATAAGGTGGAGGTGGAGGAGCAGGAGGATGTGGGGGTGAGGAAGAAGAGAATTACGATGATTGTGAGGAAGAGGAAGATAATGTAATGTAATCTTGTCTAATCTAATCTAATCTAATGATTTCAACAGTGTATAAACATGATCAGCATCAATCGATGGTCTTTTCAAGTGAGCTTACTTACATTCAAAATCACGCCATGATAAGGGTGATAGTGTGTAGAAGGAAAAAGGAGGAATAATAAGAGGAAGAAGAGTTAATGGAGGATGAGCACGAACAACAGTATAAGAGTAAGAAAGGAAACAAAGAGGAGGAGGGGAGGAGAGAAAAAGAGGAAGGGAAATAAGGAGGAGTAGGAGGGAGAGGAGGAAGAATTATAGTAGAAGGAGGAGGAAGAAAAGGTGGAGCATGAATGCCAGTTGCTGCTCGTGAAGATGGTGATGATGTAAAGTATACGAAGTATAGGCCTATAATAATGCTGTTGCTGCTGGCTGGATTCAGAAGATGACAGAGTTGATGCTAACTATATTTATGATTATGATAAGTTGTTGCTATTTCTGTTGTTGATGGTGATGATGACGACAACGATGATTATGATGGTGACGATATTAAGATTGATGATGGTGATGATGATAGTTGAAGATTGCGATTAAATTGATGATAGTGGTGGTGGTAAGGTTGATGGTGATGGCTCCGAAGCCAATAAACCTTGATGTAAATAATACTCGGAGGGTGACTGATGATGCTTATGATGACCTGGTGATAATAATAGCAATGATGATTGTGATGAAGAAAACTGATTAATAATTTCTTGTCGTCTTGGCTTTTGTAGTCGTTTTAAATGGCACATTTCCAAAACAGGAGTTTCAAGGGTTCATGTTGATCGCTGCTCCATTTAACGCAATCGACGAAACTACTTCTATGGGTACATTCCAGGTAATACACGGTTCTTATTCACGCATGTGTAATTGCAATCGCAAATTTATATAGCGCCACTTCAAAGGGGGAAACGCTCCTTAGAGGCGCTCCAGGCCTGATAACATGAAACCACAGTCGAACAGAATGGCCAATGGTAGCCTATGCGGAAGAGAGCCATATATAAGCTAAGGAGTTCACGTTACCGGTTGATAGGTAACTTGTTCAAGAAAGATGGATCGACCACAGCAGATCTTCTGCTGGACGGTGGACGTTAGAACTGGTGGAACAATCAATTGAGAGCAAAGCGAAGAAATCTGCGACCAGGGATGGAGGAGACGGAGACGAAAGTGAGGTCACTGTGAATTAAATTATTTATTGTGTTTAATCTGCCTAGCGATTGATCCTGCAGTTAATCGTTCACGTTTGCTTTGCGTCTCAGGTTCTGATTTCCTGAAATTGTGCACGATAGCCTACAATAAATAAAGAAGCAAAGAACAAAAGCAGAGAAACAGACAAAAACCAACGCATATTGTTAACGGCGTTTAGAAATAACAAGATTAGGCCTATATTTGATTAGTTTAGATTAGATGAATCCACACATGGATACAAACGACAAAGTGACAGAAGCACAGGCATGGTTTGTAATTGTCAGTAAAAATGGTAACCTCAGATTTGTATAGCCCATTTCAACAAACCTCTTCGTAGGTGCTCCAGACTGGGAGAAGAGGGAGCGAATGACAGGCAGCTAATACCGTAGATGCATTTGTGTGATCTATTCACAGAACGTAATTGAAATTTATCTTCTAAACAGATTCTTGACCCAAAGGTCACGACCTTTGACGACGAGTGTCCACATATAGTTCGTCAGGCTGACCTTCGACCTAAGACGAGTGTGGAACTGCTGTGGATAGCACCGCCATCTGGAGTCGGATGCATAGAATTCAGGTATGCCTCGACTTTTTACTCTAAGATTCAATTGAAAGTTTTGTCTGAATAACACTTTTGTGACACTCTAGCCGATGTGCTGGTCTGCTACTATTGCTACTGCTAATACAACAACAGCTAATACTGTTACCACTACCACAACTACCGCTATCACCACCACCACCACCACCACCACCACCACCACCACCACCACCACCACCACCACCACCACCACCACCACCACCACCACCACCACCACCACCACCACCACCACCACCACCACCACCACCACCACAACAACAACAACAACAACTATTTCTGCTACTACTACTACTACTACTACTACTACTACTACTACTACTACTACTACTACTACTACTACTACTACTACTACTACTACTACTACTACTACTACTACTACTACTACTACTACTACTACTACCACTACTACCACTACTACTACTACTACTACTACCACTACTACTACCACCACTACTACCACTACTACTACTACTACTACTACTACTACTACTACTACTACTACTACTACTACTACTACTACTACTACTACTACTACTACTACTACTACTACTACTACTACTACTACTACTACTACTACTACTACTACTACTACTACTAAAAATAATAATAGTAATAATATAATAAATTTATAATAAAATTATAGTAGTAACTAATAACGAAAACCAATATATCCAAATGCTATTAATTGTCTGTAGACAATTTTTGCCCCCAGAAGTATTATAATTACCCCGAGTAAAAAAATAATAAGAAGAAGAATAGGAGGAGGTAGACGAGGGCGAAGAAGAAAATGGGGTGACAAAGTAGCAGTGGAGATATCGAGAAAAAGAAGCGCCAATTCTACTGTCATTGTTTTTAAAGTTTATCGTATATTTATTTGATAAAAGAGAAGTGTTGTAAGAAATGTTTTTCTGCTATACTTTTAGATCGACGGTGATTCAGAGCAGAACAGTTTGGCTGAAGGATGAAGGCGCTCTCAAACAAATCTTCTGTGAAGCGTGTACGTGGTCCATATGATAGATTCTTACGATTTAATACGATTGATTGATTCTGATCTGTTTGGATCTGATTCATTGGATATAATTGACTGGATTTGTCTGATTGGTTCTTATCTTATTTAGATATTATCTGACTTGGATCTGATCAATGGAATCTGAATTATTGGGTGTGATCTGAATGGATCTTATATGGTTAGATCTGGTAGAATGCAACTAATTTAAACTTATCTGCTTATATTAATATCTGTATGTTAATAACACTTTCATCTTAATTATTCTTATAGTTTCTGTGTTTTATGTTTTACAGGAATCAAAATCTTGTGTTCAAATCATGCGATGTGGAGGATTGTCAATGGTAGCCGTTCCAACATGAATCGTATGTGAATCAAATCGTGCATCGACGTGTACAGATCATGATGATGATGGTGGTATATCTGTAAATCGATAATGTATCTGAAAGCGGAATCAAACATGGTGGAACAGATTGTAGGTTGCGGAGGAGAAGGAAATAGTCGCCACCTAGCTGTTGAAGCCTAAATCAAAGGACACAATTAACTACCGCCAGGGAGTGTGTGCAATGACAGTTAACCAACCACTGCGTTTTTCTATTGTTTGGCTAGGTGGGCGGAGTTAAGTGCTTTATTGTTCTATAATGAATGGACAGAGTTGTATTTACTTTTGCTCGGATGAGTAGAAGTTATGTTTCACAGTGAAAAGGTGTAGTTATGTTAAGTAGCCTAGTGGGCAAAATTATGTAGAGCTGTGGTTTAGGGTCTTACTATTATCACTGTTAGCCTTAGTAAGTTTTCATTCATGAAATCGGACCAGTAGGCCTACGCAGTTCACAAAAATTTAGTATTTCTAAAAACAACTAGTGGGCTAAATAATTTGCACACTAGGAGATTTGGCATCTAATAGAATCTTTAAAAATTTAACCGACTTTTTATCATGTGATAAAAAAACAGTCGAAAGTTAAGTAATACAAGGTTTGTTATTGTGGAAAAAGGAAATTCAATAGTCTCATTCGTTTATTGTTTGTTCTTGAAGTACCTCAAGCGCATTTGTGCTTATCTCGAATGCTGTGATTTCTAGGCTCAAGATGAACTGAAATCTGTTGTTTTTCACGACTGTGTGATCGAGGTGTGTAAGCAAACGTGTATAGCCTACCCGCTACTCGCTGTAATTGTCTGTGACTGATGACAGCAGCCAGAGCTCAATTAAGTAAGCAGTATACAAAACATGCCACTGCACGAAGCCACCAAGGACTATAGGGAATCCCGATGAAGTTTGAGTTTTTCTGTAGTAACAAGCACTGACATGTAGAATTAACTTGTTGTGCGCCTGTATAACGTAGACGTAAGTGAGATATTCAGTGCGCAGTGTAGCCCACGCCATCGTTCATACTAATCTATTAAAACGCCTCTATTGAAACTCCTCAGAAGCATGGTCCTAGGTCGAAGGGGATCATTCGGCTGAGGCGTAAACACGGCCATGGCAATCCAGCAACGAGACATCTTGTTTAACTCCAATCTGTTGTTGATACACATTTACAGACTAGCAACGGCTGGAGGGCTGAGTTGGCGCCAGGTGGGCATAGAATTTAAGAGATGGTCAACTATCCATACACTAGGTGGCTGAACTGATCTGCTAGTTTCGTTCTTGAAGTTTGCATACGAAGATTATAATTATTTCTGTTTTGCAGAAACCATTTGTTTACCAAACGGCGTGTGCTTTAATTGATTATACATCCGTACAGGTTTATTTATAAACAGTTGACACGTCCACCTGAAAAATTGCATACACCTTTATATATTATAGACCTATATGCATCTGATGATGTATATAGCGAATCTTGCGAAAGCTAACCTCCGTTACTTGGTCGTTGAAGTAATGTGATGTTTGCCTTCAGGGCTGAACCAAGAGCCAATACCCGGCCGTGACTATACCGTTTCACTTTACAAAGGTACGCCATTAGTTGCAATAAGTAGACAACTGGTTTATTTCGAAAGTTGCTGCATAATAACGACGTTGATCAACCAAACAGCTATTAGAAGTCATGTAAATTATCAGTCTACAAATTCTATGGTAAATCACAAAAATCCGTGAAATAAATGGAAAGAAAGACAGAAAGAGAAATCAAACACAGGATAAAAGGTAAACTTGTGTTTAGCCAAAATATCGAAGATCGAAAGATCCAAATCAACAGAAGTTTAGGCCTACTAATAACTATAAAATGAAAATACTCACCATCGCAAATGGAAAAAATGATCTGCGAAGCCGTGATGATTGAAAAGGATCCAAAACATCAATTGGCCAAGTTAAGCACGACCTTACTGCCCCTTCCTCGTAAGTTAGCCTACTATAATAGGTAGGCTATAGGCCTACATCTGCTACATAATTTAATTGCGATCGCTAAAATCCTAGTTCCGCCTTTGAGATTCGGCCTTGCTTAACCAAGAAGTAATCGAGATGTTACTTTATATATTTTGCATATTCTAGCCCAGAGTACGACACAATTATGCCGATTGGCCGAGATCATATTTTTAGGCCTGTGTTGAGTAACTTTAAAGAGCAATGTTTGACTGAAAAATTTCTGAAATTAAGGTTGGAAAACAGAGAGCAACTGAGATTTTTAAAATTAGGACTGATAATTATTGGTTTTGTAATGAAATGCATGGTTGACATGAAGATTGTCGTTGTCGCTCTATTGTCCCACAACCGGAGACAAAACCTCAGACGATCATTGGCTCCTCTTCGGAAGCTGATTCTTGTTCATAGTTGGAAGAGGACTTGGAATTCCACATGGAGGAGAACGTGCTCGTGCGACATAGACAGCGATATACTGGAAAGCGAACAATTAAAGATAAAGACCTTAGAAACTAGTAAACAAAGGACTCAGATTAAGGTAACGAGAGCCACAATATAATATGATTCACCTTGTCAAAAGCTTTTGACATATCTAGAAAGCAAGCAGTGAATGAGAAACCGTGCTCTGTACATTACTCAACAATAGATCTGGCTGAATAAATTGAACTATTGCGACCATTATTTTTTCTTCTTAAATCAAAACTGTAGGTCAGATAACTACAGTCTACAGCTAGCTGCTATATAGCCAAAGAAGGCACGTTTACAACAATTTTGCACTATTAGGTTGCACCTAATTCAAAGCGTTATGCCACGGAAGTTGCTGCTATATTATAGGTCACCATTTTTATCTTTTACCAGAGAACCTACTTCGCCTCCACCAAAATCAAAGCGGTATTTATCCACGGTGCAATATATGCTGTTAAACAGTGTGATTCTCGTTAACGATAACGATAACGAAAATGTTCGTTAACGAAAATAAAATGATTTCGTTAACGATAACTATAACTATAACTAAAAAATATCATTAACTATAACTATAACTATAACGAAAATAACACTAACGAAAATTCATCTTTATTTTCGTTAATACAAAAAATTAAAATAGGAAGTGCAATATGGACGATTCGACATACATGAGAACGAAAAATGCGATATTTTTATTATGCAATTTGTCAGTTACTTTGGAAACTCATGTATTCATGAAGCTGAATTCACCCATGCTTCAAAGGCTTTCAAAGCTCTGAGCAAATTGTGAAACAGCGTGTTAATACGCACAATTTTGCTTATAGCCTTAATTATTGTAATTAAGTAAGTTCTTAGTAACTAAAATTAACTAAAATAAAAATTCATTAACTATAACTATAACTATAACTAAAAAATAATACTAACTATAACTATAACTATAACTAAAATAAAAAACCATTAACTATAACTGTAACTATAACTAAAATAAAACCTGTAAGGAGAATCACACTGCTGTTAAACAGTAAGGTAAGCAAGGACTGAACCACTGGATGTAGGCCCTACGTGTAATAGAATCTGATGCTCAGGTTCCAAGTGATGAAAACCCGCAGCATATACCACATTTCAAATGACAGAAACACTTGACAATAGAGTCAAGATCTATTACCTCTGATATGTTCTTCTACTTCTTCTATTAAATTGTTTCTTTCTCTTTATACCAGTTCGTGACCTAACTTGATACCGCTTGAAGGTTAATAATAACGGCCTCTATCAAACTTTAATAGTAATTCAATGGTAGTCTTAACCGCAAAGAATCACAGTAAAGCCAGAGCTAGCTGGTATCAGCAAAATATGCAGTAGGCCTACCAATGAGAAAACTGAGGAACGGGGAAATCACACAATCATTCAGAAACCAGTGCTATCTGGCACTATGTTAACATAGTTGACATGCATTGGCTGTAGATAAGTAGTTTTGTTGCTACATGTAGGGTAGAGTGGGGCAAAACGCCCCTTTTAACGGTTTTTGCTAAATTACAACGTGAGTAACAGCATATTAAGCATGAAATTATTGTAAGATCTTGTACTGAATGTCCCAAGTAAAGTAAAATTATGTCCGATAAAATTCCCCAAAAGATTAAATAAAAAAATGATAAAATACAGAATGCTTCAAAGGGGGCGTATTGCCCCTCACCTGGGGCAAAACGCCCCCCGTGATCTGACCTCCCGCTACCTGAAAAGTCGATGCACATAATCATCTGCAATCACTGCATTGATGCAACAATAACTATAAGAAGTAAAGATCTCTAGAATTTTTAAAAAATATGTCATCAAAAATAATTAAATTAAAAAATGCGCTTTGCTTCAGGTGAGGGGGGCGTTTTGCCCCATGTCAACATTTTCCATAGGGGGCGTTTTGCCCCGCTTGGTGCTACCTTGTGAGATTGCCCATATCATAAAAATTGATAGGCTATGTTAACGCCCCATTTATTGTGCACCGTAATTCGATATATGGCATACTTTAAACCTATATTTGTATTATTGGCTATGTGTAACATTTTGACACCATTAATGATACAGAATTGGCGGCCAACTCTTACAAGGAAACACGAAAAAATCAATTTGTCTCAAAACAAAAATAAGCAAACCATCGAAAGATAAATGACTGACGATTATCTCAATAGGGTACAACTAAGAAACCCCAGAACCTTAAAACAGGTCACTACATGGCGCACGGAGGACAGGGCCGGGAGGTAGCGTTTTGCCCCGCGGGGGCGTGTAACCGTTGCCCCACTCTACTCTAATTCGTTTAGACTTGCCTTGCCAGTAAAATTTCTATATTTCTGAATGATTTTGAGTGGAGTCACTTTCTATTGCAGATAGCCAAGTGGTTGAAAGGGAGAGTCTATTTCAACAAGTTGAGAATTTGTTTAGAAACAGAGTCTACGGGGAGACATTATTATTATAATAGTCCGAAGGGAAAACTTTATTTTGACACCGGCCTATACTTTCCTCGCTTAAACATGTAATCACTGATAGCTTTCTCGAATTAGCGTTTCGAAAGTGAAAGTGCCTGCAGTTTGACACAGATTGGGAAATTCTGCGTTGCTGCCTGTGATTTCTGAGAAACTAAAACAAGATAATTAACGTGTCTACAAAAGTAATAGAGAGAAATTACCGGTATACATATCAGTTAGTCTGTTTAAATAGGCTACCGTTGATAATTACAGTGTTGAGACATTCTGCTGAAGAACGTGCAAGTCTTCAGACTCGACGGTTCATGTAAGGTAGGCCTAACCCTAAAACTACATAGACCTAGAGTTACAACAAAATGGCCGAAGCAGACACAGCAAGTGTTCTACAAAGGCTAGAAGATCTGACAGAATGCAGTATTCATCGAGGTACATATGAAAATCCAAGGCAACTGCCGTGTTTGCATTCTTTCTGTCTACAGTGTTTGGTAAATTACATGAAAGAAAAACCTCTTGCTAACAACATTACTTGCCCGTTGTGTAGAAGAGAGACAACAGTTCCAGCTGATGGAATTCAAGGATTTCCAAGAAATTTCTTTATTGACAAAATTATAGAAATTAAGAGACTAACTGGTCCAGCGCAGAAAGATACCTTGTGTGATATATGTCAAGAGGACGATGATCTGAAATCAGACGTTGTTCCAGTGGGTTCGATGTTTTGTGCTCAATGCCGGAAGAATCTTTGTGACCGCTGCACAAAGGAACATCGAAGACACATGAAATCCCACAGTGTTCTTAAATTAACAACTCGTCTAAAGATTTTCGAAAACAGATGGAACGCGAAATCGAAACAATTTCAGTTTGTTTATCTGAGGGTAAAAAAACTAAAGAAATGATTGACAAAAAGAAAGACGAGTTTCTCCAAGAAATTCAAAGTGTCGAATTGAAAATTTTGGAAAGAAGCGAAGAGCTGAGACGAATTATCAATAGAGATAGTAATCTACTTTTAAATGAGTTAAAAATCATGAAATCAAGTCACCTAAAGGACATGCAGGTTAAGGACGAAGAAATACAAAGACACTTGACCATTATTGCGAGTTTGAAAAGATATGGGAGAGAAATCGTTACAGTTGGTTCAGCTACTGACATCTGTCGTTCAGTTAACCAGTTTCACACGAGGACCAAGGAAGTGCAGGCAACTGTAGAGGAGGCGCCTTTCTGTGAAGTGGTTTGCAAAAGAGTTTCTTTTCAAACCACGGAATTTCAAGAAAACTTGGACAGAAATAGTTTGGGGAAATTAGAAGGTGAGATTCTAAATTTTGTTTAGTAAGCCTTTGTTCTATCTCTTCCGTTCTAACATGTATTCAATTAAAATGACCCATTTGTGTTCTGTCAAAGATGAGTTGATCTAATTTGATAATAGGAAGCAGCTACTCAACGTAGGGCTTTAACATTCAGTTTATTATGCATAGTGATTTATTTTTTTGATGCAAATTTGCAGACTTGTATGCAAGACTTAAAACTTTAAGTCCAAGACAAGACCAAGACAGTTGAGTTCCAAGCCGAGACTAAGACAGTGGGGACCAAGACCGAGATAGAGACCAAGACACGAGGTCCAAGTCAGTTCCGGACACTTTTAACCGCACATTTTCGAAAGTGATGAAAATGCATATTGGACCCAAATCCCGCAAATTTTGTTATCTCAAATGTGTATTCTACCATGGACTAGTCAGTCGATCTCCTGAAAAATAGAAAGATTCGAGAAATTAAATATTTCTTTCATGCCTGAAATCTTCTAAACGAATTTAAAACTTAGACTAACAATGTTTCATACCAAATAAATTAATTATAAAATAATTTAAAACGTAACTCACATGGCGAGACTATAGATGTTGTTCCAATCGTTTCGTTTATGGCGACTTTACAGTCTAGTCAGTTTTGCCTCTCTTTTCCTTGATACAGGATCCCGCTTTCTCTCACAAATCCAGTGTTTCTTTGGTAGGCGTCGATAACCTAGGATTGCACCGGCTGCCTCTTGTATGGCATCCTTAAAGTCATATCCCAGTTAGCGATTGACGCGCTCCCTTGAGTCGGTCCCATACGACGCTCTCCTAACAACGGGATTCCATAGAAGCCTGATTTCGTGTCTCCTAAGCCTCCTAAGGCACCTTTGCACGAATCGTTGCTTTACAGCCTGGTGGAAAGAATCGCAAAAGCCACTCGGTGATCTGGACGCACTCCAGTCTGTGCGATTGTTCTCCTTCGTGCTGCCTTCGTTTACGAACCACTTATACCGATGGATAGCTCGTCTTTGAGACAATGAGCTGTACAACGGAGCTCCAGATTGGTGCGTGATATTCTACAGGTTAACCTGTTTTACAGTCACCCGAGAGGTTGGGGTTCAAATGCCTGCCAGAGAAGAAATCTCCCGAATGATTCCTGCATCACATGTGCCCCAACCAACTCAACTAACCGTATGCTGTCTGTTGGAAGATCAGATGACGAGGGAGCAGATTGGCCACTCGCCTTCATAAGCCGAGGCCAAGAAAATGATGTCTATAGCAGCTCATATGACCAAGGCTGTCTTTTCGTAGTTAGCGTCCTCCTCCACCTCATCGTCATCATCTTCTTCGCATTCTTCTTCTTCGCATTCTTCTTTTTCATTGGAAATTCAACTACCATGGGCAGATTGCGTTGCCTGATTTCGAGTCGTACCCGTGACTGCATTGAAATCCTCCAGCTTGACAACACATCACTTCTACAAGTTGGCTCAGTTTATAATCTGGCGAATAGCAGAAGTCATCTTCAACATCCTCGTGTGCTACATTGGTAGGAGCATAGGCCACAATGAATGCTAGAAAGCCAAAGCTATGTCGGAAGACATCGACCAATAACCTATAATTAAATGGGTGCAAGGTAGTCAGTGCACGTGAGGCTTATATCTACTAACTTTGAGATCCATAAACGTTTGCCGGATGTTACCGTCTGGTGGCCAGACCAAAGTATACTGGTCCCCGCTGGAAAGTACACTGGTCCCGGATGGGAGTTTCTTCGACGTCTGACCATCTCTTGAAGGAGAGCGCAAACATAAAGTGTCCTTACCCTTATAGTTTCCCTATTATGTCAAATCCTTGTCACCTTTAATCGCTTGTTCTCAGGTTTGCAAGGATTTGGGGAGACTAGAAGGTGAGATCTCGTTGGATGGCGACCTGATGGGCCCTGCCACCCCCCTTTTCTGGCGCAGCTGCCCGACTGGCGAGCAGATCTCTTAACGCTATTATCTACAATCTCTATTAGCGACGACATTATTTACAATGCAATGGCAGAAAAAAATGCCCACAGCCACTTGCCAGGCAGGCGTTCGGCAAACCGTCGTCCACTATATGAAGCTGAGACCAGATTTATTTCATGGCTACCTGTGCTCTCCATATATCACGCTCTCATCTTCAGATAGCTGCAATATTTTTCACCATCGCCCTCCGCGTCCTGATGAGAGGGCTACAGTTTGTCGGCGACTCAGTGCCTATTCTAACTGTACAACTACTGGGACAAATGTCCCAGTAGTCTTAGGATTTTTCCCAGTAGTTTTAGGATTAGCTTTGAAATTGAACTTAATCCAGACATCCGTCGATTCCAGTCACAGATGTTAGATATAATAGCGTCTTGTAAGATAATGTAACATCATATAGCAGGACAGGGCAATGTAGGCTAATGGCTTGGATTTCTTGAGTAAGCTTATAATTATTCTGCACTTACATTGTAATTGATTCTGTGAAATCAATATGAAATTCAGATTCATCCGCCTACATTATTTTTACCCTTTTCGTACAATTGCCAGGAATTGACTAGTGGACCGCCGAATAAACGGCTACGTAAATCATCGTTGGTTGGTTTTGGGTTTGGCATATCATAATCTCAGCCGTTTACATCGGAAAATGAAGTTGGTTGTGTTTGCTGAAGTTAAAGCTATCATTGTTTGTTGTAGCTGCAGGTCCTTCACTGCTTGACAGTCACTCAGCCTGTCACTGACTTTTATTTATAGCAATTATTTTGGTGGTATGGTTGAACTAATTATGTCGTATTTTCAAACTTCTATGCATGACTTAGAGTTATGTGTAATAATAAAAATCAAATTTGATAAACTAAAGTGGCTAAAACGAGCTCCATTTGGCAGCAAATGCTTTAAAATACGTTGAGGAGCTGATGGTGCTCCCCAGACTCCATAGTCGCTGCATACTTTGTCCTAGTATCCAAGTCCGTTCAAATATGCACTGCATGCGGCGACTAGGCTACTTATTCTCCCTGGAAATCCTTGCCAGTTTTGCAGCTAACCTCATTGAGTCCTATCAGCATGTTGGGTTATACTACAGCGTTGCAACGTTGCTAGAAGGTGGCACAGCTGTACTGAGTAAAAAAAAGTACTATTGTTTTATGCATAGTATAATACTTTCCACATGCAATTTTTTCTTGCAGTGAATTGTGAAAAACTTCTGGTTAACGACTTAAGCGATCCAGAAAAATCTTTCCAGAAAACGTTCAATGTAAATCCCGGAAAGAAAGGTACAAGCATAGTCGTTTTCTCTGCCTCGGAAAATAAACATACTCTTGTTTCAAAGAGAAAGAAGTATATTGAAAGTCCTATTTCCGACAGCGTACAGTCTGTACAGCCAGGTATTCATAAACCCGATTTAACAGATCCAAATGTTCAGAGCTCCTCTATAAAAGACCAACCACAGAGCAGTGGACGAAGCCAATCATTTTTATCTACCTTATTTCAAAAAAGCAATCCAGTGTATACTCCAAGAAAACTGAGTCAACGTTTTCAAATTACTCCAACCACTTCCAACTCATTAACATATGAAAGCAAAAGAGTGAAGAACCAACTGACAGTCCGAGTCCACTATGCGAACATAACAAAAGAGAACACAGATGTCCTCGTAAGTTATGAAGATGAATGGTTGCAAGGCTGCACAGCCCTAGCGTTAACTCTGAAGAAAGCGGCTGGACCAGATGTAGGACGAGAACTGGCCAACATAAGCAAAAATCGTGGACCTCTGGAAGTAGGTCAGGTTGTTCACACATCATCTGGAAAACTCTGGCCTTCTGTGAAATATCTGGTTCATGCAGTTAGAGCCCAACGCAGCCAACATCATCCAGAAGATCCAAAGACATTTGAAATCCTTTACAAGACTTTCCTCAACTGCTTTAAATACACAAA
This sequence comes from Aporrectodea caliginosa, assembly GCA_020284085.1. NCBI lineage: Eukaryota > Metazoa > Annelida > Clitellata > Crassiclitellata > Lumbricidae > Aporrectodea > Aporrectodea caliginosa. The sequence goes on from JACEVL010001042.1 coordinate 1,524,667, forward strand.
CGACAAAATATGCCAGAAATCCATCAGTATTCCTCCAATTGGCTCACGTAAGTATTTTTTCAATCTGTTTTTGCAAATTTTTATACATCTGATTCTTAGCAACTGTAGATAGGATATATATATATATATATATATATATATATACATGTTATTTATAAAATATAAATTCTGTATATCAACATTAATTGTAACAAGATAAAAGAAAACAATACCAATATTGCAGTCCAAATTTTAGAGAATAATGTTAGGGACCAGTGTGAAAAGTTTGTCTTTACCGAATTTCACGTTAAAGATTCTGATTACCTAAGCCAAGCAGGCGAACTAGGGTCATATGTGCTGTACATGATTTAAGGAGACATTCATAATTTCATACGACCCACTGGCTTCACATAGTTTAGCAACACATGTCTAGCTCAAGTTGTTGAAGTGAAATGCTTGGCATCATTTCACCTATCTGATGACATCTTAAGCCTTCATTTAATAATACTATAATGTGTCACTCTGCTGCCGAGTTCAGATTATGTTTACACCTGCCATCTTTCTTTCTTTCTTTCTTTCTTTCTCCTCCGTCAAGTATTCGCTGACGATGAGGCTCTAACAAAACTTATCCATTTCGGTCGGTCTCTTGCGAGTTCTATTGCCCTTCTTAAGTCCCATCCTCTGTCTTCTATGTCCTCCAGTACGTTATCTATCCATCTCTTCTTCTGACGTCCTCTGCTCCTCGTTCCCTCCACCTCTCCGTGCAGCGCCTTTGCCGGCATTCTTCCGCTCTCCATCCTGATCACATGTCCATACCATGTTAGTCTTCGTTTCTTTATTCTTTCCACTACCGTTTCCTTCTGTCCCAGTTCTTCTCGTGTCACCTCATTCCGTATCTTTTCTCTTGGTGATCTATTCCCATCTCCGCCACCAGGAGTCTTCTCTCGTCCTCCTTTTTCATGCACCAAGACTCTGCTCCATACGTGAGGACCGGTATCACCAGTGTTTCGTATAGTTTGGTTTTTGTTCTTGTTGAGATGTTGCCTGATCTCCGTAGTTTCCTCAGCATCCCAAACATTGCTGACGCTAGCCCAATTCTTTTCCTTATGTCCCTCGTCGACTCCGCGTCCTCCGTAATTACGCCCCCCAGGTACACAAATTCCGTCACCTGCTCCAGCTCCTCTCCTTCCAGGGTGATGTTTATCTTTTCTTTTTCCTTACCAATTGTCATTGTTTTGGTCTTCTCTCCATTGATCTTAAGCCCGAATCTTTTGCTACTTTCATGTACCCTGGTCGTTAGTTCCTGCAGTTGGCTTCCGCTTTCCGCCATCAGATCTAGGTCGTCTGCAAATCTTAGGTTGTTGACTATTGTTCCATTTTTACACCTGCCATAACCGCTGGCAAATATAATACTGTTTAGGTTAGCAAGTGTAATGCTACGTTTTCTATTCTACAAAAGTATTGTCCCATGAAAGCAAATACTGATGTTAAGAGCTCTGCAACCAGTGCAAACGAAGACTAGGCCTGTAAGTGAATCAAAATACGATCATTCTCTTTGGATGAGCTAAGCCAGATGTTGGAAATCAAATAATTATTTTGTTATCTAAGATATTGTATTGCTTTTATTTCCCGGATACCAACAAGGTTTTTCATGTTAAGTGATACTTTCGTGTTATCAGTTCATGATAATGGAACTAATTTACATTTAAACCGGATTATAAATTATTTTTGTGTTAACGACTTTTCGTAATAAATGTTTCTGTGTTAAGTGTTTTCCACGGTAATAGAAACCTTAAGATGTTCCTAATCCATAAATTTTATAAATCCCATGGATAATATGTACCTTGAAAATAAATAGATAATGCAACTGTATTAGTAATCACTAATAGTGAATGTTATTCTTAGGTAAATATGGTGTTCAGATGATTGCAGCAGCCTTTTCTCAAGCAGTTGAAGAGTATGACACCATGGCAGAAGCAGCATGTTCCATCATTTGTCTGCGCAGCATACACTTCGTCGATCAAGATACAGCAATTGTTAGGCAGATGATTACATCAATAAAATCACTGATAGAGTAAAACTGACTTTGCCTCAGATGTCGAATTAGTTGTTCCAAGCACTTTGTTATGTCCTGAATAGGAATTTCTGACCGACAGAAACTGTGCAAACGTAGAAAGACAAAAGACCCTGCACACCACAAGCATGATCTGCATCAAGACTTTGGTGCTAATGAAGTCAGATGCAAATTGCTCTTGATGCGAGTTTTATCATAATGCACAATTGAACTCTAATATTTGACAAGCGCTTTAATATATGCGGTTAGCACAATTCATGAACTACTTAACTAGCGGTAGTGATGCTTTCTGGTAAATAAGGCCTAAAAAAAGAGTAGACTATATATTTCTTATTTCAAAAGTACTTTTTTATTGCTACACTTTGTGACTATTCTATATTTAAAATGTGCAAATATGAAAATTACAAAATTACATGTAGGCCTACGTTCTTCAGTAATGTAAAGATTTTCATGGAAACTTGTAAACACTGGATTTGGCATTCAGCAACAGTCTAGTCTATAAATAGTGTACACACCATAGTTTGGAGTACGCATATCATTTATATCACCTCATGATTTACGTTCATTAAAACAACTTGTATATTTGCTGTTATTTAGTTGACCAGCGGCGTCCATCATATGGGTCAATAAAGCGTAATTCTTTATAGCCTTTTCAGAGGGAAGAAGAAATTTTTAGTACATTACAACGTCTGCTCAGTTTTTTTCATTTCAGAAATTAATCGATGTGTTTTTTATTTGAAAAAAATGCTTTTCTTTGATTAGACTTCAATTTCCTAATTTTGGTGTATCGTATTATATTCTTTGGGAGTTCGGAGATGACACACTATGTCTGAAAGTTGAATTATAATGCTGTGCTATGAATTTACAATTTGATTTTACTAGTAATATAATCATGCCCAGAGGCAATGTTTTAATAAAGTATTAATGTTGCAAGCCGTTGTGCGGCATGCTAATCCGTAGTGACAAATGGCGCATACATTGTACTACACGCCACAAGTGGAAGACTACAAAAGTAGGCTATGCATAAATTGCACATGTAAAGTCTGTACCACCGTTGAGTTGAATAGCAGTTGCAATGGTCCGATTATGGTCGTTTGTTTGGATAAAGACGATCAGAAAAAAACAATTTCAGTTCAATCTGTTGTCATGTTGTCATTTGCAATGCATTATAAAACTACTGTTACACCGATTTCGTGAAAGGACGGTGAAACGATAGGATATAATGGTGGAATAATTTGGGACGCTAAAACGGTGGATTACCGAAATCAGATCGTTATCCTGAGTGATGCATCAATATAGGCCTATACTAACAGACAAGACACCACCAGTGGCAGATGCCCAGAGACGTCGTGGTTATACACAGTGTGCTAACGCCAACTGTGCTCTCGACGATCCATTTGCGAAACGGACCACGATGTTTGTACAAACTTTCCGGTTCATCAATCAAGACGACCAGCAAGGCAACATGACGATAAAATTGAAAAGAGGACAGTAAAATGTGGTGCTCAGTAGCACAGACCACTATCGTATTGGTGTTTACGATACAACACTGAATACGGTTGCTTGTCAAATACAGGATAGTTTTCATGATGATATATGCTAGATACTTTGGAAGAAGTGTCTGTAGACGAAGTGTCGTAGACGAAAAGTCTGTAGACGAATTGTTGTGACACCCACTCAGAGTGTTCAACTTCCTACAACCACGTCACCGTGAGTCTCCTCTGCTTCCTTTCTCCGTAATTTCGTCCTCCTGCTGTTCTTTTTCATCCATCTACTCTTCCATTCCGTTCTATTCATCCTTCCTTCTTCTCTTCCATTTCCTCCTTCATGTACTTTTGTGACTCTATATATTTATAAGATCACACACATGCACACATACACGCAAGCGCGCGCACACACACACACACAATGTGTGTGTGTGTGTGTGTGACACACACACGCACATACACACAGGGTAAAAACTGACATTCCTAACGCTTAAAACCCATGGCTGTCTGTCTGTTGGTGTTGGCTGAAGAGACTGCTCTTTTCTTCCCTCGATATTTTCCTGAAAATGTTTAAAGACATTTTTGTGTTTAAATGTTGGTAGACCTTTGTTTTGGTGTAGGCAACAGTTTGAATCGTCACCAAGAGTGAGGTCATCACGATTGACATCACAAGACAAACCAACTCCCAAGTCAAACACTGGCAAATGTTGTTTTCAATTTGCAAACATTCCACACTCCAACCAACACAGTGACAGTTGATAGCTCATCACAGTGGGCACAAGGTGATTGCAGGTTCTGTAATGTACGGAGCTGTTAAACACAACAGAGAAACTGTTGCAGCGACTGCTGTAAAATAGGCACATTGATGTTTATGTAAATTTACCAATATAAAGTAGTTACAATCCCCATATCTGTTCAAAATTGCACGTGTCAGCTACAGGGTATTCCATCCCCCTTACACCTATGAAGCATTCCCCCTCTTGTCATCATATTGTAATTGTAATTGTAATTGTAATTGAACATTTGTATAGCGCCACTCAGAGATTCAGAGGCGCTCCCGACCCAGGGCTCTAACAAATAAGACAGTCTTCAGGCGTTTCCGAAACAGAGCAAGAGAAAGGCTGAGGAGGTCAAGACGCAATTCATGCGGAAGATGGTTCCAAGTAGAGGGACCGACGTAAGCAAAGCTTCTGGATTGAGCAGTTGCACCACGCATGCGAGGGACAACCAGAAGGCCTCTGGCGGCAGAGCGCAGAGCAGAGCGACCAGGGAGCGTAGAAACCGATGTGCATAAGGCCTGAAGGTATGAAGGAGCTACCCCGAGCAGAGAGTTGCGCATAAGTGTAAGAATTTTGAATTGAATGCGCTGGGGCACAGGAAGCCAGTGAAGAGTTTCCCGAATGAAGGTTGATATGTGAGAATACTTTGGGAGACCACAAATAAGGCGGGCGGAGGCGTTAAGAATGGACTGAAGCTTGGAGAGGTTTACTGAAGAGAGACCGGCAAAGATGGAGTTGCCGAAGTCAACCCTAGTACAGATCAGTGCATGGACGAGAGTGTTGACCGCGTGAGGAGAGAGTGAGTGACGGATGGTGCGAATTTGACGTAGATGATAAAGGCATGTTCGAGAGATGCGATTGACATGGTCTGAAAATGAAAGAACTGGATCCAGGCTAATGCCCAGATCCCGAACTGAGACAGAGTAGTGGACGTCTGGGAAAGTAGCGCGGAGAAATTCCATGTCAATCTTGGCAAGTTGGGCTCGACCGCCAAGCCAGATGAATTGGGTTTTGTCTGAGTTAAGGCGGAGACGGTTAGAAGACATCCAAAGGTCCAGCGTCGTGGTGGCCTCAAGGACCCTCGCGACCAGTGAAGCAGCTGCGCTGGCTGGACCATGAGCAGAGGCTTGGGTGTCATCGGCGTACTGATGAGCCGAGACCCCCTTGAGAGTGAGTATGTCTGAGAGGTCGGCGGTGTAGAGAATGTAGAGGAGTGGTGCTAGAACTGAACCTTGAGGCAAACCATATGGAATAAAAGTCCAGGGAGAGCGTGTGGACCCGAAGACGACAGAGAGAGAGCGGTCAGAAAGAAAAGAGCGGAACCAAAGAAGGGCTGAATCAGCTATGCCGAAAGTTTTAGATAAGCGCTCAAGGAGGATGTCATGGTCCACAGTGTCAAAGGCGGCACTGACATCGAACAGTGCGAGAAGAGTGACGTGACCTTGGTCGACTGCACTAAAGACGTCAGAAAGAAGGCGAGTCATGAGAGATTCAGTAGAGTGGTACTTCCTGAAGCCGGATTGGAGAGGAGGCATTAGTGAGTTGGTGTCGAGGTAGTGAACGAGCTGAAGTGAAATGCATTTTTCTAAGAGTTTAGACAGGAAAGAAAGGTTAGAGATAGGGCGATAGTTGGAAGGAGTGCATATTGTCCCCTTGAAGACGGCCCCAGACGATTGGTCGACTGTGGAGAAAAGACAAAATCTCGATTATCGAAATTTGATGCGCAGTTTTACTGTTGAATTCTTTAACTTTTACTAGTCTTTTAGTTCACAAATCAAGCAACATTATGTTCTGTTCTGTTCTCAGCCATCCTCGCTTCGAGGGTCGGCCGCATCATGAGCAATATTCCTCCAACGTCTCCTGTCTTCCGTCAGTCTTATCATTTCCTCCAGCAACATTATGCATTATAAAATATGAAGGCTTGTACACAGACAGAGACAAACCGCCAGATCGGCCAGAAAGTACTAACATAAGCACTAAAATTACAATCTTCAGAGCAGCAGAGTGTGTAGCCAAGCTGTCAACAAATTATTTCGTCCAGTTTTAGTGATAGAGTAGCGTCTCGTTCACAGGCTAATACTGTGAGCGGTTCAAACGAGTCGTCAACCATAGTTGATCTCAGTCGTTATTTTACAATGCGGATGCGACTCATTACTCGCTCAGCTGCGCAGCTGGTCACCGCAAGAGAGGCCAGGATTTTATACAAGCTGGCGAGCGTGGGATAGCCTGAAAGTTGCCATATCACACGTAATGGCTTAACGTAACTGCTTTCAATCAACTGTCCTGTCGACAGTTGTGTCTTTTGCCCGTCATCATCGTCACTGCCTGTGTCTAAAATGATCCATTTCTTCCAAAGTACCTCTGCATTATCTAGATGAATCAGTTCCGTTTCCATCGTCTGGAATCAAGTCATTAAGAGGCACAATGTCTTGTTCGGCAAGATATGCGTGTCGAAACCCTTCGAGCTCGGTGTGCACTACTTGTGGGTCTAGGTCGTAGAAGTTAACACAGGTTGGCTATACTGTCTGTCAGTATGTGATCCTCTGTTACCAACTTTCTTGGCGTAAAATGATCCATTTCTTAGGGTGTCACGACAATTCGTCTACAGACTTTTCGTCTACGACACTTCGTCTACAGACATTTCGTCTACCGACATTTCGTCTACAAAATTATTCGGATATTGTAACTTTAAAATGGAAGCTGGATTGATGAAAAAACTGTTTCCCTAAATGGAAGTGGGATTGATGAAAACATTCCTGTGTTGAAACAGAAGCTGGATTGATCGAAATAATTTTCCCCGTAAATAGAAGCTGAATACCAAGCTGGATGCGTGGATGAAAATAAGTTTCCATTCAATAGAAGCTGGATTGATGAAAATAATCTTCTCAGTAATTAGAAGCTGGATTCCTGAGAATAAATAGCACGTTTTAGCAAAACTATAGGAAAGCGGCCTCTGTTGATTAGCCGTAATGGATACAGATACACTTGTAGACGAAATGTCTTTAAAATTGTCGCAGAACCGGATCGGTCATTGGATATGATTGACTGGATTTGGCTGACTGGTTCTTATCTTATTTAGATATTATTTGACTTGGATCTAATCGATGGGATCTGAATGACTGAGTCTGATGTGAATGGATCTTATTATGATTTGATCTGATATTAATGCAACTAAATTAAACTGATCTTCTTATATTAATATCTGTATGTTAATAACACTTTCATCTTAATTATTTTTGGTTTCTAAATTTATGTTTTACAGGAATCAAAATCTTTTGTTGAAATCATGCGATGTGGAGAATTGTCGAAGGTAGCCGTTCCAACATGAATCACGTGTAAATCAAATCGTGCATCGACGTGTACAGATCATGATGGTGTGTGTGCAATGACAGTTAACCAACCACTGCGTTTTTCTATTGTTTGGCTAGGTGGGCGGAGTTAAGTGCTTTATTGTTCTATAATGAATGGTCCGAGTTGTATTTACCAATAACTTTTGCTCGGATGAGTAGAAGTTATGTTTCACAGTGGAACGGTGTAGGCCCTAGTTATGTTAAGTAGCCTAGTGGAAAAAATTATGTAGAGCTGTGGTTTTTAGCGAAATTTTGAGTCTTCTATTTTCACTGTTAGCCTTAGTAAATTTCGGACCAGTACGCAGTTGACAAAAATATAGTATTTCTTAAAACAATAGGCTAGTGGGCTAAATAAGTTGCACACTAGACGATTTGGCATCTAATAGAACTTTAAAAATTTAACCGACTTTTGACAGTGCGATAACAAAAACAGTTGAAAGTTAAGTAATACAGGATCTGTTATTGTGGAAAAAAAGAAATGCAACAGTCGAAAGTGATTTCTAGATGAACTGAAATCTGTTGTTTTTCACAACTGTGTGATCGAGTTGCGTAAGCAAACGTGTAACCTACGTGATGTGACCGTTTGTGACTGATGACAGTAGCCAGCCAGAGCTGGATTAAGTAAGCAGTTCGCAAAAATATGCCACTGCACGAAGCCACCACGGACGATTGAAGTCGGAGTTTTTCTGTAGTAACAAAACCTGACATATAGAATTAACTTGTTGGGCGCCTGCATAACGTAGGCGTAACTGAGACGTTCAGTGCGCAAGAGTAGCCTACGCCATCGTTCAGACTAATCTCTAAAAACCAGGGCCGGATTAACATTATTTTGTAGGCCTGGTTCCAAAATTGTATAGTAGGCCCCAAATATATGTTCAAAGAATCAAAGTTTCGACGAAATTTAAATTATAGAATAGATATTTATGAATTTAAAACTGTTTACGACGTGCTTTCATAATAGGAAAACAATATCCTACAAATCTAGCACAGTGTTCGTAGGCCTAAGTGTTAAATCTTTGATGCGCTTTAGGTGACTAAACGATCTTTCACCGCTATGTCGAGACTCTAGACACATGAAGTATTGCACTGTATTGTATTGTATTGTATTTGAACACTTGTTATAGCGCCCCTCCAAGATTCCTATTCAGAAGCGCTCCCGACTACTGCGCGTATGCTGAATCAGAGTTTCACGCCGAAGCGCATGAGCAATTGCGAGTGAAGGACTTGCCCAGGGTCCCTACGCGGCGGCTTTGAGGTGGATTCGAACCCGCAACCCTCCAGCTGCAAGGCACCGAACATACCCCTACACCACCGCGCCCCAGTTGTATTGTGTTGTATTGTATTGTACTCCACGTTTATATTGCGACCGAGCCACCCGCAGTAAAGATCCGAGAAATTAATCTCTCATAAACCGACCGACCGGGAATCGAACCCGGGGCGCCGCGTGGGAAGCGGGCTACCAACCCACTGATCGGCCACTCAGGATGAAGTGTAATATACATACGCAGAACAATGCAAACATTCAGAAATCCTGATTGCAAATTGTATTCCTTATTAGTTGCAACATTTGGAGAGGCGATGGTTTGGTTGGCGCTGACGGCAATTTACTCAAAAATGCTCGTCATTCAATCCATTCGTCACAAAATTCCATATTACATCCTTCGAATAAAACTTATGCAGGAAACCTTCAGCTGGGCGAGGGCAAGGCTGAGCAAGGCTGTGTACCTGACACCGACGGTGATGGGCGGATGAGGCTATCAGCAGCCTCAGAAGAGTAAACTGTCCTGGGAACCCTAACGGCCTAAAGAAGCTAACGGTCACAAAACTCATAATTGTCTTGGCTGTCGAGTTGCAAGTGACTATCGTTGTTTCTTTCCAGTAAAACTAGCCGTATTTATTTCAGTTACTACATTATTATTATTATTATTATTATTATTATTATTATTATTATTATTATTATTATTATTATTATTATTATTATTATTATTATTATTATTATTATTATTATTATTATTATTATTATTATTATTATTATTAGACTGTTATTTATAGCGCGCCTGAACAAAATTGGAATCTTGCACAAAAGCGCGTAACAGAAAAATCAATCATAGTAAATCTTAAACAGATGTGTTTTAAGGTTAGTTTTGAAAATCGATAAAGTTGAGGATTTGCGGATAAAGACAGGGAGTTTGTTCCATTCAGCCGGGCCGGCTAGCGCAAATGCCCTGTTACCAAGTTTTTGAGTGATCGTGTCACAACAAAATCACCTTGAGACGATGAACGTAGCCCTCGTCTGGATTGGAGAGAGGAACAGAGTGTAACAAGTGAAGAAAGGTATACAGGAGAACAGTTTGTGTAGATTCTGTACATTAGAAGACAGATTTTGAAATCGATGCGAGCTTGTATGGGAAGCCAGTGTAGTGCACGGAGGGTCGGTGTGACGTGATCCCGAGAATTTTGGTTCTTGATAAGCTTAGCAGCGTAATGAAGAACAGCTGTAAGAGGTTGAAGGGTAGATGCAGGAAGACCACAAAGGACTGAGTTGCAGTAGTCAATTCTAGAAATGACAAGGGCCTGTACTAGGGTACGAACACATTTTTCGTTAAGACTTTTCTTGACTTGCCGAATGCGTCTGAGATGGAAAAAACAGGATTTGGTTATAGAGGAGATATGAGTTTTCATAGACAGCGAGTTATCAAGGAGGACACAAGGTCTCGGACAACATCAGCTGGTTTGATGGAGCAATCTGGGCTAAGATTGAGTGCAGTGCGGAATAATTGTGAGTTAGGTAACGGGTTGTGGTAAAACCAGATAAGTTCTGTCTTGGAGGCATTCAGTTTAAGGCGCATGGATGCACACCATGATTGGATTTCAGTGAAACAAGTTATTAAGCGAAACATTGCATTATCAAAGTCTTTGGCAGCAAGTTTAATATAGAGTTGTGTGTCGTCAGCATAGAGGTGTATAAGGATGCCGTTTTTGAAGGCAATGTGAACAATGTTAGAGGTATAGAGGATGAACAAGAGGGGGCCAAGTATAGAACCTTGAGGTACACCAAAGAGGATAGTGAAGTACTTAGAAGTGTTAGAACCAAGTCGCACAGAGTGTGATCGGTTTGTCAAGAAATTAGCAATCCAGAGAAGAGCAGAGGCCATAATGCCAAATTGAGATTCAAGCACTTGAATGAGAATGGAATGGTCAACACAATCAAAGGCAGAGCTGAAATCTAGTAACAGAAGGGCAGTTATGAAACCAGAGTCAAGTGCCATGATTATATCATTATAAACTTTAAGGACAGCAGTTTCAGTGGAGTGGAGGCAGCGGAAACCAGACTGAACAAGAGGTAGCAAGGAGTTGGATTCAACATAGTTAGAAAGCTGACGGTGGACGGCACGCTCAACAAGTTTGGAGATGAAAGATAGGTTAGAGATTGGGCGGTAATTACTAGGATCAGAAGGGTCAAGGCCAGATTTTTTGATCCGAGGACGGATAATGGCACGCTTGTGGGAAGCAGGTAAGGTAGCAGTGATAAGTGAGCAGTTTATGAGCAGGATCAAAATGGGGGCAAAAATATGTCGAAGGGATTTAATAATCCAGACTGGGCAGGAATCAAGCTCACATTGCTTGGAGGAGGAGTTACTGAGAAGCTTATCAACTTCAGGTAAAGTGATCTCATCAAAAGCACAAAGACCAGGAAAATTTAGGTGGTTAAGGTTCAAGACAGGTATGGCGAATAGCTTCAGTTTTGTTTGCAAAGTGATCAAGAAGTTACATCGCAACGATGCAACGATGTAACATTTGAAAACTAAAATAATAGTTATAGACAGTATTAGAATGAATAAAATTTTCAAGGTAGCATTCTAATGGTAGGCCCTCATTTGTGAAATTTTAGTAGGCCTGGGCTCGTGGACACACTGGACCCGTGGTTAATCCACGCCTGCTAAAATGCCTCGATTGAAACTTATCAGAAGCATGGTCCGAGGTCGAAGGGCGATCACTCGGCTGAGGCGCAAACACGGCCATAACAATCTAGCAACGAGACACCGTGTTTAAGTCCAATCTGTTGTTGATGCACATTTACAGACTGGTTTCCCGTAAAAGAGTCTTCCGGCCGGTCTGACAGCTCCCGGGAGAATCTGATAAATCCCCAGGAGAATGTATTTCGAAACCGATTCAACCCTTGACCCTTTGAATAAATTCGCCTCCTGGATAACTGTCGTGCAACAATGTCTCCGAGGAGAAAATAATTGTCCCCAGTTGCAATAACCTCGTCCAGCCCTGGAGAAACTAGTTCTTTAAGAGATATATACGATGACAAATTTTATTAATGATAAGTTAATGATAATTGTAAGCAGCTCGCTTTTCTTACTCCATTGTAAACCTTTTAATAAATTCAGCTGTAGGCCTATTGCATTGTATTGTGACTATAATGACATGAAACTTTTGGGGAAACTTAAAGGAAATAAAATGCTTAGGCCTATAGTGAAAACTGATCAAAGTCAGATAATAATGCAAGAAGTTTTTAAGATGTTCAACTTCACAGTGATTTTCCTGTGTCTGGCATAATTCTAGTCTGAGCAGATTCTGTTTGGGGAAAAGCCGAAAAGCTTTCTATCGTGACACCGTTCTGTAGTTTCCCATTTTATGCATGCAGCATGTGGTCACTGACAGTCGTCTAAAATAATAACATTACGAAAGTGAAAACGCCTGGTTTGACCCAGATGGGAAAATTCTGCCTTGCTATATGTGATTTCTGATAGAGAAGCGACACGATAATTAGGCATAAATTTCAACGAATTAAAGCTATAGAGAATTACGGATATAAGCCTATGCACATCGGTAATTCTGTATAGAAACCGCTGATAATTGCAGTGTTAGGACATTCAATCGAAGAACGTGCAAGTCTTCACTGACTCATTGAAGGTAGGCTAGAGCTACAGCAAAATGGCCGAAGCAGCCGCAGCAGGTGTTCTACAAAGGCTAGACGATCTGATAGAATGCAGCATTCATCAAGGTCCGTATGAAAATCCAAGGCAATTGCCGTGTTTGCATTCTTTCTGTCTACAGTGTTTGGTAAATTACATGAAAGATAAACCTCTTGCTAACAACATTACTTGCCCGTTGTGTAGAAGAGAGACAACAGTTCCAGCTGATGGAATTGAAGGATTTCCAAGAAATTTCTTTATTGACAAAATTATCGAAATTAAAAGACTAACTGGTCCATTGCAGAAAGACACTTCGTGTGATATATGTAAAGAGGATGAAGAGTTGCCATCAGATTCTGTTTCAGTGGCTTCGATGTTTTGTGCTGAATGCCGAAAGAATCTTTGTGACCGCTGCACAAAGGAACATCGAAGGCACAACAAATCACACAGTGTCCTTGAAATGGGCAATGGGGATATAAATGACGAATTGGTTAAGAAGCTAGAGGTCAGTTTCTGCAAAGACCATTCCGGCAAGGCAGTGGAAATGTTTTGTCTTGACTGCCAAGCCGTGATATGCATAATATGCTTTGCTGAAAAGCACAAGTTACACAATTGTTCCGATATTAACAATTCAGCTAAGGATTTTCGAAAACAGATGGAACGTGAAATCGATACAATTTCAGTTTGCTTATCTGAGGGTAAAAAAACGAAAGAAACGACTGATAAAAAGAAAGACGAGTTTCTCCAACAAATTAAAAGTGTCGAAAGGAAAATTTTGGAAAGAAGAGAAGAGCTGAGAAGAATTATCGATAGAGATAGCAATCTACTTTTAGAAGAGTTAAAAATCATAAAATCAAGTCACCTGAAGGAAATGCAGATTAAGGACGAAGAACTTCAAAGACATCTGACCATAATTGCGAGTTTGAAAGCATATGGGAAAGAAATCCTTTCAGTTGGTTCAGCAAGTGACATCTGCCGTTCACTTGACCAGTTTGCGACGAGGACCAAGGAAGTGCAGGCAACTGTGGAGGAGGCGCCATTCTGCGAAGTGGTTTGCAGAAGCATTTCTTTTCAATCAACGGAATTCAAAGAAAACTTGGAAAGAAATAGTTTGGGGAAATTAGAAGGTGAGATTCTTAATTTTGTTCAGTACTTCTTTGTTCTATTTCTTCTTCGTTTGCTGAATTAGAATGACCCATTTATTTTTATAGCATAGATGGTTGCTTTAAGCTGTGATAATAGTTCTTATGAAGCAGCAATCTATCGGATGCACATTTTGAGAGGTAAATGTAATGTCATGTAAATCTCAGAAATTTCTCATCACCACACTAGAGCCACGTCGGTGGAGACTAGCTTATTCACTGGTGTTAAAGAGCAGAGTGGTGGACGGTTATCATTATGCAGGATATTATGAAGTGTTACTCTCTTCAAGTCTCTTATGGCGAACTTGTGGCCCACAGAGCGCACCTGTGGGTTTTCGTATTCTGGAACGTGAGCAACATGCCCGTAAAAGCGCAGTCTGCTACAGATGACAGTAGTGTTAACTGGTACCATAGCTGTTTTCTTTCTCACGAGGTTTTCAAGTTGTCCGTGTATGAAATCTGGTGGATGGTCATGAAGCATCACGTGTTGAGAATGTCAAGTTTCCTGTTTCCTGGGTTGTATAGTCGACCACATCTGGCAACTGTAAAGGAGTACTGGGAGCACAAACCGCACAGCGCCAGATGTTTTTATCCAGGGAGTCCATGCAAGCTTTGGCGATAAGAATTCAGATTGGTGAAAACAAATCAGCACTTGGTCTCCTGTTCGTTGGAACCAGCTAGAACTAGCTCGCTGCCGAGGTAAGTTAAAGCCTCGACAACCTCCAACTCATCGCTTGAAGCTGCTGAGAGTAAAAGGTCAGATGGGTGATCCAAAGTGATCTGGATCTTGGTTTTATCCCAATTTATTAACAAACCACAAGCGATCTGGCTTCTGCGCCCTAAGTTCCAGCAACAGAGGTCATAGCTCCGCCATTTCCTCAATCAGTGAAACATCTACCAAATTTAGATCTGTAAAGACCCCTCTCAGATAGTTGCCCCTACCATGTCACAGTCGTCCAGTCCAGATTTGACCTCTAGACTAGACTGTGGGCTACGTAAATCCGTCTACTGATATATTGAGCGATCGGATCGCCCTGTTGTACCCCATTGTGAACTGTAAACTAGTCAAATGATCCCCTTCTATTCGCAAGCAACCAAAGTTGTCAGCAATAAAGGCGCGCATGAGTTCGGCAATCTTGGCTGAGTGCGAGGTCCGCGCTACAAAAATAGGCACCAGAGTGTCTTCCTATGTAGCAATTCTAATTCAGCTTTCAGGTCCACATAAGCGATTCAAAGTGATTGTTGGTACTCGTTCCGGGACTCAAATCGGGTGCTTCAGGTGAAGATCATATGTTGTTTACCTGCCTGGAGTAAATCCACTGTTTGCTCCTTTTATTCTTCAGGAGCAGGCCCTTCACAGGTCCTAAAACAGTACACGCGAAGACCTTCCTTGGGACAGACAGAAGGGTGGCTTCACGATATTTTTGCATCTCTCTTGCTGCCCTTGCCTCTGTAGCACTGAAGAAAAAAATCATCCCTCTTCTCCAGTGCTCTCTAATTAATTATGTCTTCGATAACCTCTGTGTTGCCTGTGTGAGCCAATTAAGCCCATACTCCGCTTCTAAAGCATCTGAAGCGATATTCTACAAATACGTCCGTAGCCCCTCATTCTTTAAAACCTGGACAACTTTAGCAACCTGTGCCTCCGAAGATTTACCCAGATTGATCTCTGGGGCCTCAATCTCAACCCTTGATTGATATAGGTGCGCATTATCGTGGGTGTTTGTGGACGGATAATCTGTACCTCTTTGTGGTAGGCCTACAGGCATGTCAAATTCAAAACCGAGCTCGGAATGCACTTGCACCCTAACGCCACTGAGCTGCCTACCATGGCGCCTTTTAATACTTAACAAGAGCCCTGCGTGCATGCGCCAACATAAATGATATTAAAGTAATTTCGATAAAAATAGTTAACCAATAAGCGAACATCGCTTAGATAACTAAATAGTCATCATTGGCTACCATTCGAAGACTTGCAGAACCAAACCCATGATGGAACGGGATACCTGTTGAATGTCCTATCCAAAACCGAGTGTGTTGAATACCATCCTTGATCTGTCTTATAGTTTCTAAGTTCTGTCTATGATTGTGTGTATTGTAATTGCTTCACAAAGGTTTACAATGAAACGATCAGTCGATTGATTGATTGATTAATTAATTAATTGATTGATAGACTTCATTGGTCAATGCATTGGCCATTATGATTACTAAAGAGACAAATCCATTTTGAGAAAACACCCAACAATTACCTACCATAAATGGGTACCAGATAATCAGCGCACGTATACCTACTAACTACTATAAGGGCGAGAGCTACCCACGCTTGCCCGCTGTTACCGTCTGGGGCCAAATCAAAGCATTCTGTATATCCGGATGGAAGTCTCTCCGACGTCTAAATATCTCACTTCTTAAAGAACCATATATACCTACATTTATAGCCTCGAACTCATCCAATAATAGTCAAGCCTTATCTAGCTCCAGGAAAGTGCGAACACTTTGTTTCTACCCTCAGTTTTCCTCTGATGCCATTTTATACATCTCTCGTTTTCAAGAATTTCGGGCTTGGCTGTCCACCTGGCATGTAGCCCGTTAACGTTCTTATCTACAACCGTAGATAAGAACGGCAATGACAGAATTAAAAATGCCAGCCACTTGCCAGGCAGGCGTGGCCGTGTGGGGTAGACGACTGGCCGATCCAATGCAAAAATCTAGAACGCTATTACCGGTAACCGTCTTCCCTGATCGTATCTTATCTCCCTTACTTACTCGAATCTTCTCCCGGAATCGACTATCGAAGACCAGACTTATCTTATGGCGGATTCTATTCACCACATCACTCTCTAATCTTCAGGTATCTGCGGTAGTTTTCAAGGAGATCGTGCCACTTATCGTCTCCGCAGTCCGCACCCTGATGAGAGTGCTACTCCTGATCGGCGACTGCTTATTCTCCAGGGAATCCCCGCCTGCTAACCTCAGTGAGCCCTTATTGGAGGTCACTCACTATCCTCCACCACTTAAGGCATTGGATTAAGGTACAGATCTACAGCCTTCCCAGAAGGTGGCACAGCCATAGGCTACTGACTGTGTATTAGGAAGTGCTAATGTTCTCATGCCAAATATAATATTTGGCTCATGTTATTTAATCTTGCAGTACATTGTGAAACGCATTTGGTTAAAGACTTCAGCGACGAAGAGAAATCATTGTGGGAAACTCTTCATGCAAGTCCTGGCAATAAAGATAAAACCACAAGAGGTGAAGGACAATTAACAGATCATCAAGGACAAATGAAGCAGCACAAATGTCTGTCACGAGCTCAAGGACAAGTAGCAGGTCTTCAAGAAAAAATGGAGAAGAATAGCAGTCCATCAAAAGGTCAAGGACAAGCAACAGGTCATCAAGGAAGAAGACAGCAATTTACAGACCCTGTAATTCCAGACCAAGGACAGATCTTTCACCCAAATAATCCCCCTCTTATGAAAAAACAATTTCTCATAAAATATTGTGCTGCTGACTTTCTGCATTTCAAAAGCAACCGTTCCTACAATGTTCTCAACATTTTCGTGTATAATGGAAACATTGTGGACCAGCGCACACAATTCCTCGTTTCTCCAGCCAACTGCCAACTGACTACACATGGCAGTGTTTCAGAGGCCATTCTGAGAGCTGCTGGACAAAGCGTAGTTGATGAATGCAGCCAGATAAATACCGCTCGGGGATTTCTACCATTTGGTGCTGTCGTTCCAACTAAGGCAGGAAACCTTGGACCACACGTAGAAATCATCCTACATGCTATCATACCAACTCTTCAAGAGTTCCAGATCGATCCAGTGCAGGCTTTCAATGCCTTATCTGAGATTTTTTTCAACTGCCTCTGCATATCAACTAGACAGGCAAAATCTGTGTCATTTCCTGCCATTGGTTCAGGTAGGCCTACAGAAAATCTGTGTACACATTAATTGTTCATTTGTAATAGTTTGTCCACTAGAAAGTCATAATTTAAGAGGCAGGGTGAAGGTCGTACCTACCAGTGTAATCTTTATATAAGGTATGGAGTGACACTGACAGTCAGTCACGGAGAATTCCTGCAAGGAGTTGGTTGGAGGCCGAAAAATCCCGTCCATCACAGACCAAGTGGGGTGAGGGTTAACCAAGGACACCATATTTAGTATTATGTGATCAACTATGCTGGGCAGTTATCGCCGGTTAAGCTTTCCACTGCCGTGAGCTTCATCGTCAGTCATTGATGCCGACATACCGTCCAGGAATCCTGAAAACAGGGTAAACTGTCAATTCTTGATGTCAGTCGATCGTTTTGGCTTTCCGTGTATTTTTTTATTTATTTTTTTCAATTCACAAGCTTTATTGATCACCAACCAAAATACAAGTTCATGTACATTTGTTACAGTAGTTCATGGTGTCAAAGGGTAAACCCAAAAGGAACATTATCGTTCCGCTGGCTCATTACTGTTTTTATGTATGGTAACACAGACCAGCAAAGCATGAATCAAAACCAGTAGAAAATGTGCATTGGTGCAGAAATGAACAAGGTGGTGCTTGTGCAGTAGTGCATGCAGACAAATGAATTATACACATCAGCCAATCATCATAATTATATTATACACACAGTGATTCCATCAAGTACCGTTTTAACTGTGTTTTAAAATGGTGTACAGTAGGCAGGGAAGTTAGCTCAGTAGGCAAGGAGTTCCACAGAAGAAGCATACCAGTGGTGACTTTTCTAGTTAACTGCTCAGTGCTCACTGTTTGCTTACCAATGACATTTCATTCTTAAAGACTTGAGATCATTTATATTAGCGCTGACAGTGCTTTCGTAGGCACTTAAATGACGTTAAAATAGGCGTCTACATAAATGGATACATGATATACAACTGAACAAATGATTAGACAGATATGAAAGCTTCTAAATTAGTGTCACCATTTGTCATTGAGATAAATCTGTCATTCTCTTTGCAGAAATCTTTGGCCTCCAGAGAATGGTTGAAGCGTTTATTTGTGGTTCACGGGCTTATGATCGGTGTGCTTCCAGCTTGCCAGTCATTTTCAGTCCAGGCGAAATTCACTTAATCAGCAAGGACCCAAATAAACTGAAGACAATATTAGGCACACTGTTGCCACTTGTTGCTTAATCTCATAAACGCACATTTCATTCAACAACCTTTTCTAGAGCATTCAGTCCTAGATACTGACACACGCACTCCATTGGTTTTCGTATTGCAGTGCAAGAGTTTTCAAATTAATTGTTAGCAACAGCTAAGAGTATAATTTATATTTTGGACTAATTTGGATCAATTCAGTCAGTTACAGTATTTAATATAAGCTTTAATTAGCCAAGAACAGTTAAGACACTGTATTTGTGTGTGATTAGTGAAAAATGCTATGGAAATGTCTGGTACAATACAGTTTCAGACCAAACAGTTTTACTTCTATGGCACAAATGCTTCCAATGCAGTTAAGAAATCACTCACAGTACAAAACTTGGTTAGAATGACTTTACCACATAGTATCACTGCACACGAGAGGTGACAGCGGTCTGAATAGTGAACTTGTGTGCTATTCTTTGACAGATCAAATTGAGGAAATCCCTGTCATAGAATAAAATTATAGCATTATAGCTGCGTGAAATAGAACGATGGCTTAATGTAATGGTAACACTGGCGGCACGAAGAGCAGAAGATAAGCACGGATGCGGGGTCGATTCCCGCTACAATCCCAAAGGTCGACTCAGCATTTAATTCGCCAGATGACGTCGGTAAAATGAGCAGTTGGACATGATGGTCTCCTTGCATGGCTGCCAAACAGTTAACTTTGACGCCTGTGATAACTTGTGATCATCCGTTCATACCATGAATTGTAATCATACTACGGTGTGTCAGTTTGAAATAATAAAAACGAAGATAATTATGATTATCATTACAACACACGCCTTTTTTCACTGCTGGCTTAAGGATCTACGAATAGAAAATGAGCTCATCTTCGAAGTTCCGCTATGGGACATGATACTTTTAAACCTGTTATGTGAACTGAAATACAGACTGTTTAACGAGTTGTACGAGGTATTTTTAAACTCTTATCCACGATCTTGTTTAGAACCATGAACATATCACGTATATAAGTGAGTGTTGATAAACAAACGACGCTTGTGTGAGGAATGAAAAGCAGATCACGTCTTACGCAAACCTACAGAGTATTAATTATAGGAGGCACGTGCTTGCTTAACACTTCAACCATTTACTTTGCACACTCCCGTTCATTCCAAATTTCCAATTATGACATTCGATTATTTCTTATGCTCAGAATCGTCCAGATGATTTATGTGATCAACAACAACTACATCTATGGTCAGGTAGACCCTAATGTGGTTACCAAGTACCGTACATCGGCAATCCTTACAATCTATCGCTTTCCTAACGCTACCCTGATTCAACCGATTCCCCGTCTTCCAAGCTTTCTCGTCCTCAATGGGACCCGCCTCAGCAGCTGCTCTGCTCTCTCTCTCTCTCTCTCTCTCTCTCTCTCTCTCTCTCTCTCTCTCTCTCTCTCTCTCTCTCTCTCTCTCTCTCTCTCTCTGGTCTCTCTGGCAACCAGGCTCGGCTCTCCATTGGACAACCGCTCTGATTCGACGCTTCGCTCGAGAATAAGCTTTCGTAATTTGGATTTTACGATTACTATTATCCATCGTGTTCCAATTAGTGCTCTCTAGGCGTCACACAATTTAATCAATTTAATTTAATTTAATTTAATTAATTTAATTTAAACTAATTAAATTAAATTAATTTAATTTAATTTAATTTAAATCAATTTAATTCACTCCAGTTCAGTTCCGTTCAACTCTACTCAACTCACCTCACCTCAACTCAGCTCAATTCAATTCAACTCAACTCAATTTAATTTAACTCTACTCGACTCTACTCAATTCAATTTAATTCGATTTAATTTTATTTATTGTATTTTATTTAGTTGCACGATTTAATCCGAGTAACTCGAATCTACACAGTCGATGTACGCTAGACAAATCACGCTTTAGCTCTTCTGAAAGGCGTTTTCAAGAGGCGATATTTAAATGCATAGATGAGTCATTTTCCGGTAACATGGTAAATTCACAAATTCAACAAGGAAAAAAATTTTTTTTTAAAATACAGTTTTTTTTCTTTGGAACAAATCTTGAATGTTTCTATTTCACAAATATATATTTGGTTTTGCACTAATATGTAAATGTAAAAAGTTTTTGGTAGAAAAAAAATAGCCCTACTAAAATATTTGTCCACTCCGTTACTGTATACATATGAGATCTGTTTTATACATTGTACAGCTTCTGTTGTGTATTTTGACATTCCAATAAGTTTCTAGTATTAATATTTATAAAATAGAAATAAAAGAAATTAGAAAACTTATAATGATTTGATTCCGTCAGAGTTTCATTTATTTATTCATTCATTCATTCATTCATTTCAGGGATTTATATAGCGCCCCTTCAAGATCAACTACTCAGAAGCGCTCCCGACTCAACCCCGGCTAAAGAGAACAGTCTTGAGGTTAGAGAAGAATGTGGCTGCAAGGGCTCTATGCATTAGGCGTAGATCCACAGGGAGCTCATTCCAAATTGCAGGGCCAGCAACAGAAAAGGCACGGCGCTGCATGATGCATGTCCGTGACCGGGGAACAAGAAGCTCAGCCTGCTTAGAGGAGCGGAGAGAACCACGGCGCTGGACGCTCAGGGTGGAGCAGCACAGCTCCTGTAAGTAAACAGGGGCCACACCCGCGAGGCAGCGCCAGACCAAGGCAGAGATCCGGTAAGTGATCCGCTGCGGGAAAGGGAGCCAATGCAAGACATCCCGCATGTAATCACTAACATGGCCGAATCTTGCGATGCGGCAAAAGAAAAAGGTCCACTCCGTTATGGAAATAAAAGCATTTAATGTTAAGTTGAATAAATATTTTTGCCCAAACAACTGAAAAGAAATCACTTTAGCGAATCATTCCCAGTGATCGAATAGACAGAAAACACTAAAATATTTATGGTATTGTCTTAAAAATCTGCTCACAGCATCAAAATACCACACCATTTAGCCTATAATAATTCCACTCCGTTACTGTCTTTCGAGTGTCGAACACAATTTTCCCACTCCGTTACATAGCTGTCCCATGCGTTACCAAATAAATGTTAACGGAGTGGACAGGTAACGGAGTAGACAATTTGGGTTGCAGCACGGTAAATCGATGTGGACGCTCACGCGTCCACATCGATCGTTGGTAAAATCATTATTTTGCTTATAAGCGTTATATAACAAATATTATTGGAATTAGATTCATTTATAATCATGGCAAAAATGCAGTAACGGAGTGGCCGTGTAATAAAAAAAACACATCTGGTACGAAATAAATGAAAATTCGTATGAAATTTGTCGGACCATTTATATCGTTGGTGAAGATATAAATAGCTTACATAGATTACATAGAAGAGATGAGTCTAGTTGCGCGACCACAAAATTGAATGGTTCTGAGATAGAAGATTAATTTTTTACATGGTAACGGAGTGGACATAATTCCTGGGGACAAGTTTTAAAAATTTTCCTTTAATTATGCTGAAGATCCGGTTCACCAAGTTGTATTTTAAAACATACACAAATATATAATACATAAGAAACACGTGAATTTTTTGGCTCAATACAAATCATTTCGAAATTGTAGACTAAAGCAATAAGTACTAGAGCCTAGGGACAGTAACGGAGTGGAACATTTTAAATTGAAAATAAATTTTAATAAATTAGGTTATTGCTTTAAATTACTTTCAAATATCTGGAATTGTTGACTGATCAAATACATTTTAATATCAACACTTAGCATAATCAGACTAGGTATAGTTTTTCGAGAAATGACCGGGGACAGCTGAATTCTGAATTTACCATGTTACCGGAAAATGACTCAGATACAAGACAAAACGCCACTTGCTAAGAAGAAGAAAAAACGAAGAAGAAAGAGCCAATGAATAGATTGATACTTACAGTACACTACTTGCTCAGAAGAAACAGGAAGCCTTTGAATGCGCTATATGAATTGATTTATACTTCAATATACTCCTTACTAAGAAGAAAAAGTAAGCCTATGAATGTGCTATATAAATTGCGAGATATAAGACGATAGGCTACAATGTACATGGTTATGATGTGATGTGACCCACGTGACCTCCCTGCAGGCTAACCACATCGCCTGTCATTGTTCCTGACCCTCTCATCCTCAACGACACAAGGGACTGGCACTCATGTAGCCTATATATAATTCTGGTTGGGTATCCGTTGGTTGAGCCCCATGCACAAATATAGTGTGGATATGCAGCAGGTGGTCACTGGAGATTTTTTGATCACCTGAGTTTTG
The DNA here is from genome assembly GCA_020284085.1 of Aporrectodea caliginosa. Lineage (NCBI taxonomy): Eukaryota > Metazoa > Annelida > Clitellata > Crassiclitellata > Lumbricidae > Aporrectodea > Aporrectodea caliginosa. The sequence continues at coordinate 1,547,797 of JACEVL010001042.1, forward strand.
TTTTGCTAATTATTGACGACGATTTTTCCTTTCAGTCATTTAGTTGAATAGTCCAACTATCGTTAGCCTTGGCCGAAATGTTATGAGAATTGACGGGCAGCTTCCAATGCGTTTCTAATAATACTAATCGTTATATTAATCAGACAATTATATTCTTCGTTTGTTTCCTGAAATCCCACGACAGAAAAACGAGAATAGTGTCCATACAGAGTCAAGAAGTGTTCTGTTGCCCTCATCTCACTTAGCCTAACTTCAGCTTCTCATATTGCCTAAGGTCATAGGCTAGTTGTAGGCAACATCTACATGATGTATCTTTGGACTATGGAATATATTGTTTTGCTTTAAAGCAATCAAGTGAATATTCGTGCATTATGATAGCGCCGCTATAGGAATTTAGATTAAAGAGCAGGTTAGTTCAGAGTAGGTTAGTTTGGACTATAAATTTTAATCGAACATATTGGTCACAAATCCATTGTTAAGATATTACCACATAATAAAACTTTCGAGTTCAAGTAGTTCTCTCCTACTAAACTGCTCACAATTGAGATTCAGATGAACTCGTACATTTGCACCCAATTGTTCCACCCATCCGCGATGACCATGTGGCTACCGTCGGCTGCAGGAGGCAGGAAATTCATCTCACACGTGTTGTCCAGTTGGTGATAGTTGACTGAGTCACAATCGACCGTTTGTTTGCACTGTCCAACGCACATCGTAGCAGAACGTTTGCTTAGGACGATTCCGCCAACTGACATCAGGCGCTGGTTCGAAAGGCGCTCCCATCTGTTCACTGTGGATCAAGGAATTACCAACCACTCTCATATGTATAAAAGTAAGGTTAATTATTCTTGCGAGCAATATGGTTCTATTTTTTATTGTTGTAATCTCTTATTATTCATCTTAATTCTCTTTAATTTCCTTTCGGTCATGATGCTTCATTATTGTTCACTATCATTCAATACGATGCATTATATTCATTGTAATTCATTATTATTCTGCATATTTACGTGGCAATATGTAGTGCGCCGTTAGGATGGAGCACATTGAGAATTATAACTTTGATATGATTAGAGTCAGGCTAGCCTCGTGCTCACAACTGATATGATTACGGTCATGCTAACCTCGTGCTCACAGCTATAGGACAGGTGGATTACGAGGCAAAACGGTTAACTAATTAGTTTAAACTTTCACACAAATTGTGGTGAAAAACAGACAGGGAGACAAACAGACATTCGATGGAAGACGTTGACCATACACGCAGGCAGGCAGGTTTATACGGATGCTTAGTTAGCTTGCATGGAAGATATCATAGGGCCTAGTGATTATGAAAAACAAATGAGCGATTATAATTATCTTACTTTACCATTTCTTATCCAACCTTGACTTACCTAAACTTACATTGCCTTACTTTACCTTTGGCCTGACCTCACCGTTCCTTTTCTTACCTTATTCTCTAGGTATGGGCAAATTACTCGGAGAAATGTAATTGAATTACAAATTACAAAGGGACATGAAATATAATTTCAAATTACAAAATTCATGGGAAAATGTAATTGAATTACATATTGCAAATTTTAGTCTTAGGCCTTAGTTGCGCTGTCGGCTCGTGGGCGCTTGGCCTAAAGTAGCCTAAACATTGGCTGACGGTAGATTGTTTTACACGTGCAGTTAGCGCGCCAAACTTAGAAACTGCTGATGACAGTAAATTTGAACAATACAGTGTAGTACAGTTGTTTTAATGCAAGAGTTGAGTTGTTGTTATTAAACTGTGTTTGAAGAAAGAAAGAAACATTCAAAGAACTGTGTCAATTTAATTCTTAAACAGTTAGAAGACGTTGAGCAATTTATATGTAGAGATAAGGAAAGTTCTTGAGGTAGGTCACAACTAAGAAAGAAAAGAGTTGGTGACAGAGGTCATTGCTTCTACCGACAATTTATATGGCGCCGTACCGTGGCGACCAACCTTATTAACCCAGCATCGGGCTTTCGCTGTTGTGGGTATCTCACTATGGAAGGGGAACGGACATTATCCCCCCCGGACATTATCCCCCCGGACATTATCCCCCCGGACATTATCCCCCCGATTTTGCGTAGGACTTTATCCCTTCCGGACATTATCCCCCCTCTGTGTAAATATATGTATATGTACATATTTATACGTATGTTTGTATATATATGTATTTATATATACATGTACATATGTTATCCTATATGTATATAGATATATATATGGATATATATATATATATATGTATATATGTATATAACTTAAGACTTGTTAATGTCGCTCAGTTCATAAGCAGTACGAAACACTTTGACCGCCAGACCATTTATTAGCAGTACGCCACAGCCCTCTAGAACATTTTAATCCCGACAGCCCTATTGTAAATTTGACACGAGGCATTCCTGGCGTAAATTTGACACGCGTCAGCCCTGTCGAAAAGCGTCGACAAGCCAGGGCCAGACTCGAAATGTGAGCTATCATTACAAGAGGCAGCGTTGATTGGCAGCATATATTTGAAGTACGAGTTAACTCGTTCGTACCTGGGGAATAATATCCTACCCTGTGGGGGATAATGTCCGGGGGATAATGTCCGGGGGGATAATGTCCGGGGGATAATGTCCGGGGATAATGTCCTACCCTATGGAATGACCTTCCCCTGCAATTTGTAGCAGGGTTCTGGATGGGATTTCACCTGCATCTCCTCGTTGCTTAAAGACCTTTCTCTTATCACGGGCCTGTCACGCTTCTGAATAGCTTTGCTGTGAAAAGCGCTTTACAAATTTAATGTTCATATCAATACTCTATGGTCTGCTTTTCATCCTCTACACACCTAACATCGCCAAAATTGCACAAAAGTTGTATTTCTATCCATATTTACGCTGATGACACCCAACTAGATATAAAACTTTCGACCGCTAACATTGATAACTCGAAAACCACTCATTGCTTGCTTCCATCAGATAGTCTTGGTGTGCATCCATGCGCCTGAAGCTAAATACGAAGAAAACGGAATTGATATGGTTTGACCGTCGATCAAGACCACATCTTGACTTGAAAACTCTCTGCCTGCAACTAGATGAAACCTGCTCTATCCAGCCTTCTAATGTAGTTCGTGATCTTGGAGTTTTTCTTGATAGTAAACTTTCTATGTCTAATCATAATATTATTGGCTCTATCTGTCTATCACTAAAGCTAATTGTTTCTTTCATCTCCGACGAATACGCCAAATCAAGCGCTGCCTTAATGAGCATTGCCTTCATATCTTAGTCCATTCACTTGTATTATCCAAGATTGACTATACTGTAACTCAATACTCTATGGTCTGCCAAAATCCACCCTTTCACCACTTACACCTGTTATCCACACTGCAGCTCGTCTAGTCAAGAACCTTGGCCCTAGAGATCACATCACCAACTCCCTTCAGCATTTACGCTGGTTACCCATTCAGGCTCGGATCTCCTTTAAAATCTGTCTTCTCATGTTCAAAATAATGTCAGAACAATCTATAATTTGGAGATAAAAAATTTTTTAGTAGCTGGTCCAGCTGAATGGAACTCTCTACCAGAACTAATCCGAAGATCATCCTCAATTAATATTTTAAAATCTAAACTTAAAACTTATCTCTTTTCCAAGTACTATGATTAGTAAGTACATTGTAACGCGTCCTTTCAAGGCGCGTTATAAATGCAAGTTGTATTGTATTGTATTGTATATAAGATTAGATTAGATTAGATTAACCAGCTTCTATGTGCCATCGCCGCCAAATGGCTGAACCTAAATCAATGCTGATTCTTCAGGCCATGTTCTTGCTTTCATCAATGAAAGCACGGCAATCTATCACTTTAGCGTCTTTTCGTATGCAAAAAGCTCCTCCATCCCTCCAATATTACCTGAAGCTGAAACTTTTATTATCCATTATCACTGTTAGCATTTCTGCGTTTTTGGCAGATAGTTTTCTCAATAAAACGAATATACAGGTTGAGTCAATGTGGGTTCTTGGAGTTATGTTAAGTCAAGATCTTCTAATGACTAAACACATTGACCACGTCCTTGTAGCCTGCAATCTTTGATAGAACTGTCATGGTCTCTTGCGTTTTGTACATGTACATGTACAAGTATGTTGATGCTCCATGAAAGATGGTACTGACCAACTAACCGCACACCACGCTCGCATCTAATTTGTCTGTTTATTATGGATCAAATTTATCTATGCATAGTATAATTTATTAAAAGTATAATTTATTAAATTATGTATATTGTATTATAGAATTGCTGAATTTGCTGCAGAACATATTATAAACTTATCTGTTTATCTTGAAGCAGAGATGAAGTACTTGGTATTTGTCCCTACTCGAGTAGGCCTAGTTTTCAAGTGGGCTACTTGGGTCTTATGTACAAGTATTGGAAAGAACGGACAGTTTTTACAGGCACTCGCAGATAGGCTACCAGTTAGCTACGCCTCTCCTTTTCGTCATTACCTCATACGCTCTGGACAGTGGCTGGTCTTTTGATGATATTGGCGGTTATTTGGACTGCATCTTGATAAGAATTTCTGGTTCTTGACAAACTATAATTATGAACCAGCGCTTAGAGCAGTGAGTGTGCCTGCAACTAGTGCTCCTGTTGAACATGTATTTAGTTATGGTGGTTCAATATCAAAACCTCATCGAATCGATCCAATGTCAACATGCTCATCACATATTTCTCAAGAGCAATTCTAAATGAGAGCATGTTACCTACGAAATGATCACACTCGTTCATACAGTTCGTGAATATACATTAACTGTTGATCATTTAGCCTCAAATGTTAAATATCTCCTTTTTCTGGCAGTATGTATGAATGTATATGGCAATTTATATAGCGCCGTTGTATTCTGTCCACACTTTCTGGTATCCTCTGGTGCCAACTGTCTCACCACAATGACACACGAGGTTGACACAATGACAGACGATCTGTTTTGCCATCGGTCTTTACCACCATTGATCATGCTTTCATCTGCTCTGGCACCTAGTTAATGCAACTCACATCTTGCAGGCCTCCCTAAGCTGTGCCTCACCCCTCTTCAATCGCTTCTAAATGCTGCAGCCAGGCTTATCCAACGTCTTCCTAAGTTTGCTCATATCTCTACCTACATGTCTGAAGTACTACACTGGCTCCCTATAACTTTACGCATTCGCTTTAAGATTCTCTTTCTAGAGTCCAAATTTCAGTTGGGCCTTTCCCTAAATATCTCTCTGACTTTATGTGCAAGCCTTTATCTGCTACCTCTCTTCGTTTGCTGCGCTCTACAAACCAATTTGATCGTTTTGTCCTTCGGACCAGGATCGCTCTGGCCCAACATCAGTCATTTGCTGTTGTGGGCCCTTCTGCTTGGAATGACCTTCCCCTCCTCTGCGGGCAAAACTTTTGTCTGGGTTCTCCTCCTCATCTGGTCATTCCCTGAAGACGTTTCTCTTTCCCCGGGGCTTCTACTCCGTGAGCACCTCTTAACAGTCCATACTGCAAAAGGCGCTTTATAAATGTTCAGATACAATACAACACTAATGTGTGGTTCCGAGTTGTATTACAACATCTATGGCTCCACCAATTAAAACCTCAAGATAAAGGGACCTCGAAAAACGACACATCTAGACAAATCAGACCATCTGGAGAAATGAATCAGTCATTCACATAATCAGAACACTTAACTGAACAAGAATGTTTTCAATTGTCTTCTAAACACAACACCACCACTTTGGAACAACGTCTGATGCGATTTCATTCAGAGTGACCACAAACTACATCTCACTATATTTAATTCCTGTCAATGCACCATCAATGTGTATATAATCCAACGGAGCATGTGAGACGAAGTGCCTCATACAGACTGGTAAATAGGTGTGATGTAACTTGGAGCTGCTTCAACAGTTCTTTTGTAAAGCAGTAGGTACAGCTTCAAACAGTTCTGTTTTGTAACTGGAAGCCAGTGCAAATTGTCACAAAGCAACTGCATTTATTTATTATCTATTAAGGTGACTTGTTATAGCGCCCATTCAAGATCTTTACACAGAGGCGCTCCCGACTACAGCGCAGACACTGAATCTGAGTTTCACGCCGAAGCGCACGAGCAATTGCGAGTGAAGGACTTGCCCAGGGTCCCTACGCGGCGGCTTGAGGTGGATTCGAACCCGCAACCCTCAGGCTGCAAGGCACCGAACATACCCCTACACCACCGCGCCCCACATGCATGGTGTCGAGACACCAATATAGTAGCAATATCAAGCAATCCACACTGTTCATGAAGGTGTGATGTTCTGAATGAATCTGTCAGTCTGATAGGCTAGAAATTGGGCAATGGCCCTTACAGTAGTCAATTCTGGATGCTACATAGAACAGATTCTTTAGTTGGATCATTTGAATGTGGTTTGCTGACACTTCTGTAACAGGTGATGAATCTGGAAGACATTTCTAGAAGTTTTCTCTAGATGCCCATCAGCTTCTTTCTCGTACTTTGTGCATCAACCTATCAAAATAAATAACAAACTCTGTTCACTAAAGTTCAAAAAGTATTACGTATGTAAATTTACAAAAGTACTACAGCTCAAAGATCCCACGAATTAGCAACATTTATTTCAATGTCATTCATGTGGCATGAGCATCAGTCTAGTGGTTAGCAAACTATCAACCCATGGATCAGAGGGTTCAATCCATACCAAGGCAAAAAGACCTCTTCTCCATCTGGAGAATAGATCTGTTTCCCATGCATCCCTCTTGTGAATGCAGCCAATTTGGTGGGAAGACTGGGCATAGGAGAGGACTCGCCAACCACCCCAGTGTGCCAAAGCAAGGCAAAATGAAGGCGCAAACACTTCACACTTACAGCTGCCTTTCTCTTATGTGCACACCATTGAACTGTGACGCCATAAGCCAACTCTCTGTTTACTTAAATAATTTTAATTTTCATTCTAGTTTGTAACTGTGAGCTTGGGTGCGGTGTGTCATCCTTGAGTTTGAATTTATAATAAAACGAATATATATATATACTGTCATTCGAATTAGTTCCACAGCCATATTCATTCATTATAGAGATTCACATTACGCCCTTCAAGGTTACTCCTCCTCCTCCTCCTGACCTTACAACAACACAAAATAGCTTTCAAGCTTTTATGGAATAGAGGCAGGGAATGACCAAGGAGTGCTCTTCGATGCTAGGCAAGTTCCTCGCAAAAAAGATAGACTGACCCAGCAAAGTTTGTAAGCTGCAATTTGGAAGTTCAGGTGCTGGTACATCCAGATCACCTTTGGCAGCAAAGCAAAAGGATTTGCAGATAAGAAATAAATCTGAGACTGAGATGCATACATTACCTTACAATAAAATGGAGACCAGCTTACAAGACGAATGATGCATAAGCATTAAGCTCTTAAGCACAATGTATGTAAATCATGTATCTCCTTAAGTTACCTATTTAATTTGCATTGAATAGAGGACATTACAGTTATGCTAAAATTCAATACACAGCATATATGATACATTGTTAAACACTTTAACCACAAGCTGCATTGGTTTCCCAGTCGCTGAAGTACACTTTCATCGTTAAAGTGTTAAGATAAAATTCTCCTCTCACACTGCAAGCAAGCACTGGGTACTTGTTAAATTTCAGTTGTATTATTATTAAAGCTTATCAAAACAGGTGTAAACGTGTGGATAACGTAACGGATAGAACAGGTAAAAAAGCACAACAGGCGTCGTGTACAAAAAGAATGCTGCATCCAGGAACAGTACTGACACTGAAAGTTAATACACAATTTGTAACATTGCTTGCAATATAATATATCAGTATGTTTCACTATTATTATCATTTTTCTTTCTTTTTTTATGCCCGAGGTAGAAATAATTCATCAGCTCTTTGGAGTTAGTGGCACTGTGGGGCGCGGTGGTGTAGGGGTATGTTCGGTGCGTTGCGGGTTCGAATCCACCTATTATTATTATTTATTATTATCAGTGTTATTATTTTTTTTAACCCGAGGAAGTTCTGATACCTCAGGCTGCTAAAATTAGGTTGGGAGACAATAAAATGGACATCTGGAAAGGATCTTCACTTGACAATGGCGGTCCCATTCGCCCGCTCTGCGACAATGCAGAGCTGTTCCTTTTCTCTGTGGTTGGTCCAACAACCTGGAACGGGCTAACATTTGATTTACGACACCTTCCAAACTGTTCTGTTTCACCAACTGTTGAAGACTGCATTTTTCCGTATGGCCTGGGTAGGGAGAGCCTCTGAGTAGGGATCTTGAAGGGGCGCTATATAAATATTGATTGATTGATTGATTGACAAGTTCTGGCTGGGCAAAAGTAACGCGGAGGGCCATGGCATTAAAGCATTGTATGGTGATTGCTAAGCGCTGGAAGAGATATTATTATTAAATATTAGTAGTAGTAGTATTATTATGATAAATTAGCTACTTGTGGCATAATTGTGTAGTTCAAAATGTGTCCACTGAGCTGTTTCAAAATTGATGTCTGGGAATTAGAATTGATTTTAAAAACTGTGGTTTGCCATAATTCAGTGGCTGTGTAAAGAACAAGTTCCAATTTTGTTAAAGCTCCTTTGCTGAATAGGGAGGCATTGCAGAGATTTCAGTACAGACAATGAAGATTTACGATGATTTAAGATTAAAGAAGATTTAAGATTTCAAAAGATTTAAGCATATGTGCTCTATCCAATCTAATGATGCAGTAAGTGTGTAATTTTAATTTCATAGAACCAGATATCAGAAACTTGCTCTGATCTAAATGTTTTATGCTTTTGTTTTTAGCACCATTCATAACATTGTCTTTTTCTTACCTTTTTGTTGTGCTGTAGTGTCATATGATTCGTATGTGCCAGTGATAGGCAGATGACTTTGGCACCAACTGTGACAAGAAGCAACAAAGGCATGTTACCTTACAAGTGTTCTTTTACAGTGACCTGCAAAGTGTATTGCATAGCTAGTATTTATGCTACATGGTGGTTTACTTGTTTCGGTAGCAGCATTTTCTACAAACTTTCACCCTTCTGCGATGGCTTTCTTTTTGATCACCTACAAGTGCCAACATCTTCTGAATAGTGACTATTTAGCAAGAATATGTACCAAGGGTGGCCTACACGTGTTTTGGTAGTAAAACGTGTCCACAGCCTTGCACCTCGCTCTTGTACAAGATTGAAATACGGAGTGCATTGTTTGTAATGATGGGAGTGACTTTAGTATAGCATTTGACCACTCCTAGGTATTAGATATACATATAACCATGGAAACTGTGGTTATGAATTCATAATTTTCAGTTTATTGCTATTTCTACTGAGATAAGAAGGCAAATCAGACACAAAGAAGAAAATAGAACAGAGAATCATGCCTCTACACGATTTAAAAAACACAGAAAGATGTTGGTTTTGATATCATACCTCTAGATTAGAGTGGCCCTTAAATATGGAAAATATTTAAACTTTAGAAAATGTTGACTCTCACCCTCCATACTGTTGCTACACTGTAAAAGAAACGTCCCAATGAAATATTTTTGCATTTGGGTAATATTTAGGGTGTGCTCAAGTCGTTTTCATATTTATATTGTTCGAAAATCTCGTTTGCAACTGTAATTGCTTATTTCTGGATTTTTTGTGAACTTTTGAGCAATCTTGGGATTTTTCTGGCAAAAGCTTGGGATTTCTGAAAATGGTGAGTGATCGCACTGGATGTCATCACGAGGTCACTTCCTGTCGCCATTTTGTAACCAAGATAAACAAAAACTACGTTAATTATGAAAGTGAATTAAATTTCTGCTAGTGTTAATTATGGCTCTAGTAACTCGTAGCAAAGATGTTATTTATCTTCTGGGTCATATGAAGGCCACTCTGGTTGGAGCTAAGCTGCCATCAGTTGGTGATGTAATGCGCCTTTATCTGCATAAAGTTACGAGTAGTGCTAAAACGAAACATGCGGCTGCATCTCAGACAATACATGAAGTGGAACCATTCTGGCAGAAGGCAAGGATACCAATAAGACCTCGTCATCATGCTATTGAACAGTTGGAGCAGTTAATTTCCAGGTGGGAAAGGCTGAAGAAAAACAAAGGACGTCGAACTAAAACACAGATATCAAACGAAGAAAGCTTCACTGATACATTCTCCGATTTATTTGACATTGCTCACCAGGATGCGTTAGTATTAATCACGGTTGAAGAAGACAGAGCGTTCCTGCTAGCACAACGTGAAAAAGGTAGGAAAGGTGCAATGGCAGGCGTGGATACAAAACTGTTGAAGAAAGAAGCAGAACTGAGGAAAAAACTGGATAAACGCTGCAAGTGGGAAGAAAAACAGAAAGTACAACTAGATCTTTTCAACCAAAGCATTGCGCTATTATCAAGTGATGATGATACTGATTCTGAACCATTTTCAACAGAAAAAGAATCTGGAAGTTCGATTGTAGGAAACAAATTAACCAGAAAGAGAGGAAGAAGAAATATGTTAACTGCTGATGTCATGGCATCACTTGACCGCACGAAAACGAGCTCCCGCAGTGCTGTGCACACACTTTCTGCTAGTGTTAATGCTTCTGGGCAGAAAGTTGAGGACTTCAATATCAACCGCTCTTCAATCCAGCGTGCACGCCAGAATCATCGTTTACTCTTCGCCAGTGATCTGAAGGCAAGGTTTGATCCGAAGAAGCCATTAACCCTTCATTTTGATGGCAAGCTGATGATGGATTTAACTGGTGATGAAAAAGTTGACCGTCTTCCAAACTCTGATTTATTTAATTTGTTGTTTAACTTACAACTAATGGTTATGACAATTTGTAATTACCATTAGCAGGGTATCTGCGACATTATAAAATGAGCCGTCATGTAGTGGCTACTGGCTATATTTTAATTTACAGTCCGTTACCTAAAAATCACGTTTTCGCCAAAAAAATTAATATTTCTGTATGCTTGAGCACACCCTAAATGTCAACTGATCCCAATAAAATTTTGCACATTTCTTTCATTTGACATGGAGACTTGATTGAGAGGGTGAGAGGTTTAAAATTCCAAAGTTTAAATTTAAGGGTCACCCTACTCTAGATGAATGCAAGACACGGTTCATGTACCCAGGATACGAATCTCACGACTTCTTCAATGGGTTCCATCTGTCTGACTGCTTCAACAGGTTCTGTTGCTATGACTTCAACTTCTTTGGTGGTTGCCTGGAAGGACATGTGTGTTGTTTTAATTTTCCCAATCCATGGACGGTTTATGCCAGTGTGCCTGGTATTTAGTCTTTTAACTGTTTGTTTCTTGTTGTCTTCATACTGCTTCCCGCCTGTTTGAGATATCTCACCAGTCAGTGGTTTCCAATGTGAGACTTGTTCAGTGAACAGTTTGGCTTGGTTTTTTGTGGTGGTCCTTACGGATTAAGTCGATGACATTCAAGAAATTGTTTTTGTATCTCATGAAATGTATTTTCTAGGTTCAATTGGTAACATGAATTTTGAAGAACAGCTTTGATTACTTTTGTGGTCATGAGCCTTCACCCTCTCGTTTGTTGGGTATGTTGCAAGAATACATGGAATGATAGGAGTGACTTTAGTAGAGTTTGACCACTTCTTGGTCTGTGATAGAAACATAAACTGTTAAAATTGTTAATATGTGGACGTTTATATGAAAAGGGCTCAGATTGTTTATTCTAGTTTCAGAGAAAAGAGTGTCTGAAGTGCCTTGGGTTAGAATTTGTGATGTAACGTTTTTTAAATCTAATTACAAAGTAAGTGTTTGATATGGCGTGATATGTTGTCGCCAATTCCTTCGTATATATTTGGTGGCTCTGAAAAGGGCCATTTTCATCATTGTCACCCGAACCACTCTGTCTAGCAGGGGTAACGTTCCACAATATGGCGCAGAATGTTACAGTATACCAGATTAAAGGTGGTGCTGAAAAGTTCCCGCCACATGAACTCGTTGAGGTAGCTTGGCACCATATCCTTTGACATGATGTTCATACTTATAAAGCCAGCTTTTGCCCTCTTCCAGTAATTTTCTACGCTATTTGTGTGGGCTCCTGTTACAGGATTCACGAAATTCCGACTGTGGTCTACTGTCAGGTGCATTTAGTTCCTTGGCATATTCGAGATATCCTGATATGCTGACCACTCATCAGAAATGATCATACACCCAGGCGACAAAACCCTTTCAATGATGGGCAATAATGTAGTCATATCCCTTCTTGTAACATATGTTACGGAGCCAATCTTTTCAGCTATGTCATAGGCGCCAAAAACCCAGCTGTCTCGGTTTCTAACATTTGCCCTCGATGGCCTTGACAAATAGCGATTCGTCTACCTGAACCTCCATGTCGGGACCGCCAAGCTGAACCGGACTCTTAAGCAATTTCCAAAAGAATTTCTTGTAGAAATTAGCAGTAATCTACCCTGGCGTTGTAGATACTCTAGACAGATATCTTTACAGATATCATTAATTTTATCTCATAAAGTTCTAGTTTGTTGACTGAAATTGTCATTTTGACTAATATAAAAGTACCAACTACTTGAAAATAACGTTCTACTATTACGACATTCGGCGAAAGCCTCTTATGACATACTGATGAGGCTAAATGTCGAGCCAGAGTGGACGCAATTTATCTTCTTGCACATTCTCTCCACATAAGCCAACGACACACCGAAAAATGGCAAAGCAATCGATCAAAGTTGATGATTTAACCGAGGTCATCATTGTCACAAAAGGGTTAGCCAATTGAAATGCGCTAGAAAAAACTAGTCGGAAGTAATGGCAGGCAGAAGAGGTACCGGTGATGGAGAATGTTGAAGTATCTTCTTGAAATTATCTTTAAAAATATGTCACCGAGGGAAACCATCCAAATGGCAGTACTTAATGCCAAGATTCCATCTTGGGTACGTTGGGTATTGATATTTTATTGTAATTGTGCGTTTGTGAAGAGCTGAGTTGTGACGAGTTTGTGAAGAGTTGAGTCGGATGTGAGGGGGGGGGCGTTTCTTCCTAATGCATACAGTTTTTAGTGGATTTGTGTATCTTATATATTAGTTCTGGTGTGGGAACTAAAGTCGGCATCAAATATCCTTCCTGATATTGTAAGGATGAGTTCTCACTATCCAGTCAGTCGCATATTCATGGGGTTTACTGCCTCTATCAGTTTCAATGCAAGGACAAAGACTGCAGGAATTGCATTGTTTTCATTTGTCATGAAAGAACTTCATTTGTGTGTATCGTGACATTGAAACTGTTATTTCTGAAGTGAAGAAACGTTTGGATATAATGTTGTGGTGTCAGTAATGATTTTTCTTTGGTTGAACAGTGTACATATAGTTAAGTACTTTTAGATAAGATACGGAGTTTGTGTATGTAAAGAAATAAAACTTGAAAAATGTACCAATTGCCTTACATGCAATAAAAGTGATAAATAAATCAGTGGTTACACTATAACTATTGAGAAGGGGTATTTCCCTCAGCTAGGGCAATCCACTCCAGAGATTTTTGACACAACTGATTTATACAGGAGGAGATCCAGATCTCCAAGTAGATCCTAGTGAACCTTATCGTGACAATCATGGATGAAAAATCATAACCAATATGGTGTCTCTAGACTCACTAAATACTCATGACCCCAGTCATGGAAATCCTTGTGAAGAATATCGTGGCAACTCTTCATAAACATCGTATATCCACTTTTGGCCTATATTAGACTGTTAGTGTCATTAGACGTGTTAAAACATCCTTCATGTCCAGCAAAAACCCTATATCCATAGCGAATAGGAATACAGAGTTATATCACATGACGCAAATTATCCTATCAGACCAAGGCTCGAATTGCGCCTTGCAAAATATCATTGCTGAGACCAATCGTACGGCTAACACGTGCTATTTTTTAACGATTAAAAGCTAGCTTAGTTAAATAATGGCGTACAATTTCAGACCGAACAGAAAGAAGACGTTTAAAGGAGAGGAAGTATTGTCGCTAATTGGTGAGTAAGACTATTATTTGACATTATTTAGCATTGTAGGGTCAACTGGGGTAAAGTGAACTAGGGGGTAATGTGAACTACTTTTGTTTTATATTTCTATAAAAATCAAATTAATTGATAAGTCACATTTTACTTACTGGTTGTCAGTGCAACAAGTTGGTTTGTTGATCAACACTTAAATGAAGGTAAGAATTGCATGAAAACATGTGTTTGTAAAATGTTGAAGTTACAGTTTCAGAAAAGGCCTAAAAATCGCGATTCGAAACTTTGAAGATGCGTTTGGTCAAGCAGCCAATGTGGCTAAATGAAGTCATTTAAAATTATTTTCTACATGCTGGAACTGACAAATGTCATGTATGCAACCTTTCATATATCCTTTTTTGTATCCTTTGGAGTATTTATTTGTGTATCATGGGCTGTAGAAACAGTTCACATTACCCCTCGAAAACGGGGTAATGTGAACTATGTGGCACAACAACATTCAAGCTGTACTTGAGTGCACTGCTCACTACCTATACTCAAAAAACAGTAGAATCTGACAGTAGGCCTACAGCAACAGATGTAGAACCAGATAATGATGCACAACCAGACTTCGATTATAACATGTCAACTGTTACATCGGCCAAGACTGTGCTTGAGAACATGCCAACTACAGGCAAGAGGCATACAAACATTAGGCCTATTGTTGGTGACTTTGTAAAAGTTCAATATGAATCAGACTTCTACCCAGCTGAAGTGATGGCAATCAATGAAGAATTGTTCAAGTGCAATTGCATGATTTTAAGCAAGAGTGGATGGCGTTGGCCTGCTAAAAGGGACGAACTGTGGTACTCAATTGATGACATAAAGAAAATGCTGGGTCAGCCTATACCTATCTCAAACAGAGGAGTGTATAAGTTTGACAATTTTGCTCACTGAACTGGATTCTGGCAAAATAACCCATAAAGACATCTTCCAAGCTTAGACTGCATCTAGTCTGGACAATTTAGTTTAGTTCCGAACACAGTTCAGTGTTCCGAAATTTCATTTTTGAGCGTTCGCTGTTCAGTAACTTTACTTTTGAGCTTGGACTGCATCACAGAACTTTTTTAAAGCACTTACAGTAGTTCACATTACCCCTGCCAATAACACAATTGGGGTATTGTGAATTTCCATGGCATTTTCATTAGCAGTTCACATTACCCCGATCACGGGGTAATGTGAACTACCTCACAGGTATAAAAAAAATTGACACCAGCAAATCTATTGCTGATGTCAGAATGTAAACTGCAGATTCTTATAGCTGAATGTTATGGTGCATAAACAGAATATAAAAACTTTTGTATAAAAAGAAGTAACAACAACAAAATTAAAGAATTTGTCAAAAGTAGTTCACATAACCCCGGTTTACCCTAAATTTGCTTTAAAAAAATGTTGGGCGATGATACAAGTATTTAGATAACAGTTATAATGCAGCCAACTGTCGCACAGGATAATAAAGTAATTTTGCCAGAGGAAAATGAGGCTGTGAACATGTTATTTTTAGCTAAATTGCAGGTAGACTATAATTGTTGGGCGTTTAGTGTTGACGAGGGGACGGGGTGGTAAGTCACAGTAAACGAGATCGACGACTGTACACTGTCAAGACATTACAGTGGTAGCTTAATGAAAAGAAATCAATATTTACTATTAAATACTATATAATTAATTATAATAATGACGTGAATTTCATGACTATCTTGTTGTAGCTGATATGTCGAGCAGTGACGATCAAGGTTCCTCATCCGAAGACAGTGACCCAGCTGATGCTGCGTGGCTTCCGAATGGTGATCTACTGCCTGTTGTCGATGCTTCAATTGAGCCAATGTTCGCAGACGGTCAACCGGCTTCTCTACTGCCTGTTGTCGATGCTTCAATTGAGCCAATGTTCATAGACGGTCAACCGGCTTCTCTACTGCCTGTTGTCGATGCTTCAATTGAGCCAATGTTCATAGACGGTCAACCGGCTTCTCTACTGCCTGTTGTCGATGCTACTGCACCCAGTCTTGTTGCTTGTGTTGCGGATCAAAATAATTACAATATTATTGATGAACGTTCCTGGATCATCAAGGATCACGAGGGTTCCATCAAACGGAGGAGTTGATAGTGGGATTCTGTAATGATAGTCTGGACCTCCCAGTAACAATCCAGGATGTCTCGTTTGCCCATCGACTCCCCCGGGGGAAAATGAACAAACATCGGCCTATCATCGTGACCTTCACATCCCATCGCATCAAAGAAGATGTTTATGGAGCACGCAGAAGGCTTCGAACTCTTCACTCAGGACGCAACGCTGGTGCCCCAGTTTTCATAAACGAACATCTAACGAAACTGAATGCACAGATCTTCGCTGGTGCTCGCCAACTCCTTAAAGAAAAGAAGATCACCGGTACTTGGACTTCAGGTGGCATCGTCTACTACAGGAAGTCAGCATCTGCCGGTGAGAAACCAGCTCGTGTTGGAACCTTGGATGAACTTCAGAAACTTCAAGAATCATTGGTATAGTAACTTTCCTATGCTGACCTACTTAACTGAAACAGACTGAAGATAACAACTATGGATTTATCCCATAAAACTCTACCAATGCTGCTTGGCACATGAAGATGAAGTAAATCTTCATGTTCTGTGACTATTGTTCAAAAGTGATCTCCAATAGGTATAAAAGTACGATATGTTCTATCTGTGGTCTATATTTTCATAACTGTTGCATTGGTTTAATAGATACTCGCCATGTGTCATCTTCTACCATTCAATCACAGTGGTTTTGTAAACAGTGTAATATGTCTCTCTTCGCTTTCAACCATATTGAGGATGAGTATGAATTTGAAAGTGCATTGACAGTTTCCCACAGCAAGGTTCTTCCAGAGGCAGTATTTAACCCAATCGAACATATGGATGATGACCGCACATTACTGAGAAACCCTGACATTGATCCTGATGCAAACTTTTACAACTGCATAAATGTGTGTTCTAGTAAATATATTTCATTGGAACAGTTGAATGTCGATGATACTATGCATTATAGAAATTGTCTTTCGGTGGCCCATATAAATTGCAGAAGCATAATGAATAAATTATCAGATATTCAGCTATTTTTGGTACAGACAGGAGCCATTGTCCTTGCTGTAACAGAAACATGGCTAAATGACAATACAGAGGATACAGTATTTATCCCGGGGTTTAACTTTATTCATAAGTCTAGGACTGGCTCTAGAGGAGGAGGTACTGGTTTCTTTGTTAGGAAAGATATAAGATTTGAGCAGATTAATAGTGACTGGACTAATGCACGAAATAATACCTTTGAAAGTATTTTCATAAAACTGCCCCAAGCAAATGCAAAGGATGTGGTGATAGGGACTATGTACCGCCCACCTGGACCCAAACTAGATCAGTTTAATGAGGACCTTGATCATATGATGGATAAATTATCCAGCATGAAAAAAAATATAATATTAGCAGGAGACTTTAACATAGATTTATTGAAAACAGCCAGACACAGTCCTACTAGTATATTCTTTAACATTCTGATGTCCCACCAGCTCTTGCCAACAATTCTACGACCAACTAGAATAACCACTACAACGGCCACATTAATTGATAACATCTTCACAAACATCCTGTCTAACAACCAGAACTCCTCAATCATCATGAATGACATATCTGACCATCTACCTATTCTATTTACCACTGATATCAACCCTGGAATGAATAGTACATGCCCCAGTTTGACCAGAAGACTGATAAATGACAAAACTACTGCATTATTTCACACCCTTCTGAATAATACGGACTGGACAGACATCTCTTACCACTGTGATGCTAATGATCCAACTGAGGCTTATCAAGCATTCGTGAACAATTATTTAAAATGCTACGAAATAGCTTTTCCAGTCCTTGAAGGCACAGGCAGTAAAGCTCATAAAATAAAAAAGCTTTGGATGACGCCTGCTCTATTGAAATCAGCAAATAAAAAATCTCGACTCTATTCTAAATACCTAAAAAACCCAAATAATGTAAATAAGGCAAAATTTACTAAATATAGAAACATATTTAAAAAACTCAGAAATGCGGCAGAAAAAAGTATTATGCTGATAAATTCATTGAGTGTGAGTACAACTTAAGGAAGACCTGGAAAATAATTAAAACAATGCTTGCATGTGAAAACTCCTCAAGAGTAGATTCATTTATAATTGAAGGTATTGAAGTTACAGATAAAGGGAAAATTGCAGATAAATTTAATGACTATTTTGTGAATGTAGGCCCAACACTGGCATCTAGAATTAGTGAGACTACCAGTAAATTTGGCTCCTTTCTAAGTAATTCTCCACCCTCCTCAATGGGTCTTATTGGAACTTCCCCTCAGGAAATAATATCAATTGCCAATCAACTACGTTCCTCGACTAGCTGTGGACCAGATGGGATAAGTCCACAAGTTGGCAAGGCCTCTATGGGAATTATTGCACCTCTACTTGCCGATATTATTAATTGTTCCTTTGACACTGGTATTGTCCCTGATAACATTAAAACTGCTAAAGTAATACCCATCTACAAGTCTGGTGATAGGAATAAAATTAATAACTACAGACCAATTTCTGTCTTAACATATTTCTCTAAGTTTTTTGAGAAAGTTATGTACAATAGATTAATGGAGTATTTTACTAAGGAAAACACAATATCTCCACAACAATTTGGCTTCCGTAAAGGACATTCTACATATATGGCATTACTAGAAATGCAAGACAAAATATCTGACTCCCTGGATAGAAATGAGTTTGCTATGGGAATCTTCTTTGACCTATCCAAGGCTTTTGACACAGTTAATCATACTATCCTGCTGGGCAAACTTGAGCACTATGGCATTAGAGGCATGGCACAACAGTGGCTACAACATTATTTGGAAAATAGAACTCAGTATGTCCTCTACGAAGGCTATCAGTCTGTTCATAAAACTATTCGGTGTGGAGTGCCGCAGGGATCTATATTGGGGCCATTACTGTTCTTGATCTATATAAATGACTTACCTCAGATTGCTGATAAAACTGATTTCATACTATTTGCTGATGACAGCAATGTCTTTTTTACTGATAAATCAATAGATGTATTGCAGCAGAAAGTAAATAAGGAACTTGAAGTAATATCAAACTGGTTTAAAGCCAATAAACTTTCACTCAATCTGGACAAGACATGTTATATACTGTTCCGTGGTCACCGTAAACCAGCTCCCCAACAAGCAATGGAAATTATGATAGATAACAGGGAAATAGTGCAAACTGAATGCACCAAATTTCTTGGTGTTTATGTAGATCGGCATCTGCAATGGAATGAGCATATCACACATGTATCAAAGAAATTAGCAAAAAATATAAGTGTTCTATCACGAATTAAGCATTATCTGACTAAACCTGTTCTCCGACAATTATACTACACGCTGTTTTTTCCTTACTTATCATACTGTAATATCTGCTGGGGCTCAAACTACTCCTCTAGATTAAAACGCCTCGAGACTCTCCATAAATGTGCCATACGTGTGACTTGCTCACTGGGATGGTCCGATAGCACAAAATTAATATTTAAAGAGCACAATATTCTAAAATTGAATGATATTACAAAATATCAAATTGGACTATTCATGTACTGTTATCATTATAGGCTTCTTCCATCACTGTTTGATAAATATTTCCTTAAAGGTGTAGCTATCCATGGACATGATACTAGAGCATCATGTAAATATCGAACCCCAGGGGCACGAACCAGGACTAAGCAGTTCTCAATTAAATGCTCAGGTCCACCACTTTGGGATTCTCTTCCTCCAAATTTAATAAATATATTACACATGGCTCAATTTAAAGCTCAATTGAAACATTATCTGTTGAACACATAAAAAGAATATGACTCGATAGATTGTACCTGTAGTTAAGATTGTCTAAGATGTACAACTGTGAACATTATAATCTGTTTTGTTTTTGATTTGTTTGTTTGTTTTAAATCTTGTACTGCAATGGGTTTTTTTTTTATTTAGTTGTTTGGCTATGATTTAGCCCTAACATTGTTATTTAAGTTGAGTTTTCTATAGGTATATGATCATAAAAATCGTCTTGCCATCAGTAAATGTAATGTGGAAAAGGGGCAGCCCTGCAATAGCGGATTATTTTATCCTTTAGGGCTGTCCTGTTGACAGCATCAGCAGATTAACTCTTTTTTTTTTTAAATGACTGATTGTTAATTAATTGTGCTGTTGTTGATTCAATAAACGGCTGATTGATATCAATGTCGAGAAAAATTGCTAAAAAGGGCAGGGTAACCCTCAGAAATGGAAGCGAAATATTGCAGCCAACAAGAGATTGCATGGGGACAAAAGGCAAATGAAGCCAATAAACTGTAAATGCTGTCGTAGTAAAATGTCCGATGAAAACCGCAAAGAAGTTTTCGATGATTATTGGCAGGTTACCTGGGAAAGAAAGAGAGATTTTGTAATTTCCCACACAGAGACATGCAATGCTTCTCGTAAGAGAACGCAGAATGTTGTAAGTCGCAGGGGGAAAACCATTAAGTATTATCTTCCAGTTGTTGGAAAGAAAATCCAAGTATGTAAGCAGTTCTTTTTAGGCACCCTATGTGTTGGCGAGATGTTTACAAGTCCGGCTGGCAGTACGTAAAGCCAACAATTCTGGAACCATTTTTTCTTCTCCACATTATTGCAGGAAAGACTCCAAACTCCTTTATCTGGAACCAGGCCTTAGTGTCGCCAAAATAGACCTGGGAAAGGGTAGGGGACCCATGTGTTACTGATATTAAACACTTACTGTTTACTCAGGACGGTATTTTTTACAGCCTTACTCATGCAACCCCTGTACAACCGTTACAAGTACGTGGGCTTGACAAAATGATGCCACCAGTTCAGAAGTACTCTAAAAAGTTGACTATCCATAAACCTAAACTGGCTGATTTGAAAGAACTTTTCAAAACTGTAATCCAACAAGCTCACCACAACTTCTTTGAGCAACTTATTTAATAAAACTGTTGGGAATGAACTATATGATAATTTGCACTAGCATGTAAAATGCATAAATGTCCGGGAAAATATCGTATAAACCAAAATTTGATATAATTCACAGTGTGATCTGAATTAATTAATTTACAGTTTTAATTTAGACTTCTGATATGTTTCTGAATGATGCTATGTAATATTTTGCATATGTATTAATAAATTTAAAAAATAAACAGTTTTTTGTGTTTATCTCAGAATTAACTTTTATGGACATACGATGTTTATGAAGAGTTGCCACGATATGGTTGAGCTGTTTAGGAAGTAACGACTTCTTTCACGTCTGCCATTGAAACATCCAAACTTGAAATGCTTGACAAGATTGAAGAATCTTTAACAGGGTCAAGAAGCAAATGAAATCACTAAACCAAACGGTCACTAATATAGAGACCAGAATGGATGACCTGGAGAGACACTCCAGACTGAGCAACCTGATATTCTATGGAATAACTTCTGATCAGGGCACCGTCAATGAGCACTCAGAACCCCAATCGGAGAACGAATGTTACCTCATAGCTGGCATCATACAAAGCTCCACAAACCAGTGATTGTCTCCTTCACCACTCGTTGGAAGCATGGAGTTGGAAACTGTAGCTAGTGTACGTGGAAAAAACAAAGTTATTTTAAACGGTTTTGTTTACGTTAAACACAAAAATTAGCAAATGACGTAATTAGTTATGAGTGCGAACGTTGTAGAGGTTCAGGGACATATTCAAGTGAGTGTAAAGCAAAGGTCAAATTCAATGAAGATCTATCAGTTGTTAGTTACCTGCATGAACACACTCATGCTGCTGATTCGGTTCAAGTAGACGTGTTGAAGGTTCGGGCAAGTATAAAACGAAATGCAGAGGAAACTGAAGAAACACTGCATCAAAAATTCTGGGTCAAGAATTACAGCAACTCAGTCAGCAAGCTGCTGTTCAGATGATACCGATACGACATTTGAGACGAAACATTAGACGAGTCAAACAGAGTCTGAACAATGTCAACTTAAACTAGCTCTTCGGTGGACATAAGCCACAACAACCCAAGAAGAAGTACACGGATTGTTCAACAAGAATCTCAAATATTGTTGCAGGCTTCGATAACCGTGAAATCAAAGACTACTTGAAAGCAATTGCTTTTAACATTAGTTTGTGAACACTGTGTGTAGCTTATAAAGCAACCTTAAACTTAACACTAAAATTCTTTGCTATAAACACAAGTAGTAATTATCTGTCATTTTTTTTTACCTTATACCAATTAAATTCGTTTTAAAAATATTGTTCTTTTTATATGTGACCTACATAAAACTGATTTTAATGTTTGTTGATGTTTGTCAGGGGAAATATCCGGGGAGGGGTTTATCCTATTGAAACGCACGGGGAGGAATCCAGGGTGGAGATGGCGGGGAAATGTCCAGGGGAAGTCTCCTAGATCCCTAATAGTCATGTGATGCTCAAGATGGTGGCTTATGTCATATGTTCCATTGATGAAGTCGCTGATCTTAATGGGTGTGTGACATACCGTAATAATTTTAGGTGAATGTACTTTCCTGTTTCATTGTTGCACGCGTTAATCACTAGGTTCCCGGACAATTCGCCCCCGGAAGATTCACCCCCGGATGATTCGCCCCGGAAGATTCACCCCCGGCTTAATAGACATGAAAACACATTTGTGATGCGACATATGAAAAGGGACCACAACGCGGGATTTAGTTACTGAGATATAGGCGTTTGAACATGGTCACCCATCAAACTATCGAAATCGGGTTTTCACTGGCATTCGCTAGAGGGCACCTCAATCTATCAATGAAGTAACATAGTTTATGAAAATTGAATATTTGAAGTATTTCTTTTAAATTTCAAACGATCGCAGGTAAAAGGGACCACAGCGCGGC
This sequence comes from Aporrectodea caliginosa, assembly GCA_020284085.1. Taxonomy (NCBI): domain Eukaryota; kingdom Metazoa; phylum Annelida; class Clitellata; order Crassiclitellata; family Lumbricidae; genus Aporrectodea; species Aporrectodea caliginosa. The sequence goes on from JACEVL010001042.1 coordinate 1,570,730, forward strand.
AACACCATTCTCGAGGTATTTATATGGCAATAAGATATTTTTAAAGCTGGTTTGAACAGCTATCATTTTTAATTTTATAATAATGCGCTAAAGAAATGTGATACCAGTCTATACTGCGTTATTTTTTCTATGTTTTCGAGTTGGAAGAGTTATTGTCAGATTTAATCGATTTTGAACCTCTTCTTTGTATAAAAACGATTAAGTTCAACTTTAAACATCGTTCTAACAGGTATAATTACATGTTTATTATTGCCGATCATTACTGCTAGAATTCATTGTGCTACTGTTTTATTTCGGGCTGAACTATGATTTACGTCCATCTGCGTTTTATAGTCCCTTAGGGCCTAACTAGTTGTCGACATGAGTAATAATACCAGTCTTTCTCAACTCACTGAAATGGTTTAAATTCCACTTCATTGCATCGCTTGACGAACACAATGACTTTAAAGCATAATAATACTGCTGCTTAGAAGCAACTTAACTATTATTATTACTGGTTTCACTTAACTATTATTATTACTACAGGTTTATGCTGTTTATTTGCGGTTTATTGATTTATTTTGGAAATGTGTAAATTTTCTTCGTATAGCAAAAAGTCAAAAGACCAGTACTATGGAAAGTAAAGTGGCCAAATTACTGAACTCGTTTGGTGGAATTTCTGGGTCAATGCCGGCCGGCAGAGGCAACAGATGTAATCATGGATTATTTCTGTGAGATGGGTGACAACTCTGAAAACGACAGTGAAAGTGACAGTGATGATGGATTTATACCAACTCCAGCTTCCACTAGTTCTGCTGACACCGTACAAACTCCGGCATTTAACAAACCTCTCATCGGAACTAGCATGATATCAATCGACATCAGCCCTACAGATGAGCTTCATAACAAAGAAGATGAAGCTGTTAACCAGTTCATTCTTGATGGTTGTGGATGTTCTCAGCTTTGCCATGATAAGTTTTCCAAAGATATGTTGTTACATTCACGCTTGGATTGTCAAGCAATGGATTATTATGACTCTGACCACGTCAACCACTTTCATGTGATGTTAATGGGAATTTTCAATACTAATGTTTGTGACTTTGGAACAGTAGGAGAGAAGTCGAAGCACAAGTCGACTGAACGTGTCCTAAGTCGATTTCAGCCAATGTTTCATGGAGTACCCGTGTGTATGTCAATGTTCCTGTTTGTTTTTCACTGCAGTCTGAAAGTTTTCAAGACTGTGAGAAAACAGTTCAGAAATAATGGACTAGAGCCAAAGGTCCATGGCAATGTCCACGGAACTGCAAGTAGGAAAGGATTTGATGCGGCAGTAGTGTTTCTTGTGAAGACCTTCATCCAGAATTACGCAGAACATTTTGGCCTCGTTCTGCCAGGTCGTGTTGCATCATTCAGTAACGCAGACCTGATGATACTACCAAGCTTCACAACAAAAGCTCACCTTTACAGATGTTACCAGAATGCTTGCAAAGATGGTGGGAGCAAGTATGTGTCACATTCTTACTTCAAGAGTGTTTGGCGGAACCAGTTACCTAATATTGTTGTCCAGAAGCCTCGTACAGATTTATGTGCCCAATGTCAGCAAAATTTCACATCTCTTGGTCACCTACGGACGTTAGATGATGATGTGAAACAAAACCTGTTGCAGAGATCTGTTGACCACCTCAGTGAAGTTACAAGAGAGCGAAGTCTGTACCAGAAAGATGTACATACTGCTAAGCAGAGTCTTGCAAGCCAGTCATCCCTGTCTCCTGACAATTTAATTTCTCATGAACCAAACTCACAGGATCTTGTCTCACATTATTCCTTTGACTATGCACAACAAATCCAGATCCCACACAATTCACAGCAGGTTGGGCCGTTGTACTTTCTGGCTCCATACAAAGTTGCTTTGTTTGGAGTCGCATGTGAAGCTGCTTCAAAAATGGTGATGTATGCCATTCCAGAGGTTGCAGTTGTCGACAAGGGGTCAAATAGTGTTATTAGTTTTCTCCAGCATTTCTTTTCCTCTTTTGGATATGGGGAGAAAACGGTGCACCTCCGCGCAGATAACTGCACTGGACAGAACAAGAACCGTTTCATGGTTGCGTATCTGTGCTGGAGAGTGCTTTGTGGTTTCCATAGTAAAATTACTCTCAGCTTTCTACCTGTTGGTCACACAAAGTTCTATCCAGACATGGGATTTGGCATCTTCAAGAGGCACTTGAGAGTCTGCTCTGTCAACACGATGGATGAGGTTGCACAGTGTATCACTGATAGCAGTCCACTATCCAAGATGCTGATCCCACAGCTGGTGGGTAACGAAAAAGGACACATCTTTGTACCGACTTACAACTGGCAAGAGAAGTTTTCATCTGTCAAAGCTATTCCAGAACTAAAGAAATTTCATCATCTTGTTTTTGAGGCTCAGCATCCTGGAACTGTGAAGTGCATGGTGAGTTCTGCAGATGAAGATACAGTCTCTTTCACCATTTGTCACGCGGATCTGCTGTCAAGTTCTTTGCCAAACACATTGTCGTCACTAGGTTTGTCTGCACAGCGAAAGTCATATTTACATTCTAAAATCAGACCATACTGTCCAGACTATGCAAAAGATATCCTCTGTCCGGCTCCAGAGACTGGTTGCCAACCAGAACCAGACGCATGCAGCAGTGCTTCACCGGAACCAGCGGCAGACAGTATCATGATTCAGCCTTCAGCTACGATCATCAGACCTCAATCAGATGCTATAGTAGTGGAGCATGCTGAAGAACAATGCCTCCCAGTTGCCAAACGCAAGAGTCCAACCTGTTCCTACTGCAAAGCAGTTGGACATCGGAATTCAGTGCGCAATGGCATTTTTACATGTCCACTGCGTCGCTCTGTTAATAAAGACGATTAACATAATTTGAGTGTATAAAGCCAGTTTTGGTACTTTTTTCCACATTACAGCTGGAGATAATTTCAGATTATCATTTGACAGCCAGATTGTTCATTTATTGGCCACTGACTTATTGCATTTGTGTAGGGTGACATTTTCATTTTTTTCAGGAAAAAAAGCCATTTTATGGCAATAAAACACTGAGAAATTTCTTTACTGCCTATTATTTGACTCAAGTGCTGGACTCCGTTATGAAGTATATGCTACACTGAGCTGAAATAAATGCTCAGCTGTATAACTTCCAAGAAATGGATATGCTGTGAGCATTCTTAACTTTAAATGAGTTTTACCGAAAATCGCATATTTCGGGTAATTCACGTTCTAAAATCTACAGATAAATCAATTTGACTCCCAGCATGTAACATTATAATTATCATTATTTTCAGAATTTTTTGCTGAATATGGTGGTATGAATAAGTCCAATACCGGCTAAGTGGTCCCTTTTCATATGTCGCATCACATTTGTTGAATTGTAAAAGAAGTTTAATTTGAAGGTTATTGTCTAGTCTAGAACGTTTATTTTGAAGTTTAATGTCTAGAAGTTTATTGTCTAGAAAGTTTATTGTCTAGTCTATAATGTTTAATTTGAAGTTTATTGTCTAGAATGCCATGTCATTTCAATTGCATAGAATTCAAAGTTGTAAGCAATCCTTAGTTCAGTTGTTTGTTCTATATATGCAAGAGAGCTTTTGTTTGAAGAATGTGTGGGTTGTGTTTATTTAGAGGTTCGTTATGAACAACTTCTAAGGACTATAGGTACGAATTCCAGCCATTGTACTGATATTTTGATGTACATCAGTGTTCCGTACTCTGATGTTAGCGTCAAAGGGGTGCGAATGTCTGGGGTGCGAGTGTCTGGGCCAATAGGCAAGCGAGCGAGCGAATGAAGCAACGAGGCATCGGCTCAGTATTTGATAACTGCACAAACTGACCAGAGATTCTCAGTTTTGCGACAGATCTTGACCAGTGAAGGTGAGCAAGTCACTTTATGCCACTTTATTAGACTAATAGCTTAAATGCAATGTTTTGACTCAATGTTCAGAATGCTTGCGACTACGAGGCCAAATACGTGAATGTGCAACGCAAACACAGGAAACGCCCCATCAAATCGTGTCCGCTGTGATAGCATGAGCCCATGCGAACGTTGTTGCTTTGCTCCATGCAAAGAATCACTAAAGAGGAACATACGCAGTAAAAGATTAGACCCAGAACTTCCCACTATACCAGCTGATGTAGAACATCTGGTATTACCTGATGCATTGAAAAATATCAGCATTGATGGCAATGATCATCAGTTTCTTTTTTATGATGCGTTGACCACAATATTGTGACACTCAATGGCCTAGGCATGTTCTTAAAACTTGCGTCAAATTGCAATATGTGAAGATTTCAATGTCTCTTGTTAAGATAGACCTGCTTTGATTTGCCTCTTCTTTCATTGTTTAGATGATAACAGTCGAAACGATTTGCGAGAATTCATCAGATGAAATATGAAGTTCATTTTTGGAAATGATCTAGCTCAACATTTCAATGTGACGGGATAGCGAGGCAAGAAGGCATTCAAGTCATTGAAGCTGTTCGACATACTTTATGGTATGTATTTTGCGTATAATGCGTTTTTAAATTAGTGCATTTTTTACAGGTAATACATTGTCACTCAATAAAGTTTGATGAATAGCTGACCACAAGTCAATCACAAGTTATTGAATTCTGCTTTATTTCGTTTGTCCAATGGACGTTCTGCTTCGTTACTCAAATAAATTGAGACAATGTTAATGATACTAGAGAAATTCATCAAGTTGTGCAAGTGAACAGAAATGATGCAATGGGCATGTTGGGACTGTTTGTGCTTGTCTTAAATAAAAATATTCAATAGTCTGCCAACCACGCTTTATTAAGAGCTAAACCATTTAAACATTACACGTTTTGAGTTTTCTAAACTCGAACATTGTAAATTATACAAAACAAGCAGCATCTGTAAATATTGCCATTTAATATTAGACAGAATTGTTGAATAATATCATTTTACAATACAAATCAGAGCACATCAAATTCTTGTTCTTTGTAACTTGCTATTTTTAATCAAAATGTTGCATGTTTGAAAATTCAGGTGTGGTACAGCAAAATATTGCTACCGATGACAGCACGAAGAAAATGGTCGAGGACGAGTTGGCTGTGTGGTTTGGTAACGCTATGGATCGTAGCACTGAAGGGCACCAGCTATTGAAATTCGGCACCATTCAAAGAGACTGAGTTGGAGTCGATCAGCACCAATCAAGAGTTGACCAACACTGCTGATGACATTGTTGACGTTGCAAAGCAGACTGATTACTTTACTTTAATAAATTGATCCACATCTTTTACAGCTATTAATGATTGTTTATTGCTTTAATTATACAGCACAGTTTACAGTAGTTTGCATATGGGGTATCACTTTTTTAGTTGTCTGGGAATGAACTTGGATGCCCAGCGGGATATCCCGTATGGTTCCCATATGGTTTCCGCGGACAAAAATCGGCTCATACTACCTGGGCTCTCTCAGCTCAGATAATATTGTTGCGAGATGACGATCCTTTACCTGAATAAAGGGGAGACAACAGATAGGTAGAAGTATAGAGGGAGAGTACGCGAGACTGACGCTCATTTGTTATATGTGTATAGGGGTATGAGTGTAGGTTAGATGTTAGTGTAAGAGATGTTGGGTTGACTATTGAATATGTTTTATCTATGTCTGTTTGGATGTGTACGAAGGAGAGTGAGAGTAGTCTTGACTATGGCTGGCTGGTAGTTTTAATATGTTTTAGTTACATTCGTGTCTCATTAATGTTATGTGTACATTGGCCTGGGAAGTGTATTTAAGCTGCTCAAAAGGGAAGAAAGTTCTCTTGTTCAGTGCGCGTGAAAGTTCTGTTATGAATAAAGAGTTTTATAAGAAAACGAACTCTTGTCGTCAGATAAATTGGGACCGCAAATACTAGACAGAGGAACGAGACTCTTACAATTGGGGGCTTTGTCCGAAAACGACAATGATGGAAGAAAAAAATGAGAGAGGAAGAAAGGAAAAATGCAAGGAAGACGAGGAGGAAAAAGAAAAACGAGAAATGAGGTGGTCAAGAAGTGGAAGGTGGAAACGAGGTCAACAGACAGTCAAACGCCGTGGGTTAATGGTGGGTGTGTCGAGCAACAAGAAAAGAGCAACCGAAACTAGTCGAGAAAGAAAGGATGGTGCGTCTACGATTCTACCAAGGGGGTACGCTGGTCGACATGGTACGTGCAAGTCGGATGGTGCGTCTACGATTCTACCAAAGGGGTACGCTGGTCGACATGGTATGTGGAAGTCACATGGTGCATCGACGATTCTACCCATGGGGTACGCTGGTCGACATGGTACGTGGAAGTCGGATGGTGCGTCTACGATTCTACCTATGGGGTACGCTGGTCGACATGGTACGTGGAGGTCGGATGGTGCATCTACGATTCTACCTATGGGGTACGCTGGTCGACATGGTACGTGGAGGTCGGATGGTGCGTATACGAGACTACCAATGGCGAAGGATGGTCGACATGGTGTGTGGAGGTCCGATGGTTCGTATACGAATCTACCAATGGAAAGACGAGGAGGAAGAGGACGAGCGGCGTCTATGTGGGAGTTTAGGCTTGTTCCGGACCTGAAGACGGAGGTGATGGTGAGGTTAACGAAACCACAAGACGATGGTCGGATGTTTCAAGAGTCGGATGAACAATGTCAACGAAGGCAAGTTGGAGAGATGTCGAAGATTCAAGAATGCTGTCGAGACCGGAGGAAACATGTTGGGAAAGCAATGAAGCCAATGATTTTTTGTAGCTCACATCATAATAGTTTGCCATCAGATTGTTATAACTTACTGATTCATCAGTGGCTTGCGATAGTTTACCCGATGAGCTTGGTGAATGGGCAATACAGTGCTATATCATGCATGTAGCACTGGGAAGTCTGTTAAAGATTTTGTGCAAAGTTCATCCTGGATTGGATTGCCAAAAGATTCACATACTCTTCTTCTGCACTAACAGTACAAAATATTGCTGGAGGATCTTACTACCATTTTGGGATATAAAAAGGTGTCATTTCCATTACTGCAGAATTAGGATTAGTTAACCTTAGTCCATTGACACTGCATGTCAACATCGATGGATTGCCATTGCACAATAGCATAAGTGCTCAGTTTAGACCAACTGTTGGTATGGTGGCTAATTATTGTCTCAAGAACCAACAATTTGTTAGTGGATTGTTTCATGGGATGCACAAGCCATAATATGTCAATGCTTTTTGAATGATTTTGTCAACAAGTTCCAGAAGCTGCAGACTGCTGGAGTAATTTCTGTGGAAAAAATATGACATTGAACTTGCTGCAGTTTTTGTGACACTCATTTGCACACATATAAGTTTTTGATGCCAAGTCAGATGAAGACCATAATTTAGGCCCGTGTCTCCGCTTATGTCTTTATATGTGTGAGATAGTTTAAAACTTTCCTCTGGAGTACATGCATTTGATATGCCTTGGTGTAACAAGAAAATTGGTGTATCTGTGGATTAGGGATCCTCTGGCTACCCCACAAGGTAGGGGAGACTTGGCACCCTTGATCCCTAGGCACCCTTGATCCTTCAGTCATTTTGCCTTACTTACTGATTTATTGAAGAAAAGCAGTGAACCAGTCTATTATGTTTATCGACTTGACCCTCTTCCTGTCTTTTAGCGTGGTTTGAGTGAATAATAAATTTTTTATCACAAAAATTAAATTTTGAAGGTCAAAAGTAATTCTTTCAACGTCACAACGAACTCTACAAACAAAGATTTCCAAGTAAGTACCAAATTTGTTTATTACATTTGTGAAGTTAATTGATTTGTCTACTTGTTGTATGTATTTTTAGACACATAGCGTGGGCATTGAAAATGGTGTGATTCAAGAAGTGGAAACCGAGTGGTTTGGCACCATTGATCCCTGTATGTATGGGCACCCTTGATCCTGGGGATCAAAGGTGCCTACATAAAATGTTGAATTATTTATTCTAAATATAAATGCCACACATTAACAAGAAGTTTATTTTGAATTTTGTTTCAATCAATCAAAGAAACTTGTTATAGCGCCCCTTCAAGATATCTACTCAGATGCTCTCCCGGCCCAACCACGGCTAAAAGGGTAGCTTTCAGAGTCGTATAAAATGCAGGTGAAGAGCTCCTAGGTAGAAGACGGAACTCTAGAGGAAGACCATTCCAGATGGGCCTAGGCTACTTGGTCCCATGACCGAGAAGGCCCGATGTTGCATTAGGCTATAGAAGTGCATGCAAAGGGGACAACCAGGTCAGCGCGGACTGCAGAGCGATGGGTCAGCGGCCACTATTTGCAGAAATAGGGCGTCAGAGCTTCTGCAGATAAGCAGATGCGGTACCAATGAGGCTAGCCAAAAAAAGGCAGAGACCCTAAATGAGATGTTTATGTATATTTGAGAATAATGTTTGTATTGATATATTTTATTTGTTTCATACTTACAGCTATGCCTTATCATAAAAAGAGGAAGACCGACACGCCACCAAGAGATAAAGTTTCTGAATCAGAAATGAAGGCAGCCGTATCTTTAGTTCTGGAAGGCCGTGGCATCAACACCGTTGCTAAAGAAACTGGCATCAATCGGATGACATTGAAACGCTATGTCAGAAAAACGAGAGTCAACCCGCATACAGTTTGTAAGGCTAATTTTGTGACGAAGCAAATTTTTACTGATGAAGAAGAAAAGTCTTTTTCAGAATACCTTCTTCGTGCTTCAAAGCTGCATTATGGTCTGTCCACAACGACAGCCCGAAAGTTAGCTTTTGAATTTGCTGTCTCTCTTAGAAAGAATAATATTCCGAATTCCTGGCACAGTTCCAAATGTGCCGGCCCCGACTGGCTACGTGCGTTTATGAAACGGAGGAATGAGCTCTCGTTACGCAGTCCTGAAGCTACGAGTCTGGCTCGAGCTACAGCCTTTAATCATCACACTGTTAATGAGTTTTTTAACAACTTGCGAGAAGTACGTCTCCGACATCAGTTTTCACCTTAAAACATATTCAACGTGGACGAGACCGGGCTCACCACTGTACAAAAACCTGTCAAAGTCATTGCAGGACGAGGTGAAAAACAGGTCGGCCGGATTACGTCAGCAGAACGTGGAACCCTGATTACGGCATGCTGTGCTGTGAATGCGATTGGAAATTCTATTCCTCCATTTTTTGTGTTCCCCCGTGTCCATTTTAAAGAGAACATGATAAAAGATGGACCTCCTGGTTGTGTTGGAGTTGCCAGTCAATCTGGTTGGATGACTGCTGCTTTGTTTATAGAGTGGATTAAACATTTTATTCTCCATGCTAAGCCTTCTGACAAGGATCCTGTTTTGCTACTCTTAGACAACCACGAAAGCCATGTGTCTATTGACTGTTTAGACCTTGCAAAACAAAATGGAGTAATCATGCTAAGTTTTCCGCCGCACTGCAGCCATAAACTACAGCCACTTGATCGATCTGTCTACGGACCCTTAAAAAAATATTACAACGCTGCTTGTGATGACTGGGTTGTAAGCAACCCTCGACCAATGACAATCTACGACGTCGCTGGGATTGTTGCAAAGGCGTTTTCGCAGTCATTTACTCCTGCAAACATCATGGCAGGGTTTCGCGTGTCTGGAATTGAGCCATTTAACAATAATATTTTCAGTGATGATGAATTCCTTGCTTCCTCGGTCACAGATCGTCCAGATCCGGGTTCCGTTGATAATTCTGTGGTTATCCAGACAACCAGTCTTGATCAAACCAGCAATAATGTTGGAGATGGTGCAGATCAAGATTCCAGTGGTCTTGTTCAAAGAACTGATCCAAGGGACAGTTCAGTCACACATGGTCCAAATCCGGATTCCATTAATATTCAAACAAGTGGTCTTGATCAAATCAGCAATTCTGTTGCCAGCCACTCGCTTGGAACTCTTGTTTCTGATGGATCCCATTTTGGTGAAGATCCAGCTATCGATCACATGAAGAGTCTTGAGAAATTGAAACCATTTCCAAAAGCAGGTGCCAGAAAAACTGTTCGAGGGCGTCAGAAACAGAAAACTCGAATTTTGACGGACACTCCTGTAAGAGAAGAATTGCGACAAATCCAGGAAAGAAAGAAAAAGCCAACTGCTGTTCCCAAGGCAAACAAAAAGCGAAAAGAAATACAGCAGCTGACTGGAAACAGTGATCGAATTAATGCTAATAAAAGAAAATTGAATAAAAATCCTAAAAAGAAATCATGCAGGAGAAAACTCAGACTGACCGCTGTGAGCGACACTGACGATGAACACGAAGAAATTGGAAATGATGAAAATATTCAGAAATTTGGTTTTCAAAATCTTCATGATTCATCTTCAGACAGAGCAGATGACATTGACGTGGAGCCTAATCATAACACGGATGATGAGGACATTGGACCTATAGCACATGATCGTTTGAAAATCGGAGATTATGTTGTAGTTCAGTTGAAGGGGAAGAAGAATGTGTTTCATTATGTTGCACGAGTTGATGACACGGTTTCTGACGATTCGGAAATATCAGTGACATATCTCAAAACAATTACGTCAAAAAATGATCAAGAATTGCAGCGATTTTGTCTTCCAGAAGCAGGGACATCTTACCAAGTTCCAATGGAAGATGTCATCAAGAAACTGCCTGTGCCAATCATCACTGGTGGTACTAAGCGTGTCAGCCGCCAAATAACATTTCCCGTTTCACTGTCAAGCTTCAATTTAACTTAAACTGGAAAATATGAACTATGTTTCATAATAGTTTTAGCCTACATAGATACAGTAGTAGGCTCTACATCAGACTTTAATTACTTTTACACAGTTTATTGCAATCCTTTAAATGTTTAAAGTAGGCCTACCTGCTAATTATAAGCCTGTAGACACTTTCTGACTGTAGGCCTAACTAGATGAAAAACTGCATTTTTATATATAAGTTTGGACTGTCGAAATGTTGTGAATGCATTGTCTTTCTTATATCTAAAGTAATGTTTGCAAATGTTTAATTTCAAACAACCATTTCCAACATTTCCTTGTTGTTGCAAACAAACAGATCAAGGGTGCCAATTGGGATCAAAGGTGCACATGGGTGGGATCAAGGGTGCCAACCTTGATCCCTTATGGGTGCCTTGTGTTTTTTGCCCGTAGATTTTCGTAGTTCGTATTTGTGAAAACCACTTTATGCAAGTTAGATAGAAAAAAGAAAATGCTATTCAATGGAATCTAATAAAACTTGATAGCGATTTTATATTTTTTTTAAATTCGAAAAATTCAAAAAAAGGATCAAGGGTGCCAAGTCTCCCCTACACAAACTCTTAGGGAGTTATCAGAAGCATCAACAATACTGAAAGTCCAGGTCCCACCTGAGTTTGCTTGAAAGCCTCGCTCATTAACTTAACTGGACTGTTGGTAAGATACAGAACTGCATCAGTTCCCATTGTATACTGGTCCAGTTTGCCTAAAAGGATTTTTAACAAGGCAATTTCAAAAACTTTATGTTGCTCAGTTCAGCAATGTACATTCTGCTCAGTCCTAACCTCCATCAAGACTATTCTGATTTCGCAAGTGATTTATTGAAAGCATTTGTCAAGAATGCTGGAATGATATATGGACCACATACCATGACATACAACTTGCATGCCACTGTACACATTGAGGATGAAGCTAAACTTGATGGTCCATTAGACAATATAGCTAGCTCTGTTTTTGAGAACTATTTTTGTAAGCTGAAGAAAATTATCAGAAAGCCTTAGGCTCCACCGCAGAAAAATAGTACGAAGGCTTTCCGAACGTCGGGACACTACAAACAGTTTGCCTGTTGACATGCTGCAGAAAGAACATTTTGGAGGACCTTGGAATTCTTAGTTGGACTGAAATTGCCTCACATGTAAGAAACACTCTTTGGAATAGTTACTTTTAAGTACTGTTCGTGATTGTATATGTCTGAAGTTAAGATTTGATTAGCTGAAGTAGAATTGCCTTAAACTTGTGTAGTTTTAATCATTCAAGCTTTCTTAGTTTGTAACTTCTGTGTTAGTGATTTGATTAACAATTGGAAATATGTCTCAATGTTCTATTTAATTAGTACAATGAGGTGAAGATTCAGGTAGAGTAATCCCGAACCTCCTCCATTCATTAGAGGCCCAAGTCTGCCAACACTGCTGTTGGAGAAAATGGAAGATTTTCTGTAGGACAGTATGAAATACTGTATAAACAAGCTCAACTAGCTTCTAATCAACGTCAGCTAGCTTATAATCAGTCTGAAATGAAACAGCAACAATCTTCACAGCGTTGCCGAAGATGACCTTCCGGGCTGCAGCGGTGTGACAGACGCCCAACCTTCCGGCCACAGGGACACGGCAACGGAATTTTGCACTTAGGTGGAGACTTCCTGAAGATATGCCCTACACACATTAAGGAACGCCTCCTGCAATCAGTGCGCGATGCGTTGCAACATATGTCTCGCATGGGCAGCGAGGTCAAGGACGTCGGTGGCCCGACGGAAGTGCCACCTGCCGAGGACAGCTTCCAACCGTCAACCGGAGCAACTCAGGAAGTACAAATGTTGAAGATTATTACTGGCAAACGTTTAAACCTTACTTGGATACTATCATTACCTCTTTACGTAGTCACTTTTCTGCAACAAACTGTGAACAGTTCAACCTATTGTCTATATCCGATTCAAATTTCACAGCCTGACTGTGACAATTACCACGAGCAAATGTCTGTCAACCATAAAGAATATGAGATTGATAATTTTGAAGCAGACGTGTTGGCTTGGTATGATTGCTATAGCTGTAGAAATCGTCATAGTCGTTCATTTGCTCTGCATCACCAATGCAAAGTGGGATTAAAGACGAAGACTTCATTGACTTACTTTCTCATACTGATTTTTAACCTTCTATCCTTAAACCTGTTCTTATTCTCCTAACTTTGCAAGCAACTACAAGTGCAATCGAAAGATCATTCAGCACTTTGCATTACACTGTTCTTAAAAGAAACGTCAAGATGCGGGAATTTTGGGCTGGGTTTGAATCCATGAAAGGACGACTTCAGGATTGTGATGGTAAATCAATGGTTTTAAAGATGAAAGATTGGCCATCAACGGTGGACTTCAGCGAGCTGCTTCCTACTAGATTCAAAGATCTTGTACAGGGGTTGCCTCTCCGACAATACACAGATCGATTGGGTATGTTCAACCTGGCTTCTCATTTACCTGAATTTTTGTTGAGACCAGACCTTGGACCAAAGCTGTACGTCACGTACGGGTCAACGTTAGATCCGTTGGTTGGTTCGACAAACTTCCACCTGGATGTTTCAGATGCTGTTAACCTGATCCTGTATGTCGGAATACCTAAAGATGACATTGTGGATCATGAAGCAGGTATACACTGGTAGAACTTCTGCATATGTCATTTGCCATGTTGGTCTACTAACTGACTTCTGCATCACTTTGCATTATAAGAAACCCTGGCTAAGATCCACCATGGCAGACGACAGACGGATATATCCGGATTGCGTATGATGACTGTACAGAGAAAAATTAGCCAGAAAAACGAATTCCTGAATAATGCTGTGGATGAAATTGGCAAATATCGTCTTCACCTTCAGTTTCTTTTTAGATAGATGTGTACAATCGACAAGAGTATATCACTGACATTATTGTACTTTAGAAATGACTGTTCAAGTCCATGCTTCGAGTGGTCGAAGAAAGGATACGCCTCTACCTGGCGGAGGATCGCTCGGCCGACCCTGAAGCAGACATTCACACGTCTTCCGCCGGGCCGGCAGACGCGGAGGACCGTCTGGACGACTTGACACTCTTTTGTCACCATCTGTCTGCAGCCGTCGGGGCTACGTCAGACTCGGCGGTCGGAGTCGTCGGCGAATCCCACCGTACGCACGACGAGGCTGCCAGCGCCGCCCTTCTCGACAACGATGTCTTTCCGTTTGCAGAAGGTGGTGTCCACATCTTCCTTTCTGCCGACGTCTCTGACGCATTGCCCCCTTTAGAATTACCTCGTGGAGGCTTTCCCATCGGTCCAGGTCCCAGGCTGTACAGAAGAAGGTAACCGTCTACGCGATTGCCAAGGCGAAACAGTTCGTGGTCGTCGCGTTCATCGTGCGACCGGACCCCTCAACGTGGATGCGGCCGACAGCGACGGCTCCTGTTTAAGAGTTCACTGTGCGACAGCGTTCTCATTAGCCTTGGTTTGACAATGAATGCTATGAGGCTAGGACGGTTGATTGGTTCTCCCAAAGATTTTGTCTCGCAAATCCTCGATCAGTGGACATGGTGTGAGATTATTATCGTGCAATAAATACGAGTATAAATTAAGATTATTGGTATTTCATGTTTGGAACAACACTAGGTGTTATTCAGTGTTTTGTCATATATTACTGCATGGTGTTTTCTTAGCGGATTATTGCATTAAAAAGAAGTGGCATTCATTGGATGAAACCGAGTACACCGAGTCATAGCAGCTTCTGTACATAAACAACATTGGCAGACCGGCCACTAATTGTGACTTGTACATACAATCCACTGACTGTCATCAAGCTCTAATCTAACCTAGAGATCTTTAAGGGGCACTGTATAAATTACCTTTGATTGATTCTCTCAAAGATTTTGTCTCACAAATGCTCGATCAATGGACATGTAGACTAGAGTGAACTTGATAAGTGTAACACTTTAAATGTCATATTGGTGTGAGATTATAATCGTGCAATAAATATGAGTATAAATTATGATCATTGTTATTTCACGTTTGGAACAACATGAGGTGTTATTCAGTGTTTTGCCATATATTACTGTATTGTGTTTTCTTAGTGGATAATTGTGTAGTGTAGTATGTAGGTGTGTAGTATCAGCCTAGGTGTGTGTGCAGTGACAGCGGCTGGCAGGCAGAGTTGGTGGCCTTAGTGGTGTGTGCAGGCAAGGGATTATCTTGCCGGGGTATAAAACCAGTGTTTTGCGGAGCTGAGGGAGCGACCGGTTGAATATATGAGTGAGGCTGCTGCTCACCTAGCATTGCGTAAGCTGTATCTTAGTGCATTATGATTAATAAAGGTAGATGTTCTATACACAGTGTTGAGTTGTATTAGTTAGCGTTAAGTCTAGAACATCCGACAATAGAGACGCTACAACTGGTGGAGAACCAGGGTATCAGTGCAGACACACCTCTCCGCATCTGTATGCTTCCGGACAGCAGCAAGAACACACATGAGTGAACCGGAAAACGCAACCACTGGTCGCTACTTCCTTAGATCGGGAAAACCACAACAGACATCTTCAACATTTCTATCGTCTTCTCCTGAACTGGTTCCGCCTTCTTCATACGTTTTAACTACTCCTGCCTCATCGCCATTGATTTCAGTGATTCCGTCGTCAGTGCCAGTATCATCGCTGCCGGACCAATCTGTCTTCGTTGATCACGACGGATCTGAGAGTTCTGACAGTTCTGAATTTGAGTCTGATTCTGAGGAGATGGCGAATACGCTGGTACCTTCTGCTTTCATGGGTCGTTCTGAGGACGATATTATTGAATTCTTGAAGAACTTTGACTTGTGGGCCACTTTTCGGACAATGACGCAAGCACAAAAACTTTCGGCGTTACCTCTTCTTCTGAAGGAAGGCAGTGCAACGTGGTTTAATACGCAAACCCGACGGACACGTGAGGACTATGAGGTTTTACGTGAAGCCCTCATTAAAAGGTACAGCCCAAATTCAACGACAGCATGGAAACGGTCAGCTGAGCTGTGGACATTGAAACAGGCGCCACAACAATCTGTGGATGATTTTCTGACTACAGTTCAGCAGGCTGCCGGAAAGCTCGAAATTGGGGTGGAGCAGACGTTCCTCGTCGCTTTGAACGGTCTTCGGGCACACATACGTCAACTGGTGCTTCAACATGATCCGACTACTATTGAGGAAATTCAGAAATGGGGCCGGCTGGCGGAACTATCCCAGGATGATCGGGGTGACACTGCCGACAATCTTCGCCAGACTGTCCTGGAATTGACTGCCATAAAGGAGGAGTTGAAACAGCTACAACTCACGAATGTAGCTGCTATCAGTGCTCACCGAAGATCGTCATCGCCATCCCCTTCGTCTCGCCATGTCACTTTTATGGACCAATCGACTCCTCCATCATCGTCTGATACGCGTCACGACGTCTATGCTTCATCTTCGTCGCCTCAAGACCATCGGCAGACGCAGTTCTATGCGTCACAACGCTCGGACAACCGAGACAACCAGAACAACCGGGGCTACACTGTCCAGCAACCGCTTCCGCCACGGCAGTATCAACCAGCTGACACACAGTATCGATCATCTAACAACCAGGATCGACCACAACAATCTTCCTACTGGCGAACACCTTCCAAGTCCACTTGTGGTAATTGCGGGGGTTTTCATTCTGTTACTGGTTTTTGCCGGGGAAAGGGGGTCACTTGTTTCAGTTGTGGGAAGCGTGGTCACTTGCGGTCAGTCTGTCGTTCCGCTAGGGGACGCTACTCTAATCAAAGATAGGAACGCGCCTACCGTCGTGGCCCGTCGACGGAAGGCGTCTGTGCTCAAACTGATAAGGTGCCATTGCATAAAAATACCATTTGTGTGCAAATTAAGAATTTGACAGTTAGGTGTCTTTTGGATTCTGGTGCTTCTGTGAGTTGTATGAGTGTTGACTTTTTAAAGAAGTTGAAACTTCCTATGCTTCCGTTGAAGGAAGGGGATAGTAAAAATGTGTTTTTGGCTGATAATCGTTCGGTGAAGGTTTTGGGAAAAGCGGTCATGACTATTAACATATCAGGTTTGGGTTTGCCTTGTGAAGTTTTGATATTGCCTGAGGTGGGTTTTAATTTAATTCTGGGGTTGGATTTCTTACAAGCTGGTCGTGCGAAAGTGGATTTTGAGGAGAATGTAGTACGTTTTTTTGATAATTTAACGTCTACACGGTTGTCAACTGTAAATGTTCGATTGCCAACAGTTTTTACATTGCATGCTACTGTTCTTCCTCCTCTCTCTGAAACCCTTGTTCCAATTTTGCTCCCTACTAACTGTTCATCGCACGTTTCAATTATTGAACCATTGGAGCATGTCACGAAACGTAAATTTATTTGCGCACGAAGCATAATTGATTCTTCAGGCAGGACAGCTGTTTGTAAAATTCTCAATCCTACGAATCATGTATTATGGTTGTCACGCCACAAAACGATAAATGGTGAAGCAGCTTCTAAGGCACATGGTTTCCTGCAAGTTGTTGGTAATGAACACTTCATTTTTGAGTGCACGCTATCTATCATGATGCATCTTGAAAATCTTAACAGAGCATTGCAATGCCGAAGTGCTTTGTGTGTTCGATGATTTTGGCGATGAAACTTGCACGAGATAATCTGCTTTCATTGAGATGTAACGAAAAGTTTCAGACAATCTTTGATGAAACCGAGCATATGTGCACGACTTTAGATGCTCCAGCTCCTCAAATGCCGAAACAGAGGTGGTCCCCAGGGTGATTCTCAGGCACAGCTGAACCACATACATGGAAATCAAATGCTGAATACTTGAGGACACAATATTTTAACTTTGTTGATACTGGTGTCACTGCATTGGAAAACCGTTACACTCAAAACAGCCTTCAGAAGTATGTTGTGCTGGAAAATATGCTTTGAGAACCAGCAAGCTTGCATCTGGCACATCAAGAACTACTTAGCTGTTGCATTGAATGGATAATTCCTATGTTACAGTGAGTCTAGTTCTGTCAGACATCCCTAGCTTCCCTAAGAAATTAATGTAAAATGCTTGAAATTGCACTTAAAATGTGAGGGCTGCTATGTTTTGTGACTTTAGGCCATTGGTAAATTTGTGGAATGTTGATAGCAATTCTGTTGTCTTCCTTAGGATATCAGCTGAGCTGTCACAGTTCACTACTGGATTGGGAGAGTTGTGGTCCTTGTTTGTGGCTAACCCTGGTGTCCTGAAAGACATCTTCTTCTTCAATGAGGTCTCGATCTCCTTTCAAAGACTCAGGCAGCTGTACACCATCAACTGGGCCGAGCAAGGTAGCCACAGACGAATACAGCAAGAAGATGCCATTTTTAATTTTGAGACGTTCCTGCAGGACTGTGAGAGTGAGTAACAAGAATTGGTCAATATCATGTGGCAGTAATTACGGCTGTATGAGGGCAGCAATTTCTAGCAATCCACCATATGCAGGTGTGGTCTGAGGGGCGCTGGCACATAACAAAGATGGGTACTTGGGCAAAACGCCCACCCATGCCTATACCTAAATCCGCTACTTATGTGAACCCAGTCATGTATCGTATGGTAGCTTGCTCATGTAATACAGCGTACTATTAAAAATATATCCATGTTGTATAATTCAGTGAAATTGGAGGTGTGCTGCTTTGGAAATGACACTGACAAGCAAAGCAGTTTGGAATAAGTGTCCTTAATGTAGACATAACATGTGCCAGCGTGTGTCACATTTTAGATAAATGTTCATGTGACTTATTTTCTATTTCAGGTGGCACTATCTGCATAGCTTTAAGTGCAGTGTTGGCATTCTGGACCGGGGCTGAAGTTGAACCACCACTCAGCTTTCAGACTACTGCCCTGATGATGCACGATAGGCAGTCATCGTCAGATAAGCCATTGTTGGTGGACTTCTACGACGATGCAGGTCGTCTTCCGTATGCCAGCACGTGTGCGTTATGTTTGTGGTTGCCAGTGAATGTCACTGAAGCTGTTTTCCAGGCGTCACTCGTGCGCTCTTTCACCGAATGTGTGGGTTTCGGAAAGGTGTGAACTGTGAAGGCTGTTTTCAATATAGTCGAACTATTTTAATATTCCCACAACTTGTTGGAAGCCCTGCAAGAGCCGGGATATTGTTTTGACTTGTTTCAATGCTTATTAGGCAAGATCAATGCAACTATGCAGTTTTCATTGCAGTTTCTGGTTAAAATAGTGCTATTCTCATTACTATGTTCTAAGTTATCAGGTGTTCATGTTGAGAATGACGTGTGGTTTCTGTGATGTTTCATTTTTCGGGAACACTAACACTTCCAGTAATATAACAGCCACCAGTCTACAAGTTCCTGTAAGTGGCAAATCATGGAGAAGTTCCTACAGTTTTCCTTGTAGGGTGACGAACAATAAACTGTAATTGTGGGAATATTTATTGTAATCATGTAATGGCAAGCAAATAATATTGTGCAGGCAACATCATCCAATTTCCGTGGTATATATAGACCAGCATTTGACTTGGGTGCACATATTGTGCACATATCTGGGAAAATTGCCAAAAGTAGCATATTATTCTTTAATATTCCTCTATTTGTCATACTGCAGTTTATGTTAGGGCTGTAATTATGCTTCTCGTTTGAAGTTCTTGAAGATGCTTCAGAGAGGCGAATTGATCAGTAAGCCTGTATTCAATGCATATGCACAGCGTCACTGTTGAAGTCATGCAGCTCATAAGAATGTCGTGCAATTTTCAAGAAAAAGTCCAAGCCCAATTGCATATGATTTATGGTGATTATTGAATTGATCATGTAGTTGTATGTTATGCTGTGTTGAAGTGGCCGCCTGTAAACTGTTTATGTGAGAAGGCAATCCAGGCTACTTTGATTTGAAATGTTTTCGTAATTGATCATGAAGTTGAATGTTATGCATATGATTTCAAATGATTTTTGAATTGATCATGTAGTTGTATGTTATGCTGTGTTGAAGTGGCCGCCTGTGTGTGAACTATTTATGTGAGAAGGTGCCAAAAATATGCATAAGAAGAGTTATATATTACGGTTACTCATCCAAGTACAGACCTAAGATGGGTAAAATTATACTTTACATTATATCGAGTGGTGTAGCTAGGTATTTGGCGCCAATATGTATAACAGCAATTTTAAATATATAGGCCATCGACGTTATAACTCAGTTTCATTCCACATCATTGGAGCCCACATAGTTTAAAATTAGATAGAATTGCCGAGTGAAGGGGTATCAGATATAAGAGAGAGACCGTAGAGAGAGACCGTAGACAGAGACAGACTGGCAGAGAGATCGTAGAGAGACAGACTGTGTGAGAGACTCTGAATCGGTTGAACAAATTTGACCTCAATCTGCCTGTAACATTATACACAAGGTTTATCATTTCTTTGGCTCTCACTATGTGCATGAATTGCCATTAAAATTGTAGGCCTATTAATGTTACCAAAAACGTTGTGTGAGCATCCTCCAGCCTCGGCGCACCCCAAAACTTGTGTGAGCTTCTGGGCCTTTGGCTCTATAGGTTGCTGGGGCTCTGGTCACACATGTTCTTAATTAGTAGTCTTAAATTAGTTGTTAATAAAGCTGTAAAAGCAGTGACGTCATCAGCGAAAATTTACAAATATTAAAAATGCCCTAATATTCACGAATATTTATAAATATTAAAGCCTGAAGTCACGAATTCTTGTTCTGTGGTCTACAGTGGGACTTTTGACCATTTTGGATTGCTATATGAAAATATAGTAATCCATATATGAATGCTATATGTGGATTATCATTATTGGATTTCTGTGTTGTGCGGTTTTCAATAAAGAGTTTCAATCAATCAAATGAAATCAATCAATCAATCCGTTATTTTACTGTGTAAAGTGTTATAATATGAATAAAGCTGTAATATGCATGAGTTCATTTTATGGCATTCTGCCAAGTTATAGTTACGATTGCAATAAATTGTGAGCTGCACTCCTTAAATTCCTGTACAGCAGAAGCATTTGGGAATTTTCATTTGGAAAAATCCACTCACTATTACGCATAATGCAGCAGCACAGTTCAAAAACATCTGGATCACATGGTACAAGAGGCCGCACTGTAGCTGCTTCGAAGCTAAGTTCTATGTCACCTTCAGTGACATGATGCAAGTAGTCCTGTGAATTTACCAACTCGGGCAGGTGGAAGAGGACGTCTGGTCGACCGAAAGGCACATTTGCATTTCTTGAGGGCCGAATGTGATGCAAATTCCAAACCTCCTTCACTTGATCCAGTTCATCCTGGCGAAAATAGAGGAGTGACAGTTTACTTAAGACAAGTGAATTGAATTGACAAGTAGGTCAATTTTGGGTGTGATGCAGCCAAGGTTGCTGAGAAATTGTGGCTTACGGATTGCTTTTCTCAGACCGAGTACTGCAAGAGTTCTTGCTTTATTATCCATTCTTCCAAGTACCAAATGCATAGGGTCAACTGCCACATGCGCCTCAGCAAATTGACAAAATGCCATATAAATACATAATAACATTTTCATTATTGGACACTAGATACGATTAAAAATAGGGCCTATTGCATGACGAAAACTGCAGTCGTTCAGATGTAAAGCAAGGGAGCCTGTCAGAATTAAGTGCAGGGTCAAAGATACATGCATATTGCAGATTGACAACATGTAGACAGAATTTGAGAAATAATTAATCGGGCTAGAATGGTTCGATTGGAATGTACATGGTGCCAAATGTCATCTACATTGTTACTAATGTGATGATAGTGTGTACAATAGGCAGATAATGGGCAAGATAGAGCACTAAAAATACAAAAGTTATTAGACAAGTCAGGCACTGATATCAACCAAGATCATAGTTGTCTTCTTTCACTTGTTCCCGTCATTTTATATAAGCATAATTAAAGAAGCCTTATAGTTTACAATACTGAACTCTTAACTGAAGAAAGGCATACTACTCTGGATAATCTTCTATTGGCATACCTGAACTATACCCATGAAGCAAAACTGAATCAGCGATTTGTCCAAGAAACTCCCATCAAATGAACCACTATCCACCAGTGACCTAAAAGTTGTCATCCAGTAGTTGGCACACTCACGACGAAGAATATTCCACCAAGATTCTATTCTTTGGTTTGCTGTACTTGCCCCTTCTAAGTAGCTTTGATGGCCATTAATATCGTCTCTGTGGAAGAATCGTTGAATGTCTGGCATTATGACATTCTCTGTGCCAAAGTCACCTCTCAGAGTTCTTGGACAACCTTCATGCTCACGAACTGTTTCAAGGAAGTATCCTGCAATTATATGTGGGTCATTGTTAGTTCTGTAAGCCTTTAGCCACATTATCCTCCTGGAATACCCATCAATGCAGGCACTGATGCAAATTCCGTATGGCTTCAGCTTGTCGTAACCATCTACATGCCATATGAAATTTGGACCTTTGCTGTAGTAGGATCGTCGATCGAAACGGCGCTTTCGTCGCAATTCCACACCACTCGGGTCAAGCACTGAACAAATTATTCGAACTGTTTCTCTACTACAGTGCAAATTATTGAGGAGACATTTCTGGTGCATCCACCGGTAACTGTGCAACTGACCGGAACCAGCCAATTGATGTCCAATGAATGAGACAACCTCTGTGATAGTACTGTCCCCACTTTGGCGGCTACAGTTCAGTGATCTTAAAACGCGCTTTAGATGCCGGAGGCTAATACTGACACCATGACGCATATGCAAGACCGCCACAATATCCGTGTACTTCATGCCATAGGCGAAATATGCACGGATAAAATCACTGCATTCTGCCAAAGCGCTTCTGCTATTCATTATTGCTTATTAACAACCGAAGTGTGTGTAAATATTAATAGGAACACTTGTAAATAACCGCTTTCATTCGTACCACAGCGCCATATTGCATAGATTTTATCTAGTGCGCACTAGATAATTATCTAGTGCACACTAGATAGTTTCTAGTGCGCACTAGAAACTATCTAGTGCGCACTAGATAGTATCTAGTGCGCACTAGATAAATAAAAATAATCAAATGTCCCCTATGGGCTTCCGTAGATGGTTGCTGATATGTATGAAGCAAGAAAACTGCCATTGGATCGATTTTACTTAGTGTCAAAGCCTTCCTCATTGCCTACTTCTGTGAATGAGTCAGTCCAATGTATAGCTGCTGTTGATCGACAGCTAACTGTGGAACAGTGTCACTACATATCTAGCAATGATGAGGAAGGTCTGCCAAGTATTCCTGCAGATGGAAATAAGTGTTTGAGAATAAAGAAATGACACTGCATTTACACTAACAATGACAGTTTTCACTTACACATTCATTTAGCCTCCTCTTGCACTAATCTTCAAACAATCCCGTTGCAGAGTGTATTAGTATTAAATATATTTTAGTGCACCCACCTGGGATTTGAACCCGTGGCCTGGAAGTGCTAGGATACCCCTTACTTCATCTGCGATCAAGCGATTCCACCATTGGGCAAACAAATTAATGTACTTGCCTCGGCTGTAAGTGATGTCGCACTGATAGGAACACCAACAAGATGCTAGGAAGCCTCTAGGGTGTTCTGATGAAGTGGTGACTCCAAACCTTTGATTTATTTACCTTCATGGCTGGTGCTGATGGAGAGCCAAGAACGACTTTTCATTCCCAGGCCAAACTGCAGGGTTTGCAACACTTAGAGAACAGCGACAGAACACCGAGTTCTTTGGAGATATGCACCGGTCTGCAGTATGTTCCGAAAATGTAATGTTGGACTTCCTTCACCTGCTGCACCTGAAAGGTTGTTTAGCTTTGGAGGAATGATATGTCAGCCAAAAGAAATCATCTGAGCCCGCAAATTGTTTGAGAAACTTCTCCTTGAACATGTAAACTACAGGGCTGATGTGCTGCACAGCTTATCAATCAGCCCTTCAGAGAGAGAAAGAACACCAGTTTCGCAGTGACATCGTAAGATTTCTGAAAGAACTGTAATTCATCATCAGCATGACCTAACTGAAGTAGCTGAGATGCACACTGCTGTGGGAACTATAAAACCTGTCACTACATTCTTCCATGAAAGCCCAAAGAGGAGAGCCTTGGTCCCAAACATGCCTTTGCTGTGTGAAACACGGTGGGCAAGCAAATATAAAAATATTCGAATTTTCAGTGAGCAATTTGAAGAAGTTAGTCAACTGGATTTGTTATCAATGAACAGCACTGGAAATACTCGACAGACTGCTCATCACTCACTGCATTCCATTATTTCATCAGCTTTTTTATTTTGCTTGATTATAATTGCATATTATTCAGCCATCCTTGAACCTGTTACACAAGCAATACAGGCATTGTGTCTACTACCATAGACTTTTGTAAAGTACAGAATCATGTTGAAACTTTACTAAACACATTCAGCATTTACAGACAGGAAACAGATGAATACTTTAAATCAGATATTTTTGAAATGGTCAAAATTTTGGCTGACAATTTGAACATCCAGCTGCTTGTTCCACGACAATGTAAAAGACAGACGCATCAAAGCAACTCAGGAAGTACGAATGTTGAAGATTATTACTGGCAAACGTTTAAACCTTACTTGGATACTATCATTACCTCTTTACGCAGTCACTTTTCTGCAACAAACTGTGAACAGTTCAACCTATTGTCTATATCCGATTCAAATTTCACAGCCTGACTGTGACAATTACCACGAGCAAATGTCTGTCAACCATAAAGAATATGAGATTGATAATTTTGAAGCACACGTGTTGGCTTGGTATGATTGCTATAGCTGTAGAAATCGTCATAGTCGTTCATTTACTCTGCATCACCAATGCAAAGTGGGCTTAAAGACGAAGACTTCATCGACTTACTTTCTCATACTGATTTCTAACCTTCTACCCATAAAGCTGTTCTTATTCTCCTAACTTTGCAAGCAACTACAAGTGCAATCGAAAGATCATTCAGCACTTTGCATTACACTGTTCTTAAAAGAAACGTCAAGATGTGGGAATTTTGGGCTGGGTTTGAATCCATGAAAGGACGACTTCAGGATTGTGATGGTAAATCAATGGTTTTAAAGATGAAAGATTGGCCATCAACGGTGGACTTCAGCGAGCTGCTTCCTACTAGATTCAAAGATCTTGTACAGGGGTTGCCTCTCCGACAATACACAGATCGATTGGGTATGTTCAACCTGGCTTCTCGTTTACCTGAATTTTTTGTGAGACCAGACCTTGGTCCAAAGCTATACGTCGCGTACGGGTCAGCGTCAGATCCGTTGGTTGGTTCGACAAACCTCCACCTGGATGTTTCAGATGCTGTTAACCTGATCCTGTATGTCGGAATACCTAAAGATGACATTGTGGATCATGAAGCAGGTATACACTGGTAGAACTTCTGCATATGTCATTTGCCATGTTGGTCTACTAACTGACTTCTGCATCACTTTGCATTATAAGAAACCCTGGCTAAGATCCACCATGGGAGACGACAGACGGATATATCCGGATTGTGTATGATGACTGTACAGAGAAATATTAGCCAGAAGAAGAATTCCTGAATAATGCTGTGGATGAATTTAGCAAATATCGTCTTCACCTTCAGTTTGTTTTTAGATAGATGTGTACACTCGACAAGAGTATATTACTGACATTACTTTAGAAATGATTGTTCAAGTCCATGCTAATATATATATATATATATATATATATTGTGGATAATTGAAATATAATAATATTTATTTTGTGTATAGTTGTGTTATAATGTTTCTTTTCAATTTGCACCCAAACATATGGATACTATAAATTCCTGCTTCCAATGCACACTAATACCCTGATATGCATGACTTTATTGCTAATGGCCTACATGCCAATCAGCTAGTGAACCAGCTGTCTAGTTTGAGTCAACTCTAACTGTACTTCGTCTTAGGCAAATATTTTTCAGAACTAAGAAAGGCGCAGGGCATACACAACAACCATGGTTTAACCCTCTCACCCCAAGAAACCGATATATAAGTTTGTGCATCTGTTACTTATCGCCAAGAACCGAATTATCGGTTTCGCCACCCGTGATGACTCCCTGAGAGCCCCATATTTCGGTTTTGATTTATATAATGCATCTCTACCTTCTCTACCTTATAGGAAATACTCTATGACAGCTAAAAATAGCTCAGTATTGTTTTGGTTTTGGTTTTGTACAAAAAACACCAGATTCACCAGAGTAACAGTGAAGTCCAACTGAAGTGTGCTGCATTTTATACAAACTCTCAAGAAAGGAAAGAAAAACCATCAAAGTCTGCCAGTGTAGACATATTTCGGGATGACAGCATGTGCGACAGCAACTAGAATCCCATTAGAACTTTGCATTTGACTGTACGAAAAACACTAGATTCGCCAGAGTAACAGACAGTGAAGGCCAACTGCACTGCATTTTTTACAAACTCTTATGAAAGAAAAGAAAAACCATCAAAGTCTGCCAGTGTAGACATATTTCGTGATGACAGCATGTATAACATCAACTAGAATCCCATTAGAACTGTGTATCTGAGCCGTACGAAAATACACCAGATGCGCAAGAGTAAGAGACAGTGAAGTCCGACTGATAGTGCACTGCATTTTTTACAAACTCTCATGACAGGAAAGAAAAATTATCAAAGTCTGCCAGTGTGATGGTAAATCAATGGTTTTAAAGATGAAAGATTGGCCATCAACGGTGGACTTCAGTGAGCTGCTTCCTACTAGATTCAAAGATCTTGTACAGGGGTTGCCTCTCCGACAATACACAGATCGATTGGGTATGTTCAACCTGGCTTCTCGTTTACCTGAATTTTTTGTGAGACCAGACCTTGGTCCAAAGCTGTATGTCACGTACGGGTCAGCGTTAGATCCGTTGGTTGGTTCAACAAACCTCCACCTGGATGTTTCAGATGCTGTTAACCTGATCCTGTATGTCGGAATACCTAAAGATGACACTGTGGATCATGAAGCAGGTATACACTGGTAGAACTTCTGCATATGTCATTTGCCATGTTGGTCTACTGACTGACTTCTGCATCACTTTGCATTATAAGAAACCCTGGCTAAGATCCACCATGGCAGACGACAGACGGATATATCCGGATTGTGTATGATGACTGTACAGAGAAAAATTAGCCAGAAAAAGAATTCCTGAATAATGCTGTGGATGAATTTAGCAACTATTGTCTTCACCTTCAGTTTCTTTTTAGATAGATGTGTACATTCGACAAGAGTATATTACTGACATTACTTTAGAAATGATTGTTCAAGTCCATGCTAAAATATACATATATATATTTTGTGGATAATTGAAATATAATAATATTTATTTTGTGTATAGTTGTGTTATAATGTTTCTTTTCAATTTGTACCCAAACATATGGAAACTATAAATTCCTGCTTCCAATGCACACTAATACCCTGATATGTATGACTTTATTGCTAATGGTTTCTAATGGTTTTGCCCCATCCATGTAAAAATTTCTGCAGATATACATGCCAATCAGCTAGTGAACCAGCTGTCTAGTTTGAGGCAACTCTAACTGTACTTCGTGTTAGGCAAATATTTTTCAGAACTAAGAAAGGCGCAGGGCATACACAACAACCATGGTTTAACCCTCTCGCCCCAAGAAACCGATATATAAGTTTGTGCATCTGTTACTTATCGCCAAGAACCGAATTATTGGTTTCGCCACCCGTGATGACTCCCTGAGAGCCCCATATTTCGGTTTTGATTTATATAATGCATCTATGTTCTCTACCTTATAGGAAATAGATGACAGCTAAAAATAGCTCAGTATTGTTTTGGTTTTGTACAAAAAATACCAGATTCACCAGAGTAACAGTGAAGTCCAACTGAAGTGTGCTGCATTTTATACAAACTCTCATGAAAGGAAAGAAAAACCATCAAAGTCTGCCAGTGTATACATATTTCGTGATGACAGCATGTGCGACAGCAACTAGAATCCCATTAGAACTTTGTATTTGACCGTACGAAAAAACACTAGATTCGCCAGAGTAACAGACAGTGAAGGCCAACTACACTGCATTTTTTACAAACTCTCATGAAAGAAAAGAAAAACCATCAAAGTCTGCCAGTGTAGACTTGTTCTGCAATGACAGCATGTGTGACAGCAAAGTTTAGAATTCCATTAAAACTGTGAGTAATGCTTATGGAGCTATTGATAGTTGTGAGCTCCTGTGCAAAAACATATCCTGCCACAGCACTGCAGTCAATAATAAAATAGCTGTTCTATTCAGTCTGTGCTATTTCTTCCCTCAGACTGAGTTATTGGGACCTTTTGGTCAATCTGTGAATGACCTCTCCATTAATTTCTCTTGTATTTGATTGCATTCAAACTTCATCCATATGATGTGCATGTTGACATGTCAACAAGTGCATTATCAATGCAATATAATGTGGGGGTTCGTCCTTTTCCTCCTTCCACTTTTTTTAAGCAAGGGCTGATTAATCTTGTGATTATGGAATGCGGAGGAGATTTTAGTTGCAAATATTGTGGTGCTCCATTTGTTGGAAAATATGCGAGGATTGAAATGGAGACACTAAAAACGATGCCATGGTGCCTTTGTGCGACAGGTGAGCATAAGCTTTCCATTCTCTCCAGAAGTCACTTCTGCAACAGGTACTGTTGTAAAGTCAAAGTTGGAGCCGATTGAGGCTATGGGCGGGTCGTTGCTGGACCCACTGCTTGCTATCACGTTGTCCACATAACATGACTCCAACTTACCAGCGCCTCTCTCCAATCTGGCTTCAGGAAGTACCACTCCACTGAATCACTCATTACTCGCCTACTTGCTCAAGTCTTTAGTGCAGTCAACCACGGTCATGTCACTCTCCTTGCCTTGTTCAGTGTATGCAGTTGTTTAGTTCTAAACAAATCATTACATCAAACAGTAGTACAATTCTGACAATGGCTGTTCGGAATGACAAAACAATCTTAGAATTTGGACAGTGTCTAGACATTAAAGGACATAAGGGCTGCCCCATCATGGTAATTAGGAATTGAGATAACATTTGCGAGAGCCTGGATGCTTTTTAATCGAAGTTCGTACCATTAATCATGAAATTCAAAACCTGAGTGAATGCATTCACGTTTGAAAATTTCAAACTGTATGTCATACAGTGAAGACTATTTCTGGAAATGATAGTCAAAAAAGCACGTACAAGGTTCCCTCATTAGTGCTGCACTTGGCCAGTCACTGACAAAATGTGCCCAGAATCTTCATGGAAAGGCCATATGAGAAGGCTGCAGTTATTTAAGGACACAGTGTGATAACTTTCTAGGCATTGGCAAAGAAGACTGGAAATTACATGTTCAACACAAGCTAAACAAACAATTGATGAACGAAAATGGAATAGTTCAAAGAAATTACCCCAAGCCAGTGATCTTAAACTACTTGACACATATCTAATCAACAAAGATGTTGAAGCAAAAAACAATAAGGTTTGATCACCAAGTCCTGACAAGTGGAGATTGTTGGCATAACATAAATTACCGACAGACAGGATTTGTACTGTCTCACAGAGGGAGAAGTGGATAAGTTCACCAAGGAGAAATGATATGGGTAACCTTGTGTTATCTACACAACAAAGGTCAAGTAGGGGTGGGAATCGAGGATTTAAACCGTATAAAAGCCAAGCTTTGGAGATTAGGGAAAAGACCTTGATGCTATCTGTAGTCCTTGTAACACTGTAAGCCTTGTCCTGCACTCCATGGGTCAGTTAGCTTTTATGTGATGGGCAAGACATTAGAAGCACAATGGGTTACCTCATTTAGATAATATTTCCAGAGATTATACTCGTAACATATACACGCGCATTCCACCAAGCACACTGGATGACCAAACACATTTACATTTCAAGATTTTTAT
Organism: Aporrectodea caliginosa; assembly: GCA_020284085.1. Taxonomy (NCBI): domain Eukaryota; kingdom Metazoa; phylum Annelida; class Clitellata; order Crassiclitellata; family Lumbricidae; genus Aporrectodea; species Aporrectodea caliginosa. Next base: position 1,600,368 of record JACEVL010001042.1, read on the forward strand.
TTCAAAGTCAATTCAAGCTAATACAAAATCAAGCTGCTGGTTGTTTGGAATTTGGATTATTTATAACTGTAGTTTATATGAGAGCATGGATCACATATCCCAGTGCATGTGATGCGCCATCTAATGATCTGCACCTGATAAAGGAGCTAACAAAATATTCAACATCCAAAGTTTTGCAAACAGGATCACTTATGGAATCTCAGTGAAGAAGTTGCACCACTTGGTTTCTATTCCAAAAACGTTTCCACACAAAATAAATGTCTCATGGTAGCACAAATGTTGAAATTATCCACGGTCAACATCAAGGTCTGTACTGGAGACGCCTTAAGACTTTCTTGGTCACTGACTCAGGTTGAGAGCTCTGCTGATCTCTGAGCGGTGCAATATACAGGAATTTTGCAGCAGTTTTAGGCTTAGAAATTGCTATGGGGGTTGCTGAATTGCCAAAAATCCAAGACTACAGGACGACAGAACACGCACTTGAGATGACGTGGTATTGGTTAGTGATGCCACGTGATCGCTTTACACAAATCTTGCATTACTTTCACTGCTCCAACCAAACACTATCGAAACCCAGGACTGATCCTGACTATGACAAGCTTCACAAAGTGCACCCTGTTCTGACTGCTGTCCTTGATAGTTGTTTGTCATATAACATACCTGACCAGCATATTTCAATTGATGAACAGATGATTGGTACATGATGCAGGGTTAGCTTCATCCAGTACAAGCCCAACAAATGCCCACCCAGGAACAAGCTGATGACGCAAAGACACAGTTTTATGAAAAGGCTGGATTCCCAAATGTAATTGGATGCATCGATGGGACATACATACGTATATTGGCTCTGACTCAAAGTGAACACGAGCATGTCAACCAGAAGAATTTTCACTCTATCCACATGCAGATAATGATAAATGTGCAAAAGGATTATGCTGCCTTGTAATGGTGAAATATAATGTAAAATTGCAGCTGACTCCTTACGATTCTATGCTACTGGACCAATCCAGAGCATTGTTGGCAAGTTGTTTGATGTTAGCCAACCAATGGCAAGTCCGTCAGTGGTGTCACGAAGGCACTTATGAGACAGATGCCAAATGGGTGAAGCTGCCCAACCAGCAACAAGCTGATGACACAAAGACACAGTTTTATGAAAAGGCCGGATCCCCAACTGTAATTGGGTGCGTTGATGGGACACACGTACGCATATTGGCTCCGACTCAAAACAAGCACGAGTATGTCAACTGGAACAGACGTCCCCCAAACGCTGTTCGACGATAATCAGTTGCTATGGAATGTGAACCACCTCGAAACCATCCTCAATACCTTAAACGAAAACTATATAGAAATTGAAGGCGTGAATACACCATATTTGTATTTCGGAATGTGGCACAGCTCATTTTCATGGCATACAGAAAATTATGACTTGTACAGCATCAACTACCTGCATTATGGCACACCAAAGACTTGGTATGCCATACCACCAGATCATAGACATTTGTTTGAAGAAGTGGCTGTCGGTATGTAACTTTCAGATCAACAGTATACCTATGTGCACATGTGCGATTAATGTAGCACCTCCACTTTAGGCCCAAAAAAATGCTGTGTTTCCGGTAACATAGCTTTAAAAAACTGGGTAGGTAGGTAGGAAAAAAATTTTATTTTGAAAAATATTTTTATCCAACAATTCGCTCTTACACCTTGCTAAAACAGTTTTGTGTTCTTAAACTTATTTGTTATAGGTATGCTGCTATTTTAATGTATATATTGTTGCAGATATAACAACACAACAGTTAAAGGTTAAATTCATGTGTCAATAAAAAAAAATTTTTAAATTATTTTCGGGCCTAAAAAAGTGACTCGGTCGGGTTACCGGAAACACAACATTATTTTTTTGGCCTTATGGAACAGACGTGCCCCAAACGCTGTTTGACGATAATCAGTTGCTATGGAATGTGAACCACCTCGAAACAATCCTTGATACCTTAACTGTCCCGAAGTGCACCCTGTTCTGACTGCTGTCCTTGATAGTTGTTTGACACATAACATACCTGACAAGCATATTTCAATTGATGAACAGATGTTTGGTACACGATCCAGGGTTAGCTTCATCCAGTACAAGCCCAACAAACTACAGAGGTTCAGTGTAAAACAATAGGCGTTGGCAGACAGTATAAATGGTTAACTGCATAACTTTCAGGTATATACTGGTAGGGAAAAGGGCACTGCTGAGGTTGGTCTGTCCTATCGTGCCTTGTATGACTTGATGCAGCCATATCTGCATAAAGGTTACAAGTTATACAATGACAACTGTTATACCTCACCAAGACTGGTCATAGATCTCCTGAAGGATTGCACCTATCTGACTGGGACAGTTAGGTGCACCAGGAAGAACTCCCAAAGAACTGGTGGGTCTCAAACTTGAGAGGTACTTCAGATTGCAGACACTGTGATGGTGTCACAGCCATTCTCTGGAGGGACAAACAAGATGTGTACTGTCTTTCAAGTTTGGATGGCAGTGAGGTTGATGTTCTACCATCAAAGACACAGGATAATCAGGTTAAAAGTAAACCAAGACTTATATGTGACTACAATGCTCACATGGGTGGTGTTGATTTACATGACCATTTGCAAGTGCACTACTGCATTGATGATTCTATACGGAAAAGACTTGGAACTACCAATACAGACATCCTTATTACCTCATTTACACAAACAATAAAACCATGGGGGCAATTGACGTAGCTGACCAGATGCTGGTGGCATACCCCACAGAACGGGTGAAGCTGCTCAACCAGCAACAAGCCGATGACACAAAGACACAGTTTTACGAAAAGGCCGGATCCCAACTGTAATTGGGTACATCGATGGGACACATGTGTGCATATTGGCTCCGACTCAAAATAAGATATGAATATGTCAACTGGAAGAATTTTAACTCCATCCACGTGCAGGTAATGATAATTGTATACCTATATTACACAGCTCTAGCTTACCATGTTCTTAGTCTTCAGTGAGTGAAAACAAGATTGCTTATACTGACATTGCATGTTTGTATGTGTGTGTTGTATTGGGTTTTATTTAAGTGGCACTTACAAAACGCATTGGGTAGAGGTAGGTGAGATAGGCCAGGCCACCTGATAAGATCACAGACCGGTGCCTTCCAACATCAGCCTACATAACTTATAAAACATTTTATACTAAGATTTACATCTCATAAAATTGTAAATGTTTGTTACAACTATACATTTCATTAATGGTAAGGCCTTGTGCTTGCTGTAGTCAAATGCAAAGTTCTCGAACACCAATGAATCCAGAGCAAGTAGTGCTGGCCGTTAAATCCAGAGCATGAAGTGCTGGCTGTTTTTGGCTAAACGCACACACTCTAGTACTGGTGACTAGTTTCTTAGACATATAATGATACATTAGGAACAAGTGACATTTATGTTTTATACAGCTCATATGTGATGCGCAGATGAAACTAATAAACCGCGTCATCAGGTGGCCGGGTTCTGTCCATGATGCTAGGATACTGCACGAATCAACAATTTTTAATGCATCTGAGAGTGACCAGCCGCCATTGACTGGTTTCATCCTAGGTGACAGTGGATACATGCTACGCGACTGGCTAATGTGAAAATCCGTTCGCCTAGGGATGAGGCACCCACTGTACAGCTGAGTGCTTGCTTCGGAATTCTCAAGCGTTGTTAGCACTGCCTTCACACGGAACTGAGAGCTACCCCACAGAAGACCTGTCAGATTATTTGCGCTTGTATTGTACTGCACAACTGCGCCACAGACTTCAGTCATGTCCATAACGATCATGACATGGATGAAAACAATGATAAAGATGACAGAAGCACTGCAGCAGTCCCTACCCGTGCCATGACCGATCATGCTCTGTTAGCTGCAGAGAAGGCTGCAAGGGACAGACTCATAAATAATATATTTTAGTATTTTGTTGTATATTAGTTAGTATTTTATGGTATGTCGAAGACGCTTTAATTCAGTTAGAAATAGCTATGAAATCTTTCCATTTTCGCTTAATTCCCTCAAGGCTTTGTGCAGCATAACCACTTAAATCAGTAGGAGTGTACTTTCATGCGGGGAAAACCTGGTGTCATGCATTGTCTCACAAAGGTTACGCTGGGACTACCTAGTCCACTCGATATGCCGGTTTCATGAATACCGAACACGACTAAGTGCTATTCGGGAATATTTACTCCCGGCGAGCTTTCTAAATTCCTTGGAAATGAGCTTTCTAAATTCCTTGGAAATGACTGCAGCAAATGATTTATATTTGCCAGTAGCCTTCAAGAGCATTGACAGTCTGATGAGCATATTCCCTTTGAGGTCATTCCCACTGCACGACAACCAAGATCGTTTCTCATCTAAAATCGAGAATGATTTCGTGCCGAAGTGTACCAGCAATACCACCGTTGAGGCACACTTTGGTGTTGTTAACGGAAAAACATTAAATTACAAATATGTACGTTCCAATGAACTTTATACCAAAGCAGCTTGCGGAAAGAGACGACGTCGTAGAGACGAAGACGTCGGTCGAAGACCAGGAGAGCAACAGAGCTGCAGAGAGAGGGGAAAAAAGGAAGAGAGAAAAGACGATGGAAGCAGCCTCGCATCCGGAAAGAGATGTCGTAGTAATGAACACAGACGTCGAAGAGGAGGAGAGCAACAGAGCTGCAGAGAGAAGGAAAAAAAGGAAGATAGAAAAGACGATGGAAGCAGCCTCGCATCCGGAAAGAGACGACGTCGTAGAGACGAAGACGGCCGTCGAAGACCAGGAGAGCAACAGAGCTGCAGAGAGAAGGAAAAAAAAGAAAGAAGAAAAGAAGATGGAAGCAGCAGCCTCGCATCCGGAAAGAGACGACGTCGTAGAGACGAAGACGGCCGTCGAAGACCAGGAGAGCAACAGAGCTGCAGAGAGAAGGAAAACAAGAAAGAAGAGAAGAAGATGGAAGCAGCAGCCTCGCATCCGGAAAGAGACGACGTCGCAGAGACGAGGACGGCCGTCGAAGACCAGGAGAGCAACAGAGCTACAGAGAGAGGGGGAAAAAGGAAGATAGAAAAGACGATGGAAGCAGCCTCGCATCCGGAAAGAGAAAACGTCGTAGAGACGAAGACGGCCGTCGAAGACCAGGAGAGCAACAGAGCTGCAGAGAGAAGGAAAAAAAAGAAAGAAGAAAAGAAGATGGAAGCAGCAGCCTCGCATCCGGAAAGAGACGACGTCATAGAGACGAAGACGGCCGTCGAAGACCAGGAGAGCAACAGAGCTGCAGAGAGAAGGAAAAAAAAGAAAGAAGAAAAGAAGATGGAAGCGGCAGCCTCGCATCCGGAAAGAGACGACGTCATAGAGACGAAGACGGCCGTCGAAGACCAGGAGAGCAACAGAGCTGCAGAGAGAAGGAAAAAAAAGAAAGAAGAAAAGAAGATGGAAGCAGCAGCCTCGCATCCGGAAAGAGACGACGTCATAGAGACGAAGACGGCCGTCGAAGACCAGGAGAGCAACAGAGCTGCAGAGAGAAGGAAAAAAAAGAAAGAAGAAAAGAAGATGGAAGCAGCAGCCTCGCATCCGGAAAGAGACAACGTCGTAGAGACGAAGACGGCCGTCGAAGACCAGGAGAGCAACAGAGCTGCAGAGAGAGGGGAAAAAAGGAAGAGAGAAAAGACGATGGAAGCAGCCTCGCATCCGGAAAGAGATGTCGTAGTAATGAAGACGGACATCGAAGAGGAGGAGAGCAACAGAGCTGCAGAGAGAAGGGAAAAAAAGGAAGATAGAAAAGACGATGGAAGCAGCCTCGCATCCGGAAAGAGACGACGTCGTAGAGACGAAGACGGCCGTCGAAGAACAGGAGAGCAACAGAGCTGCAGAGAGAAGGAAAAAAAGAAAGAAGAGAAGAAGATGGAAGCAGCAGCCTCGCATCCGGAAAGAGACGACGTCGTAGAGACGAAGACGGCCGTCGAAGACCAGGAGAGCAACAGAGCTGCAGAGAGAAGGAAAACAAGAAAGAAGAGAAGAAGATGGAAGCGGCAGCCTCGCATCCGGAAAGAGACGACGTCGCAGAGACGAGGACGGCCGTCGAAGACCAGGAGAGCAACAAAGCTACAGAGAGAGGGGGGAAAAGGAAGATAGAAAAGACGATGGAAGCAGCCTCGCATCCGGAAAGAGACAACGTCGTAGAGACGAAGACGGCCGTCGAAGACCAGGAGAGCAACAGAGCTGCAGAGAGAAGGAACTAAAGAAAGAAGAGAAGAAGATGGAAGCAGCAGCCTCGCATCCGGAAAGAGACGACGTCTTAGAGACGAAGACGGCCGTCGAAGACCAGGAGAGCAACAGAGCTGCAGAGAGAAGGAAAAAAAGAAAGAAGAGAAGAAGATGGAAGCAGCAGCCTCGCATCCGGAAAGAGACGACGTCGTAGAGACGAAGACGGCCGTCGAAGACCACGAGAGCAACAGAGCTGCAGAGAGAAGGGAAAAAAAAGAAGAGAAGAAGATGGAAGCAGCAGCCTCGCATCTGGAAAGAGACGACGTCGTAGAGACGAAGACGGCCGTCGAAGACCAGGAGAGCAACAGAGCTGCAGAGAGAAGGAAAAGGAAGAAAGAAAAGAGCAACAGAGCAGAGAAAAGGCATAAGAACAGCGGTGCTCAGAGGATAGAGGACGAAGACGACGTCGAAGGAACGGAGATGACGACCGCGGCGGAAGAGCGGGAGACCAAGAAAGCAGAGAGAAGGAAAAGGAAGACAGAAAAGAAGATGATGGAAACGGCCTCCTCGCATCCGGGCAGGAGGACGAACACGACGTGGAAGGAATGGAGACGACAACCGCGGAAGAGCAGGAGAGCAAGAGAAGAGCAACAGAGAGAAGGCAAAGGAAGAGGAGAAGAGCAGCAGAGAGAAGGCAAAGGAAGAGAGAAAAGAAGAAGATGGAAGCAGCAGTCACCAATGTTTTTGGACACACATCAAGAGATGTATATATTTTTTACAGTCTGTATGTCCACATCGATGAAACCACAGTTCTGCAGGTAATAGCTTTAAAAAGTAGCCCTTCACTGACTGTAGCATTTTCATAAACTTTGAGAAACAGATAACTTAAAGTTCTTAGCAATATAATCTTTACAATGACAAACAAACCTTTCATTCAGTAAACACACACTTCTACATTTTAAACCAATAGTGAAAATTAATATTCTTAATTAGAATAACTATTACAGTGGTTAAATAAGTTGGCAATACCATCCGTTTAATGATCGATGCTATGTACATTTTGTTAATGCGCGATCAGGACGAGAGAAATGGCGACCCAGAAAGTGTGATACAGTAACATTGCGAATATTTGATGTGCAGTCAAAGACTGTGTGGATTTTAAGCTGTTGCTGTGGCAGTTTCATGCTGCCTGCGCAAAGAACCGATGCACGTACGACAAGTATCAGTTGGTAAACAGTTGGCGTGATGAGTTCATGCTACAAACCGGGAAAGTTAGAGCTCCTTTTGCGTGTCTATCCATGCACAAAGGGCTAAACAGGAAACTCCATTGAAGCTGTCCAAGTATGTAGTTTACTGCATCCGCCACGAGTCACATAATAAGGCTGAGCGCAGGCTACGATTCATCTTTCGCGCAAGCCGGTTCCACGCAAGCACCAAAAACGTAGTACGCAATACAGCCAGAACACAGGCATTCCTCTGAAAGACATGCTGCATAAGGTCTACAGCATAAACTCCCGGCATCATGGATCATCAAAAACATTGTATGCAATACCGCCATAACACCGGTGTACTTTTGAACGAGTTGCCACATGCATGTTACGTTCAGATCATCGGTATCTGTGTGCACGTGTGTGCTTAATGTAGCACCTTTTAAGTACCTCACTGTGGTGCTGCACTCATAACTGTCTAATAGTTCTGAAGAAGTAGGCCTATGTTTTTTAAATACTTTGAAAGTAAAGGCCTAACACTTTTGGTTGATATAATCAACATACATTCCAAAAAACTATACATCAGCAGCATAGATGTGACCAGTTAATGAGTGTTTAGAGAATATGACTGGAATTCCGGCCGTGTATAAGAGATAAAGGAGAGGACCCAGGACAGAGCCCTGAGGGACACCATATTTGACCGAAACCCAGGGAGGTATAAAATCTCCACAAATATAAACCATTTGAGTACGGTATGTACATATTTTTATATGGATTTCATCTTTGTGTTTATGTCAAAGACGTCAGCCTCCACAGCACTGTGATGTTGATGAGCTGGAGAAAAGATATTGGGATGGAGTAAAAGTCCGTCCTCCACTTTATGGAACAGACGTGCCCCAAACGCTGTTCGACGATGTTCAGTTGCCATGGAATGTGAACCACCTCGAAACCATCCTTGATACCTTAAACGAAAACTCTTTAGACATTGAAGGCGTGAATACGCCATATTTATGATATTTATATTTCTGAATGTGGTGCAGCTCATTTTCATGGCGCACAGAACATTATGACTTGTACAGCATAAACTCCCTGCATCATGGATCACCAAAAACATGGTATGCAATACAGCCAGAACACAGGCATTCCTTTGAAAGACATGCTGCATAAGGTCTACAACATAAACTCCCTGCATCATGGATCACCAAAAACATGATACGCAATACAGCCAGAACACAGGCGTTCTTATGAAAGAGATGATGCTTAGGCTCTACAGCATAAACTCCCTGCATCATGGATCACCAAAAACATGGTATGCAATACAGCCAGAACACAGGCATTCTTTTGAAAGACATGCTGCATAAGGTCTACAGCATAAACTCCCTGCATCATGGATCACCAAAAACATGGTACGCAATACAGCCAGAACACAGGCGTTCTTATGAAAGAGATGATGCTTAGGCTCTACAGCATAAACTCCCTGCATCATGGATCACCAAAAACATGGTACGCAATACAGCCAGAACACAGGCGTTCTTATGAAAGAGATGCTGCTTAAGCTCTACAGCATAAACTCCCTGCATCATGGATCACCAAAAACATGGTACGCAATACAGCCAGAACACAGGCGTTCTTATGAAAGAGATGCTGCTTAAGCTCTACTGCATAAACTCCCTGCATCATGGATCACCAAAAACATGGTATGCAATACAGCCAGAACACAGGCATTATTTGACTGAAACCCAGGGAGGTATAAAATCTACACATATATAAACCATTTGAGTACGGTATGTACATATTTTTATATGGATTTTATCTTTGTGTTTATGTTAAAGACGTCAGCCTCCACAGCACTGTGATGTTGATGAGTTGGAGAACAGATATTGGGATGGAGTAAAAGTCCGTCCTCCACTTTATGGAACAGACGTGCCCCAAACGCTGTTCGACGATAATTGGTTGCCATGGAATGTGAACCACCTCGAAACCATCCTTGATACCTTAAACGAAAACTCTTTAGACATTGAAGGCGTGAATACGCCATATTTATATTTCTGAATGTGGTGCAGCTCATTTTCATGGCACACAGAACATTATGACTTGTACAGCATAAACTCCCTGCATCATGGATCACCAAAAACATGGTACACAATACAGCCAGAACACAGGCATTATTTGACTGAAACCCAGGGAGGTATAAAATCTCCACACATATAAACGATTTGAGTACGGTATGTACATATTTTTATATGGATTTTATCTTTGTGTTTATGTTAAAGACGTCAGCCTCCACAGCACTGTGATGTTGATGAGCTTGAGAACAGATATTGGGATGGAGTAAAAGCCCGTCCTCCACTTTATGGAACAGACGTGCTCCAAACGCTGTTCGATGATAATCAGTTGCTATGGAATGTGAACCACAGGTCTCAAAACCATCCTTGATACCTTAAACGAAAACTCTTTAGACATTTATCACAGTTAGTTTTAGTACATAGGTATTGGAAGGTAATGTAAAGTAACTTAGCTTTACATAGCCAGTAAGCTATATTAGTCCCAAGATTCTGACAGAGGAATCTAGGCCTGCATTAACCAGTAACCCACTGACCGCAGACGTATACCAGTAATAGAAGTAGCAGGTCTTGGCACCTACAGAGTCAGGATCTGAAAGAAGAGGAGATGTGATGACAGTCTCCTGATAAAGAATTATTGCCATAGGCTAGTCCACCATCGACTTCTAAAGAGCGCAGACCGCTTCCAGAATATCATATCATTTCGAGGAAGATAATAGATGAACCACAGACGTTGGATTCCAGAATGGACTGGAAAGGTCATCCATCCACGTGGGCAAGAGTTTCCCATTGGTTAAGTAGAATAGTTAAGGTTGACTGAGGCCACTCCTTCCAGTGGTCTAGGTAATGTCAATCTAGGGAATGACCAATCACGACTACACCTTTACCAAGAGCTTCCGACTGTCTGAGGATAAAGAAGTGAGTCTAGACAGTGGAGTCAGACAGAAGAGAGAAAAACAGTCGGAAGCGAGTTGGGCATTCTGCAGATACTGTCATGTCTAGTGTTCAGTAGACACTAAGCATTATTCTTGAGAAGTCTAGAATAAGGGTTCTTGAAGTTGATGCAATCATCTGAACTATCTCATCATCGTCGCTAGAACAATCGTGTGCAATCGAACTGTTACTCAGCAAGAGACAATAAAGAGATGTATTCAGAAGTATCCGACTTCATAGATAGGCATATAGACAACCTACCTGATAGAAGCAGGGAGAACCGCAACTTCCTGATACATTGAAGGCGTGAATACGCCATATTTATATTTCTGAATGTGGCGCAGCTCATTTTCATGGCACACAGAACATTATGACTTGTACAGCATAAACTCCCTGCATCATGGATCACCAAAAACATGGTATGCAATACAGCCAGAACACAGGCATTCCTTTGAAAGACATGCTGCATAAGGTCTACAGCATAAACTCCCTTTTGGATCACGAAAAACATGGTACACAATACAGCCAGAACACAGGCGTTCTTATGAAAGAGATGCTGCTTAAGCTCTACAGCATAAACTCCCAGCCTCCACAGCACTGTGATGTTGATGAGCTGGAGAACAGATATTGAGATGGAGTAAAAGTCCGTCCACCACTTTATGGAACAGACGTGCCCCAAACGATGAACAGATTTTGGGATGGAGTAACAGGCCATCCCCCACTTTATGGAACAGACGTGCCCCAAACGCTGTTCGACAATAATCAGTTGCTATGTAACGTGAACCACCTCGAAACCATCCTTGATACCTTAACCCAGTAGTGCCTAATGTTCCACAAGTGGAACATTCCACTAAAAGTGGTGGCAACGACCTGTACTTTGTTTTTTTCTGTTGTATGCACCATTATATTGTTGGTCTATGTTGGTGTTTATAGTTTCATCTATGGTTTACCAAGTTGAGCGATAAATAAGTGTTTTCTCAAATTTTTTAATTATGTAAACGTTCAATTATAAAATGTCATTTGTTTCAATCGCCGGAAAAAAGAGGTAAGCTATCCACAACTGTTAGATTTGTTGTAATTTGATGTTTCCTGTTTTATGTGCACTCTCCGTTCAGCATATATTGATTTACAACCACTGGTTTTATATAAACACCGCTTGTCTGACATGTTCCACTTGTGGAACATTGGGCACTTGGCTGTAAACGCAGTTACAGTCTAGCCTGCCTGCTAACGTACCAGTCCAGGCTGACTTGCAGCTAAATATATATTTTGAAGTGAGCAAGTATAAAGTATAGAAATGGATATCTAGCACAGTTGCTGTACTATTTGCAGATTGCTGTCAGTAAATGAAGTTCTCGATCAGCTGGAGTGAGAAAACTTTTTCAACGCTGAAGTTTTCATACTGTCACCAGAAAATGGTGAAAGTGACGGTGATAGCGAGAACAGCGATCATGAACAATCTCTAGCCAGATCATCTGACCACCTCACACCTCAGATATTGAAGGATGTGTGGCATTCACCGATGAAAGGGGCAGTCATGTGCTTGAAACCCAAAACAATGAGGATGCACCTGTTATGCCGGATACTTCGGGTGATCGGCAGTCGACTAATGGAGAGCAGCCAGCACGAGTTGTGACTGCTAGAGTCATTTTGCCAGAAGGAAGAAAAAAGAGGCAGCTGAAGCAAAAACACCTGTCACCCAAACGACCTAAGCCAGCGTATGAACAACACACGGAAGCTACCCTGCGAGCAGAGTCGATAATTACAGGTGAAGCAGCTGTAGTTCATGACAGCAATTTACCGCGAATCTGGAAAAAGGCTGATCTGAAATCTAAACAGTTTGACAAATTCAATTGGAACGCAAATGTCACCGATAGTCTGTCAGATATGGAATAACAGTCTTTCATACAAACGAGGAGCCCTCATCACTCAATACTGCTTGGTGATGAAGCAACGTACCAAAGAAGACGCGATGTTGCATAATCTGTTAAAGAGCTTATAACGATCTCGCAGAAAGATGTTTAGTGCAAGAATTTAAGTCTTCTCTAGCAAGAAACGAAGAACAAAGGCAGTTCTTGTTAAGGTTGTAGAGGAACATATAGGAAGCTGTTTTCAATGCCAACAAAGACTGCAGCCATAGTAAGGTCAAAATCAGATGACTGACAAATTCATTAATGTTGTTGTTCTCGGCTACATTTTCAGATTATTTTTCTTAAAAGGTTTTGCATTCAGTATCTCAAGCTGATAATAAAATTAACTCATTTTTACGACTTTGAAACCATTATTCAGTAATTGTTTTGTAGCTGCACATTATTTGCACTTGTTTGCTTGTATACGCAAATATATTTAACCCTGCCGAGCGCCGATGTCATGAGAGCTTGAGGAAACCAGCAGCAAATTATGAAAACTTTGTCAGCTGTGGGTAAGTCCTAAATATTATTATTTTCTTTTAATTTTTTAACTGCGACCTATTAATACCTGACGTAACCATATTCACGTTTCTCACGGAATATTCATGAGATAACTCAGAACGAGGCCGACACCACAACTGATGTAAACATCAACCAAGATGGTGAACTGTTGCGTTCCGCTGTGTTCAAATAGTCATAGAATTGTTAAGAAATGTGATCATTTGTTAACATTTCATTATTTTCCAAGAGATAAGAACTTGAAAAAGGAATGGATAGTGAAAATAAGACGCGATGAAGGAAAACATTTCAAGGTAATAGTTATAATACACTGTACAGCTTGTGTTGAATGTTGTTATTGTATAGTCTGTATGCTTCAGGGCCCATAGGTATAGGAGAGGTGCTAAAACGAGTGATTAATGAAAGTCCTTATAATGGTAATAAAAATTAGTGGCGTAAACTCCGATTTTCATGTGGAAACTATTGTCATTTTTGTAGGTTAATCCACGGACCGTAATTTGTTCAGACCATTTCACTCTGGATAGTTTCTTTTGGAAGAAACTCTTTCTTGGTAAACGACGCCGATTCCTTACACCAGAAGCCGTACCAACTTTGTTTAATTGGACTGCAGAAGGAAAGCAACGGCGATTACTCAAACGATTATGTGCATCCACTCCCGATGTTCAATTGGATTCATCAGCTACTTTGACTGGTGATGAACGATCAATTGGCAGGCAAGATAACATTATAGAAATGAACTTGTTATCAGCAAAATGTTGTGTTTATGACTACTTTATTGCATTACGTACTATCAAGTGGCACATAAATCAGTAATCACCATATTTCAAAACACAACCTTCTTATTACTTAATTACTTTGCATGTGTTGGCCCTAATTTTTGTAATCGTCTCCCTCTTTGCTCCTCTGTTCTTTCTCTTCCTCTTTCTTCATCTCTCTCGTTTTTAAGTCTTACGTTTTTCAGGGACCTGGAATGCACTGAAGAGCGCCTCTGTTTGGTTTCTGTTGTGAGAGGCGGTATATAGATGTCTGGATACGATGCTATACTTATTGTGATAGTATATTAAGTAAATACTTGAATTAATTTTTTATATGTAGTGAACACAATTCTGAAGTGGAATCTGCAGTGGAACTGAATTCAACGCCCCTTCAATATGGTCCAGAACTGCCTACAGCCTTCGAACTTCTGCAGATGTTGAGAAAAGCACAACAACAAGTTTCTCAATTAAGCAATAAGCTTAAAATCCAGAAATTTGGATTAGAAAGATATTCAACGGATCCAGAGAAACTGAAATTCTATGCGGGTTTCAAAAATTATGCTTTTCTTGTTGCTGTTTTCGAGTGGTTGGTACCTGTTGCACGACAGATGGCTTATCCATACACAAAGACAGTGACAAATGTAGCACTTGGTGCACAGCGAGCCTTGCCTTTGATAGATGAGTTCTTTTTGGTTTTGTGTCGAATTCATTCAGGATTGCTTGTCGAAGATTTGGCAGATCGTTTTGATATTTCAGCTCCCACAGTTAGTAGGATATTTTTGGCGTGGTTGAACCTATTGTACATTGTGCTTGGATCCATTAACATATGGCCATCTCGAGCATCAATTGATAAATTCATGCCATCAGTCATGAAGGAGAAATTTCCCAGTGTAAGGGTCATCATAGATTACACTGAAATATTTACACAGAAGCCTTCTTCCCTTGTTAGCAATACCCAACTATTCTCATCCTACAAAAACCACACTACATCTAAGGGTTTGATTGGTAAATATTGAAGATATAAAATATTTCTGGAATCTTTCAAACCTTTGCGTCTTTTGCATATCTGCCCAATCCTTGATGCGGTTAGGCGATTCTCACGTAATTTATGCCAAAGACTACTATCACTTTGTGATCGGGTCTCTTTCTCAAACATCACAGACTCTTCTGGTGTAATTGTCACTGCCTCGATTCGGTGACTTTGTTCCTGTGTCAAGGTAGCTCGCATCGGAACGAGAAGATTTTGAATAGGCAATTCAGGAAATTCCACTCCTGGATATTTCAAAAGATAGGACTCTTCTGGCATCTGCTGATAAGATAAAATGGAACCTTTCGGAACAGACCCAAACTTTGAGGTAACAACATCAGATGTGTCGGGAGGCATAGTCAACCACTGACAGTTGGATTGACTTCTTCTAAAGCACTCCAGAAATTGTCGAAATTCGGCAATTGGCAGTTCGCAATCGGATTGTATAACGTGGTTCGAACTGGCCTTTCTTTCTCTTTTCCTTGTGATGATGATGCCAATTCCATATCATCTGTCCGGATGGCTTTGATCTTGCTGCCCCTAGGCTTATGCCATTGTTGAAGCAACGAAGTGCATGATACGACAGCAGGCACTTTCGTGAATTTCAGCATCGTATATTGTGCAAGCTGAAACAGCAGACCAATGATGTGTCCACAGCATCCACTTTGGCCAATGGTACAAGTGCAGAAGCAACTGCATGCTGATGAACTACCATCTGTCATGACAATATCACAACTCAACGAATGAGGTGAGTCATTCTTTTTATAAGAATGATGACACCTAGCAGCCACATGCAGACATGTAACGCCATTCCCTTGCTGATCCACTGGTGCCACTGAAAATATAAGCAAGCATAAACGTTAACAATTACTTTTGACTTCTTCTTCTTTCGTTTTCTCCTTTTCACGCAGGTTCATATGTCCATTGACGTCAACTCTCTCTGTTCTGTGCCCTTTTCTTCGTTTCTTCGTATCCTTCCTCTTTTATCATCCAGTCCAGTAGCATAGTTCTCGGTCTTCCTCTTCCTTTTTTGCCCTCCATCCTTCCCTCGATGATGTTTTTTAGCATATTGTCTTTTGATTTGAAATCTTTAAAATAACGGTGTGACAAACAATTCACAATACTGGCCATATAAAAATGAAATATCATATGATTGGTTGGTCTTTATGCATCACGCAAGACTCTCGGACCTCTAGTTCTCAATCTTTTGGAAGTCCGACTTTCGCATCTCTAGTCACTCCGTAGGAATGCAGTAACAAGACAGCAAAAATGAAGATTACAAAGCATAACATAACAAAAACTCACCAGATATATCATGTACGTATTTTTCGTTATAGTACTTAAAACCTTTTGTCTCATGTTTTGTACACGTTTCTTTACAAAATTCGTTTACATCTCCAAAATTCCACCGTAGTCCAGCTAAACTAACACCGGCCATGTTTCTGTTTACAACAGCTGTGGTTGCCGCCTCGTTCTGATAACCATAACACGGTCTCATTAAGAAAGGCGAATGCCGGGTTGGAGAATTAATTTAAACAACTTCCATATTTTAGGACCACCCTACTACCTACCCCACTGTTACCGGAAACACACCTATATTTTTTTTGGCCTTACCGGAAACACACCTTTATTTTTTTTTTGCCTTATGTTGTTATATCTGCAACAATATTTACTTTAAAATAGCAGCATACCATCTATGATAAATAAGTTTAAAGAATGCAGAACTGTTTTAGCAAGGTGAAAGAGCAAATTGTTGTATAAAAATAATTTGCAAATAATATGGCTATTAGGGTGACAGCCAATATCAATGTAAGAAACAAAATTCAACATTTCTCAAACGACACCCTCTCAAGTTGTTCTCCATTGGGCCAAAGATTACAGGAACAAATTTGACTGAAATCTGAAGCTATTTAGACGTTGCACAAGACTAATTCATTTTTTGTAGTATGCTGCTTTGCGTAATATGTGTGCTTTGTGTGGTAACTGTGGTTGTTGTGTTGTGCAGACTGCAGAGCTGAAGCAATATAAAAACGTTAAGTGAGAAGTCACGAATCATTCATGAATCATGAGCTATAGAAATATTAACTAGTAGCTACTCCAACGTCTTTGTTTCAACCACACACCCTTAATATCGCTCACAAGCGTCTTACGCGTGTCAATAAACTCGAGAGTCAGTACTGAAGGAAATGTATTAAATTAATCAGTTCTGCTAATCTGCTTGTTCAGTCGGTAAGAAATAAATTTTGAGATGGCAATGGCAAGTAGTAGGCCTACAACGGATACCTCGAAAAAGAGTCGTGGTATTTGGTTGATTGGTAGTTCATTTCATGAAGTGACTGGAAGCAAACTGCCATCAAATCGCCAGGTGTTGGGTCGGTTCTTCCATTTACACTCTCACGAAAAGCAGACCATTCAAACTAGTGCAATAACAGCAGCACGGGAAGTTCAGACGTTTTGGGAAAAAGCCAGAATTCCGATTCGTCTAGAGTGTCATGTATTCACTAAAATAAAGAAATGACATAGCACGTGGCAAAACTTGAAAAAGAGTGCAGGTCGAAGAACAGAAGCTCAAATGGCTAAAGAAGATGCATTTGTAAGCACTCTCGACGATCTCTTCGACGCAATGACTTTGATGAAAATCCCAGAAAGATAGGGAATTCCTAACTGCACAGAGAGAACCAGGACGGCGTGGAAGTATGGGTCCAGTGGACACAAAACTAGCCAAGCAAGAAAAAACGAGTTGAGAAAATTTGAAAATCTTGCAACCAATCAAAGCTTTCGTTGTTAGCACGAATGGTGATGTGCCAGCAGTTACCTGCAGATTTCAATGAGAAACTTCAAAACTTTCGTGAATTCATCGAATTGGCAGCGACTACACAGTTTCAACACGACCACATTATTAATATGGACAAACTGACTCTCACATCTGATATTCCCTTGGAGCAATCGATAAATGAGAGGTGAGCGATCGGTGGCAATCAGAAAACTGGATACTAAAATTCCCATTTTACAGTTGTTGTGGCATGCCGTGCAGATGGGAAAAAAATCCTGCCATTTTTTAATTTTTTTATTATTCATGTAAATGCAAACGGGTGGACAGATGAAGAGGTGATGGGCAAGTGACTGGAAAAATGCATCAGCCAAAGACTCTATGGTTTTTTAAAGCAAAAAGGCCCTGCTCGTAATGGACAGCATCATGAGCGTGCATATTACTGACAAAGTGAAGCAACAAATCGTCATGTTAAATACTGTGTGGGTAGTTATTCCAGACGGCTTAACAAAGATGCTGCAGCCTTTAGACATTTCCATCAACAGCTGTGCTTCGTCGTCTGTGGGGAAAATGGATGACAGACGACGAGCAGTTTTACAGCCACATGGTGTGTGCGGCAAGCAGAGTTTGCTGAGGTGGCCGAGTGGGTCAAGGAAACTTCAAATACGCAAATAATTACAGCAGACTTTAGAAAGGCCCAAATAATACCAGATGAGGATGCTGCCCATGCCAGTGACGCAGATAAAGATAGTGGACAAACGTCATCAATTATACAAGCTGCCCTAGCTGAACTGTTACAAAGTGACACAGAAGACGAGGATAATGATGATAAGTGAGCTTATTTGATTGATTTATATTTAACTAATAATAATTGTAGTCTGAACTGATTAGTTGTTGTTTAGCTAGCAATGTATCCTGGCCCGGGAATCTATGTTTGGGTTAGATCTATTTGCCAGTGTGACCTTTAAAAATGGACTTTAAAAATTCCATTATGTCGCCACATCGTCTCTTAGAAATGTGTGACTTATAATCCGGAAAATACAGGAGCTGACAGTAAATTTGAACTATACAGTGTAGTACAGTTGTTTTAAGGCAAGAGTTGAGTTGTTGTTATTAAACTGTGTTTGAAGAAAGAAAGAAACATTCAAAGAACTGTGTCAATTTAATTCTTAAACAGTTAGAAGACGTTGAGCAATTTATATGTAGAGATAAGGAAAGTTCTTGAGGTAGGTCACAACTAAGAAAGAAAAGAGTTGGTGACATATTTGGTGGCAGCAGCGGTGGAATTCGAAACAACGTCTGGAATTCGAAACTAAGAAAGAAAAGAGTTGAGGTGACATTTGGTGGCAGCAGTCTGGGATTCGAAACAACGTCTGGGATTCGAAACAACGTCTGGGATTCGAAACAACGTCTGGGATTCGAAACAACGTCGACTGGTGAATACGCATTCAAATCATTGGTAAATCTACGACAACGAAAGCCTCAACGACAAAGGTATAAAAGTTGGTTGTTATCAAACAAAGAACAATCCCCAATACTTCAAACACAAAAGAAAATTCGTGTTTTCCAGAAAGGACAGCACTGAAGTAAAGAAGTAAGATGGAGAAATTAAGTGTCAAGAAACAAGCAGAACTGAAGAAGATGTCTTCTGAAAGATTAAAGCAGCGCTTGTTAAAGGCTGGTTTTGAAGAAGAAAAGCTGAAAGATATGTCACGTGAAGACATGCTAGAAGCGCTAGCTGAAGTCTGGCTTAAAGAAGAAGCAGAAGAAGAAGAAGGTGCTGTCGGTGGTGCTGTGGAAAAGGTTACTGAGAAACCGCCTGGGCCTATGTCTATGGAGACGATGATGCAATGGATGATGATGACAAGACAAGAAGAGAAAGAAAGAGAGGAGAAACGAAGACAAGAAGAGAAAGAAATGCGAG
This sequence comes from Aporrectodea caliginosa, assembly GCA_020284085.1. NCBI lineage: Eukaryota > Metazoa > Annelida > Clitellata > Crassiclitellata > Lumbricidae > Aporrectodea > Aporrectodea caliginosa. The sequence goes on from JACEVL010001042.1 coordinate 1,619,700, forward strand.
AGGAAGAATTACGTCTTCAAAGAGAGAAAGAAGAGAAAGAAATGTACGACAGGAAGAATTACGTCTTCAGAGAGAGAAAGAAGAGAAGGCAGAACGTCTTCAGAGAGAGAAAGAGAAGGCAGAACGTCTTCAGAGAGAGAAAGAAGAGAAGGCAGAACGTCTTCACAGAGAGAAAGAAGAGAAAGCAGAGAATGCAAGACAGGAAGAATTACGTCTTCAGAGAGAGAAAGAAGAGAAGGCAGAACGTCTTCAGAGAGAGAAAGAAGAGAAAGCAGAGCAAGTTCGTGTGGCAGAACTTGAGTTGCAAAAGCAGCAATTTGAGATTCAATTAGAGCAATTGAGAAGAGATAGAGAAGATGCTGAAAGGAGAAGATTAGAGCAGATGATTGAATTTGAAAGGGCGCGGAAAAGTGACGAAGAGATACGTCAGCAACAGATTGAAGAGAAGAGACTACGTGAAGAAGAAAAGGAAAAAGTACGAATTTCAGAGTTGGAGCGAGCAGAAGAGGTTAGACAAGAAGAACTGAAATTACAGAAAGAAAGCATGGAGAAGGCGGAAGCGGAAAGACAAGAACGTTTAAAGTTGGAACAACAAAAAATAGCATTAAAAGAAGCACAACTCAAAGAGGAGAAACAAAATAGAGAAGCACAAGAACAAAGAAGGCAAGAAGAACGAGAAGAACAGAAAAGGAAACAGGAAGAAAGTGAAACGATGGTTTCGAAAATAAAGAAAATTGGTGATGCCATGAAACACGTGTTACCTAAAATGCCAGACGATATGATGGAGGTGCCATTATATTTCGAAACGGTTGAGAATGCGTTTCGTAGTTTCAACGTGCAAGAACAATTCTGGGTGAAGTTACTATTGCCATTGATGACTCCGAAAGCTAGAACTGTTCTAAACAGATTGTCATTCGATGATTTAGACGATTATGAGATCGTGAAACAGCACTTGTTAAAAGAATTCAAGTTGACACCGAGAGAGTACAGATCGAAGTTTATTGATGCGAAGAAGACAGCTGAAGAAACGTATACAATGTTTACAGCTAGGCTGAAGAACTTGTTGAACTATTATGTGAAAAGTCGCAAAGTGGATAAGAATTTTGAGAAGCTGTTTGATTTGTTAGTGGCGGATAAGTTGAAAGAATCACTACCACCAGGTCCACTACAGTTTGTGTTGTCGAAGGAAGGAACTGATTGTTACGAAGCTAGTGTTGTGGCAGACCTAGCAGACATTCATGTTAATAATCGAATTGGTTTGGCAATTCCGAATAAGACAAGTTTTGGTTTTGTACCCAATGTAAAAAGAAATCAACAGTTCACTCCAAATTTTGGTTTTCATTGGAAGAGTAATCAAGAAACAGGAAATCAGTTCAGAAGTACAGAAGTGAAACCAAATTATCCGGTAGTTCACGAGAATAAAGAGTCGATGATGGCCAGACAACGTCCGGTATATAACAAGTCACCACCAAGGTTTGTCGCGAGAGAAGGCAATGCATCGTTTACTCCATATAAAAGAAAAGAAAGCTTCGAACAACGAGGTGCAGTGGTGAAACGTTGTCACAACTGCGGATCAGACAGGCATTTGATGAAATTCTGTCCAGTTCCTGTTACAGCCTCAAATTATGGAAAACAAGAAAATTCGAGGGTGAATCGAATTCAAGTGGTTGGTAATTCTGAAAGTCAAGCCACAGAACATCAGAATAATGAAACTGAAGTAAAGTCAGTGATGAAATGTCACCTTTCACCTGATATTCAGAAAGAAATTCTATTGCACAATGGAATGCAGAAAGAAATGGTTGGAAGAGATGAAAGTACAGCATTGAAGAAAGTGGTATTGCAGTACGTCGAGGTAGAGATTCGTGGAACAGCAGGAAAAGAACCAATAAAAGTAAAAGCACTTATTGATTCTGGAGCAGAGGTTCCGGTGATTAGTGAAGAATTACTGGAAGGCATGAAGGTGGAGCAGATTGGAAAAGTGAACTTACAATGCGTGGCAGGAGATGCCATTCCTGCAAAGTTAGTGAAAGTTGATGTAAGGCTGTGTTGTAACGATGTGGAAGAAGAGGTAATTCCGCATAAAGTCAAATGTTCACTTACACCTTATGTGACATTGATGTGTGCTAGTATTGCGAAAATGGGAAGCACAGAAAGATTCTTGTTGCATCCAGAAATCATTGCAGAACTAAAAGCCGTGCCACAAGTGAAAATGATACAAGGAGATGTGCAAGCGAATGTAACGACGAGATTGCAGAGTCAGCGAAAGAAAGTGGTAGATGTCGAAGAGGAAAGTGAAACTGAAAGTTCAAGTGAAGAGGAAAACGAAAGTGATGATCAACAAAGTTTAATGCCAGATGGAATAACAGCAGAAATGAGTGAACAAGAGATGGCTGCATGCAAGAATGGTAATCTAAATGAAACGAAAGAGGATAATGAATGTGATGTGGAGATAGCAGATTTGTTTGAAGAAAATGAGAAAGACGAAGAACAACAGATGCAGATTGCAGACGCAAAGAAATTCGAAGAACAGCAGAGACAAGACGAATCATTGAAAGCATGGTGGAATTTAGCGCCAGATAAAGAATCTGAATTCTGCGTGGTAAATGGCTTACTGTACAAGAGATATCGAATATTAGAGCAAACGATATATCAATTGGTGTTACCAAAAGAGCGACGAATGAAAGTGATGGAGTTGGCTCACGAATCAGTATTTGGAGGACATCTTGGAGAAGAGAAAACTAGAGAACGAATAAAGTTGTCTTTTACGTGGCCAAAGATGAGAAGAGATATAGTGAAATTTTGCAAATCATGTGAGAAATGTCAGTTAAAGGCAAGAAGTTTGGTGATGGACAGGGTTCCTATCACTCCAATTCCAAGAGAAGATGTGGCGTTTAGAAGAATTACAATGGATTGTGTAGGACCAATCGAGCCAGCATCTGCTGCAGGTCACAAGTACTGTTTATGTATTGTCGATTCTTGCACAAGATGGCCTACAGTGTTTCTGTTGAAATCATTAACTGCGAAAGCTGTGTGTGATGCTTTGATGGAGTTGTTCATGAACGTTGGTGTACCTTCAGTGATCACAAGTGACCAAGGAACAAATTTTACTGCGAGTCTGACAAGAGAATTTCTGAATTTAATGGGTTGTAGTCCAAGATTTGACACGCCAGGTCATCCAGAGGCAGCTGGACTAGTAGAAAGATGGAACCAAACATTCAAGAAAATGATCCATCATGTAATTGTTGACAATCCAAGGCAATGGCACAAAGTAATTCCGTTTACAGTGTGGGCATTACGAGAAGTACCGAATGCAACTACTGGAATTGCTCCTTATATGTTGGTGTATGGAAAGATTCCGCGTGGACCATTGGCAATTCTAAAAGAAAGTTGGACAAGAGAAATTAATTTACCACCTCATATTGGAATCCAACCAGAAAAGTACTTGAAAGACATGAAAGCAAATATGGAAAAAGCATTACTGTTTGCAGAATCATATTCACGAGAGAAGCAATTACAGTATACGAATCAATACAACAAAAGAGCGAAACATAAAGAATTTGAACCGGGTGAAAAAGTTATTGTGTTGTATCCGACTTCAACAAATAAACTGATGTCACGATGGCATGGTCCATGTACTGTCATACAACGAAGATCAAAGTACTCTTATTTGATTGATATGGGTGACGATTGTCGAAAGATAATTCACGCAAATAAAATCAGAAAGTACATTACAAGAGCAATGAGTTGTGGATTAATCGTTGAAGAAGATGAAGACTTTGGTTCAGTGGTTGAACTGCTGACAAAGAATGACTTGCAAGATGAAAAGAACTCACTGAATCTTGATCCCGATCAGATTAACCATTTAACATTGACTCAACAAAAACAATTGCTGGAAGTACTGAACAAATATTCTGATCGATTTTCTGAAAAGCCTGGTATGTACATTGGTTGAACATGAAATTGAACTGAAACCGGAATTTCGTGAAAAAGAATTTATGGCTTACCGTATTCCACTCATCTATCGAGCAGAAGTTGAACGACAAATTAAAGAAATGCTTCAAGCCAACATTATAAAACCATCTTCGAGCAGAATGGCAAGTCCGTTGGTAATTGTTAAAAAGAAAGACGGTTCTCTGAGACTTGCCTGCGACTACAGATACATTAACTCGTTCACTGTGGATTGTAAATATCCGATGCCGATTGTAAAAGATGTGTTGCACAAAGTTGGAAAATCAAATGTGATCTCGATTTTTGATTGTCGAAGTGCTTACTGGACTTGTCCTGTTAAGCAAACTGATCAATGGAAAACTGCTTTTGTTACTCACAATGGACTGTACGAGTTTACTCGTGTTCCTTTCGGGATGATCAACTCAGGAAGAACATTTGTTAAAGCAATTAACATGGTTTTACAGCCTATAAATGAATTTGCTGAGCCCTATGTAGATGACATTGCTGTGCATTCAGATGACTGGAAGATTCATTTACAGCATTTAGATGCATATTTAATGCAAATGAGACTGCATAACATTACTCTGAACTTAAAGAAATGTATCTTTGGTAAGAGTGAGGTAAAGTTCATCGGTCATGTGGTTGGTTCTGGAACGATTCAAATGAATCCAGATAGAATTGAAAGTTTAATTAATTTGAAAACCCCAGAAACGAAGAAACAAGTTAAGCAATTGCTGGGATTTTTTGGTTACTATAGACAGTTTATCAAAGATTTTGCACAGATTGCGAAGCCTCTATCTGATTTGACAAGCAAACATGTTCCAGATAAGATTGATTGGACTGATAGACATCAACAGGCATTTAATTTACTTAAAGATGCTGTACGCTCTAAAGTTGTTTTATATGTTTTTGATGTTGGAAAACCTTTTAATTTGTACTGTGATAGCAGTGATTTTGCAGTAGGAGCTGTTTTAACGCAGATGGATGATAAGGGAATAGAGCGCCCTGTGTCATTTATAAGTCAGAAGTTGACTGACACCCAGAAGAGATGGGCAACTGTGGAGAAAGAAGCCTATGCTATTGTTTGGGCTCTAAATAAGTTAAAAGAGATAATCATTGGATCTAAAGTTCACATCTTTACCGATCACAATCCTTTAACTTATCTGACTGAATCTATGTCTAAGTCTGCTAAATTGGTGCGTTGGGCTTTAGCACTGCAAACTTTTGATGTAGAAGTTAATTATAAGAAAGGACGATTAAATGTTGTAGCAGATTGTTTATCTAGATTATAAGATTGTTTATTTTACTGTATTATATAGTATTAAGTTTATTGCGTAATTTAGTACATGATGATTTTGCAAATTTTTAAGTTTAATTTGCTCAATCCAAAGAAAGGGAAGGAGGTAATGTGAACAAGTGTTTTGCATATATAATGAGCACAGGTGTTCTTTAGGTTGATATATATATATAATGTGTATCGATTGTTAAGCGTTTTAGTCTTAGGCCTTAGTTGCGCTGTCGGCTCGTGGGCGCTTGGCCTAAAGTAGCCTAAACATTGGCTGACGGTAGATTCTTTTACACGTGCAGTTAGCGCGCCAAACTTAGAAACTGCTGATGACAGTAAATTTGAAGCGACTCTGTTCTTGAGATACAACCATGTGTAATCGTAATCGAATATTTATATATATATAGCGCCACTCAAGAACGGCGCTATATAAATATTCGATTACACATGGTTGTATCTGCTCAGCATAATGCCAATGAACAAGTTATTTACAATGCATTTCTGATTCACTGATCTTGCACAAAATAAGTAGTGGATATAAATAATAGAAGCAATGCATCATTTATCTGGCACAGTCTCTGAATTACCAAGTGCTTGCACAGACATGAGGCAAATTTTTCAAAAAACAAGAGATGTTGAATATTTGCACAATACCATTTTACAGAGTTATACCTATATGGGAGTCATCTACCGTACATGTAAAATATTCCAGTATAAATTAAAAAATGAGAAAAAGTAAGTAAAGCTTTTAATTTCATTCAAATACACACATGTTTCAAGATTTATACATGAAAATTTAATCAGTAGAATAATAAAATTTACTGAATTCCAGTGTTAAATCTAGAACTGTATTATTCAGCAGCAAAACAATTTTCATAACAGTTTAATCAATAAACCACTGAAACAACATACTTATTGATCTCTAACCAAGCTAAAGTCAAATAAGATGTGCATCTCGTTTAGTCCCAGCATACAAACACCAGAAAGTAAGACCCTTAAATTATTGCTAAAGTATCTTAATAGTTATTTTTTAATAAACTTTAGCGTGGTGCTTCTGTGGAGGAAAATGCCGCCACACAACCCGCAAAAACTTACTTCTGCGGCGGAAATTTTGGCAAGCATTTAGTATCGGGGTGCGTGTATTTTCTTCTGTGATTTTAGGCTTTGTGAGAGTCGGTTAGGGTAAGATTATGTATCATGCGGGTCAGTTAGGGTTTGTGTTGTCTTTAGAAAACATCGTACCTTCGCGCAGCATGCCAAACGATACCGTCCGACGCCCATAAACTTATGCACCCTGATACTAAATGTTCGACGAAATTTGTCACATTTTATCTAATAACGACTCTAACCCTAATCCTGACCGACCTAGCCCTAATCGACCCTCACGACGCCAATTTTTAGGAAGTAACGCATTTTGAACAATGCACATGTGCCGAAGGTTGCGCATTCGCAAAGGACTTCCGCCACAGAGTTGTGTCGAAAATGTTACTTCTGAGACGAAATTTTCAGCCGCAGAAGATTTATCCTTAACTTAATATCTGAAGTAAGTAAATTGGAAGCCTTGGAAAATAAATTCTTTCATCGAAAATACCACAAAGTTTCCACAAGGGTCTTCGAGACCATTGAAAGAGGCACTAGACAATGGTTCGCAGTTGAAGTACGTGACGGCACCTCACAAACGCTGGAAGAGGTCTTATCGCAGAGAGAACCCACATTATATCCAACAGATGGCGCGCCTATTCGCACTTCCTAGACGGGGCCGTAGTAGGGTTGCCACCTCTCCCGGATTGGGCGGGAGTCTCCCGTATTTCGATATGAGCTCCCGTCTCCCGGAATTAATTTGGAAAACTTTGAAATATCCCGGAATGCGGAAAAGTCCTATTCTCTGAATGTCTGACCGAGATTGTATTTTCAGCGGACACTTTTAAAATTCAATTTATATATCTATGTATTGTTCTAACTTTATGCGGACAGTTTTAAATTGAGAAATTATGTTTATGACTGCGCGAGCAGTGTGCGTGTCAAGTTAGCCGTAAACGGTTAGCCCGTTGTTATCGTTATAAGCAAAATAGCGTGGCAAATCGCAATGGCGAATTCAAATTCTGACTCTGAGTCCAGATGAGTCTAATCCAGAAAAATGTGTAGTTAAGAAGAAAAAGAAGTATTACTGTTCATGCAACGTTGAGTGGCTCAAAGAAGACGATTTTAAGGATTGGTTGGGTAAGAAGAACGAGTTGGAAGCAGAGTGCAAAATTTGCCAGCAAACATTATCAGTAAAATACGAGGGACACAGATCGGTAATACAGCACGCCACATCGTATAAACACACTAAAAATGTGAAACAGATGAAGAAGAATGCGTGGTGCTTCTGCGGCGGAAAATGCAGCCACGCAACCCGCGAAAACTTACCTTCTGCGGCGGAAATTTTTTCACATTTTATCTAAAAACGACTCTAACCCTAACCCTGACCCTAACCGACCCTCACGACGCCAATATATAGGAAGTAACGCATTTGAGCAAGGATAAATCCTCGGCGAAAGATTTGAACTGGCCAGACGTCCGCCATTTTAAGATATTTTAAAGTTGCATGTGCGGCGCATGCGTGACGCATGCGCAAAAACGGGTTCAGCCGCAGAAGTAAAATTTTCGTTTATTTTGTGGCGGTATCTTCCGCCGCAGAAGATTTATCCAAGAAGAATACAATCGTGACGAGCTTTTTTAGACAACAAAATACCAAAGAAGACGATCTCTGAAGCAAGCCTAACTTACCATAGCGTTAAACACCACCACGGCTATAATATATTAGTCCAGATTGCGGTAACTGAGATGACAAGCAGACTATTCTTCTACTGTGACAGCAGTGATTTTGCAGTAGGAGCAGTTTTAACGCAGATGGATGATAAGGGAATAGAGCGCCCTGTGTCATTTATAAGTCAGAAGTTGACTGACACCCAGAAGAGATGGGCAACTGTGGAGAAAGAAGCCTATGCTATTGTTTGGGCTCTAAATAAGTTAAAAGAGATAATCATTGGATCTAAAGTTCACATCTTTACCGATCACAATCCTTTAACTTATCTGACTGAATCTATGTCTAAGTCTGCTAAATTGGTGCGTTGGGCTTTAGCACTGCAAACTTTTGATGTAGAAGTTAATTATAAGAAAGGACGATTAAATGTTGTAGCAGATTGTTTATCTAGATTATAAGATTGTTTATTTTACTGTATTATATAGTATTAAGTTTATTGCGTAATTTAGTACATGATGATTTTGCAAATTTTTAAGTTTAATTTGCTCAATCCAAAGAAAGGGAAGGAGGTAATGTGAACAAGTGTTTTGCATATATAATGAGCACAGGTGTTCTTTAGGTTGATATATATATAATGTGTATCGATTGTTAAGCGTTTTAGTCTTAGGCCTTAGTTGCGCTGTCGGCTCGTGGGCGCTTGGCCTAAAGTAGCCTAAACATTGGCTGACGGTAGATTGTTTTACACGTGCAGTTAGCGCGCCAAACTTAGAAATTGCTGATGACAGTAAATTTGAACTATACAGTGTAGTACAGTTGTTTTAAGGCAAGAGTTGAGTTGTTTGTTATTAAACTGTGTTTGAAGAAAGAAAGAAACATTCAAAGAACTGTGTCAATTTAATTCTTAAACAGTTAGAAGACGTTGAGCAATTTATATGTAGAGATAAGGAAAGTTCTTGAGATAGGTCACAACTAAGAAAGAAAAGAGTTGGTGACAATGTCTAATGAACTTACACTCAGATCTAAGATTACTAGATTTTTGACTTGCTTTTAAAAACGTCATTTTAATAATAATAATAATAATAATAATAATATCTTTTCTTTAATTTAGCGCCTGACAAACGCACTGCGCTGTACATTTACATGTTATGCAATTGAAACAATCTTAACTAGTTAACTACTAACAGAACAGACAGCCTGTAATACACGGCGCTAATAGCAGCCTACAAAGCAAATCCGCCCTAACAGGGCTCGAACTCTGTACCTCTCGCACTCTTCGCCAGATGTTATCCAACGCGCCACCGGACCCCCCCAATTCCATCCAATTCCAAGATGTTACTACAAGATAATACATTTAATTCCATTTGTGTACAATTTCTACAGCAAGGTGGCCTGTTCTGTCGTGCACTGGATGTATACACAGAAGTCACTCCTCCCTTCAGCCCTCGGCTACTTGGTTGTCCCGCGGGTACGTACTTCTACAGCCCAGTCTAGGAGTTTCACTATTGTGGGTCCTACTAGCTGGAGCCAATTGCCTCAGTCCCTTCGGGCCGACCATTTGTCTATTTCTTTTGACCAGTTCCGCAAGCGCCTGAAGATCTCTCTTTACCAGTGAAGACAGGATGGGAGCGACTCTGTTCTTGAGATACAACCATGTGTAATCGTAATCGAATATTTATATATATATAGCGCCACTCAAGAACGGCGCTATATAAATATTCGATTACACATGGTTGTATCTGCTCAGCATAATGCCAATGAACAAGTTATTTACAATGCATTTCTGATTCACTGATCTTGCACAAAATAAGTAGTGGATATAAATAATAGAAGCAATGCATCATTTATCTGGCACAGTCTCTGAATTACCAAGTGCTTGCACAGACATGAGGCAAATTTTTCAAAAAACAAGAGATGTTGAATATTTGCACAATACCATTTTACAGAGTTATACCTATATGGGAGTCATCTACCGTACATGTAAAATATTCCAGTATAAATTAAAAAATGAGAAAAAGTAAGTAAAGCTTTTAATTTCATTCAAATACACACATGTTTCAAGATTTATACATGAAAATTTAATCAGTAGAATAATAAAATTTACTGAATTCCAGTGTTAAATCTAGAACTGTATTATTCAGCAGCAAAACAATTTTCATAACAGTTTAATCAATAAACCACTGAAACAACATACTTATTGATCTCTAACCAAGCTAAAGTCAAATAAGATGTGCATCTCGTTTAGTCCCAGCATACAAACACCAGAAAGTAAGACCCTTAAATTATTGCTAAAGTATCTTAATAGTTATTTTTTAATAAACTTTAGCGTGGTGCTTCTGTGGAGGAAAATGCCGCCACACAACCCGCAAAAACTTACTTCTGCGGCGGAAATTTTGGCAAGCATTTAGTATCGGGGTGCGTGTATTTTCTTCTGTGATTTTAGGCTTTGTGAGAGTCGGTTAGGGTAAGATTATGTATCATGCGGGTCAGTTAGGGTTTGTGTTGTCTTTAGAAAACATCGTACCTTCGCGCAGCATGCCAAACGATACCGTCCGACGCCCATAAACTTATGCACCCTGATACTAAATGTTCGACGAAATTTGTCACATTTTATCTAATAACGACTCTAACCCTAATCCTGACCGACCTAGCCCTAATCGACCCTCACGACGCCAATTTTTAGGAAGTAACGCATTTTGAACAATGCACATGTGCCGAAGGTTGCGCATTCGCAAAGGACTTCCGCCACAGAGTTGTGTCGAAAATGTTACTTCTGAGACGAAATTTTCAGCCGCAGAAGATTTATCCTTAACTTAATATCTGAAGTAAGTAAATTGGAAGCCTTGGAAAATAAATTCTTTCATCGAAAATACCACAAAGTTTCCACAAGGGTCTTCGAGACCATTGAAAGAGGCACTAGACAATGGTTCGCAGTTGAAGTACGTGACGGCACCTCACAAACGCTGGAAGAGGTCTTATCGCAGAGAGAACCCACATTATATCCAACAGATGGCGCGCCTATTCGCACTTCCTAGACGGGGCCGTAGTAGGGTTGCCACCTCTCCCGGATTGGGCGGGAGTCTCCCGTATTTCGATATGAGCTCCCGTCTCCCGGAATTAATTTGGAAAACTTTGAAATATCCCGGAATGCGGAAAAGTCCTATTCTCTGAATGTCTGACCGAGATTGTATTTTCAGCGGACACTTTTAAAATTCAATTTATATATCTATGTATTGTTCTAACTTTATGCGGACAGTTTTAAATTGAGAAATTATGTTTATGACTGCGCGAGCAGTGTGCGTGTCAAGTTAGCCGTAAACGGTTAGCCCGTTGTTATCGTTATAAGCAAAATAGCGTGGCAAATCGCAATGGCGAATTCAAATTCTGACTCTGAGTCCAGATGAGTCTAATCCAGAAAAATGTGTAGTTAAGAAGAAAAAGAAGTATTACTGTTCATGCAACGTTGAGTGGCTCAAAGAAGACGATTTTAAGGATTGGTTGGGTAAGAAGAACGAGTTGGAAGCAGAGTGCAAAATTCGCCAGCAAACATTATCAGTAAAATACGAGGGACACAGATCGGTAATACAGCACGCCACATCGTATAAACACACTAAAAATGTGAAACAGATGAAGAAGAATGCGTGGTGCTTCTGCGGCGGAAAATGCAGCCACGCAACCCGCGAAAACTTACCTTCTGCGGCGGAAATTTTTTCACATTTTATCTAAAAACGACTCTAACCCTAACCCTGACCCTAACCGACCCTCACGACGCCAATATATAGGAAGTAACGCATTTGAGCAAGGATAAATCCTCGGCGAAAGATTTGAACTGGCCAGACGTCCGCCATTTTAAGATATTTTAAAGTTGCATGTGCGGCGCATGCGTGACGCATGCGCAAAAACGGGTTTCAGCCGCAGAAGTAAAATTTTCGTTTATTTTGTGGCGGTATCTTCCGCCGCAGAAGATTTATCCAAGAAGAATACAATCGTGACGAGCTTTTTTAGACAACAAAATACCAAAGAAGACGATCTCTGAAGCAAGCCTAACTTACCATAGCGTTAAACACCACCACGGCTATAATATATTAGTCCAGATTGCGGTAACAAGATAATGCAGACTATTCTTCCAAAAAAAATTCTTGAATCTCCCGGATTCGTATCCTTATGAGGTGGCAACCCTAGGCCGTAGAAGTACGCACTCGCGGGACAACCAAGTAACCACGGGCCGAGGACCTAAGGGAGATTTATGTCTTCCGTCATTAATTTTGTGTTCTTGTTAATTGTTTCAATTGCATAACAGTTACTTACACTGTAACCGGTTGCGGTTTGTCAACCGGATTGTTTCAATAAACGAAAATATTATATTATATTCAAGAAATGTCATTATATTCAAGAAATAACCATTACATCTTTTGCGCGCCGTTCTCCTTTACTATTGCTTCCGCCAAAGACCACTAACAGTAGAGATTACTGCATATCTGACTACGAGAGGCAATTAAGTAAGTAAGAATATTCTTTGACTACCAGCAACCCCACATTAGCTTACAGAAGAAAGAAATAATAGAAACATTTATGCAAAGTCATATAACATTCTCATAATAAAACTTCTTTTTGCAAAGGCATCAACTCTAGGTAGGGTGAGATCATGTGGCCTGGGTCGCGTATTGTATGGAGTGACTTTACGGGGATGGAGGAGGTCGTCAAGAATGTGAGAGAATTGAATGGAAGAGAGTAGAATCAGCTCTAGAACAGTGTTTGTTAAAACTAGAAAATCGGCAGGGACCATCTTTGGTCAAGACTACTTGACGTTGCCTCCCCATCCTGGTGGGTCTCACGCTTGCTTCCGATAAAGAACGCCTGGGAAAACTCCTTAAAAGAGCCAAACGCCTAGGTTACCTAGAGCAATCCTTTCCAACAGTCTCTGAACTTGCCAATATAGCCGATGCAAAACTCATTTTTTCCATATTACACAACCCCAAGCATGTACTTCAACTCCTGTACCTCCACTCCGACCCCTCTCCTCTCACAGACCTAGAGCACACAACCCAGTGCATAATATTTTAACGGATTGGGACTACTGGGACAAAGTCTGCTACAGTTTTCAATGTTAGTGGAAACTAACATTGAAAGTAGAGTACTACCTTGGACAAATCTCCAAAACTACTGAGACAAATCCTAAAACTACTGGGACAAATCCTTAGGCTACTGGGACATTTGTCCCAGTAGTTATAGTTAAAATATGCACTGACACAACCTTACTCTCCCACCCAAGGACAACTCTAAATTTATTCCCAGATCATTATATAAAAATATTTACTAGTTTATTCTAAAATCTTCTAATGAACTTTAATTATCTTTTATCACTCATCTTAGCATTTCTGCGTTTTGTCAGATTATTTTTCTCAATAAACGAATATATATATATATTATAGGCCTATATATATATCATCATCATATAATTATTCGTTTGTGTTAACAACAGACCTACATAGAAAAAATACATCTAGAATCTGCTAGGGACTCTGTATAGGGGCCGTTCATAAATGACGTCACGCAATTTTGGCCGATTTTTACCCCCCCCTCGTCACACTTCGTCACAGAAAGTAACCCCTGAAAAATGACGTCACAAAGCTCTGACCCCCGAAAACCAAATTTCCATTTAATAAAAAAACATGTTTCAAATCACATTTATTGTCATTGTAATAAGCATTGCACTCTGATGTTTTATTAGGCTTATTAAAAGCAGAAAGTCAGGTATTAAAAAGGAGTCGTTGGTAATCTGATAGGTCTATTAGCATAAAATCAATTTGAATATTCATCGTCTAACCAATTACTACAGATGTTCAGAATATTTTGTAGTAAAACAATTAAGCAAAATGGCAAGAGTAGAATTACCACAATAACATATTTATTCCACAGAATGAAAAGCTCTGCTAGAATCATTAGAATTTAAATGCTTAATATAAATAATTGATCAAAAAATTTACAGAATTTATGCTTCTCCAATTTCTCATGGCAAAGCAAAATGCTACTTCATGGAACAAATAGGGAGAGCATGAATATGTTACTAATCTGACGGTGACCAAATATTTAAATAGTTAGAAAATTATTAATAATGGTGCCCGTATACATTAAAATAATCAAAAAAATAATGAAAAGTTATTTATCAAAATTAGTGCTGTTATTGTTAAAATGAAATTGTTGTTAATTTTTAAATTTAATTACACAGACCTGATGTGACGTCACATTTCTCAGACCACCCACCCCCATGTCACACATTTCCGACCCCCGACCCCTAAGTGCGTGACGTCATTTATGGACGGCCCAATAAACCTTCTACAAGCATCTGAAAACTGTTTTTTATCGCTGTAGTTGAACTGGGAGCACCTCTGAGTAGGTATCTTGGAGGGGTGCTATATAAGTACTCTGAATGAATGGGTAAAGTTGTTGGATTTAAATCTAATGAAGCCAGAGATTGATATTCCACTAAAATGGTCAGGATTGATAGCTAAGGATCTGTAGCCTAGTTACCAAGTGAAGACAAGGTTGTCAGAAGACCACAGACAGAAGGAGGCACAGGGGCTGCTAAAACCGTTGGACTGGTTTGGATTGCTGGTTTCGTTTAAGAAGAGAAAGATTGGAATGCAGATGTAACTGTACTTGGAATTATGACAATTTATATAGTATGAGTGGTATCGTGGAGGTAAGACACTCATTAAAGGGGTTAGACTTTAATTTCGAATGGAAAGCCCAAGACTAATGGAAAATTCCAAGACTAAGGGCCAAGAGTGATAGAAAAACTCAATGCCAATAACAGGTGGGTAAGCAGCAAGATTGGTAGCAGAATGGGGAATTTGCAGAATTCAAACGGCAGATTGATCCAGAGTCGATGTGCAGCGTTGTAAATGGACCAGTTTGAGAACTTGAGGCGAGTGGTGACTGCACAAGGACAGCAAATTGGACAACTATACAGAAAGTCAGTCAAATTTAGGCTCCAAACAAAGAATAGTCATTCTGCATTTAAATAAAACAAAACATTGCTGTTTCACAGTATAGATAAAAAATCCTAATAGGCTTTCAATCATTTCAAAAAATATAATTAAACATGCTCCAAACAGTGTCTATACCTACACAGCAGATTCCTCAGTCTGCATTATTAAAAGTTGTTTACAATTATTTAAACAGTATGTAATCCTCGAGTGTAACCATGGTCTACTTTTCCTGCAACATTCTTTAAAAAGTTTAAGCACATGTAATATCCAGTCTCTCACTCAACATGTCAACTTTTTCATGATGTATCACCCAATAGTCTAATTAAAATGGCATAGTCCTAGTTCTTTTCTTCTGTACATCATGTCCTCTTCCTTTTCTGTTCTTTCCGACATTCCGAAATAATCAGTCAACTTATTTTACAGTAATGCATATCCAGTCTCTCACCTGACATTATATCACACAGTAGTCTCATTCCAATGGTATTTCTTTGTTCCAGTTCCATAATAATACCTTATGCATTTGTTAATTGTACTTTATCATTGCTTTAAGAAATACTGAAAACGGTATGCTCTAAGCTTATCCTTGCCTACCATTCTATGTCAAACAGCACATAAACTGCAAATGATGGATGCCAAAGTATAGATAAAAAAATCCTCATAGGCTTTCAGTCATTCAAAAGTCCTAATCAGAAAAACTAAGAGTACAGTGCAGTAAAAGGTTTAAAGTTGTTCATTTCAAGAAATCTTGTGTATCACTCCTGATACGTTTCTTCACTATGACTCCTTAACGTCATCAGTTTTCATGGTTGTTCTCCGAAATGAGTTCTTTCATGTCGGTGTAGATGATAACTACGCGAGAACGATTTTTGGCAGACGTTGCAGGTGAATGGGCGCTCTCCATTGTGGATTCTCTTATGGCACATAAGAGTAGATGAATGTGAGAATGCTTTTTCACATACCTCACATTTATATGGTTTTTCACCAGTATGGACTCTCATATGTCCTTGTAAAGCAGAAGCGCTTGAGAATGCCTTCTCACAGAGCTTGCATTTGTGCGGCTTCTCTCCAGTATGGATTCTGATATGACTTACTAGACCGGACGAATTGGCAAATGTTTTCTCACATAAAAGGCAGCTGTAAGGTTTCTCTCCGGTATGGATTCTCATGTGCTTCTTCAGAGTTGAAGATGATGAGAATGCATTTTGACACAACTGACATTTGTGAGGTTTTTCCCGAGTATGGGTCCGCATGTGCATCTTCAAAGCACCAATTTCTATGAACCTTTTATTGCAAACGATGCAAAAATGTGACTTTTCTCCACTATGAATTCTCATATGTTTCTTCAGATTACGAGAGTATCCAAATACTTTATCACAGAGCATACATTTGAATGGTTTTTCTCCAGTATGGGTTTGCATGTGATTCTTTAGGTGTACAGCAAGTCCAAATGATTTTTCACAAATCTGGCATATATAGAGTTTCTCTCGAGTATGGCATCTCATGTGAGTCCTAAGAACAGAAAACGTTGTGAATGCCTTCTGGCATAACTGACACTTAAATTGTTTCCATCCAGTGTGTTTTAGTACATGATACCTCAAATTTTCAATCATTCGAAATTTCTTATGGCAGAATTTGCACATGTGTGATGTTTCACCAGTATGAATGGTCATGTGATTTTGTAGAGAATAAGGCAACCCAAATGCTTTCTCACACAGCATGCACTTATATGGTTTCTCTCCAGTATGAGTTATGGTGTGCCTCCTCAGATGAAGAGCAAGTCTGAATGATTTGTCACATATCTGGCATATGTGTGGTTTCTCTCCAGTGTGGATTTTCTTGTGTACCTTCAAATGACAAAGAAGTTTAAAAGCTTTACCACATGAAGAGCATATATGTGGCTTTTCAACGCTATGGCTTGTTGTATGAGCTTCAAGAACAGAAGATTGTGCAAACGTTTTTTGAGAAACCTCGCAGTGGTAGGGTCTTTCATCAGCATGGATTCTCATATGCAGTGTCAATAGGTCCTTCACTATAAATGATTTCCCACAAAACTCACATTCGTATGATTTTTCTCCAGCGTGAATTCTTGTGTGACTTTCCAGTGTTGACAATGTTGAGAACGTTTTCTCACACAACTGGCATTTGTACAGTGTCTCTTCCAGATGATAGATAGTGTGTCTCTTCAGCTTTCCCGCACTACAGAATGTTCTAGGACAATACTGGCATAGGTACGATTCGTCTCCAGTATGAGTGTACTCATGACACTTCAGATGACTACGCAATGAAAACGATTTATTGCAAAACTGGCATTTATATGGCTTTTTCCCAGTATGAATCATCATGTGAATCCTCAGATAATTAGAGTTTGTAAATAGTTTATGACATACCCAGCATTGGAAGGGTTTCTCTCCAGTGTGGGCATTCACTTGCCTTTTTAAATAATCAATTTTAGGAAATCTTTTCATGGAGATATGATGCAGGTGTGGTTTTCCTCCTGTGTGAGTTCTCAAGTGAAACCACAAAACAGAAAATTGTGAAAATGTTTTTAGACATATTAGGCATTTGTATTGTTTTTCTCCAGTATGGAATGCCGTGTGACGCTTCACAGCAGAAGTTATTGCAAATGGTTTCACACATGAATTGCACTGATATGGTTTTTCACTTGTATGAGTTTTCATATGATGAAATAAGCTGGATGATGTTGCACAAGTTGTTGGACAAATTTGACATAAATACAGTTTCTCTCCAGTATCTGTTCTTACTGGAGTCTTCTGAAAAACTACTTTATCAAAAGTTGTTGGTCCTACATGGAATTCATGCAGTTTTTGTGACACAGGGTTGGTTATCAAGAGTGACATTGGATCGTGAGGTAGTGCATATGTTTCAGATGCCTCCTCGTTTTCTCCTTTATAATTATCATCATGACCCTCCGACTGCCCACTGCCCTCGGTTAACACTTCAGGATACAACAGTCCTTCTAATGATTTGTCTCTTGTGTGAATATATAAGTGACTCTTCAGGTAACTAGCCATTGCAAATGACCTCTCACATAACGGACATTTGTGTGGCTTCTCTCTGTGAATTTTCATGTGGATCTTCAGGTCACAACACCGTTCAAAGGATTCCTGGCACAACTCGCAGTTGTGCAAATTCTCTCCAGTGTGACTTTTTATGTGACGCTTCAGAGTATAAGATCTTGAGAACTTTTTGTGACACAAATGGCATGCATACGGCTTTTCCCCAGTATGGCTTCTGATGTGTCTCACTAGATGTCCAAAGCGTGCGAAAACTTTAGAACAGAGCTCACATCTGTGTCGCTTGGGTGAATTGTAGCTGCTCATATTATCAGAATTTGGATCATATTCTAGTGCAGACGTTTGGCAATCATTTGGTTTTCCTCTAATGTGGTTTCTTAGGTGTGTCTTCAGACGATCAGAACGTGTAAATGATTTAGCACATAAATGGCATTTGTAGGGCTTTTCACCAGTATGGGTTCTTAAGTGCCTTTTTCGGGTGTTGCGGTCAGCAAAACCTTTAGGACATAACTGGCATTCGTATGGTCTCTCTCGAGTCTCAGTGTCTGAATGGTCCTCCACATCATTAGACATCACAAGTGATTCATCATGCACATTTTCTTGTATGTCGTCGGTTTCATTTGGAGTTTCAAGGCAACTGTCTATGAGAATGCTAGCTGAAGACATTCCTAATATTCAGCAAAGTACATGTACGTTTCTCCTGTTGATGAGAGAACAAACAAATAAGCACTTCTTAGCAATTGTGCAGCTTTTTTGTTTAAAGTCTTCCAATTTTCATTAAATGGCTTCACAAAAGGACTGATTTCTTTAACCACATCTCTGGTATAACGCTTATCCAGTAAAGCTATATTCTGGGCACATACTGAAATACAAAAGCAATCAGTAAAGAAGACGTTTTACAGTATAAAAAGGTATTTCAACAACTGACAAATGGACGAACAACTTTTGAAAATCATTAAGAATTAATGAGAAAACTAGTCCAATTGAGTACCCATAATGTGCAAATGAATTACCAATGTCTAATATTGTTCACTCGCACCTTTAGCCAATATTATAAATATGGAAACTTTTGGAAAGTTGCCCATTTACGTTCCACTCAAAAAGTTTACATTCAATCAGAAATGAATGTATTATTTGCGGGACATTGTAGCCAATTGGGTACAGCGCTTGCCTTGTAATGAGGAGCACACGGGTTTCAGCCTCCCCCAAGATGGTTACTTAAACGAAAATACAATACAATACTGTGTAGGGAGCTTGAGCAAGTCCTTTGCTCGCAATGGCTCAGCACAATCGACTGATGTCTAGATAGAGGCACTACATAAATGCCATAAATTCGTAGTAATAATGAATAATAATTAACATTTGAAGAAAGTATGGCAGGTGGGATGTTGCAGTGGATCTATCAGTGGAGAGATGAGAATGAGAGGAAATGACATGCAATATAAATGTCTACGTTGTGCTGTGGCAGTAACAACTGAACAAAAGTTATATAAATGGGAGCGTTAAGCACAGCATGCCGGAGTGCGATGGAAAACAGTCATACATCATAACCTGAAGACGAAGATATTAACCGAGGCAGTAAGATTACGTGATGTAGTGGTAACAGATGATAACCAGTTTAACAGGAGTCAAATTTAACGTATAGCAGCCTGCATGGCACCCCTCTGTCCAACTGCTCATTTTACAGTCGCCCCTAGGAAGCTAAAGACTGAGTCAACCTTATGGAGCTAGCAGGTATCGAACCTGCGTCCTGATCTTTGTGCCAGCATGTTCAATCATCTCCCCGCCCCATGCACTTATGAGAGATGAAACTACCATGTCTGTAAATAGGAATAGGATCAGTTAAGAGCAGGGAGCTGTGTACCTCAGTTTCCTCCATTCCTGGCCATAGAGTACCTTGCTCTGCTGCACACGGTGACCTGGTTGTTCCCTCTGCCAGAACATCCAGAGTAGCACTGAAGCTTCACAATGGTAGGCTCAGCTTTTGGGTAAAATATCGTTTTAGCGGGTTTAATTATCAGCCAATGCATGGGTTTCAGCGTTGGTCGTAAACAAGTTGGACTGACGAAACGAATTCTCGCTAAATAGCAGATGGATTGACGAAAATAATTTTTTATGAAATAGAAGTGGGCCCGATGAAAAGAATCTTACTTAAAGAAAAGCTGGATTGATGGAAAATAATTCTTAATTAAATAAAAGTTGTATTGATGAAAAATAATTCCTGCTTAAATAGAAGCTGGACTGATGAAACGAATGTTTGCCTAATGAAAGCTGGATCGATGAAAAGAATTCTCACCAAAGTAGAAGCTGGATTGATGACAAATAATAATGCTATACAAATACCAAATATTTACCAATAATTAAACCCGCTAAAACGATAGATTACCCAGCTTTTGTTTGATCCTGGTTTTCTGTCATTAGGTCAGACGTGCCTCTGATGAGTATCTCTCTTGAAGAGGAGGTGCTATATAGATCAGTGACTACAGTTACAAAAATGGTGCATGAAAGGGAATATTAGGTAATAAACACGCTAACAAAAACAGATAGGCAGCAAACTCAACAAGACTGAAAATAAATCTCTAAGTGGAACTGCTTAAGGTAAATATTTCAAAGAAGATGACAACAATTAGGAAAATACAGTTTTAAGATCAAGAATAGACTGCAGCACATCCACTGACTCCAACTGACCAAGTAGTAAGCAACGGCAGACTTAATTGCCATTGTTTAAAATTAGTCATTAAGACCAACAGTGCTGCTGCCAGTAGCTAACACAAGGCTCTTACGTTACCAAGAAAGAATACTGTTACGGAAACAGGAAGTTGCAGTTGTTATGGTTTAATGAAAAATGAAGTTAATTGGGATGCACAACAGTACCGATGAAGCAATTATCCTTACAGCAGCACCAGCCGGGCATGGGTAAAAAATAAAAATAAATAGTGAAAGATGTTGGTGAAGTAGGGTGATATGTCGATTTTGTCCATTTTTGAGTATATAACAAGGGGGTAATTTCAGAATTTAGTGTTCTAAATTATTTGCCCATTGTAGCATTATTATTTTTAATCAATCCAAGTTATAGTTCTGCTAGAATTCTTTTAATCAATCCAGCTTCTATTTAGCTAAGAATTCTTTTAATCAATCCAGCTTCTGTGTAAGTAACAATTATTTTTTATCAATCCAACTTTTATTTAAACAATAATTATTTTTCATCGGTAAAATTACCTTTTGATCAATCTGACTTCTATCTAAGTTATTTTCATCTAGGCCCTCTCCAACTTCTATTTAGCGAGAAATCTACGAATTCTAAAACCCATATAATGGCGAATAATTTACAATGCTAAAACACAAAATTACCTAACATGGATATAAATTTATTCTCAGAAGCTTACGTGATACGTAAATTCTGAAAACACATTCAGTGTTGGAAATTCAGTAAACATTTAGTTTAGCGTCGTAAATAATTTGCCATGTTTAATTAAATAGAAGTTGCAAAATAATACCTACTTAAATGCAAGTTCGAATGATTACAAGATTTCTTGCTTAAATTGAAGTAAGTAAGTATATCCTTTATTTGCTAACCGCAAATGCTAAACCGCATTTTGGTGTACATTATGAAGTATATAATCACGAGTAAATCATCCTAATAATAAATGTTTTGCATGCCAGACTGTCTGCAACAAGTAGAATTCTGTCACGTTTACGCGGACGTAGCGAGTATACTAGTGAGATTGATGAGAAGAAGGCGAGCTTATGGAATCGGCGGCTGAAGTATATATTGCGTAAGTTTACTGGCGTCGTGAGTGTTGGCTAGGGTCAGTTTAGGCGTCGTGAGGGTCGGTTAGGGTCAGGGTTAATGTCGTCATTAGAAAACCTGGTACCGTCCGGCGTCCGCGCAGCATGCCCAAAGATACAACCCCGATACTATAAGTTTGCCCACTAAACAACACGATTATCGGAAATTCTAATAAACACGCTAAACAGTTCACTGAAAGACACGTCTTAAAATTTACTGTAGAGAGTAATATGGCTAAATGTATAAACGAGGAACGCAGGGTACCTACAGTGCATCGAAGTCGCCCTTTAATAATGTTGTCTAAGAAAATATTAAAATTAAAATTAACGAATTAATGAAAGCACTGTGTTTAATCTTACAGTAAACTGTAGAAAATAAATTTGCTGCGAATTTTGTTTTTTGCCTATTTAGAGCGAATACAAAGACAAAATGGCGAATGATAAAACATTATTCTTATCTGGTTATAAACCGAATAACAAAGAATTAGCTCAGGCATTGATGTTCCGACATCTGGCGAATGCTATGTGACTTAACCTCCAGTTAGTATTTAGCCCATTAATAACTTAAAAATGTAATGGTATTCGGAAAAAATAATGATCAAGCACTGAGCACCATCACGCAGTGGCGTACCGAGAGGGAGGCAGGGGGCGAGTCGCCCCGGGCGGCACTTGAGCAGGGGCGGCAAAATAGGGTTGAAGAAAAATAAAAGGAGTGAATCTGGGATTATTATTACTGAATAATAGTCCCAGAGTGAATGCAGAAAAAGTAGAGTGGCGTAATGAGGGGGCGGCACGGGCGGAGGATAGGGCGGCTTCTGACAATGATAGAAAAAGCAAAAAAAAAGGTCATCAGAAAGTGCGCGGCGCGGCATTTTGGGCCGTCGCCCCGGGCGGCACTTAAGCTCCGTACGCCACTGCCATCACGAACGATGTCTCAAGGCATGCGCACATCTGGTTTAGCATTCGTGGACTTACTTGACTAAGTCTTGGCGCATATAATCAGGAAAAAGTCATCAAATCGCATTTTGCGTCGCTGCAGTAGGTCCTATAGCTTGTTTGCAGACTACATCGATTTAATCTTGTTTGCAGACTACATCGATTTAAGCTTTCGACACTGTCGATCATGGGATTCTACTAAGTAAATTGGAAAGGTATGGAATACGAGGCAACCAACTCCAATGGTTTAAGTTATTTAGAAAGCCGTTCGCAATGTGTCTATTGCAATGGCTCGAGCCCTCTCTGATCTAAAAACTATCAAATTTGGTGTACCACAAGGGTCTAACTTGGGTCCCCTGCTATTTCTAATTTATATAAATGACCTCCCCAATGTTTCTTCAAAATTGTAGGCTACTTTATATTGTTTGCAGACGACACAAATGTCTTCTATTCCCACAGTTCTCTGAAAACCCTGTTTCAAATAGTAAATAAGGAACTCTAACTAGCAGCGAATTGGTTCTGTGCCAATAAACTTACCCTGAACCTTGATAAAACGAATTATATCTTATTCAGGTCTCAGAGGAAACCTTGTCCCTCGCAGTACCCTATACTAAGCATTAATGGAACTCCCCTCTCCAGAGTTGAGTCCACAAAATTTCTGGGAGTCTATGTAGACCAGCATCTAACATGGAAGGACCACATAAAATGTATCTCCTCAAAAATGGCTAAAAATACTGGGATCATAGCACGCACTGCATACCTCCTACCACCCTCTGTTCGCATAAAATTATACTATACACTTGTGTATCCATACTTAGCATACTGTAATCTGATATGGGCATCTACCTACACCACTAGATTGCATAAACTAATAATACTGCAAAAAAGGGTGATTCGCATAGTGGCTGGTGCTGCATATGGATCACATACTGACCCACTATTCCACAAGCTTAACATACTAAAATTCGAACAAATCAAGCTTTATCAAACTGGTGAATTCATGTACCGCTATGACCATGGCTTGCTTCCTGCTGTTTATAAGGGCTTTTTTAGTCTTGCTTCAGAAATACATTCCCATTCTACAAGAAACTCTAGTAAATATAGAAACATCTTTGCTCGTACTAACTCCCGTCTGTTCTCAGTTAGTGCTACTGGACCTTCAATCTGGAATAACATTCCACAAGGAATTAGGCAATCTCCTTCATTAGTATTGTTTAAAAAAAAGCTACGCATGTATTTGATTGGTGTTAATAATAATGTTTCTGCATGAATCCTAATGTCTGTGCATAATACTTACCTCCCACGCATGTGTTCTTCTGCAATGATTCATTTATTTTTAGTTTTCCTAATTTAGTTAAGATTCTGTTTTTACCTAATTCTGGTTAAGATTCTATCAAGTAATAGAAACTACCTACTGTCGTACTTAGTAAGCACTTCTAGGCCGTTGCATCTTTTTGTTTAACTTGTACTTAGGTGGCCCTACTTAGTGGGATTAATGATCCCTTCAGGGCCCTTCCTTGTGGCCATCTCCTATATCGTTTGTGTATTTTGCAACTCTGTAATTGTAAAGTGATTGTTTGATTTGGTTACAAAATAAAATGATTTGATTTGAATTGTTACATTATGCAGTAGAACAGTGCTGTCAAACATTTTTGACACTGTGGGCCACTGAAGAAGTTTTCTTGAAGCCGAGGGCCGCACCAGTAAACTCAAAAGTAACGACTAAAATTTATTGAAAATTATTAAGAGTATTAAAATTCATTATGGAATAATAATTGTGAATATTGTAGGCTATGTATGGAATGTATGGTAGGCCTATGCTTTACAGTTCAGTATCAGAACAAATGCTCAAGCACCCTTTTAGTGAGATATTTGGCTTTGAATTGCGCTTGCAATTTTTTTGCGGTTGGTATTCAGTAACTGCTGCCCTCATTAGATTTTCTAAATGTTCATACAAGAATCTGGTTTTTTGACTTTATGTTGGTCACAGCAGAAAATCCATCTTCACAGACGTTGTAGTTGCTTCCAAACATCGTTAATAGGCCTAGGCTACTTGTTTTATAACAGTTCCATACTCAATTGGCGGCGTATCCTTGTGTTTGTCATGAAGGGCCATAATTATTAGCACCTTCGTGAGTTTCTTGTAAGGCGCTATATAAATGGCCATATACATACAATGTCATACATACATGTTGAAGGCTATATAAATTAGTTCAAGCTGCGCACTACACCTTCATCTCCTTCCAATAACTGCATATTTGTGCTTACGTTAGAAATATCGCATGTGAATGGCTTTTCAATTAAGTGCAACAGAGGAGTCATATATTGCGAATGTCTTTTAAACGAGCAGAGAAATCCAATTTCAACTGTTCTAGGGGGGGGAGCGGTTCAAAAGAGCGACAAATCAAAAGAGCGACGTGCAGAAGAGCGACATAAATGCCGTATGAAAAGAGCGACAACCTATGAAATGAAAAATAATTCAAAAGAGCGACATAACGAAAGAGCGTCAAATATATTTATGTAGGCCTACTCATTTATGAGCAGTAAATCTAAACCGAATACATAATATTTATATATAGCTGCAAATAAACGTGTCCATTTTTTAATGCCTGTTTATCCAAAAAAATCTATCTAGAACCACAGATTTGCTCACCTTCGCTGGTCAAGATCTTTCGCAAAACTGAGAATCTCATAACATTGACTGGTCAGTTAGCGCAAATTTCAGAAACTGAGCCCACGCCTATAGGCCCCTAGATATCGCTCGCTCGCCTATTCATTCCGTATTCCGCGTCCCTTTGAAGCTAACATCAGAGTAGGCCTACGGAACCCCGAAGTACATCAAAATACAAATACAATGGCTGGAATTGGCACCTAGAGTCCTTAGAAGTTGTTCATAACGAACCTCTAAATAAACACAAACAAACTCTCTCTAGTAGAAACTGAAGTAACTCTTTGATAAACAATTAGGCCTATAGCCAATAATTTCTGGCTACGAATACACGACCCCCTAGTCTATTCACAAGTACGATAATAACCAATTTAATTGTCACTCTTTCGTTGTGTGGCTCTTTCGTTATGTCGCTCTTTCAAATCAGCAATATTTGTGTCGCTCTTTTGAACTGCTGCCCATTTGTCGCTCTTTTGATACGTCGCTCTTTCGCTATGTCGCTCTTTCGAACCTAACCCGTTCTAGGGGCCGTCCATAAATGACGTCACGCAATTTTGGCCGATTTTGCACCCTCCCTTCCCCACCCATCGTCACACTTCGTCACAAAAAGTAACATCCCTTGAAAAATGACGTCACAAAGCTCTGACCTCCCCTAAAATCAAATTTCCATGGCGAAGCAAAATGCTCTTTCGTGGAACAAATAGCCTAAGGAGAGCATGCATATTTTAAAATCTAACGGTGACCAAATATTGAAATAATTAGAAAATTATTAATAATGGTGCCCGTATACATTAAAATAATTTTAAAAAATAATGAAAATTTAATACTCACAATTAGTGCTGTTAAAATTAAAATTGTTGTTAATTGTTAAATTTAATTACATAGACCTGGTGTGACGTCACACCTCTCAGACCCCCTCCACCCCATGTCACACAACGTCACAAATTTCCTTCCCCCCCCCTAGGTGCGGGACGTCATTTATGGACGGCCCCTAATGATAGTTTGAGTCTGCTCACTTTTGACTAAATCTGGCTATTTGGATTGGATCCAGTTTAACGGCAGCTTATGACAACATAGGCCGTTTCCGCCGACAAAGATTATTTTTGGCATATTCTTCTTCTTTTCCTGAGTTTAACGACGTCTTATGATAACAATGATCGTTGACGTCTTTACATTTTCTTTTGTATGTAGTTTGTCTTTGGCCCATTGGCTCTTTTATTATAATTGTTTTTTTTTTTTTTTTTCTTTCTGTTCCTTTTTTTTTTCCCTTCGTTTTTCTGTTTTCTCTGTCACTTATGTGATTTTTTTTTAATTTTTTTAATGACTTTTTAAGTCATTTTGGCATATTACAGCTCTTATCTGAATTTATAGCGTCGGAAGAATGAATTTATAGCGTCGGAAGAATGCGTGGTAAAGGTGTTTAAGACGAGCACTGTATTATCAATTCCTTAGCGACATCTCGGGATTAGCGCGCGATAGATAATAATACAATACAATACAATTAGACATTTATAGGCCTAGCGCGCTTTAACAAGACAAGTCTTGCACGAAAGCGCGTTTGCGCTGTGTTCTTAGTCATAGTATAATGAGAATAGATGAGTTTTTAGTTTTGATTTAAATTGCGTAACAGATGAACATTGACGGATTGTAGCTGGGAGACTGTTCCATTCTCTGGGTCAAGAGACAGCAAAAGCACGATTTCAAAACTTCCTCTTGGTGCGAAGAACGGTTAAGTCTCCACGTGTGGTCGATCTGAGTCCTCTATTATCATAATCATACTTATATTTACGCCTTTCCAGCTCCCAAGACGCATAAAACCGTTAAAACGTACGGTTCTCCTTCGTAACTTTCCGTTTTTTCGCTTCGCTCGATTTAACTGACATTTTTTAAATGTTAGAAGTAACTATTTTGTATGACTATCCGACGCATAGTCATTACTATTACGAAACATTTGCACGCCAGCATCCTAAACATCCGCTTCCGGTTTTATTAATTTTAACAATTCGCCTCTTCGGTACGATACGCGGACGCCTACCGGCGAAAATTGTAAACAAGGTCGAATGACTTCCGGTTCAGTTGTAGATATGGAAACCAGCGTAAACATATAGACAGTTGTCAATAAATTTATTAAATTGCAGTTTAAATAATGGAATCTAGTGAGCGAACGAAATTTGTAATAGGTTTTAAAGCGACTGGACATCACTGTTGCGCATTAGGATGCAGTCATAAAAGTGCTATCGACGGCTGCAGCTTTTATTCGTTTCCGAAAGATTTAACGTGGTTCAACAAATGGGTGGATGCTGTCAAGAGATGCGCAGTGGATGATAACGGCAAAGTTTTGCCTCATAAGCGATGGATACCAGAACCACATCACAGATTGTGTTCGTGCCATTTCTCGAATCCACCTAATGCAAAGAGTAGGCGAATCGGCTGGAACCACGTCTTGCCAGAGATGCTGCCAGGTGTCAAGGGTCACACACCTCGGAGCACTAAGAAGGCAACATCAAGGACTTCGTCGCTGCCGCCACCAAAGAGAAGAAAGATAGTGAAAGACGGTGATGGAGAGCCAACATTAGAGGTATCTTTTATGTTTCTTTAGTTATTGAATGCACCTTGTCCGTTGATTACACCCTTCTCTGTTATTGGCACAATAAAGTTGTGAATGCACACGACACGTTAAATACAAGGGATATGTGACTCCGGACTCAAGTCCGGCTTGGAGCGGACTTTTACTTGACTCGAGTCAGCCGGCGCCAGACTCCGACTGAACTTGGACTTGTACTGTTCAGACTGTTTCATAAACAAATGTTAAACGTCTATTATTATTGGTGAAACTTACTCTTAAGTCTAGTATTTATAAATAATCGTGTTGCTAACAACTATGCTGCAGTTGTGCAGCAAGCAGAAATAATGATGAAGACAAAAAGTTCAATTTAACAGCTTTAAAAATGTAAGTAAGTCTTGGACTCGACTCGGGCTTGAGACTTACTGGACTTGGACTCGACTCAGACTCGTCAAAACTGAAAAGCCTGAGACGTTACATCCCTGTTGAATAAAGATAGACACCTAATGCAAAGAGTAGGCATAATATATGCTAAATGAGTAAGTCATATAAATAGCATAATAGAATTTAAACCGTTATACCAAAATTATTGCAGTAATTAATTTACTGGTGTATTATTACAGTTTAAGACTGTCTCATGACAACTTTGTTTAAGAACTGCTTATAGCAAACTATTCTTCTACCTCTCCTGTAAGCTATGTTCAGACATTCACAACAGCTATTTCAAGTGCATCTTTAAATTTTGTTTTGAAAACTGAGTTTACCATCAATATAATGATTGCATAAAAACACAGTAAGTAAACAAAAACTTTTAACATAAAACATCTTGCACGTGACCTAAGCTTTGCTCCAGATAAGTCGCTATTCAGTAGTCAAATCCATAAATGTCAACAGTTCATGCATTCATAAACAAATACATCATTTTTTGCATTTCAGCTCATCGATAAAGTGAATCATGATCATGACTACATAGAAACGAAGCGAGGCGGTCGAGTTGCTGAAGTCATCGATCAAATGCAAGCAGCATGTCCTGAGATCAGTGACTTTTTGAGCGACTATAAACAGGCCAAAATTTCTTCAGACCTCTTGAATTCTATGGAAGTTAAAGGGCAGCTGTTGTCTCTTAAGGCTGTTATGGACACACCCGATATGTTTCGGTACTACACCGGCCTGCCAAGCTATGACGTTTTTATTGCACTTTATCGATATCTTGAGCCTTTGGCGACTAACATGCAGTATGTGTCGTGTACCGGTAAAAAACATAACTCAATGCGTTTTCGCAATAAGCCACACGTGCTTTATCTCGTGAAGAGGAGTTTTTTGTTACTCTGGTGCGTCTTCGTCTTGGCCTACCATCTAAAGACCTTGCAAGACGGTTTGGCATTGCCGAGAGTACCTTGTCTGTAATTTTTAATACATGGGTTATTCTGTTATCTAAAGAACTCGAACAGATATGTTGCATGCCTTCAAAGGACCAAAACAGTTTGAAGCAGGCAGACTGCTTTCAAAACTTCGACAACGTTCGAATAGTCCTTGATTTCACGGAGGTTTTTAGTCAAACCCCGGGTTCATTGTCTGCTCACAGACACATGCATTCCAACTACAAGCACCACAGCACTGTAAAGTTTTTAGTTGGGATGAGTCTTAGTGGTGCTATTATTTACATATCAAGTATGTGGGGAGGTCGCGCTAGTGACAATTAAATAACTTCTGAATCCGAGCAATTACTTGTCATTGAAGCCCGGTGATAAAGTAATGGTGGATTGGGGTTTTACAATAGCGAGAGAATTACCCGATGGTGTGACGCTGCTCATACCACCTTTCAAAAATCGCACTACTGGTCAGTTCAGCAAGGAAGAGCTAGAATTTTCGGAGAAAATATCAGTTGCTCGCATTCATGTGGAACGCACAATGCGTGCTAGAAAGGAATGCCAGATTCTGGCAACTGAAGTAAAGCTGGCAATGATTAATAACTATGAGAATATTTTTAAAGCATGTGCATATCTTGTAAATTTCAAACGGCCATTTCTGAAAGTGTGATACTGTTGTCTTTAGAAAGACAACTTAAAAGATATACTATATACTGGAATGACAGTCACACATTCCACTTTTATACTGTTCAGTTAATGATTTTTGTTTTTCTGCTGTCAAACTGCGTTAAAGCTAAGTTTAAAATTCAACTTAGAATTAGCCCAATTATATTGCATATTAGTGGGAACACATATAATTACAGTACATGATAACATTTCAGAGGTTGTATCGGCAAATATAAATAAATTGTCCAAAAATCAAAACCACATTAACTATCAAGAAATCAAAGATAAGCTGATCAGCTTTGTTCAAATAGAATAAAGCAGTCAGTCAATTTTCAATTTGAAGGCTATTTGCCCATAGGACATAACTGCAAAGCAGACCACTACTTTACACCTAACCTGTAGTGCAACCATAATAAATTCAGACTAAAATGATTGAAATAGTAATATAATTAAAAAGACGATGGCAAATAACATGCATAAAAGTTAATAATAGACTAGAAATAATACAAACATCATTGACGCTGAAAAAAATCAGCAGACGAAACAAATTATAAGTAACAACAAAAGACAGCTTACACAATACTAGAATAATACTGATTTGTCTGCAGCATCTAATGTCAACTGTTTACATTGAAAATTATTGCACATAAAAAACTGCTAGTGCTGATTCACGAGGTGCAGGATTAAAGTCATGTAGGCGCTTTTTTGTGCGACTTGACTCTGGCTTGCCAGGTGCTGTCTGATCGAATGACACGTGCTGTAATGGCACTGGATCAACCTAGAAACATAATGCCAAGCAGCAATGAAATGAACAATCGTGATCATATATCGCTTGCATGATGACATGTAATCAAACTTGAACTGCTCATATTTGTGGAATTTGTGAAGTGTGGCACTGTCACTTATGAAGTGACTTATTAATCAGTGACGTATATAACTGCTATGACCAGATTTTTATGACTTATTGTATAAAGTCATTGTCATAGTCAGTATTTTGTATGATTTGTGCATTACTTCAGTAGGGAGCTGAACACCTCGCCATTATGCTGGAAGTTGGATTGATGAAACAAATTTCTGGAGGAAATGGAAACTGGATTGATGATAGTTATCATGCACATAGGTAGACTGCTTACTTACCAATCGTCAAGTATGGCATTGAAGACATTAGAACAATTTAGGGACGTAAAATATGGTGTTACCTAGCAGGAATTATTTTCATCAATCCCACTGGCCACTTCTATTTAACATGAATTCTTTTCATCAATCCCACTCCCATTTAAGCAAAGAACTATTCTGATCAATCCAACTTGTAGTTTCACGGTAAACTATTTTCTTCGATCCAGCTTCCATTTATGCAATTATTTTACCCAATCCAGCTTCCATTTAAGCAATAATTCTAGTGAAACCAGCATCCATTGAGGCAAACAATAATATTATTTTCATCAACCCCACTTGCATTTCATGAAAAACATTTTAATCAATACGGCTTCCATTTAGGTAAAGAATTATTTTAATCAATCCAGCTTCCATTTTAAATTGACAATATCAAATATGCCAATGCAAAATAATTTGGGGACCTAAACTGAAGGATTACCTTAATAAATTTGGCAAATAAATTATTTTACTAATTTCCAAAGCAGAAGCACTAGCATAGTGGACCACATAACTGACCTTGGCTGCTTTTGGTGCATTCCAGGCACATAGAATCTCTGTGCTTGCTGGATCGTCAGGTAGTTGGTGATGTCCGAGGCTAGTAAGGTCTTCCAAGGCGAACAAAAGTGCGGCAACGTCTGTTACCGGTAGCGCTCTTGCCATAATGTTTTAATATGGCATTCAGCTCTATAGCGCTCAACTTATCGACTTCAATCGCTGATTTAATGTCAGTGCACTTATCCATATATACTATATGCTTTATTAAACTTAATATAATGCATAAAGTTTCATCGGGAAACATGTAAACATGCTACATGCCGGTAATAATCATGTTGCAACCAATGTAAACAACCACGCCGGAAGTCATTTGACCTTAGTCCGTCAGTTGGCCGCTAGACGTCGCGCCCGACATTCCGAATTCGGGAATGTGTGTTTATTTTGAGGTTGCTCACTTGCATAAGGGTTATGAAGTTTTAACCAATTGGCAGTTTGGTGTATCAAGTTATCAACATGACCTGCAAATGCAGACCAATCAGCTTCTGTGCGATGGATAAGAGGAGCTCATGCCTTTTAAGGTTTATAAAGCCTTCCCTGAAATGGTTGCAATGTTGGGACCTTGAGCATGTCCTTCCTTTGCCCGGATGCTGTACAATAAACTATGTTTTCCCTAGATCTGGCTATTTAAACCCTTCATTTTCCAATATGACTAGCCCTAACTCTTCTTCCTCTATGTTCCCCCGATGTACAATAAAGCCTCTCATTCAATTCATTGGTTGTATATATTTTTTAAATAATAATAATAATAATAATAATAAGACGACGATTTGTATAGCGCCGTAGCTCAGCCGAGGCCGAAGGAAAGGGCGCTGTACAATGTACATGAGTTCAAAGTTAATGGCAGTCATATGATTGTTTAAAAAGATAAGTCTTGAGCTGGGTTTTAAATGTCTCCAGAGATGACGCGTTCTTCACATGATTAGGAAGACTGTTCCATGAAGTTGGGCCTGAAACAGAGAAGGAACAGTCACCAAACCTCGTAGAAGATTGTGGTACTTGCAAAAGATTTTTTTATTTGTTTGAATGGATTAATCTTGCCATGTACAGTACTGTGCATTTGCTAGTGCTTCTCAATAAAGGATATACTTACTTACGTACTTACAATTGCTCAGAACCATTGATTGATGCTTGGTCATTAGACTGTGGCACCTAATAAATATATAATAATAATAATAATAATAATAATAATAATAATAATAATGTGGCGAACTTGGGCCGTAGGGCGGAACTCCGGTATCTCTCTTCTTTGGTCACCAGGATAGCTCTTCGGAATCTTCCCTCTTCTGTGCTCGTCCGCTGAACTCGGCCTTTCCCGTCGGGCAAAGGACTTAATGGTGCCACCGACGATGCCTAACGCTAGATTGACTTGTAAGACGACACCACACGAGTCAACACAACAGATTGTATTATTGTCAACTGCAATCTCTTAACTACTACGAACGAACGAATAAAAACGAACTGAGTCTCTCACTTAAAACACACCGAACTCCACTACACGCAACAGGCATCTATATTTATAGCAGTCTAGCAACAGTCCTCAGCCAATCAGCACACACAGACAAAAAGTCCTCGGCCAATCAGCACACACCGACAAAAAGTCCTCAGCGCGCCAACAAAAAGTCCTCAGCCAATCAGCATACACGGACAAAAAGTCCTCAGCGCGCCAACAAAAAGTCCTCAGCCAATCAGCAACAAGTCCAACAAAAAGTCCTCGGCCAATCACAGTCGCCGGCCTTTTTGCTGTCGGCAAATTATGTCACAATACTCCCTCGACTAAAGAAAAGGGAATGTCCCCATTCCGTAACTAAATAACATAACTAGCGTTCATCAAATTTGCAAAACGAACAGAGCCCAACACCAGGGGCGTTTAACTAGAAGTCCATCAAAATAAACTGGGCAGAGTCAATACAGAATCAACTAATTAAAGGTCCATCACCCTACAAAGTAAATCATCGTCCAACGCATACTATCGTTTAACATTTCACACGATACCATTGTCCACAAAATAAAGACAAGACTCCGTCTTATAACAAAAAGGATTTCCCAGTCCTGAACATGATTTAATCACTATTAATCGAATTTATCAGTAATTTGGCCGTCAGGGGGAACCACCTCTGATGCAGGCAGGGCCATAAAAATTATTACTCACTGGAATCTGAATTGATGACCATGTACTCTTCCTCCGAAGTCGAGTGTGAAGACTCCGCCGACGAGGGACTGTCACCATCACCGTCCTCAGAGGGGGACTCGATGCTGCTCATTTCATCCTCTGCTTCGGCTGGAACGTAGTCTTCATCGTTTGGATCATCGTCATGTGGGTTTTCAGCGTCGGAGACTTCAGCGTCGGGGTCTCCTGCGTTGGAGATTGGGGAGTCGCCGCGTGTGCTCCAACCATCTTCAGGCGGAATGTCCTCCTCGGAGTCTGAACTGATTACCACGACGGGTGGTAGGGGTGCCAAGGCGCGACTTGGGCGGATGTCCGCTAGGCGGCAATTCATGTAAACTTCGGTCGCCATTCGAACTGAGCAAAGGGGAAAGAGCCGCTTTGCGTCTGCCAAAAACTGCCCATAATCATATGGGGAAAACAGGCGGTTGGCCCAGGCGAGGATGGGGGCAAGTTCGGGCACGGACGAGACCAGAGCGCTGGCCGACGTTGAAGCAGGAGGAGGATCCAGAGGCGAGGCTGGCGCAGTCATCATCATGGCCGTCCCTGAGCACCCTGGAGTCAGCCTTCCCAGCAGCGCTTGAGAATCTCTCTCGTTTGTCACCAGAGGACCCGCTACGCGTTCTGCGTCAGGAAGTCTTGGCCTCGTCGTCAGCGCCAAGTCCAGCGGTTCGGACTGTAAGGCTTCCCTTGGGGATGGCGAAGGACAGTGGGCGACGACAGGCGATCCTGGTCTCGTTGCCAGCAGTGAATCGATTATGTCCTGAAGCTCATCATCTCCGGCAGGAGAAGAAGGACAGGGCAGCGAAGGCTGACTTTCCGGAGCCTCTATCGGCACCAGCTCTTCCCGAGGTCGACGAAAGACAGGCGACTCAGACAGTCGAAGGGTCGAACCCCCGAACGCGACCATCTCTGGAGAGCGGACGTCCCCCGCAGCGGATCCT
The DNA here is from genome assembly GCA_020284085.1 of Aporrectodea caliginosa. Lineage (NCBI taxonomy): Eukaryota > Metazoa > Annelida > Clitellata > Crassiclitellata > Lumbricidae > Aporrectodea > Aporrectodea caliginosa. The sequence continues at coordinate 1,654,513 of JACEVL010001042.1, forward strand.
TGCAGGCCGGACGAAGAAGCGTTAGGCAAAGTCTCTCGGCTGGCATAGCTGACTGTCTCTTCGGGACGGCCCAACTCGACAACCCTGCGTACTTGTTCGGGGTCTAGTCCATAGTGTTTCGTGCGTAAATGGCGTAGATATGACCGTCTGGTGTCTACCCCATGAAAGATCTTCTGACAGAAATCGCAATGACGAACAGACACATAACTCGTCTTCTCAGCCATGTTTTCCCACTGAATGCACGTCATCGTTCGTTCTTTAGCTTATATTATCCTTGCGTTGCCATGGCTACTCACACGTCATTGTTTGTTGTCAAGGCAACCATTCAATTAATCGCATGCCTGGCCACGTGCAAATGTTCAGAACACGCAAGCAAAAAGTCCCCGACCAATGGGCACGTACAAACAAAAAGTCCCCGGCCAATGGGCACGTACAAGCAAAAAGTCCCCGGCCAATCACAGTCGCCGGCCTTTTTGCTGTCGGCAAATTTTGTCACCGCCCAATTCTTGCTCGTTGAAAATGTCCGTGGATGGAGGAAAGGGACGCAGACAAGCGTCGCGTCGTCGAGAGGAGGAGGGGAGGGGAGGGGCGCGAGTGAACGACTAGGAGGAAAGAGGGTCGAAGGCAGGCATAGTGACGAGGAGAAGATGAAGGGGACGCGAGTGACGACGAGAGGGGGAGGGGGCGCATCCCAAGTCACGACCACGACAAGACCTCCCCGGAGAACGGCGCCCAGCTATTGGTAGCGCGCGGGCCGGCGAGTCGCTCTCTTCGGACGCCCGCTGACCTCAGAGTCGTCGTCGACAGGAGGCGCAGGCACCTCCACTTCCTCTGCTTGCTCTTCCCTGAAGCAAGACCGAAGTTTGTCCACATGCACCGTGAGTGGACGAGAATGAGGGGACTTCCTGATCCTGTAGTTCACAGGGCCGCAGCGTGCCTCCACGACGAAGGGACCCGTGTACATCTTTTGCCATTTCGGAGAGCGACCTTGATAACGGCGAGGCGTATAGTACCAAACTTGCTCCCCAGCGGCAAATTCAGCCGGACGGACGCGCAAGTCATAAGCACGCTTCTGGCGTTCCGCAGCCACTCCCAGATGCTCCCGTACTAGGCGGTACGCGGACTCCATGCGCTCAGCAAAGTCTTGCACATAACTCGCGTATGTGCCTTCGCCCGGTTCAGCGCTCGGGGGTCTGCCGTAGACTAGGTCCAACGGGGCGCGGGTCTCCCGGCCGAACATCAGGTAGTTCGGGCTGAACCCAGTCGTTTCGTGCAGTGACGCCCGGTAAGCGGCGAGGACATGGGGCAGAGATTCGTCCCAGTCCCGTTGATGGCTGCTGACCACTTTCCCCAGCATGGCATTAAGCGTCCTATGAAAGCGCTCTATGAGCCCATTCCCACTCGGGTGATAAGGGGACGTCCTAACCTTATCTATTCCCAGCAATCTGCAAAGTTCCCTGAACAAATTCCCCTCGAAATTAGTCCCCTGGTCGGTGAGGATTTGTAGCGGTGCGCCATACCTTACGATGACGTTTTCAACCAAGGCCCGAGCAACCGAGATGGCTTCTTGATTGTGCATGGGGACTGCCTCAACGAACTTCGTGAAGTTGTCCATGATCGTAAGGATATAAACATACCCTCTTCGACTACGCGGATGGGGGCCGGTGATATCTATACTTAACCGTTCCCAGGGAGCCCCGCAAGGCAAGGGCTGCAGCGGTCCCTGGCGGGGAGGCAAGCCGCGATGGTATTGATTGCACTGAGGGCAGCACTGGCAGAAGCGCCTCACATCCCGGGACCATCCGACCCAAAAGGCCCGACGCCTCACCTGCGCCCGGGTTCTCCGGACGCCCAGATGACCCCCAGTCATTCCCGTGTGGGCGAGCCTCATGTACTGATCCCGCATAACCCTGGGCACCACCAACTGTTCAACCCCGTCCGGCGTCTTCCGATAGATCACCTCCTCGTGCAGGTACAGACGGTCTTTCTGGTGCCAGTACACCTTCACGGCCTCGCTCTCCCGCAAGACACCCATCAGGTCTGGTGCTTGGATACCTTCTTCCAGCCACGGGCGTATCACCCGGAGTTCAGGGTCTTCTTTTTGGGCCCTTACCAACTCCTCTTGCGGGTCAGGTTCAATATCCAATGGCTGTGCGGGCACAGCCTCGGTGACTGCAGCGACCGCACTTACATCGTCGACATCACATTGCCGACAAGGCCTACGGGAAAGGGCATCCGCATTACCATGTTTTTGTCCTGGCCGATGCAACACCTGGAACTCGAACTCTGCCAACCGTTCTAACCAGCGGCTCTGTTGGCCAATAGGCTCTGGAGTTCGCTGGAGCCACTGTAACGCGGCGTGATCTGTTCTTAACGTGAACGGGCGCCCCAGCAAGTACTGACGGTACAGCTTTGTGAAATATACTATAGCGAGCAACTCCTTGCGAGTAACGCAATAGTTACGTTCCGCCGTGGAAAGTAAGCGACTTCCATAGGCTATCACTCGCTCCTCGCCATCAATCTTCTGGGATAATACGGCCCCTATGCCAACGTCACAGGCATCACAGTCCAGGACGTAGCCGCCCTCATCCTTAGGCAAAGCTAGGACGGGTGTGGTCGTTAGAGCGCGCTTTAGAAGTTCGAACACTTCCTGGCAGGCATCATCCCATACAAACGCTCTACCCTTTTTCGTCAGTGCGAACAGAGGAGCAGCCAATACCGAAAAACTACGAATGAACCTCCTGTAATACGAACATAGCCCGAGGAAAGAGCGCACATCCTTCAGTCGTCGCGGGATTGGCCACTCCACAACCTCGCGGATCTTGGACTGATCCACAGCTACCCCGTCTTGAGTCACAACATGACCCAAAAAGCAAACGGCCCTACGCAGCAAGCGACACTTACTTGGTTTCAACTTTAAATTGGCCGCTCTTAATCGCTCGAACACCTTACCCAGCCTCTGCAAATGTTGTTCGGGCGTATTCCCGAAAATGATTACATCATCGAGGTAGACTAGGCAAACATCGAAATTAAGCCCAGAAAGGACAATGTCCATCAACCGTTGGAAGGTTGCTGGCGCATTGCAGAGACCGAAGGGCATCACCTTCCATCGATAGATGCCTCTACGCGTAACGAACGCGGTCTTATCCGCATCCCTAGGATCCATAGCCACCTGGTGGTATCCGCTTCTTAAGTCCAGGGTGCTAAACCATCCTCCTTCGGAGAGAGCATCTAAACATTCGTCAATTCTAGGGAGCGGGTACGAATCCTTCCTCGTCCTCTCATTTAATTGCCGGTAATCTATGCAAAAGCGGAGGGTCCCATCCTTCTTACGAGCCAAGACCACGTTAGCCGCCCACTCGCTAACAGCGGGTTCAATCGTCCCAGCGGCCAACATACTATCCAGCTGTTCGTCTATGGCAGCCCTATGGGGAAGCGGTTGGCGCCGCAGAGGCTGTCTAACAGGACCTGCATCCCCCGTATCAATCCGATGAGTGGCCACGTTTGTCCGGCCAAGATCACCTTCCCTTACCGAGAAAACATCCTTAAATTCAATTAACAGTTCCCGCAATTGGTCTCGGGTCTCGGGTGTCACCTCCTCGGGGAGATCGGCCAGCAACATCTCACAAGGAGCCGCCTCACCAACCGGCTCCTCACCCTTATCACGGGTCTCCCGACACTCAACTTCGACCGGGTGCAACCCTCCCAACAACTGGTCCTTAACCAACCTTACAGGATCCTCGGTCAAGTTTACTACCCGGACCTGGGTCGTTCTGGCGTCATCGCCTACTACGACCCGTGCAAGATGGACCCCCGGACTGATTTCCTTGGCATCTGTCATCCAGGCCGGCGCTACCGACGACAAATCCCCGTACAATGTCCTTACAGGGACATCGAATTGGCATTTAGGCGAGACTACAACCTCCTCAGCTACAATTACCCGACGGCACCACCCGGCTCCATTACCTCTTACCAGGGAGATACGTTTACGCCCAATGAACAAGGCCCCGGTCCCAAAACCTAATCGGCATCGGTGCTCCCTCAACCAATCCATACCCAGCATGGGGTCAGTTATCTGATCGGACACCAAAAATGCACTAGAGATCTCAAACCCACTCCGAATCTTAATGGGGACCCTTATCTCACCCAAAACCCGTATATCGGACCCGTTCGCAGCCATCAAGTACCGGTTACAGGGACGAATCTCTAACCCCTGGACAGTAGAGGAAGGTATGAGGCTCACCTCCGATCCAGTGTCGACCAGGCAGAGTTGAGAGCGTCCATTTATCGTCCCTCGGACGTAGACAGCGTTGTAGGTTGCACGGTTGGGTACTCTTGGATGGGTCGTGTGATTGGCGGCCACCGGCTCCGTCGGCGTCGAATCTTGAGTTTCTGTCTCGGTCGCATCCGGGCGATGGCGGGCCCGGCGTGACTGGCGGCAGTTGCGGGCGAAGTGGCCTGGTTGGCCACAGTTGAAGCAATTCATCTCCCGCCTCGGTCTTTCTTGGTTGTCGGCGTTGGCGTTTCCCGGGCGACTCTCTCGGCCCGGTCCTCGGTTGCGGTCTCCCGGGCGAACGTCTCGGTCAGGCCCAGGATCGGGAGGAGACGTACGGCCTCGCAGCTCCCGGAACTGTCGGTCAAACTTGCCTTCGAGCTCCCGTTGCCATCGGCGTTGCTCATCCTTTTGAATGGTCAGGAACCGGTCCAATTGTGCCTGGATCTGGTCGCTGACATCGGTCTCTCGAGTGCTACGCACCCGGTTGGGCGGTCTTCCGCGGTCATCAGGTTCCGACGGTCTCCGACGGTCGTCCTGGCCCATTGTGCTTTGGTAAGCCTCCAGACGTAGCGCCGTCCGGTAGGCTTCGTCCAGCGACTTGGGTTCTCGCTCGCGAATCTTGAGCGAGAGCTCCCGGTCCCTCATCGCCTCCAGGAACGCGTCTTTGGCGATGATCTCCGTGGTTTCGTTGGCAGGTACGGGATAGGCAAGTACCACCAACCGACGAATTTCATGAAGGAGGTCGGATAGGCTTTCCCCGGCGCGCTGGCGGCGGTAGTAGAGTTGCGTCCGGAAGGTCTCGGCTTGGCCTTCCGTCCCGTAGCGTTGACGTAGCCGCTCCACCAACTGTTCGTAGGTCGCATCCGGCTGGGCCCCGAAATCCCAGAGCAACTGAGTGGCGGCTTTCTCCAGTGAGCAGCGAAGGAAATCGACTTTGTCCGAAGCGGTCCACCGGTTGTGCCTCGCACACACCTCGAACTGAGACAGGAATGATTCCAGTGACCCTGTCCCATCGAAACGCCCGGGTTTCATCTGCATCGGCCGGTTTTTCAGCAGGCCGCCGACGCCCTCAAGCAGCCCCGGAAGAATCCTTGACTCGTCCTTCACTTCCCGGCTAACAGGTTCCGTGGATTTCCTTCGGTCGATCGGCTCCATCGGCTTCCATTCCTCGAAGCCAAAGTCGTCTGGCAGGCTGTTCCGGTCCGGCTTGATCTCCATCGGTCGCCTTCTCTCGGCGGGCGTAGAGCTTTGAGGCTGCAGGACGTCAAAGTCGACCAGCGGGTAGACGCGTGTGTCGTCCTCGTCTCCCATCGTTAATCAGCGTTCTGCAATCGTCTGACACCCCACTTCTGGTGTACCACTGTGGCGAACAGTGGCCGTAAGGCGCGGAACTCCGGTATCTCTCTTCTTTGGTCACCAGGATAGCTCTTCGGAATCTTCCCTCTTCTGTGCTCGTCCGCTGAACTCGGCCTTTCCCGTCGGGCAAAGGACTTAATGGTGCCACCGACGATGCCTAACGCTAGATTGACTTGTAAGACGACACCACACGAGTCAACACAACAGATTGTATTATTGTCAACTGCAATCTCTTAACTACTACGAACGAACGAATAAAAACGAACTGAGTCTCTCACTTAAAACACACCGAACTCCACTACACGCAACAGGCATCTATATTTATAGCAGTCTAGCAACAGTCCTCAGCCAATCAGCACACACAGACAAAAAGTCCTCGGCCAATCAGCACACACCGACAAAAAGTCCTCAGCGCGCCAACAAAAAGTCCTCAGCCAATCAGCATACACGGACAAAAAGTCCTCAGCGCGCCAACAAAAAGTCCTCAGCCAATCAGCAACAAGTCCAACAAAAAGTCCTCGGCCAATCACAGTCGCCGGCCTTTTTGCTGTCGGCAAATTATGTCACAATAATAATAATAATAATAATAAGCAGGCATGTGGACGCTCCCTGCGCCACTTTACCATCAACGATATCATCTGGCGCGCCCTATCGAGGGCCGATGTCCCCTGCACCAAGGAACCGGTCGGCCTGTTTAGGTCGGACGGTAAACGTCCGGATGGGGCCACTTTAATCCCCTGGTCGGAGGGTAGATACTTGGCATGGGACGCCACAGTGGTCCACTCGTGCGCACTCTCATATGTCACCCACCCCGCCGGGTCCAGGGGGCCCGCCTCAGCACAGGCGGCTGAACGCAAAGACCTAAAATATCAGGGTCTGCCTCCGACCCACAAATTCCAGGCGTTGGCCTTTGAGACCTTGGGCCCTATCAACCTCTCAGGTGCAGAATTCATCAGCAGTATTGGTAGTCGCATATCCATCATCAGTGGCGACCGCCGTGAGGCGTCGTTTCTTTTTCAGCGTCTATCTGTCTGCATACAACGCTACAACTCTGTCACCTTCAACGGGACCTTTCCAGCGACTCCAGACGACGAGGCTTGATTTTCCAGACACTGTCCCCTGCTCCTAAATCAATTTTTTCCAAATCCTGAGGGATCATTGATACCTCGGGTAAAAAAAAAAAAAAAAATAATAATAATAATAATAATAATAATAATAATAATAATAATAATAATAATAATAATAATAATAATAATAATAATAATAATAATAATAATAATAATAATACTGCCACACTGGACCTTAACGACGATTAGGTGCCGTTCCAGACGAATTAAAAAAAAATAAATAATAATAATAACGTGCAATACGCTGCAGTTCATTCCTGACTATAGCTTTAAGTTTATTCCACTATGAAGTGAATTCAGAGGACTCTCAAAGTCACTGAAACACTCCGACCTTCAACAAAACAACGTACAAGCTAATTCCTGATTCAAGGGTCAGGGGCTAATATTTGTTAGGGGCCTACTATGTCAAAGGCTGTCTAAGGGTCTCTCTCATTATGTATTTCTCATATGTCTGATACTCTATATTAAAGATATTATGTCTATCTCATATGTCTTATTCATATGTCTCTCATATGTATAGGACTCCATTTACTATAATATAAGGTGGACACATTGGACAGTGTGACGAACGGGAATTATATTATTATATTATTATATTATTATATTATATTATTATATTATATTATTATATTATATTATTATATTATATTATTATATTATATTATTATATTATATTATTATATTATATTATTATATTATATTATTATATTATATTATTATATTATATTATTATATTATATTATTATATTATATTATTATATTATATTATTATATTCGATTATTATATTATTATATTATATTATATTAATTATTAATTATTAATTATTAGTTATTAGTTATTAGTTATTAGTTATTAGTTATTAGTTATTAGTTATTAATTATTAATTATTAATTATTAATTATTAATTATTAATTATTAATTATTTATTATTAATTATTTATTAATTATTAATTATTAATTATTTATTAACTATTAATTATTAATTATATTATTAGGCCGTTCGTCTGACACGCTTTAAATGAGTTTGGTCTGCCGGATAACTACTGAAAAACGCCTTTATTAATATTCATGAGTATAGGCTGAGTAGCCATGCAACGGGTGGAATCTTCTAGAAGATGATCATGTGACTGAAGCGAGCTCCAGGATTGGCCAAGGAAATAGGGTGATCCAAGACGCGGCAATTAGAACGACGCTGATTGGCTCACGTGACGTAACCGCCAAGATTAAGCGCGAAACAGACGAAAAAGACGCAGTCGGACGCTAGATTTCGTTTAGTGCAGTCGATTGTGATGAGTGAACAGAAATTGTGGAAATGAAGTGATAACTTTGGTGAATAATAAATGTTGTCTTGGCTGATCAGAAGAGGAAAAGAGTGTTAAAATCAATTCAACAAATATGTCGGTTTGAAGCCGGTTGGTTGATGGGAAAGCTGTTCTCAACTGAAATACTTTTGAAATCGACAAGAGACTAATCTTGACTAGTCTAGACTAGTCTTGTTCTACTTTGTCAATCTTTTCATGTGACGAGGACCAGCGGGAACGAACTCAGTTAAATAAAAAAAAGCTCTTGATCTTCATCGGTGACGTGACCACCCCTATTATCAGGAATCGGGGAAGTATTCATACTTTAATTTCAATGTTATATTTTGCAAGCTCGATATTTGGTCTAAACTAATAGTTATCAATTCCACTAATTAATAGTTATTAATTCCACTAATAATAGTTATTCATTCCACTAATTAATAGTTATTAATTCCATTAATAATAGTTATTACTTCCACTAATAATAAGATAGTTCCAAAATAAAGTATTTAGTTGTAAGCGGTTAATATGTGATTCACTCCAGGTCGGAATTTGTTTTACGATTACTGTGTCTAGTCTTGCGATTAATGACAGGCAATATTTAAGGTCGAATATAATTGGTACGTTGTAAACCGCTATAGGGCCTAGTACTTACTGTAAACAATTTGTTCTGTTGAGATTAAAAACATTAATTGAACACCAATGCAGAATTCGCCTAGTAAAATGGATAGCCCCTCCCGGTCTGACCGACCTGAGTCCCCAGGCCTCTTATCTCTTCTGGAGGGTCAGGGCCGGGTAGAAGCCTTGTGTCAGAGTTCGGCTGATGAGCGGCAGGACCGCATGGAGGAAATCCTGCTGAAATTGAATGACCGGCATCAGTCGATGGAAGACATGCTTGAAGCAAAAATTTGGAATGCAGTACCGAAGAGTATTGCAGGCTGTCTGTTCTGTTAGTACTTAAGACAGATGACAGAAGACATAAGTCTTCTGTCATTTGTGTTCTTGTGAATTGTTTCAATTGCGTAATTGTACACTAGGTCTATAACCGGTTGCGGTTTGTCAACCGGATTGTTTCAATAAACGAAAATAGTATTATTTTAATCAAAATACTTTTATGTTCACCATAACAGTTCAAACATAAAAGTAGACAGTCTTGTACATTCAGTGACAATGGGTAAACCCAAAAGAACCAAGGGTTCCGCTAACAGGGTCACCTAATACAAATAGTCATTAGACAATCATACTTTCCAGTTCATCATCTTATGCTAAACACGTTAACTTTTTGAACGCAAGTTTGTGTCCATGATAAGAAGTCCAAAGTTATTCATTCAAGACAAATAAACAAAACAAACAAAAGCAAATTGCAGCATGCAATGCTGATGGGGACACACAACACGCACAAACTCTTTATGGCATGATTGCAATGAGCCATAGCCTAAGCTAATTACTGTAACGGTCCACTAAGTTACCAATTTGTGACGTTCTCCTATTGTAAGAGTTGATATATATTGTCTCCACTCAACTTCCCAGACTAAGGTGAAAGTTTTACCAGGATCCGCGACCTTATAGTCATGTACATATGTCGGCTTGGGCAAGGCTCAAACGGTCAGCCTGAGACTCAATGAAACGTACCCACTGCTGTGTTGAAATTGATTGATTGTATTCCATTCGAAGAAAATAAAAGGTGTCATAGTTCACACATCAAATGAAGAGATAATTTCATATCATTATGGTCCATCAGTTAAACACAAAATCTCAAGCAACTGTCTTTTCCGTTCAGAGTAAATATCCAAGTAGGCCTACAATGCGGAAACATAAAGGCATAGATCTTAATTTCTTCCTTATTTTTCTTCTTCTCGCCGATTCTTGACTACAGACTTGACTACTTCAACTTATTAGGGGTCACTGCATAATTACGTAACGCCGAAAATGACAGTTTTGGACCCACCCACCCTGTAACGCTTCGTAACGTTTCCCTAGACCCACCCACCCCAGCGTTACGTAATTATTGGTACGAAAAATCATTTTAGATTTACTATTTTAGATTTGTCATTTCCCGCAGTGCGTTTGCAGGCGGTTCAATAAAGCACGTACTTACTTACTTATGTGAAAGCGCAAATAATTCATATTTTATAGGGAAATTTATATGGTATGTGAATTTGACAGTAGGCCTAAAATATACATAATGTTTATTTATATAAATGACAGTCATGTTTGAAATGCAATTTTGTTTTTTAAGTTTTGCGTTAGGAGTTAAAAGTTTAAACACACTGCTGAAAAGTGTCATGGACTAAATTGCTTCTGTCTAGCCTTCTGTCTGACCTTAATCGGTGCATAAACAAGGTTAACAGGTACGCGCAAAGTACATCATTAGCGATTACCACGTGCAGACAGTTCATTAAGTTCAGACTAAGATAATTAAGTTCAGATTAAGATCATCAAGTTCAAATTAACAAATAGAAAGGATTAGGAATATACCCTTCGCATCAACATCAGAGCAAATTCGTTACATTACTAGGCCTACTTCAATAGGCCTACATAGATATGCACCTATAGGCTAAACTGTTTCCGGTGGCTAATGCAAAGCAAGTGTCCGTAATTCATTCAATACACATAAATAAGCAAGAGCGCTCAGAACGCACCTGTATGCCCAATAGCAGTTGAAGCAACATTTAATGCAATCACAGCCATAGTTTTTATACCCAATTAGACATAAAATACACCTTTAATCTGTTTTTAAACTGGTGTATTGTTGGGAGAACAGTGAGTTCCAAAGCACCGGTCCATATTCTGACACTGTTACATAATATTTGTGCGCATGCTTTGTTGGTGGAACTTTTTATAAGAACGCGTACAGGTGCGTTCTGAAATGTTGTTTTAGGTGTCCCTAGTTAGCGGGATCTTGATCCCTTTTGGGACTCCTCTTGCGGCCAATCCTGATATTTTGTTAAATGTTATGTGATTTTTATTTGACATGGCTTCAATAAAAGAGATTTGATTTGATGATTTGATTTGATTTGATCCCTGAGCCAGTTTAGACAAATGCCCCTTACACCGTAATGTTCCAATTTTTAAAATAAAATGTCATGATTAACGGCGTCGAATGGTTTTGATAGATCGAAGAAAACACCTATGGAGAAAAGGTTATTATCTCTGGCTTCAGTGATCTTGTTGCACATTTCCATAACAGACATAATATAATGTCGAATGCCCTTTACGAAAACCGTACTGACCGTTGTACAAGATATTCTTCATGGTTACATATGACTAATCTTTTATATATGATTTTTTCGAAATTTTTTGAAAAATACGGTAGAACCGATATGGGCCTATAATTGCCCAGCTGTTGCCTATCGCCATTTTTAAAAAATGGGATTACTTTGGCAATTTTTAGACTCAGGGACGACCCCCGAACAGGGCCGTTTTATCCACTAGGCAGAGTAGGCACTGTGCCTAGGGCCCACGAACATTTTAGGGACCCACGAAAGTTTGAAAATGAGATATTGAAAAAATAATTTTAATGGTTGAATTTGACACGAAAATGAAAGAAATTTCAAATTCTACTTTAATAATTTTTATAATTGTACTGAAACAAGTTAACTTTTATGCTTATTAATAAAATGTTAGTTACGCTGTGCAACAGCATAATATAGACCTAATTTATGTGAACTTTTAAATTACGGCTCTTAATTTGCATTAGCAAGATCACTTATAACGTCTTCAAATGTCATTTGCCCGCCAGTGATGGGTAATTAAGATTTCTTAACAAATTAATTAGAATTAGCATTACTTCGAATTTCATAATTAGGATTAGCATTACCATTTTTGGGATAACTAATTAATTAGAATTAGAATTAACGCTGAACTAATTAACTAGAATTAGTTGCTGGCGTCAGAATACAAACGACTCAAAAAATTTCTTTTGCCAGTTAAGCGTTCAATCTATTAGGCAAATATTTCAGATTATGATGAAACTCAAATTTCAATGATCTTTAGGGCCTATTCAGTTTCTTCTTATTACTGTGGAACATATTTGTATTTATTTGAGATCGTACTTGCACATTGGAATTATTGTCTTCGAGCCTGTTTCTTTGCTCATTTGTAACAAATCTTGCAAAAGCAAATTCTTACAACATAATGTTTCAGATGCAGCTGGAAAACGCTGAGAAATCTCATATTATTTTCTTACTAGAAGCTTAGAATGTAATTGCTAAAACAGACACTTTCCAATTAATTTTACTTTACTGTTGGATTCTTTTATGCTCTACTGAAATTTTTCGTAAACACATCTCATAACAAAAGGCAATTCTTCCTTGAAAGATATCATAAAAAACTAAAAACTCAAGTAAATTGGTTGATGTTTATTAGTCACATGGAAGCATAGAGTAAGTAAAGAAATATGTAGGCAAGGTAACTATGAAGCTAATTATGGAATTTTAATTAGATTTAGACAACTTTTAATTAGTAATTTAATTAGAATTAGCAACATTTTTGTTACTAATTAATTAGAATTAGAATTTAGCTACCAATCTAATTAATTAGCTAATTAATTAATTTCTAATTAATTAGTTACCCATCACTGTGTCCCGCATTAACTCGCTTTTAATTTAAGAACGAACAGTTGGGGCCTACGAATGCAAGAGTGCCTAGGGCCTAAGACGACCTTAAAACGGCCCTGCCCCCGAAGCAATAGAACAATTTATTATTTCTGCTAAAGAAATCGAGATAGCGTCGATAGAAGATTTGGCATTTTTTGGGTCAATTTCATCCAGTCCCATACTGTGTGTTGTATGGAGCTCTTTAGCAATTAGTAATATTGTGCCGAACCTCGGCACGAGTTGGCGCCTTTTTTCTTTGCTGTGTAATCCTGCCTGGTTGGCGCCCTTTCTTGCTCCTGTTGATATGTTAAGAGAGAGAGAGAGCGGGAATTATTGATCGGTTTCAGAGGTCCGCTTTCGCGCCTTAATTTCGCCCGCTGATAGCTCAGCGATGCATGCAGGATTGGCGGCAGCCCGAGGCTATATAAGGCGGAGCGCTGTATGCAGTACGAGATCCTGAGTGGTCGAGTGGGATGGTAGCCTGCTCGCCGCGCCGGCGCCTCGGGTTCGCTTCCCGGTCGGGTCGGTTTATCAGAGATTAATTTCTCGGATCTTTACTGCGGGTGGCTCGGTCGCAATATAAACGTGGAGTACGAGGTTGCTTTCTGCCTCCGACACTGATCATCTTCGATATGAAAAAGTGTCGTTAAGCAGTAATACAACAATGCAGTACGGGCCGGAGATCCTGAGTGGCCGAGTGGGTTGGTGCCCGCTCGCCGCGCCGGCGCCCCGGGTTCGCTTCCCGGTCGGGTCGGTTTATCAGAGATTAATTTCTCGGATCTTTACTGCGGGTGGCTCGGTCGCAATATAAACGTGGAGTACGAGGTTGCTTTCTGCCTCCGACACTGATCATCTTCGATATGAAAAAGTGTCGTTAAGCAGTAATACAACAACAATGCAGTACGGGTTCAGTTGGAGTTAGGCCGTGGTCAGAGAAGGACCTTCGCCAGTGCTGAGAGCTGAGCTACGATAGTTTTGGCGCGAAATAGTTTTGGCGCGAAACGGTTTTGGCGCGAAACGGCTTTGGCGCGCCTGAAGAACAATAGCCGCGGGAAGAACGGAGCGACACACAAGGAGAGCAACTGTTCTTTGGTTTCGGTCGAGGGTTCGACGCTGACGGTTGCAAGCTGTGGTGTTGAACAAGTCTTTCTTCCGATGAGCGCTGTTGTTGACACAGAAGAAGGAAAAGTCTTCAAGGTTTATGTGGTATAGAGGTCAGACGTATAAGATACTTGTACTCTAGTTCGAATCCTAATGATTGTCTATGTAATTAATAATACTGATTAATAATTTGGATATGTTATTGTTGATGACTATATATATTGTTGTGTGATCGGACACTGAACAATAGATAGTTTACGCCGATAGAGGGCGCGGTCTATAATTGTGAACTTATTGTGCTATTGATTTTATTCATAATTAAATATATTAAAATGGCGCAAGATGAATCTTCTTTGCCTAATGATAAAATGAGTAGTGAACTTTGGCAAAGCCTGGTTAGACGCCAGGACGAACAATCGGAAATATTAGCGTTGATGATGACTCAATTACACCTAATAGTGGCTAAACTTAGCACTGATCATGATGTTGCGCAGCATAAGAACCCGGATGCATCTCCATGCATTGGTCTGCAGACAGCAGAATCCGCGTACAATATGTCTGATGTTGATTCCCTGGTATGTGATGAGAGCGCTGCTACTCACCAGTCACCACTCGGTAGCACCGCTAGATGGAGGTCTTAGACGAAGTGGCCGCTTGCAACAATTGCTAGGGCCTAAACGTGATAAGGGAATAGATGCACCTTGCACTTCCTCCTTTACCCAGACGCAGGTTCGAATCCTTTCCCAAAATAACTTACCTGGTTACCAGTTTCCGCAACATCACGATCGACCGCTAGAGGGCGGCACGGTCGCTACAATATCTCAGACGGCGACGTAAGTTCAATGTCTATACAGGAGACCATAGGATTTTTTAAGTAGGCTAATTCTGAAACGAGGTTTCAGTGGTAGGTATTTTCGCCGCTAATTGCGCTCCAATCTCAGTGAAAAATTCATTAAACCTAATAATATTTAACCTATTAGCTAAAAGATATTTATCGTTAACTTCAACACCGTCAATGACATGGTAGTGGATCCCTTACGTTATTATTAGGCTATTAGTATTCGGAATGCACCCACATACACCCAATTTAAGAAGCTGTGGAATAGTTATTTGAAGGATTAACCATACTTCATTTAACACTGTTTCATCGAATTGTTTACATATTGATCTTCTTAGTAAATTGCAATGTTATTATTTAGTTAAGAACATTATTAACCAGCCATAATTGAATATTGTTAAAAAGGGTGACCCTAATTAAGCGGGGCTTGTGCCCCTTTTGGGTCTCTTCTGTTCCCTAGCCAATGCACCGATATGTACTAGTCAAGTTATAATTGTTAATTCTTATAATTCATTAAACCTAATAATATTTAACCTATTAGCTAAAAGATATTTATCGTTAACTTCAACACCGTCAATGACATGGTAGTGGATCCCTTACGTTATTATTAGGCTATTAGTATTCCTGCCAAATCCCTGCCAAGGTACAGCATTTGAACTGCCTGCTTAACTTGTGCCCCGGAACAAACTCAGCCACAAAACGAAAAGTTCTAATGTAGACAGTCGATGGGAAGATCTGGAGACGCAAAATGAAGCGTGGTAAGGCACCTGGCCTAGATCGGATAGAGGCAGAGCATCTAGTACATGCTCATCCCAGACTATGTGTACTCCTATCTCTTCTATTCAACCAGATGCTTACCCATGGCAATGTACCTACTAAGTTTGGCTTGGGCATCATTATACCTGTCGAAAAAGGGGCCACCCTAGACAATAGTAAGAGTGACAATTATCGAGGCATCACATTAAGTTCTAATCTTTCTAAACTCTTTGAAATGTGTCTGCTGGAACTGTATGGTACCTACTTGCTGACTTCAGACCTGCAGTTTGGGTTCAAGAAGGGGTTGGGCTGTTCTCATGCATTGCTTGCAGTCAGATCAGTAGTTGATTACTTTACAAAGTATGGCTCTAGTGTAAACCTGTGTGCATTAGACATGTCGAAAGCATTTGATAAAGTAAATCACTATGCATTATTCAGCAAATTAATGGATAGAGCAGTCCCCCGCGAGCTTTTATGCATCCTTATAAGTTGGTATAGTATGAGTGCAGCTTATGTCAGATGGGACAACATGATGTCTGACATGATCAGTCTAGGTTGTGGAGTCAGGCAGGGTGGTGTCCTCTCACCAATACTTTTTTCGGTATACGTCAATGACATTATAGAGAAATTGAGTCGGTCCAACCATGGATGTCGGATTGGGGAACTGTTCTTGGGGTGCATAATGTACGCTGACGACCTCATTTTAATGTCTGCATCACTCTGTGACCTACAAGCAATGGTTGCAATTTGTGTTGAAGAAATGGAGAGTATTGACATGAAGTTAAATGTAAATAAATCTCAGGTGATGAGGGTTGGCCCCTCTTATTGTACTTCATGTAAAATGATTAGCCTAAATGATGTTCAAATCAACTATGTTGAAAAGCTTAAATACTTGGGTTGTTTCCTTGTCTCTGCCAAGTCATTTAAAGTAAGTCTGCATGAAATGAGAGTAAAGTTTTATAAATCGTTCAATGCACTGTATAGTAAATGTTGCAGGTTCAGTGAGCCAGTACTACTGCATCTTGTTAGTGCTCACTGCAAACCATTCTTGCTTTACGGAATGGAAGTGGTGAGCCTCAGTAACACAGAACTGAACTCACTGAATTACACCTACAGCAATGCCATCTGTAAAATTTTCAAAGTCAGCCACTGCAGTGTTGAGGACATTCTGCACTTTATGCAGGAACCTAATATCAATGACTGCTGGCTGGCAAGAAGAACAAGACTCTTTCAAAGAGGCTCAATTATCGGAAACACTATTGTAAATTTTGTATGTAATCTGTTATGCGCTTAGTATACATGTAATTTGTAGTAATGAAACTTGGACTACGAATGTAATATTTCTAATTAGTATGGTACAGACAGGTCTGCTGGTCTGAGAATGCTGTATCTCTGTGTTTTTCTCCTTTTTTTTCTGTGCTACCATATTTGGTGAATAAAAGATTGATATATGCATCGTGCTTCTGGAAATAAAAGTTGTCAATTGCAATCTTACTTATTTACAAAGTAAATAAGGACGGCAAGGAACCAGAGTACTTATCGTTCATCACGAGAAGACAGAGATGCACGAGACTGGATGGCGAACAAAGAAGATGGTTGAGTTGCAGCGTCGGAAACGAAGGCAAGCATTTCTACGTAATGTTCTGGCTTTAATTATTAGGTAACGATTAACAGCTTTATAATAATATTAGGCCGATATCAGCGACGAATGATTGAGAATCCGATTCGGTGAATTTCGGGTGAGTAGCGACTAGCGAATAACCGAATCCGGAACGGACAGTGCGACCACTCTATTTTCTAAAATCCCAAGATCTTGCCAGAAAAATCCCAAGATTTGCCAAAAGTGTAAAAAGAAATCCCAAGTCACTGAAAAGGAAGAAGCTGTGATGAAAATATGAAATGCATTTTAGCAACAGCAATCATTCACAAGAATGCCGAGTTAAGAACTGGCAAAGAAAAACCCGGAGCTTAACATTGAATTAACAAATTTTACAATGTTTACAAGTAATAAACGTCTTTCTGAGCGTGTTTTTCTAATCTGATTCGCTGCCACTGTTGGAAAGTATGCTGAAAAACTGGTCTGTAGAGCTTAGAAAAATCCCAAGATTGCAATGCAAATTCCCCAGATCCCAAGTCTGACCCCCCAAATCCCAAGATCTTGGGGAAAATCCCAAGGAGTGGTCGCACTGGGAACGGATGTATTTCCCATCTGATAACCGAAACTGGTTTGTAAAGAAAAACCGTATTCCCGAAAAATGCTGTGTTAAATTTTGTCTGCAAAGTTAGAGGACTGAACTTTGGTATTGTGTTAAAAATTGAATGTTTAAACTGCATTTATTGTGTTGACAACAGGCAAAACGGCATTCTATTAGTTTCATGGACTGCAACTGTAGGCTAATAGTAAAGTATCTTTAGTCTAGGCATACTTAGTGTGCCCTGATTGGTCGATATAAATGACACACAGAGATTCTCAACCATTCTTACACAGTATATTTTGGCATACTATGCGGAATGTACAATTTTTGCCATGACCCTGACCCTAAACTACCCTCACAATGCCTAACCTGACCCTAACCGACCCTCACGACGCCTAACCGACCCTCACGAATGCCTGGGATCGGACGCCATAAGCATTCGGTAAGTTGCGGTCCATGAAACTAATAGAATGCCGGCAAAACTGCCGAATAATGGTTATGATGCAAAAACAGCCTCAGAGGTTGTGCATCTACAAAGCTACTGTGGCCAAGAATCACAGAGTCTACTATATTAAACCGCTTGTCAAATTCAGCCTTTGAAAGTGCCGACCGATTGCCGAAACGATTTATAAACGTATAGAGGACATTGGCAAGGGAGCAAAAATGCAAGGGTCATTATATCATGTAATATAATATTATGTAACAAGACATTTATAAAGTGCTACTTAAGAGTCTCAGAAGTACTCAACACATGGCCATCAGAAAGGTCTGAGAAAGTGTGTCTTTAAGAGTCTAGAGAAAACCATATAATCACATGCATGCTGAATGATTGAGAATCCCATTTGGTGAATTTTGGGTGTGTAGTGAATCACCGAATCCCGAACTCCATACGGATATAGTGTCATGATTCCAGATCTGCGGCGCCGCAACCATGAAGCCCCAATGAGCATGGGTGGTGGTTTGATAGCAGAGTACAATCTAGTCATTTCGCGAGGCAGACCAGAGCACTGACCAACCAGTTTGAGTGCCAACTGGAAGACACATAGTCCGGAGCAGTGCCAGTCATAAGCCTTCCAAACCAGCATGGCGATCTTGAATTGCACCCGATTAGCAACTGGAAGCCAGTGTAGCTCATGTTGCATGAATTATATGGTCATTGCACAGTGATGTAACAGCCTCATTTGCATATGCCATTTAAGTTAGTCCACTACATTGGAGTCTAAGGGAAAATGCTTGTTGACTTTGGATACATAAGTGTAAGGCGTTTATTATAAACGGTATATAATGGTTTTCTGAGTATTAGTTGGCTGCGGCAACCGTACAGAGAGGAATAAAGGTTCATTTTGTAGAATTCCCAAAACACGTGAGCATGAAGGCCCAGAAGAATGTGCCCAGCGCAGAGAAGGCGTTTGGCTTTAGTTAAAAGCTATGGAGAGATGATCAATCGGAAGCAAAAGTGAATGCTGAATGGATCTGTGGGAAACATTTTGTGAATGACCAGCACTTACATGATCGCAATGTACTAATAGTTTAACTGTTGTTTTGTCAGTATTTATTTTGCGAAACTAGATTCTATATTAGAATCGATTCCATGAACAGTGAATACAATGTACATGTATGAATACAGTCATTAACAGTTTTCATTTCGTAAATGCCATTAGTAGGTGACAGAAATTGAAGAGGTCATAGTCTAACAGGTTAAGTAGTAAAATCGATTCGTGGGGAGAAGAAGCCCATGGATATAGTATGGAGCTTTCATAAATATATATAATGAATATATGTCAACAGTATGTGTATTGTAATAATTTATTTTTAAAGTACTTGTTCAGGATCTTCAGAAATGGATGACGGGAAATTGAGAGAAACCAGCTAACCTGAGTTTACATGTATGATGGCAGTAAAAATGACATTGGTGTGTGTAAACTATGAACTAGACAGTTGAGGATATTATAACTGAAAATGGGAACTTGGGTAGGTGTGGACGAAAGGAAATGAATGATGGACGAGAGGAAGTAAAGGAACAACAGAGAGGGAGAAAGTATGGGTGGAAAGTGATAATGTAACAAAATTGCGTTCGTGACAACTTTTGAATATTGTATTGTATCCTGTGGTTCTGGAAAAGGCGTGGTCAAGATTGACAACGTTCCAGTGACACATCACTATTCATATGACTAGCCTTCCTTTAGATATTGTATAATAAATAATTTGTGTAAACATCATTTCCAGGTAAAGCATCCTTGTCCTGGGATGTTCGTTCTATCAACTGGGTGCCAACACTAAATCTTGGCCACCAGAAGTTTGATGCAACAGCAGCAGCCAAGAAGTGCTATGAGAGTTTCGTGGAGGAAGAAGCAACAGTTAAGGTAAGGTCTTCATCTACATGTATATGCAAATAATAAATGCACTGATCAAAGCCAGTGAATGATCTGCTGAATCATTAACGTCTTTCAGCGATTTGACGACTGTTACACCAGTTTTCATTGACGATATCTAATTCCACGCATCTGAATCGTTGACTGACAAAGTGTGTATGTCTATTCCAAGCAGTTGAAGAGGATGTCACCAGTTCATGCAGTGTATTGTTCTCCAACTGGTCACGTGTTGCTTTAATCCCATCGGCTAACTTTTCACTTACTTTGACAACATTTTTACTTAGCGATGCACAATAAGCAGTTACTCGTTTGCACTCCACTGTGGCGACCACAGTCCCACACTTGAGGCCACGCCCATATGCAAGCATTATATTTACCCAACAAAAGGTGGTGCTGTACTCTTTCCAGTTTTCCCCTTATTGAAGCTCGAACAATGTTTAACAAAAGAGGAAGGAGGTTCTCATCGAACTGTTATAAAATGCATTGGTTCTATTACGTTAAACTCGCTTTCCGTACCCAATTCCTCAAAGACAATTTCAAACTCAGTATGGTATCGAATTAGCATAAATGCTGTACATAAATGAATAAGTTCAATATGTATTACATCACCAAAAAGTGTAAAGGAATCTCTTTGAACCATTTAATAAACTGACAATGGTCAGTGAGCCAACGTCTCTTTGAACCATTTAATACACTGACAACGGTCAGTTAGCCAACGTCTCTTTGAACCATTTAATACACTTTTAGTCAGTCCACTTGATGTTCCAGTCACGGTTTGTTGAGATATATTACATCCTTTGCGTGGTTGACCATTTTCTTAACCGCAAGCTGGCCAACAGTCAGTCGGACTCCTTCATTGTCAAATTCTTGATACAAATCCACCACTTTCTGAGCTTCATTTTTTTGTTGGTAGAAGCAGTCACCAGTAGCAGGAGTTGTAATAACTGTAAAGTGCTTCCTGAATCAAGGGCAACGTTCATTCAGCAAACTCCTGTCAACTCACTTTGACGATTCATTGCAGGTTTGGGGAATGCTTGAGTGCATAAGACCAAGCATGACAGCAATTGTTGATTTATTCAATTTAAACTGTTGATTTGTTTGGATTTGACATCCAAAAGACAAAACATCAGAAATCTATCGATCGAGGCTTTGTCACAACAGCTTAGGACACTGCATTCATGCCAACGCCATGTTACCTCCATATTATTTGTGTACACATCCTTGTCTGTAGGACAAACAAAGTAGCGCTTGTGACATACAGATTTATAAACGCGAAAACCAAACTTTTCCAAATATATCTTTGTGTATTTGCACAAAATTTGTTATGATTGTTCTTTGGTTGTCAATGAATTGTAACAGCAGCGGCATAATTCTACTACTTTTTCGGTCTTTAACAAGAACAATTCTGCACTGTTTGGTTTCTCGACAATAACACCGCAACAGCCGCTGATTTTCCCATTTCCCTTTCCTTTGCGCAGTCATCAGTAGCATGAGTTAAGCCTTAACGTGCTTCCCGAATGAAGGGCAAAGTTTATTCAGCAAACTCTTGTCAACTCACATTGAAGATTCAATGCAGGTTTGGGGAATGCTTGAGTGCATAAGACCAAGCATGACAGCAAGTGTTGATTCATTCAATTTAAACTGTTGATTTGTTTGGATTTGACATCCAAAAGACTAAACATCAGAAATAAACTATTCACTCAAATGCTTGGCATTTTCACATAAATCTCTGTGATTGTTACATTCAGTGTCATCAGGCACTACTATTACTGATGTGGTGGGTGAATTCTTCTTTTGCGATGGAACCTGTACCGTATTTTCTGTAGTTGAATCATGTGACACATTTTCTACAAATTTTGCAATACTAAGTTCACTGCTTGTATCATTATAAGTTGTTGGAAATGTAATTCCTTCCTTACCCTGACCAGGATAGAAAGAAATGTGTCATCCAATAAAGTACTTACTTGTTTAGCTTCTTCGTCAAATTGCTGAAGTTGTGCATCATCAATACCACCGCACCTGTACAGAAGTTGCCCCATTACAGTTGTTTTTCCGGCATCCACATTGCCAAGAATTATAATGTTAAGTCTTTTCTTTTCTTGTCCTATTTCAGTAACTGCTCATGTAAAAAAATAAGAAACTGAATCAGCCACTTCGAATAATAAAATAACAAAAAGAGATTTAAAGTACTTACTTGTTTAGCTTCTTCATCAAATTGCTGCAATTGTGTATCATCAATACCACCGCACCTGTACAGAAGTTGCCCCGTTACAGTTGTTTTTCCGGCATCCACATTGCCAAGAAATAGAATGTTAAGTCTTTTCTTTTCTTGTCCCATTTGAGTTACTGCTCAAAGAAACATGTAAAAAATAAGAAACCTAACCAGCCACTTTGAATAATAAAATAAACATGCTGGCATGAATGCATCCGACTACTTCAAACTAGGGATGTTAATCGATAATCGGAAATCCGATTATCGGTTTCGAAAACGATAATCGGTTTTCATCATTGACAAAACGATAATCGAATTCGTATTTTTTTATCATTTTCGTAGTGAAAATTACAATGCCAGAATTATCCGAAATCCGCAATTTGTAACCTGCCGTTGAATAACAGTTGCGTTTTCTATGATTTCCCACACAGATCATTATAGTTGGCTAATGACTGGCGACTTTGTTGTTATCTTCCGGAGAGGACTTAATTAATGACTCTGGCTGTACAGTGACTGCCTTCATCAGACAGTTCAAGGGGATCTTAATATTGATCACACGAGGGAGGAGGGTTGTACCCCAACAACACTGAACCCGTGGGCAAGCGTGTGAAACATTTGAGAGACCGTCGGTCGATCTTTGATCTTGGGGTGGGGGATTGGACAGTCATAGTTCAGTAGACCGTGAGAAGACATGGCTAAACCCATGAAGACTGTGCGGCGGCTGGCCAAATCATCAGAGCTACGATTCCAATCTGAAATAGTGGCTGACCCTCTGTGGGAGGGATGAATTCAAGTCTGAAGGGAGAGACAGAGGGAGGGAGAGTGACAGAGCGTCTTGTGGAGATCTCGTGTAACACCATTCAGCACCAGATCTGCAGCCTGCCAAAACAGACCACCCTCAAATTGCCTCTGAACAATTTGCTGCAATTTCAAATACTTCGCACACAGTTAATTTGAGCTGGAAGTCAGTTCAACATTAAATAACATTTAAATAATTCAAATTTAAGTTACAACTATCGCTAGTAGTATTAATAAATCTGAGGTTCAGGAGAACTTGGAAAAATATTGCGTTGCGTGTACGTACATTATGTAATACATAAAGTAACTTGCATTTAATGATCATATATTAAATTTTCTATGAAGGCCAATAAAAACCGATAATCGGTTTAAAATAGGATTTTAAAAACCGATAATCGGTTTGCCAAAAAAACCGATATTAACAACCCTACTTCAAACTAGCTCGAAAGCATGGCTATCTAACAGCGCCCTATTATAATGTTCAATGCTCCAATAAACATGGTTTTGAATGACAGCACATTATCCAACAGCTCTGGATGCCACGTTTTGCCAATGTTTTCTGGACCCCTTGACCAATATTTTACACTGGCTGTTACAGGGCGGTTGCAGTACCAGCGATATTTCAAGTTCCTAGTTTGCTTCCTTTCACGCAGATGCTTGTTGATGGTCATGTTACAATCATGCACATGATGGGTGACTTCAATGTTGCTCAGATCCAAGCTGTTGTGCATGCGATAAAAGCCCACTGCTTCATGATGCTGTGTACGGCTGTCGTCATCAGAACTGATATGTTGGATGTTAACAACTTTGTGTGTCTTCAGCCCTGTAGCAACATGTATGATCTGTGTGGTAGTTGTTGGTTCTGCAATGATGTTGTGCATCTGTCATTATCCATATAGTGCCATCAGCCGACAAAGACAACTACTCAGCCCTAGCACCATATACAGACTGCTTGCCTAAGTTTTTGCATATGGCACTAAATTTCACCAAACTTCTCTTACGGAAATGACAACAGTTCGAAATGGCTGAAGTCGCTAAACTGTGTGTACTCTATTCGTGTTATGCCAGAGGCCAGATAGCTCAATGTCACCCTGAGGTTGACATCATTGTTTAGGACAAACGTTTGCTATATTTTAGTGCGATGCTCTTTGAAACAAGGAACAATGCATGGTGCAACATCGCACAAGGGACAATAGTATCTGATTTCCTTCCTAAGTTTCTTTACTGTCTTGGTAACTTTACTAGAGCAAAGTTTGTTTCGCCGATTAGCTGCAGCCTTGCTGTCTGTTGGAGGTTCCAGCTCAGGGAAATGTCGTTCTGTGAGTCGTAGTGGCAATGGTTCTGCTGACTGCCATTCACAACAAACTATTGGTAAAGGCTGTGAAATACATAGAAAGTTAAAAGTCTTATCTGACGTAACATTTAAATGTCACTGACGTAACGTATGGTATATCTCAATGACCTGGTTGATCACAGCAAAGAGAAAATTGAGTGTGCTTTTCTTACCTCCAAATTTTATGTACAGTACATATGCATTGAAAGCTACCATGTCCATTTGGTGCCTAAACTGCTTGATGTAGTATTTCTGCATTTGCTTCTGAGATGGGTAGCTCACAAGATACTGGTCACTGAGGTCTACACCTCCCATGTTCTGTTGTACTGGACAATGATGGAAGGTTTCTGCTTTTTGCCTCAGTGTGTTTGATATTCTATGAATTCATCAGCGTGTAGTGTATCGAGAATCGTGTCATCCTTTTCTTTTCATTTCATTGCCATCAGCTTTCCAGGATAGTAGGATTGCTTCTCTCCTTCCTTTAGCTTTGCAGTTTTCAGTGCAGCTGGCATGAATTTTCTGTTTAGTTGAACAGTTTCGACTGCACCAGTCTTCACAGCAATCAGTCTGTCAATTTACAATGTTGGGTTGGAATAAAAATTATCCATATGAATACAGTAACATTTATCCAACAGTGGTTGCAGAAGCAACATAACAACTCGGTCGGCGTGAGGTCAATCGGAAACTGAAACTGAGGGTCAAAAATCAGTGTCGCTTCCAGTATACACCACAAAATCCCATATGTAGCCACTTTTGTATTCACATAACTCATATGACTTTATTCCAGATTGAGCTTGTTTGATTGGAATATACTGTTTGAAGGTCAATTGTCTTTTCCAAAGCCTCAGACTTTCATCAACACTGACGTCTCTTTCGGGAATGTATAGTTCTTTGAATTTTTCCTGAAATTTATCCATAATGGGAGCAGTTCCCAGTTGTCCTTCCTCCAACAAACGACAACAAATGTCAGCAGTACCAACAACATTCGTACTTTCTGTTTAATTTTCTGAGTACGTACCTCCACTGTCACTGCTACTATTTTGGTTGGAATTACTATCTAAACTATCTGTTGAGCATAATAGTAACTAGGTTCTTGATGGAGGACTCTGACCTTTCCTATCATTTCTAACAGGGTATGATCAATGTCTGAAATTGTTTCTCTGATCCTAGGTGGTGGGTAAAAGCAGAAGGTAGAATTCCTGCAATCAATTTCTCAATTGCATTTGATAACTGTAGGATTTGGTTCTGCAATGGTACGTAATCGAAAACATTGGCAAACAACTCATACAGTTAAAAATTTAAACAAGAACCATGTTCTTCGATCCACATGTGATCAGAAACAGTAGAGCTGACGAGCGTATCGTATTGTTCATATGCAAATTATGGGATCAATGAAGCGGAAGTTGAATGGTATGGAGCCTGTCGTAAAGGACTGGAAACTGCCTTGCATCTTACCAGGATGCCTGGCAGGCAGTCGGTCATATGTCCGAATGTTGCTCGAAGCGGGAGCACAAGATCACCTTAGTGGTATTTCTAAGAATTTAATTCGTTTGCAGCTGATCAAGCGTTCAGAAATCAACATCAATTGTAATTAGTCTCTTTAATTGCTGATCGATAATTAGAAGAAGACTTACAAGTAGCAACGAGACAGCAGTCCTTCAACCGTTAACGACGTAACTATGTAGCACGGGGAACTCTGAATTAACCTTACTGATCTAGCGTCAACGAATTATCGACAGAAAGTACGACTCGACGAATGACAATTATTGAAACAACCCTTTCTCAATACCGACTAAAGAAGAAAGAGACCCCCGAGCAAAGCTCGGCCTCTTATATATACTTTCTCGCCTCCGCCCAACGCCGGCCTAGAGAAGAAGGATCAAAAGAAACGCTTATGACAGGGCATTAAGAAAGGACCCGCAAAGGCTTATTGCAGAGCATTAAGAGAAAGACCCGCAAAGGCTTATAGCAGAGCATTAAGAGAAACGCCGACGCGTGGGGAAGGAGAGCAGACGGCCCATCGTCGGCCAAGGCGAGGGGAGATCAAAGAGAATTACGGCAAAGGTGATAAAGAGAGATCAAGAGAAAATGTAGTAAAGGCGAATAGTAGAGCAAGGCCGGCATAGGGGGAGGGCGGCCATCCAGGGCCCAAAACTGCCACAACTTCCTCCCACGACGATCGATATGTCCCCATATCTTTAAAACAGCTTAAAAATTGAACTGGCTTATCTAAGGCAACCAAAGTCCATATCAATCTCAAAAATGGGGAATCACCCTTTCAGAAAAAGTCCATAGTGTTCTCAGTGTTAATGCTCGATACAAAATTGGCTACGGGCTTTTCTGATCAAAATTCGTGTTCAAACTGTTCAACTAAGTAGACCAAATTAATCGAAATCATGAATCGAAATTCGCATAGCCTCATCAACATTTTTAGTCAACAGTCCGTTATGCAACACTCTAAAAGAACTATGACCATCGGTCATCAATACAAATCAAGATTACCGAACCCTAAGTTCTGGCAAACCGTAATTCTTTTGCGGTTGTTAAAATAAACACAGCGACAACGCTTTAAATGACAAAGTACAAAGGTGATCTTCAGCCATTTAATGGCCACATGGTTCAGCTCCGTATCACCACAAAGAATTGAAGTCACTCATCCGAGTCAGAAATCTCCTGCGTCTCGATGCGTCGGTATCTCGAAGAAAGCTGACTGGAAGGTAGGTCTTCATCCTCCTCAGGTCTGGAGATGGGGAGACGGGTCCAACGTGGTCTGGGCCTCAGGTCATAAGAATCCGAGGCGGGCCCCGGACTGATAGGAGGAGCGTAGCCAGGATCACCCAGATGTCCTTCCACCGGCACGTGACACCCCCAGTAGATTTCCTCGATGGCCCACGGTGGCCAGCGAGAGTTATTCCGGGCAATATGAGCCTGAAACTGAGTCAGAGTAAGATGCTGCGCAAGGCGTCGCCCTTCCTGTATGAGCTGATAAAGGTCACCGGTCATAACTCTGTAGCCTCCGTTGGAGAGCGTCGAAGACGGAAGCCGTCTTGCAGGTGAGGGAGGCGGAGCACGTGGGGGACTCGCTTCACCCGATGGACTAGATCGTTCTCCAGGGGATGCGCATTCAGCAGCGTTGCCAAGCCCCAAAGTCTCTTCTCTAGTACCGGCACCCAAAACGGCCGGCAAGGGCTCAGACCATCGATAGGCCCAATAAGTAGAAGAAATCTCCCGCACCGTCTCGTTGAAGCGTCAGCTCCATCAAAGATTGCCCAACACTGCTCGCATTGCTCCAACTCACCACTCGCCATGAAGAAATCTCGAGCAATTTACAATGTGTCCCTGCACAATCAAGCAAAGTAAAGTTTCTGGCGTTAACGTAAGGCGCAGCGTCAGTAACAATCAGCATCTTCGTTCCATTGAAACGAAGATCACTCGCCTACTGAAAACGAATGGGCGGGCGAATAACCCATCGCGGCCTGTCCGTCGTTCCAGTTGGAGGCACAGGCCCCACACCACTCATCGCGTTCGAGCTCGTAGCTTACGGACCTAGGCTCTCTCTATGTAGACTGAATTTCGCCTCAATTATGGGATCAATGAAGCGGAAGTTGAATGGTATGGAGCCTGTCGTAAAGGACTGGAAACTGCCTCGCGTCTTACCAGGATTTCTGGCAGATATACATAGAAAGTTAAAAGTCTTATCTAGCAGTCATAAATGTCATAATTTTAATGGTGCCTAAATGTCACTGATGTAACATTTAAATGTCACTAACGTAACGTATGGTATATCTCAATGACCTGGTTGATCACAGCAAAGAGACTTGAGTCTGCTTTTCTTACCTCCAAATTTTATGTACAGTACATATGCATTGAAAGCTACCATGTCCATTTGGTGCCTAAACTGCTGGATGTAGTATTTCTGCATTTGCTTCTGAGATGGGTAGCTCACAAGATACTGGTCACTGAGGTCTACACCTCCCATGTTCTGTTGTACTGGACAATGATGGAAGGTTTCTGCTTTTTGCCTCAGTGTGTTTGATATTCTATGAATTCATCAGCGTGTAGTGTATCGAGAATCGTGTCATAATTTCTTTCCATTTCATTGCCACCAGCTTTCCAGGATAGTAGGATTGCTTCTCTCCTTCCTTTAGCTTTGCAGTTTTCAGTGAGGCTGGCATGAATTTTCTGTTTAGTTTCAACAGTTTCAACTGCAATCAGTCTGTCAAATGTCAATTTACAATGTTGGGTTGGAATAAAAATTATGCAGTAACCTTTATCCAACAGTGGTTGCAGAAGCGACATAACAATTCGGTCGGCGTGAGGTCAATCGGAAACTGAGGGTAAAAAATCTATGTCGCTTCCAGTATACACCACAAAATCCCATATGTAGCCACTTTTGTATTCACATAACTCATATGACTTTATTCCAGATTGAGCTTGTTTGATTGGAAGATACTGTTTGAAGGTCAATTGTCTTTTCCAAAGCCTCAGACTTTCATCAACACTGACGTCTCTTTCGGGAATGTATAGTTCTTTGAATTTTTCCTGAAATTTATCCATAATGGGAGCAGTTCCCAGTTGTCCTTCCTCCAACAAACGACAACAAATGTCAGCAGTACCAACAACATTCATACTTTCTGTTTCATTTTCTGAGTACGTACCTCCACTGTCACTGCTACTATTTTGGTTGGAATTACTATCTAAACTATCTGTTGAGCATAATAGTAACTAGGTTCTTGATGGAGGACTCTGACCTTTCCTATCATTTCTAACAGGGTATGATCAATGTTTGAAATTGTTTCTCTGATCCTAGATGGTGGGATAAAAGCAGAAGGTAGAATTCCTGCAATCAATTTCTCAATTGCATTTGATAACTGTAGGATTTGGTTCTGCAATGGTACGTAATCGAAAACATTGGCAAACAACTCATACAGTTAAAAATTTAAATAAGAACCATGTTCTTCGATCCACTTGTGATCAGAAACAGTAGAGCTGACGATTGTATCGTATTGTTGCTGTAACACGTCTTCTAAATTAGTCATCCAGTCTTGTGCTAAAGAAATAAAGGAGGAGATCATTTGAGTATGATGTTTGAATCCGGATAACAATTCCGATTGGGATTTAGCAATGGCTTGAACATGAGAATTGACTAATTGAAGATCTTGTTCGGATGCAGTCCCAAACAATGAACTTGACAACTGACCAATAAATGGGAATAATGAGCTTTTCACCTTTGTAAAACTAGTAGGTTAGGGTGTGTTTGGTAGCATGGCATACGCATCACTAAGAGAAGTAGGTAGGCCCTAACTGCTTTTAGTGTTATTAGTAAAGTTTGTTGGACCAAGGAATTTTGAGCAAATTCGCTGTAAGGCAGGTAGCAAGCACCAGTCTGTTGCTGAAGACAATCTTGAGAGTGAATCTTGGTAATTGAATATGGTATGTGTGGGTCTAAAATCCTGCATTTGGGTAAGGCATCCGTTGAGGTTGGAATATGACGCCATAATTATGACGACGGACTGTGGTTGCTTTGAAGGCCTGTGTAGGCATCAGGGAAGCGAAGGTTAACCCCAGTAAACACATGAAGATGCTGTGAGTCCTCATCATGCTATAATAAATGACAACATTTGTAATAAATAATAAAATATGAAGCAAACAAGCAACTACAAACCTTTAAACACAATGTAAGATATAATAACACCAGGGTTGGGTTAATGCCGGCAACAACCTATTGTTGCCGGGACAGTGGCAATAACCGGTTATTGCCAGTTGTTGCCGGCCGGTTATTGCCAGTTGTTGCCCATTTTTTCCAAAGTAAGGGCAAGGCAAATGAAAATCATATTTCACTGCACTGACTGCATAGTTATAATGAATGTTTCTGTGGGAAATTAAAACTACTGTAGTAAATCTATATTACCCCTTAGAATAAATTTAGTTAAAGTCAACTATATGAGATTAAGATAAAAAAATTCTGACCTACAGTTCAACGACTCCAAAATAAACTGCTATTTGCACTGCAGTAGTAATATTCAGGTCAACAGGGTTCTGGATCATTGCCTTTTCTATATACTTACCTGGTAGTATAAAATTTATTAGTAGTGTATAGGAGCCAATGGTTTGGCAAAATTTCTAATTCATAATTACACAATTCGATATTGACTGTACTTAATATGTAAAACTAGTAAATGTCTTTTATTAGGAAGAAATTATATGGTTATTTAAATCAGGTGATTTTTATTTGGAAAAACTTGATTGATTTAAAGCATGATATATTTGAATAAATCAACTCTGTAAAGTAGCAAGCCAGAAGAAATAAAAAATTAAGCTAACTGTGAGTGTGAAGATTCCATATTTTATTACCAGAATAATTAATAGTTTCTATTTTTGCCAAAAGGTTTTTGCAATTTTTGCCAAGAGGTTGTTGCCATTATTGCCAAGAGGTTGTTGCCGGGACGGTTATAGCCATGGCAATAACCGGTTATAACCGGCGATGGCAACAACTTGCCAACCCTGAATAACACTAAGTTGTGTCTTAAAGGCAAACAAAATATTAAGACTCACAGTCGTTACTGGACTGTAATGCCATCTGGCAAAGCAGGAAATATAAGAATGAATGAAGCATTAGTATAACCTCG
This sequence comes from Aporrectodea caliginosa, assembly GCA_020284085.1. Taxonomy (NCBI): domain Eukaryota; kingdom Metazoa; phylum Annelida; class Clitellata; order Crassiclitellata; family Lumbricidae; genus Aporrectodea; species Aporrectodea caliginosa. The sequence continues at coordinate 1,685,406 of JACEVL010001042.1, forward strand.
TGAATGTATAACCTTAGCAACGATTAAAATGCATGTTCTGCTTAAACATGTGAAATTGCAAATCGTTGAGATGTAATAACTTTGAAATGCAGTGTTCTGGGTCATAGAGACCAGTCAACAAGGTGAATACATGATGAAAATCTGAATTCATAAAGCAAAATATAAAAGAAAGCGAACACTTGGCTGTCTGTTGTCTTGATCAATTTGTCCGGAACCGCAATGGTGTCGATCCTGTAGTTTTGAGTCTGTGGAGATGATGAAACGTGCTGGTTGTGGAAAGGTGATTAGCTAGCGCCATTGTTCGATTTAGCCCGTCTAATCTCGTGAAAGCGACGTCTGCATGTGCTTTGGCATTTAAAATGTCTCACTGTGGGAGGATTGAACGCAGGTGAACACCCTTGACAACTAAAGCTTGTTACGATGATCTGCTATGATTAGCAATGCTTGTAAAACGGTACTTTATCCTTTCATCGTTAGGAGGAGAAATTTACAGATGTTTCCTTTACTTATCTGGTGTGAGCTGGGCTGGGGTTCTTAAGAGGTTCTCCATCATTTTATAGCCAACCATTAATTGGTTGCTACAGTTGTTGTATGTAAGTTTTATGTCAGGCATGGAAATTAATGAGAACCGTGCAGTACCACTATATATCAAAACTTCTGCAATCTGCTGTACTGATTCTGAATAGCATCAAGAGCTTCCTTCAGAATCTCGTACAATCTTCCTGTTTGAGTTATTGAGGCTTGAATCTTGCATAAGGTATGGCCATCAAAATACAGCAAAAGGTCCATGTGGTTGCATGAAATTCCCTTGCACTTCATCACATTCTTTGGATATAGAACAGATGGAGCCAATCCACCAGTCCCATCATAAGACAGGCAGTGTAAATTCCTGGTTGAGTTGATGGTTGATTAAATGGTGCAAATTCACTTGTGGACTATCCATTAGCCCCAGAAACCCTATCTGTTCGAGAGGATTGGTTGAGCGACTATCAGAGCTTGCTCGTGAACCAGTTGGGAGGCAAGTTCACAGAGTGTGTTCATCGTCTTTCTCATTTACTATTGCTCTCCCGTGGCTGCGACATGGCTGTATGCCAACAGCTAGGCCATGCGACGAGAAAATTTTTTCGAGAGGATTGGTTGAGCGACTATAAGAGCTTGCTTGTGAACCAGTTGGGAGGCAAGTTCACAGAGTGTGTTCATCGTCTTTCTCATTTACTATTGCTCTCCCGTGGCTAACATTAACATCATAATAATTCCAGTCTGGATCAACTCTTGAAGCCGACTTTACTGGTGCAATTTTCTGGACATTTTTACTGGCGCTATTTCAACGCGTTTGTTCTCTACTGTGACAGTGGCTTCTAGACGTAAGTTATTCGCAAGTTCATCGTCTGTTTTTAAATGTTCCATAATTCTGTTATGATGCTTACTCAACTGAGGGAATGACAAACCACACAAGATAATACGCGGATAGTCTTTGACTGGTATCGTGAACAATGACAATGCACTGTCACAAACGAAATATCGAATTGGTTTTTGTACCACTCCTTTATATTTTCTTCTACTGATATGAACTCCCTTGCATTTTTGTATATCAATCCACGATGATAAGAAATCGTGATTTGTAGATTCGTCGCAGTTTGTTCGTGCTTGACGATTTCGGAGTGCACCTTTTTACTTGATGCGAGATCCGAAAACTTACTTTTGTTGAATTCTTCAATGAAGTTCATGTTTAATGTTCATTCTATATCCTCCGTCTTTTATTTTTGTTCATATTTTTCGACATTTTTACGAAATGTTGGTAGAATTGATTCATTAAAAATTTTCTCGTCGCATGGCCTAGCTGTTGGCATACAGCCATGCAAAAATGTCATGCCTTTGCTACCTCAGCCACAGGCAGTAGAGAAAGCATTACACAGAATTTGCAGAAATGCTTTAAGTCAGCGTTCTCACAATATGCTGTTGACAGGCCTAGTTCCTGGATCTTTCACCATGAACTTTGTGTTGCCATCAACTTTGCATTAGATTGTAAAAACAGTCCTGTATGCTGACATGTTGGCCCAGAGTCGCAGTCAGAGGGTTGATGGCAGCTTGTTCGAAGTCGCAGATGACAGTGGTTGGATCCACACTGAGACCAAGATCCTCACACTTGTCCATGATAGCTTTCATCATCGTCTCATAGTGATTTACCTATGCAACATGGATATAGAATATTCTGATAGAAAACCAGTGATGGGACATATTCTAAATACTAGTATTAAAAATACTACTATAAATAATGTCATTCCACCGTTCATTTGTAAGGTGAATAATAATTTTGATACAGTAAATTTTTTTAAAGTTATGGTGCTGTACTAATTCCCAGAAGAAGCAGATCGTTTTCAGAAGATGTCCTCCTCTCCATCACACTCATCTTTTTCAGAAGATGTCCTCTCCATCACACTCAACTGAATGTTGTTGATCTCTTCTTTGCTCAATTGTTCAATGCTGTGTTTGCCATCAAGCAATTGACATGAACAACCGCACCTGCTAGAAATTTCAGGAGCATCAATCAAATCTATATTGAACTTTTCCGAAGCCACTCGTATTATAATGTTTTCAATTTCAGTTGTGTCATAAACTATACCGTCATTTTTATAGATTACCTCATTAGCAATTTTGGTCTCTGCCTCACTACTGCTATCGGAAATCCTAGCTTTGTTTTCAAGGACATTAGGTGATTCTGATGGTGAGTCGGTTTTATAAGTAGGCAGATTTGGAACGTCTTTGTAGTCAGTGTCAAATCCTTCACTTTCACTTCCAGAATCATCGTTGGCATTGAAGTAATCGTCTATTTATTAGCTGTGCTAGGTTTTCATTTTGAAGTCCACACGCTGATGCGTCGTTTAATAAACGTACTTCAACAAATTTCCATTCAGAAAATCAGGCAGACTTTTACATGGAAAGAAGTGGGCGTGGATGTGATTTCAATTTTGCATCAAGTTTGCACCATTACGAGAATCAAATTATTTGTCTAAGTTTCCTTAACTTCAACAGTTGCAATGGCTTCACTAGAGAGCGAGTGACCTCAGAGTGAAAAATACAGGCTTATTCCAGCTGACACAGGGTAGCTGAAAACTTGAGCAGCCAGCTTTACTCTAATTTCTTTAAGCCCTCTAACGATATATGGTGAAGTGTGGGCTGCTTACAATCCCTATAATAGAATTATGCTATCTGATTCCAAAGCAATAGGATAGCACTTAAAATCTTTCTAACATTTTGTAGTAGGTGAATGGATCGTACATAAAAATGATTCAATCTCCATTGACTTCTGTGGTTGTTTTTTGTCAGAAATTAGCAGACAATCCTTGGTTACGTGCTCATTGATCACAAATGACAATCTTTACATGAAGATCGATGGCCTGCAGTTTTACAGTGCTCTGCAACAATTGCCAATTCTGTCACTGGAGCTTGGTCTTGCTGAAATATAATTACCAAGTGTTTGTGGCAATCTTTTTTATAGTATCGGGGACCAGCTGTGGCTACATTTGTCTGTGTTATGTGATTGGCTCACCGACAGTCAACACAGACCGTCAATGATAGAAAGTCGACAAATAATATTTGGTTAAAGAATGTTGTGAGGGCACCATGCAATTTCAGCCGTATGTCCAGTTTCTTAGTTCCAACTTTGTCTAATACTTCATCTATCAGTTCAGTTAAGTAATTCCAAGAATTAGTCTTGTTCTCGAAAATACTTGCATGCATGCTAAGCCCAACTCTATATGGATCTTCTCCTCTGGGTGCTCGCATATCCCGGTGAGGGCTCGGTTGTCCACCATTCTGTGTCACTGAGTGGGAAATATTGGTTGGTTGGCATGGAGTGACCCAGAAGTCTGCTTCCGCGCATAGCTTCTTAAACAAATTCTCAGTAATATATTAACTGAGTTTTTTTATTATTCTCAATCCAGACATTCTTATTATTCAGTTGCAATTTTTGGGTTGCACAAGATTACTAAGAAAGAATTCACAATTTCCTTATGAGAATCTCTGAGAAATTCTCAAACTGTGCAATATAAACACCAGGAATTTAATCATGCCACTGTGTTCAACTATAGACTACATTAACAAAACGCACAACAGTGACAACACATTAGACGTAGTAAAATCAAAAGCAGACGACCTTTAACTGAGATTTTAATCGATCGGTATACTCAATAGAATTTCACAACAGAACTTGAAGCATCGTAGCATTTGCACTGAGGAAAGAATGTCATTGGAAAAACCTTCCCAATTTTGTAAATTTAGACAAACTATATGCAACTTAGAGAACTCTTGCGTTCTCATGAAGAACATAAGCACACGCAGATATACATAATCACAAGTCTTAGTGCGAGCTTGTCGTATGATAAGGTAGATTGATGCCTATGTGGCATAATAATATGGTTAGAGGTATGTCACATCACTTATCTGTTTTCACAGTCCTAAATTGTCAGGCGCTAAAAAACCTAGGCAAGATTTGTCCAGCACTGTGCTCAGACTTGGTTACTGGTTTCAGAATTGAGCATTTGTCTGAGTTCCAAACGATTGAAGTTCACCCAAACGCCTCAGTACTTGCTGAAATGGCTGCTGAGACTTGTGAATGAACTTTTTAAGTTGTCCAAGTTTGTTTTCAAATACAAAAGTACGAAAGTCATCCAAACAACGAAGCTGTTTCGCATCATCTGGCAAGAGCAGCAAACAGTATACACTGTACACTTAAATCTCATTTCTGTAGAAAACTTTAGCATCTGAAATTTGTACCTATTTAGCATAGTCACAATTTTCGAGTGCAATTTGTTGTGATTCCAATAGTCTCATAGCTACAAATAGAAGCATGAAATGATTATAAAGATGATCAGATAAAATCATACACAACACAATGGGACCACCATACAACATAAATTCACTGAACTCTGTGGCCTTCCATCTCAGAACTTCAAATGTGACTGGAACAGATGGTGAAAGTTGGATCAGATTCCTAGAAAGATCACTAATTCTTTGTCGACCTAATCTTACATGTAAGGGTCCCACTGGGCCTTTCCAGTACAAGAGCAGACGGCAAATAACAGCCAAGCATGCAAGATGCCTATAGTCTAAGCCAATTTGTGTAACAAAACCCACTGGTCAAGAGGACTGAGGGCATGGAGCAACATGATGATACTGATCCACTATTGCATTAAAGGCTTCCTCTGTGTGTAGAGGTGAATCAAAATATGGAAAGATTACTTTTCATCATAGTCATCATGCACTGTACATTTTTCACAGGAGGCATATCCCGAAAGAGACTTTATACCTTTGACAAAGGCATGTGCTAGAGCATCACTTACACAGGAATGAATTGCTGGCAAACCATTATTTATAACATACAATGCCTTGGACACGAAATCTGCTAAAAACTCGTAAGCACTAATGGGTTTCTTCTTGCCACGGAATAGGCCACACAAACATGCTTGAACTTTTAAATAGTTGGATTCCATCAACATTAATTTGCAGTTCTAGATGTTCAACAGATGCCTTACTCTGCTGAATAAAATGTGAAATACCCTAGGCAAGATCAAGATGGCAATAATCACCACCTAAACTGCACTAGTTTAGGTGTTTTCAAAGGCGTTCGTGGATGTTGTGGAATAGATGGCAAGTGAGGTCTCCATATAGAGAGAAGTGATCCTGCTGCAGATAATAGAATGTGAAATTTCATGACCAACTTTGATGTGATATAGGCCTACTGCCCCCTTGCAAATCAGAATCTGAGCCACAGTTATGTGATTCACCTGCTGTGTTTTCCACATCAGAATCTAACTCTATTTCTTACCAATGACCTTCAACACTATCCAATTCTGTCGTCCAGCGTGTTTACCGGCTGAAGAGACCCCAACAGCGCTAGAATGTCGGCAGCATCATCAACAGCTTCAGCCAGTGACGCCACAGAGTTTGCATCATTTACCTGCAACATTTATGGAAAAATATTGTGTGACTTTGTGACAACTTGAGTTACTTGACAATATGAGCGATGTAGAAATCAGACGCACTACATTACACTCTGAAAAACATGTAAATTAACAACTAGTACATTCATCTGCGATTATTGGCTATCAGTGTGCAAGACTCCTTTGGTCTGATCCTTGGGATCAACACAGGAAATAGAAAACATGGAACTGCAATGTACCTTGGCAAGCTTCTCCCGTACATTCCAGTCTGCAATGTCGTCCAGCATGATGACCGAGTCATTGCTCCCAGTTAATGTATCGAACATTAGTGTAGACAGGAAGTCAGGCGCAGGCCCACCATTCGTTAATGACAAGCCAGCAGCTGCTCCAGCTACGAAATACATGTCCTGAGCAAGGGCTGTAAAGTAAGACAAACATCACAATCAGTTGTAGATTTATGTCTTCTGTGATTTGTTTAATCGTAATTGCGTTTGTCAGACGCTTCATTAAATAACAAATATTATTATTATTATTAATGACCAATGATACAATCAATGCAACACCAATTGCAATGTCGTTAACTCGAATCAGTTGAGCCTACATTACTGAATGTTGAGGTGTCTTACCACTGGTTGATAATCGGAGGTGTTTAGCATGTCCAGGCCCTTCGAAGACTTCACTATTAGCCAATTCAGCCAGCAAGGGGCGGAAAAACTCCCGTGTTGGGCCACCATTGTCAGTGGCCCCTTCAGTATTTTCGGCCAAATCAACTAAACAAACATCCAGTGTTTTGGACTTGAAATCAAAGATGTTGAATTGAAACTCAGTGGCTAGCCCATGCGTGGAAGTTCCATCAGGGAAGAACAAATCCTTGGCAAGACTGAGTATATCTGCCTTCCTGTATGCCCTCGGCACAGTTACCTTCCGTGTTCCTCCTCCCTGTTTCTGACGAATCGGTTTCGTCACCCCTTTAATTTTACAGAGCCAACCGATTTCAATTTGTCTAGCTGGCCTCGAAGCATTAGGGTTGGAAACTTTCTTTTGCAGAAATTGCAATTCCTCTTCATCGGAACTTGACAATGCCTTTGCCTCCTTCTACCTACCACCTGTTTCTAGCTTTCGTCGTATCCTTTTTATTAACAAGTCTCTACGACTTATAGATACCCCTGGATGACACTCTTTGGCTGCAGCTGTCTACAGAAATCCTTAACCATCACACGGTCTCCACTTAGTGGAAGGAACTGCTTTAGCATACTGTCGTCCATCACATGTACTACTGAGGCATCAATCTACAACAAATATTACGACAGGCATGTATGTTTATTCATGTGCAAATACATACATAAATACACACCAACATGCATTTGGGTAGGTTGTGATTACAATGTTCAACTTCTAACATTTAAGCTTGTTTTCCAAGTGCTAAGTCACATAGACGGGACATTAACTGACATTCTTGTGTTCCATTGTCATCAACATTATAAAGCAGTCTATTGCCTCATGATCAGTGACAAACAAAATACTTGCAAAAGCATTTTGAAAATACAGAATAAAATACTTTTCAAATGTAATTACCAAATACATTTGCAGTTCACTGACCTGCAAGACCAAATGGTTATGAAGAAATGCATTCAATTAAAATTATTCTATATTTCTGTTTATACTAAGTTTTGCATACACAAAAACATTTGGCAAGTATCCTTGTTTCAACAGACCTTTTCCGTTTTCATACGCTCGATGACATCCTCTGGCACTCCCCGTTGTCTTAAAAACTGTTCCAGTGATTTCTCCATCTGAAAATTGGAACAACTCTGAGACGATTATAACGAATCGTATAAGAACAACTCTTCGCTGTAGAACTATTTGAATGTCACAATAGCAATGAATAATAGCAAGATTGTCTCAGTAATCATTAAATGAGAAAGCAGTCTCTCAAGTTTTGACGCTGGATTTTCACGCAACCGATATCGTAAACTCACCGCCAACTTTAAACAAAGTCCACTACCCAACACGCGTCCACTAGGTTTAAGCTTTGCGTATGTTGGCCACAACTTCAACACCAAATACCGAATGCTTAGTTAGGTAAACAAACTAATCAATAACTATAAATTGCAACAGTCATATTTACAAATCGAAGCCAAAAATTGGTACTAGTTGCCAATCAATAGAAACTGAATACCTTGCGATTATTTAGTAAAACAAAAGCTTACAATTCGAATGAAGCTCATACACACGAAAGAAGCCGCAACAGGAACATGTCTACTTATAGCACAATTGAACTAGATGAATAAATTTTCCCGTGTCTATTTATAGCACAGTTGATCCAGATAAATAAATTTTTCTGTGTCTATTTATAGTATATTGACATAATAAAAAAAATTTATGCCTGAAAGGCGTTATAACCACTTCTCAAAAAATGTTATCCGATGGCCCGAACGGGCCGCCGTAATGACATGCAATGTCAGTTGTCAACAAAATTTGACCTGCAGCTGGATCAAGCAAACAAGCAGCTGCTGGAAGTTTGTCAGACAGAGTGTTGCAAGAATTAAAAATGGAGTCAAAACGTGTATTAAGAGATTTAGCCGAGATTGGGCTAGAGTTGACTGTTGTTCTTGGTGATGGCAAGATAGATCTAGAAGGACAGAAATTGTGTTAGATAAGGCAAAGGAAATCAGTTTGTAGCAGATTTGTGTAGTCAGTGAATGGCTTGAGAGTACTGAATAGATCTTCCAGTTCTTGCCATTCACCACCTAGCAACGAGTCCCATTTCATCTCATCTAATGTTTCCGTTAATCCTTGTTTCACCTCCAGCATACGTCCTAACATAAACGTGTTGCTATTCCATCTGGTACTGCAATCAGTTACAACAGTTTTGCCACATTTTTGCATCATCTTCTGTGTAGTAGCAGAAGAAATTCTCACTTTCTTCATGTGCAATGTTCCTGGCCTTGCTTATATGGCTGTAGCATAACATGTATTTTTCTCAACGTCCTTCAGAACCAACTGCAACGTATGTGCTAAACAAGGAAATCTATGTTGCGTGTAATGGAATAGCATCATCAAACGTATCGTCTTCTTCACATTCACTATTGCTATTGTCCTCTGTCTCTCTCACTTCAGTGCTTCCATCAGTATTTTCTAAGTGACCTTCATCATTTACTCTATGTGGATCAAATTCTAATTCTGAAAATGCTGCTAAGCAGACAGTGTTTACCATATTGCTTCTATTCTCGGTCACAACCATTAAAACGCTCCTAGGAGAGATGCTCAATACTTTCTCTCAATTTTGCAGCGATCATTTCACCGATATGTGGGTGTGCAATTTTATGGAGATTCAGTAAGACATACTGTTGAATCCCGTAGCTAGGAGTTAAAAAGCATGTGGAAATGCCAAGAACTGAAGCTCTTACCGTGCCTATAGTGAATCACTTGCCAACACTGATGAATGCTTTGACTTTACTGACTGCAGCTTTAAATTCTTTATCAATAAGTATTGTCTCTCATTGTCTAGGATAACGGTGCAGAGGATGAAGAGGGCTTGTGAATTTCAGACACTGGCAATGTTGGTAGAAACTATTCTCTTGAACAGAGTCTGTAAAAATCACTACACCAAACGTTTGAATGTTTTACATTCAACAATATTCGCTTAAGCATGTCCGAACATAGCGTACATTAAAAGACAATTGTTGAAAATACTTGAAACTCAACCATATTGTTTAACTTTAACTTTACTTGGATCCGGCATCATGACTGTGTTGTTGTGTTGGATTGTTGCTGCTTATGATGTCCGTAAGAGTTGTTGAATCCTTGCTTCCACTTATCTCTCAAAATGCTGACACCTTGCCTAGCTTGTATAATGCAGATGTAGTCTCACACCCAGTGAGAGAGAGCATGGATAACAAGCAGTTGTGTAACAGCTAAAACATCTGCAAATAACTCTGATTGGTTGAAGTATCATTAGCATCAGACCTATCCGAGTTGACTGTAGTATTAAGATGTGGAGAACGTTTCTATATAGTCGAGAGAAATACAGTAGCTAGTCAATATTCATCTTCATGTACGTTGCAAATCAGCAAGGGTAAATAAAGTCACGGTTATCATAATACGACTACAATATAAAAGAATGGATAAATGCGATAACATAGATAGGCGTAATACTCTACGAAGGACGTAACGTTCCTTCCTACTAACGATTCTATCAACGTCATCGTAACAACAGGAACTTAATTCAATGTTACAGCATTCTGATGGAGATACTTCAACGGTTACCCTTGAGCACAGAAAATCACGTCCCAGAGGTGCATGTTAGATTCGGCGAAATAGTACACAGACACGATGTATTCGACGGTACACAGACACGATGTATTCGACGGTCCAAGCATGGATACTGGCGAAGTCGCGGAGATCGTCCAAACTTTCAAGAAAGCGACTCTCTTCTTCCAGTATGGGTTGACGAAGGAATCTGCGTAAGATCATTGTACACAATTCCCAGGTTCCAAGGCTCCAGTAGGTGTTACTAGCCCACGGTGTCAAGATTGGTCCTCGAAGAGTTGACCTGGCCGAACTGGTGACATCCAGTCGTCCAGCGCGATCAGCCCATCCATGGAAGATGGTTTCTGCAGTTCTGTAAGTATTGCAAATAACTCTGATTGGTTGAACTATCATTAGGATCAGACCTATCCGAGTTGACTGTAGTATTAAGATGTGGAGAACGTTTCTATATAGTCGAGAGAAATACAGTAGCTAGTCAGTCATCAGTGGAAACGTCTGGAACAGACAGGCATCGAAGTGAGCCGAGTGCTTGACTGGTGCCGCATCTGGGATTGCGGGTTGACTGTTAAACTGTACAGTGCCTGCAATTCCTAGAGTCTGTTAGACGGGATGACTCGGGTTGAAGAGGAAATCTAGAAGAGGAGAATTGCCTTCTAGTGGAGAAGATGACGACGAGAGGAGAGGAATGTTGCCTCCTGTTGTTGGAAGTGCAAGTATTGTTACTAGGTGAAATAGAGGAAAAGGCCTAGTGTGTGTGTGTGTGTTAAGAGAAAGAACCGTGAGTTCCCTGGTTCAAATCCGGTGTTAATATTTGTACCAGGTTCCCTGGCCTCCGGGGACCCACTCCTTCTCCAGGATAAATTATCCCGTTTCCTCACATAAGGGACTTCTTCATGCATGATACCTGAGTTGTTTAACCGTACTCTGTCTAACTTAGGTTCCCACTCTTGCATGTTGCTAGTATGACAAGAGCCACTTGGTCTTTCCACCAAGCCTTTCTCAATCTCGGCCTTCTCTATTTGGTTCCTCGTCGCCTTGGTGAAAACTAATTTGGTTAACTGAGATTGGGGCGCTACTTCCAACCTTTGTTTTGAGTCACCTAGTCTTCTAAATCTACCTCTTCTCTCTCTCTCTTCTTCAACAATTAATGGTGGTCCTGGAAGTCGTTCTTCTAAGCTTATCGGTTCAGTTGTTCCGTAACCTCTTCGCTCCATCAATCTCAAACTCCTTCTTAATCCTTTACGGCTGACTTGGTCAGGCAGTATAGAAGTTCCATCTTCCCCATCAACGCACATATACTCGCCAGTCTGGAACCCTTTTTACATCTTCAGATGACAACATATAGATGTCTTGCATTGTTGCTTCTAAATTATGAACCAATAATACCAGTACATCAGTGTCCTCACCAACTACAATAACCACTTTTCTGTGTCGTGCAAGATCAGTGGCCACCTTTACGATGACTGTGTCTGCATCATTTGCAGCTTGCACTGTTGTGTGGTTTTCTTGGAGTAGACGTCTGCTGAGAATACTTATTAATTCAGCCTTGTTATGTCCCTTTCCCAGGAAAGCGTCTTGCCTTTTATACACCGGGTTATCAAGTTTTACTGCTATATTTGGAGCAGCAGATGATGTCTTTGACCTTCTTTCATGTTTATGGTCTTTTGTCGATGGCCCATGAATGTAGCCATCAAATACTATGCAGCAGTTTGCACCGTAATTCTTGACATATGCAACATACGTTGCAACTAGATCTGAATAGTGTCCCACCTTTGGCCAACTTACTTTGTGCAATAGGGAGTCACCAGCCAAAACAAAACATGGTGATAACACTGTATCAGTGTGTCTTGCATTCTTGAAAAGCACTTTTCCAAGTGTGACCTTATCAAGTTTCCTCATACCTCTTCCTTCATCAGTCTTTAAACATTCAAAGAAAGGTGCCATGTCTGCAGTTCTCTCCACCGAAGCAATGAGCCGGCTAATTAGGTGAGTAGTTGACATGAATAACTTCTTGTCATTGTTGACAACAGCTTTTTGTAGATGTATAAGTGTATTAACTTGTGCTTTTTTTCAGCACAATCTCTGAGAAGCACTTGTCATCTGTCCAGGCATGAATCTTTCCACCCAACTCATCAGCCATTTCACAGTTTATTCCATCTTCTTTGTTTGCTGTTAAACCTCAAGAGATACATGGTAAGGCTGTATCGTTCTGATTGAAGGGATCATGTGTGTCAAGCCAATCGATAAATTTTCTCAAGTCCATCATGTCTCTTTTTGCATGCAATTTTCCTAGTTTGGAGTGCTGCTCTTTTATCTGATTAAGTCCACCATGCTGAGCCATGGCTTCTCGTGATCCGAGATGAATGTGTAATTTAAAGTACCTGTATAAAACGCATTAAAATCTTTAATGCAGCGTTTCGAACCTGCCTTGCACTTGTCTTCTGGAACTTGTTTGATCCGTGTAAAGGTAACGCTGGCCGTAGTATGGTGCAGTGCTATTCTTCAGTTTATGCGAACAGACTATGTCTTTCATTGACTTAAAGACAGCGCCAGGTTCATATGCAAGGACCAGGAGGCCACAAAAAGCCACCCAGCTAAAGAAAGCGATACCGGTAACCAGAACGTGCTTCATGTTCGACGTGTGTCGCTCAAACGGACGCTCAGTACGTGCGCCGCTAACCGGCCACTGGGTTTGTGAGCCACACAGAAAAATTAATTCAATGATACTATCTTTTAATCCCGGTTCCTGTCGTGAAATGTCGTCGCACTGATAGAACTGTGACCTTGACCCTTAATTGAATCAGATTATGTTGGTAGTTTCACTCCGGATACGGAATGAAGTGAGAGCGGGAATTATTACCTAGCCAACTAGCTCACAGGGAGATAAGACGTGATAATTATTAAGTATTTAATTAAACAGTAAACATTATCATCTCCCCCATGAACTGAATTTTATCTGTTGCGTGATAATCAATTATCATGAAGAGACGAGGAGTTCATATATCTTCCAGTTGCGGATGTATAGGTTGGCTGCAACCTTGTCTCGGTTTAGCGTTGGTTAGGGTAACATAGTTGCCTCTCCCAGCGTGTGCAAAAATAGAAAACACAGAATATTTATGTGTTATTTGAATATCACCCCAGGTACTTTGTACTTTAGGAGGAATACAACCTCTATCTTGTCAGGGTCTAGAAAGCAAAACTTTCCAGTTGGCAGCAGTTCGCTCATAGCAAAACCATACAAGTTGTTACAGTCGAGATACATGATGTAACTCTTTTCCACATTTTCGTCATATCCTTCTTTGGTGTAGAAGATAGGGATTATTAGCTTTCACATGTCGATGGCTAATCATGCACACGTCACCTCGCATGCCCTTCTCAATAAAGAGGTAATGGTCGGGATCTGTGAGCAATTCCAAAGTGACATTTGTCATTTTAAGACATGCATCCCAACTTAGACCCGGACTTGAAACATTGTGCAAAGGATCTAGCTTGTAAAAATTCAGAGACATCTTTCGAAATTCTTCGAAAACGTCAGGTAGAAAGATCACATCTGTTTCCAAATAAAGGTTGTGGTAGTTGTGCATCCTAACCATGTCAAATTTAGACCAAACCTCTTGAGCATGGAAATAGTCCACACCACACCACTAATGTTCTCATCTGTAAGGTGACTGAAGAACTCGTCCTGAGCAGGTAAAACCGTTTCATTCATTCTCTCTGCACAATCCATATATTCGTATGGATAGACCCCTTTTCTTAACAATAACTTGAATTGTTCATCGTTTGGATAAAGCCTTCTCATATGCACAAATTTGGAATTGCCATCTTTTGTTAAATTCTTTAACCAAAGTGTTAAAGTCCACAATTTAGAAATTGTAAAGAATCCACAAAACGTAATCCTTCGATTTCGAAAGCGAGATACTTCTCCATATTGGTGGCAATGACATTGATATCTTTGGGCGCAAAAATCGGGTTAAATGTTTGAAAATGATGTGCGCATCGTAACCCTTTAAATTATGGAATACCACAGGTATTACGTAATTCCAATCATTTTGACCAACGTTGCGTTTCTTAAATTTATATTGCAGATTACAATTTGTACAAAGAGCAGAAATGAATTGGCCGGTTACATGGCAATGGTGTCTGACCTTGTTTTCAGAATTTAAATCAATATCACAAGAGGGACATTTATTACAATTTGCATATGATTCCAGTTGTAATTTGGTTAGCAATTTCATAGGTTCGTTGTTAGATAAAATTCGATTAATGCAGACCTGTTCCGTCTTTAAATGAGTAAAGAATTTGTCCATTACATTGCCATCACTGCAAACATATGGCCGTTCCTGTGCTCAGCAAAAGAGGACACCGTGAGACAGCAAAAGCCACTTGGCGTGTGAGTGTCACAGAATTTAGTGGAATTACCAGCATCGATATCAGATTTTCCAAGGAAGCACTCAATATCCGCATAAACTGCGAAAGGTACAGGCATTTGGTGTTGGATGTTGGAAAATGATGAAGTGTTAAGAGTCTGGAGAGGGATATCTGACATGTTGTACACCATGTGTACCACATTCTTTAAGATGCTTCTGCTTACCAGCTTTGGTGGTGAAACAGTAGAGGCAGAATGGACATGGAAATATTTGAGTGTGGTAAGAATTTCGACTAGATAAAAGTCGAGAGAGGTTTCGAATGTGAATATAGTGCCGCCTTTCCCCTTCACTTAACAACAAATTAACCGTATGTTTGCGGTGTCGATGTGGAGATGCATATAAGGGCACGAATGTTTTATCCTCATCTGAATTTGTACACATGACATTTACTGCAAAATGTGGATTGTTGATTTCAAATATCGGAATTTGATCAATCTTGACTGGGAAGGTTAGACCTTGAACATTTAATTCACTCAAATAATGGTGTATATTTGGTGATACGCTCTGCATTTTTCTGCATATGATGAGCCGCGGCAAGTACACAATATAAAAAAAACATTTGTTATCATCGTTCCTAATATTCAAAGTCACTGTCTTTAGTGCCAGCCATTTAGGACTTT
The DNA here is from genome assembly GCA_020284085.1 of Aporrectodea caliginosa. Taxonomy (NCBI): domain Eukaryota; kingdom Metazoa; phylum Annelida; class Clitellata; order Crassiclitellata; family Lumbricidae; genus Aporrectodea; species Aporrectodea caliginosa. Next base: position 1,700,667 of record JACEVL010001042.1, read on the forward strand.
GTATATGTGATGAACTGCCGATAGCATCATATGTCGCCATGTGTAATGTTACATTACCGATGTGATCGATTGTCCATCCCGAACCCTCATTGGTGAAGACGTCGACTAGAGTGTCGATTCGTCGTATGGCGTCTTCGAGATGTATAGCGGTTTGCGACTGATTCTGATCAGCAGAATGACGGATTCAGAATTGAGGTAGGCCATTGTATTCCTAGTGGACCCATCCGGATGTTCACGTCTGAATGCAACATCCATCGATAAGTAGGCTATGTCTGGAAAAATACCGGCGAAGCCGGGTACAAGGATATTTATAAATATTGGAATACATACACGGCTGTTTCCCACGACTGAGGCGCTTCTGCTTGAGGACCTCTTCCTCCGCTTCGGTGTCGATCCTTGGAAAATCTACTTCAGTGATGACACAATCATCGTCCTTCATTGCGTTGGTTTGAAGATTCGCCTCTATGGCATTGACTGCCGAAAGCAGCTGACTGACAGTGAAATCGCCACCATTCCAGAGATCTTCATCTTCTCTATTTTGGATTTCCATAGCTTCATCGTGTGTGGCATACGGTACCATGGAGATTCGCCTCTATGGTCTATTTTGTAATTATCCATTTTAGCTATACATTTTCAACTTAACTGAAATCCACATTATTAGATACTGTAATAAAACATTTTATTGCATGAGTTGAGACTGTCAGTGACTCGCTTCTGTGACACTTCTGCTAGATATCGCACACGAATGTCATCATATGGTATTTCAGTGCCATTCGAAGAGACTTGGTCAGCTGAAGTCTGTGGATCTGTTTAAGGATCTTTCACTGATTGGAGAGTTTCAGGTCGATCTTTAGAAGCTTCGCAGCCATCCTCCCTTCGCTTGTCCACCGTATCTCTTTCTTTTGCACCCTGTAAAACGTGCGGCTAATACGACGCTGACCAATAACAGGAGGAACTTTGCTTCCTTCATGACTGTGGAATGGTGGCAAAGTTGAAGGAAGGCAGCTCTTATAATTATATCCAGCTGCCTGCCTGTCTGCCTGCCTGCAACGTTGGCCAGGATGTTATATGCGGGCCCCCATATAACAAAAGTGCACATGGAAATGCAAGGGAATCTCACAACCAATCAGATGATGAGCATGAATTTGTCTAGTGAATATTTATGTGCCATTTGTCTCTAGCCAGATGTAAGAAGTGTGAAGGGTAACATGGCAGACTATAGTTCACCTTCGACCTTTGGCAATTTTCGAACGATAGTTTTAAAACTTTTTATTCACGTGTAGAGTTAACAAAGAATGTGATGCCATCCAAAATTCTGTTGAAAATTCTGTTGAAGATGTCTCTCTATCTGGCAGTTTATCCTATTATTTGCTGCTGCATATGTTGGTCAGTCGTGGCACCAACTTGCGTTCTCATTGCCATTTCTTTCCAATTGTGACTGCTTTGTGGAGGAAAACTTAGCATAACTATGCCATGATCTTTTGCCATATCAAGAACCGCAACAGAAATATGACTTTCATGATTGTGTAGCAGAAGCAGAGTCGGTTTTTTATTCGTACTGCAACATCTTCCTTCTTCTCAGGTCCCTTGTTGTTACGAATTAGCGATAGAATGACGACAAGATTTAAAGTTAAAACGTATTTCTTCATCAGGTCCTTGATGTACACTGAATATTAGTTGATAAAACCCTAGACAAAGGGGTGGATAGTTAGCGTTGTCTGAAAGCAGTCTTCATTTTGAGTTTCGCTAATTTGTTTTTAAGGAAGTAGCAAAAGGAATGTTCTCTTCTGCCCTTAATCTAAGCGCTGCTTGAATCTTAAGAAAGTATGGGCATTGCTTATAAGCAGCACTAATGTACTATGCCCTTGCCCACAGTTTGCACATTTTAAAAGGTTGCTGTCCAGACACTCGGAATAAGCATGGCATCTGCTGCATATGATGCTACTTTTACATTGATGTTGTGAATGTGAATAACGCTGACAATTATTACAGTGCATGGTCTTAGGCACAAAAGGACACACTCTGTATTTTCTTCCACTCACTTCTAAAAATGGGGGAAGAATACTATCTTTGGGGTATGCCACCAAGACTGTTTTACTATGTTTGGTATAACCCAACCTATGCATGTGATGAGCACCTATTTCAAGAGCTATTTCAAGAGCTATTTCATTTAGATTACTCTGTTCTTCCAAAAGACCATATATCATTCCCTTTACAAAGTAATTAGTATTCCCCTTATCACAACCAGAAGAGCCGTTTATCATTCCCAGATGTCGGTGGCAACTCTTTGTAACATCTTGGTTATTCCCCAGATGTCCATACCAGACTTAATTTCATTCATTTTTAACTTCTACACTTCAACCATGCGAGTAGCACATAACAGTACATATAACATGCTTTACAAAATATTTCTTCCATTCAACAAAATTTTTCGGTCATCCAACCGGAAGTTTTAGCAACCCCTGCTCAACCAAGAGAGCCATCCTTTGTCATAAAAATTTTTAAATGAACTCTTGGAAATATAAATAGAGGTGGTACAGAATTACCAATATTTAACATTCACTGCACAGCAACTGTTATTTATATACCATGTTCTGCCATTATTCCTCCAACCTGCTTACATCTTCTACTAGCTATCACTTTCACTGGTTTTTGAACAGTCTCATCGTAGATGCTTCAGGGCCAAAATTATACCCGTGTTCTCAACTTCTAGGAGATTTATGAAAAATTCACTCGCATTGTATCTGTTGAAGATTGTTGCACGACCAAAACTAGTTCGGTTCTGGTGATTGCATAGCGAAGTGTTGTTTCCTTTTAATGAAACTTGATAACCAATCTTTGCCAACACTTGTCAACCATGATGGACAGGCCTTGTGATGCACCACAGCAAATTCATAGGCCAACTCACAAGTTGCCTTAGTTGACAGATCATAATTCATCTTGGGTGCTTGAATTAGATATTGTGCTAAGCAATCTTCCTCTTGATCTGAGAAAAATTTGTCTGGTGTTCAAATGTAGCTTATAATTTACATCTGGAATTAGATGTCTCTTTCTAGCATATCGCTGTAATGTCATATCTACATAATAGCTGTCGAAAAGAAAACGTTATTAAAGAGAGCAGAACCACCTTTTGTGGAGATGATGTTGTGAGCAGAACCCCCTTTTTGTGGAGATAATGTTGTTCAACATAGTTAATCTGATACTGGCTTCTAGAATGATGGTCCTTAGTAGTTTTCTTTTGGGATTTCACAGTCGTGTAAATAATCTTTGTATTTCAACAGAGCAAATTCCACCCGTCAAGTTCCGTAGACAGCTTGGCAAACACTTTCCCTGGATGTGCAGCATCGAATCGAAAACCTGATATTTTTTACTTCCAGGGAAAGGTCTGAAGTGTGGATTCAGATGTTGCTGCCATTCGCAAACTGATACAAGCAACGATCCATCTTCCTTTGCAATCAGCTGATTGACACAAGTGCTCTTGTTCACCGCCATCTTGAATTCCTCTAGCAAAGACACAGCATGGTGTTTGAATGCCTGCTAGAGAAGCCCAAAGCATCCATCCGGGGCAAATTTAGTGTGTCCTGCAATCATAAAATTGAGAGAAATGGACCGTTGATGCAGACCCTCCAAGCACAATACCACAGGACAAAAGGATTTTTGTTTTGCCCCAAGCAGTTGTCACAATGAAGTTGAACATCGGTCTCCCTCAGACCAAAACTGTAAAAAAAATTATGCAGATATGAAACAACTGCATTTGACCCATATCTATTATGTAGTTCACCTGCTTTGAAATCTCCTCGCCGCAAACACCAAAGAAGCCGACTTTTCTTGGTACTAAACTGCCTTGGTATAATTAATTAGAGAAACAGTGGAGATGATGTTCACACGGTCACACCATTTATTAGTCCACCATTTCTCATTCAACCAAGTGGGGGAAACCTAGCTCACATAGAGAGTCAAGTAACTTTGTAGCTTGCAGTATTGTTCCTTAACTCACAACGATATAACACACAAATAATCAATGCTATCCTGAGTGAATCTCGTCGGAAGACATTTAAGGACCGAAATTGTTCCGATATTTGTTCTGGCGACGAGATTAACTCCGTTACGAAGATGCGACTTTGACGTCAAGGACATCGAGCTCGTGACGATTGTCATATGCAGTCATCACTTCGTATCAGTGAAATAGCCACATACATCCCTTTGTTTGCATGAAACAAAAATAACAACAAAGCATAATGATCATTGAACACATTACGCAATTTAAAACATTGCCACCATGAAAGTTTAAAGTGTGAAGACAAGTAAATTGGACGATTTGTCAAGTGGTGTACCATGTTGAAGTCACCCAGACAACATTCAACTGAGGTTTAAGACAACCTGATACAGCAACATGGGAACACAACACAGACCCAGTAGTAATATAGTCTGACGGACATCCGGGTATTGTCTGTAAAGTTATAAAGAAACAATTACCATGCACTTTCACTTCAAAGCAAAGGTCAAAATCTGGATGTCGAATGCAACGGTTATTGTCTTCAGTTCCGGTTGATCATTGTGATTCAAGAGTGAATAGAATCGAGCTGCCTGCATAATGTGAAACCTGTGTAAAGTTATCAGTTCAGTTTTCTTAGTCTTGTCAGTAGTGCTCGCAATTTCCATCTTTCGGGATTCACATATAGCACAGATATCACTTCTAGGGTTTCCAAATGACAGATTGTATTCAGATATGAATACTGATCTATAGAGGTTATACTTGACCTTGATGTTTGGATTTTTTTGGGAAAACAGATTCCACATTCGCCCCACGGAAAGTTCAGGTGGGAGCTATATTTCCGGAGAGTTTGCTTTTGTCTGCTATAATGGCTGCTGCGACAGTGGAAGCTTTCAATGTGGCGCCTGATTTCCACCTTTGCTGCAACTATTGAAGGTAGTATTCTCGCCCCACCTCGTCTATCTCTCATCTGCTGACCTGTTTGGATCCAGTGTTTCGCCAGACTGTTGACCCTCCATCGACCAACAGCTAAGATGGCACAGAATGTTGCGTGGCAAACCCTTATCCGTTCACCATCAGGCTTTCGAATCTAAGAAAAGAAACAATACAAATAAAACATTTTAATAATATTGTTCTTTAATGAAGCCTGATATACGCACTGCGCTGTAAGTGTACATGTACTTGCTATGATGATTAAACAATGCATGTGAAAACTTTTTAGCAGAAAATCATATTATGCTTGCATACATGTAACAAGTGCATAAATTCAACATCTGAAGAAAAAATTCATGGCAGAAAATAATGTAACATTTTACATCATGTTTTATAACAGCAACTCTCTATGTTCACAGATGGTTGGAAACCCTAATATGCATCAGATGCATAATTATTATCACTGTCGTTAAAGAAAACCATAAAGCAATTAGATATTTTTAAGTTATTTAACCTAAACTTTCAAGCTATACCTGGCACAATCATCCCTAGCATAATCATCCAATATATTTCTGATTTTATTATAATTTTTTGTTAGAGTTACAATTGTGAACTGGTTTGCTGTGACCAGAGGATCATGAGAAGAGTGGTTACTCACAGGATCTGTCAGGGTTGCTATCATTATTACATGTACATTTCGACTCCTGCACTGCTGTCATTGTGCCTCATAACCCTAAACTTATAAACTCAAACCCTAGCTGTAACCTGACAAAGTTAACATGACACCGGGGTTAGACAAAATGCTAAAAAATATTAGTAGTAAACAAACACGTGCACACACTTACGTAGTATTTTACTGCATGACCTCGTGTGGGCTGCATCTTCGATTTTGCCATTTTCGGTCTTTCAATGTTCGTATGTGTTAATAACAAGGACGACCAAGGAAAAAGTGGATGGACGAGATACATGAAACAACTGGAATTAATTTGGCAGAACTGAGAGATGCGACGGCGGACAGAAGGAAATGGAGAGGCTTGATCATGAAGGTCGCTAAAGTTCCAAGAACTGACAGCACAAGGTGACAAGGTGATGTGTTAATATGAATGCATCCTGAGTCTTTTTGTCTGTGTTATCGTAGAAACTAGTATGAAAGGCCCGTACAGTGTCAATGTTCAAAGCACCGGCGTCGCACACGGTGCCACGATGTCTTGTATCTTTTCCATGATTACACGCGATTTTCGGGGATTTATCATCACAACTGTATCTCTTATTTTTCTCCTGGACTTTCTTCCAGTTTTGACAGTTTTTTATTCGTTTTCGAGGTTTTGTAGACGTTAAATCGCTTCAGAGTACTCGCTATTTACAGCAGCCATTTTAATATCACGTGGTATAAAATTGACTTCCTGATTCGTCAACGCACTTTGCAGGTATTGGAACAGAACACGGAGCATACTTAACAGGTTTTGGAACCCAAGTCAAATTTCTTCCCTCTGAAACATAGATATTTAACAGGTTTTGGCAGAAAATAATTATGTCAGACGATGGCCATCTATATGGACTGCTTGGGTTCAAACAAATCTCAATTTTGAAAAATTTCTACTTAGCAGGTTTTGGAACTCAGCTCTTCAATTAGTTTAGGATCCAAGATACAGGTCTATTCAGCACTATATCCAAAAACAATAGAATGTCCGTATATATTTTAATTTTTATTCTGAGCCTATCACACAATTACATTAATAATAGAATTCTTAAGAGAAATCGCTGACGTGTATAATTACACCTAACTCACTTTTCAGCGAAGATGGTATGTCGAGGTCGTTTATTGCAGCCTCGAATTTGTTGGTCAACGCCAAGGCTTCACGAATCGCTATTACACTGAGTTCACGCAGTGTTGGCACAACCACCCTGAAATTCTCAATCATACTCTTTGTACTCTCATTTTCCAATATATGCTGTGGTAGAGCACTGTACATTCAACCCTCTCTACTGCTTAATGCACCTCCCATTAAAAATAATCTACACACTTTTGGACAAGACAAATTGCACTGCTGGAAGAGTGATTTTCGTGTCACCCCGTCGTATTCCAGGGTGTATATTTGTACGTTTAAGCACACAAGACGCATCATCAGATCAAAATCGTTTATCTCAATGGCAACCTCAAGTGCAGTGCATCCACTTCTACCACGGCAATTAACATTTGCATATTTGCATTGTGTGATAGAAGTAAATCAACCACGCTCGATTCTGTATTCCATATAGCCTGTAACAAGGCGGATGATTCACACCATCTTGGTGGGTCTACACTACACCCAGCACGCAATAGTAGATTCAACGTTATTAAACAAGATGTAGAAGAGGCAGTGGCCATTTGGACAGCAGTCATACCGTGGCTGTTCAACCTATGTACATCAACACCTTGCTCAATTAAAAGACGCACAGCATCGGCACGACTTGTAAGCTGCGATATGTAGCGCCTCATCACCAGACTCGTCAGCGTCCTCCATCTCACACCCGGCCTCTAATAACATTGCTATTATTTCAATCAAAGCAAACTGTGTGGCTACATGTAGTGGACTATTTCCATATATGTCTTTTAGGTGTATATTTACATCGTAAGTTAAAAGAGTCTTGGTGAAAGCCTCGCCATTTTTCACGAAGAGTGATCGCATCAGGACTGAGCAATGCAAGTCGTCATGTAGTGAATTTAAATGAGTGTCATCTTCTTCCAACAGCGCAACGAACATCTGAATGTCGTCTGAAAGAAACCAAATCTAATCAAATGTGTGCTTATATGTAAATTAAAGATATTTGTATACCTATATAACATTGTATGAAGAAAAGTGAAGAGACTCCTGTAGAATGTTGTTGCTTTGCGTTCAAGTAAAGGATAAGAATGTGTTTCCAAATGAAGAGCACAGGACGCTTGTCTTCTCTTATCATCGAATCAAAGCAATGAATGTGCAAGCTCACTGGCGTTCGCAATGTCTTTCAACATGAACACTGATATGAATAACAATGATGATAAAGTTGAGTGATGAAGACTGATAAATGTTTTGTATTAGCGCATATAGAGTTTCAGTTCAGGCCTATGCTAATACTACAACTAAGACCAGTCAAATTAAGCGAATACTAAGAATTGAAAAATTATTAACTGTATTATAATTAATAATGATGTTAACACAATGATTACGTTTTGGGAAAATGGATTTTTGCGTACTCAAGGTCAAATGATAAGCCAAGTTACAAATGATGAATGAAGCCTATTATTATTATTAAGTGTATAGAGTGACACCGACATACGTCTTTGAGAGTTTGCTTAATAATATTAATATGCACTGATCAAGTAACACTGTTATAGGTGTGCTCAATATTACACAGTGTTCTATAATTATATTATGAAGTTCCTCATGTGTACATACTCTCATGTAGGGCTGCAAATAGTTGATCCAATTGTGATGACTCTCGCACCTTAATTGCCTCGAACCCTGAAAATAAATAGAGATGTTTCAGACTGGTATAAATTGCATCGTCTCAATATTATAAGCCCAATGTAACAATAATTCTAATATACAATGAGATGAGATGAGAGATGGGTAGATTGCTTCTATATAAGGCTCATATAATGAGTAGAGCTTATTGCAGATTGAAGTGGTTATAAATGACAAAGCTTGACAAATCCCAATGTAACAATTCTAATATGCAATGAGATGCGTGAGGAGTAGAATGAAAAAGCATGGCGCAACCCATTATTCAATTGAGTCAGTTGTATTTGCTCACTCATGTCTACAATTGGGTTTAGCTACAATTGATGAAATCGCATAAGTATAAATTTAAATTACTCACATTTTGCCTCCTCATGAGTGTCGTAATTCTGCCTAGTCACCTCAGTCGCCATGTAATTCAACCACAGCGTGTCAGCAACATCGTAATTCGTCATCGTCTCACCGTCCGTCTCCGAGTAGTTTTCCATCACATTCGCCGATTATCAACACTCAAGTTCTTACACATGGAATATGCACCGGCCATCCTCGACTGGTTGAGCTTGTGAAGCCGTGGTGGCGTCGTCAAGTTTCTGTCTTTTCACTACATGTTAAGACAATATGTGTGTAAGCGACATACTATAATGGCCCACGCAAACACAGGTCAAAATTCTGAAAACGTGTGATATATATTGCGATGGCGGTATGTATAGAAGGTATAGGGCACTGTGTAGAGTTAGAATTATAACTGGAGCTGCAAAATAGTCGAAATAGCGCCAGAAACACACGGCACTTCATTTAAATTTATTTAATGAATATAAAAGCTCCACCTTTCAGTGCTTGACTATAGCCTAAAAATCTTGAAGATAAGTTCCGATTAAGAGAATGTGGCTTTCCGATTGCAAGTCTGCAATTCGTTTACTTTCCAATGTCAGCCTCCATTCCTAATACGTAATCGAGTAAATGACCATCCGAAATCGTCCCCCATTGCTCGTCCAAATATTGAGCCTCAGCTCTTTCGCATTCGGCCATGAGTTGAGAATCACTCACATCCTCTTCTCCCCATACTACGATTAAATAAAAATAAACCTTAAGTTTAACATGTTGTAATTATCATTGATTGCCATCAGAAATAGTCCATTCGACTCAATTAAGCTAGCTGTTGAAATATAGTAATACTTTACTTACGATCAGAGTTCGGCTCGCCCATGATTCTGCGTTGAGGTGCGATTGCCCGTAGAAGAGAAACGATCAGTTTTATAGAGATGTAAGACAAGGTCACAGTAACATTGAACTTTGCCTGCGAATGTCTCTTCACCCTGGGTGGGCGTACAAGGCTCCATGCAATTTCGACTTAGTTGAAGGCTGACGTGTAGTCCCAAGATTCGTGTCAATTGGCTTCTTGGAAAACCAGATGCGCGGGCTTCTCGAACTGTCGCACACCACACTGGTGGAAAATTTCGTCTATGTGCACGCGCGCACATTATGACCAAGTTAAACTTTGTACACTAAAGTACTGATTCGACAATTGTAGTCGGCTTCCTATTGGCTGGCTGCTCTGGCTTCCACCCAAAAACATGAGCCACCTTGGAGGGAGGGGAGGGGAGGGCCTTGCACTGGCCCTAGAAGATGGACCCTTGAACTGACCCTCGCACAGCTTTAGTGGGTGTCTGTTTTAGGTGATGATGATGAGCTCTGTTGAACTATGGCCCATACGCGAATTGGCTCTCATAACCGATTGGGTCTCATAACCGATTGGGTCTCATAACCGATTAGGTCTCATAACCGATTATAGAATTGGGTCTGATAGTTGTATATTATAATCAATCAATCAATCAATCAATCATAAAATTTATATAGCGCCTCTTCAAGGGCTCTGCTCAGAGGCGAGTATAACCTACTCGTATTATAAAAGTGCACTGGAAAAATGATGACATTGTATGCAAAGAGAATGATTGGTTGTCGGTAACTCATCGGAAACTTGAATGTGTTATACACACAATATTATTGGACTCGTTTCGAAGGTAAAGGAAGTCATGTTGATTGTAATAGAAAGTCGGGTCCTGTTGCAGCACTCGGACTCCTCCATATGTCTCCAATAATGTATCGTCAATATCTGCAATTGTTTCTCGAATTTGAGAGGGTGATATGAACAGGGATGGTAGGAATCTTGCAACTAATTGATCAATGGCATTTGACACTTGTATTTGATTCTGTAATGGGACCAAATCTAAAACCGAAGAAAACATTTGGTACATTACGAAACTAAAATTTCTTGGATCTTGTGAATTTTGACAACTTTAAGCCCCATTGCCACGTAAAACTCGAGGTTTCGGTAATGAAGGACGTAGTTATTCTTCGAATATAAATTCGGCACCAATTTCTGAATTTTGCTAGATGTCTTCACTCCGAGTTTTCCGGCCAATTCACGCGCGTACGGCGATAGCATGTCATCCGTTATTGCCATTTTTTCCGGGGCAAGAGGGTAGTCATTGTGTGGATTATGCAGATGAGGCGGATATTCCATATCTACCTCGAGAGTGAACCCTTTGGAATCGTCGTCTGTCTTCGAATTTAAATCGAACTCTGAGAGCTCGTGAGTGTCCAGAAATCGAAATTTGCCAGTGGGTAGGGGTGCGCCCATGGCAAATCCGTAGAGATTGTTGCAGTCAAGATACATTATATAACTCGATTCTGCATTTTCAACATATCCTTGTGCGAGATATTGATTGTTGGCCTTTGCATAGCGATGGCTAATCATACTGACACCGCCTCGCATACCCTTTTCGATAAAAAGGTATTGATCAGGATCGGTTATCAATTCCAATGACACATTGGTCATTTTCAGACACGCGTCCCAACTCAATGCTTGTGAAATAAAGGCATATTATTAGACTTTTATGATCACTATGTATGACTGTTAGATTTTACTGTGATTTTTCCGAGTAATTGGTGTAGTTTAATGGTAAAGTTATGGACTGAAAGAGTTCAAGATAGTTCTGTTTCTATTCATGTTGCTCAACCCATTGATGATCTACCATTGTTACTGAGCTGATTATGGCCGCCTATTGCTGTTGCATTAATTCATCCAAATTGTTCATGCGATCTTGCGTTAACGACACAAAGGATGACATTATTTCTGTGTGGCGTTGAAAACCTGCTATTAATTCCGATTGAGATTTACTTATTGCTTGGACATGTGAAGCCACTATCTGCAGGTCTTCCCTCTGTTGATGTACCAAACAAAGAACGAGAAAGTTGACCGATAAAAGGCAGCAATGACCGTTTAACCTTCGTCAAATTGGTTGGCAGAACAGATTGAGGCAACATGTTATAGGCATTACTTACCGTATATACTCGACTATAAGTCGAGAAATTTAAGTCTATTTCAGGATGACGAAAAAGGTCTTCGACTTGTACTCGAGAGGCAAAATTAACCCCAAATAGACGGAAGATTTTCGGGCCGAATATTCAGCATTACGATAATGGACTTAAAAATTAAACCCTCAGTTTATTTAGTTCTTTGTTTTTACATCGTTTTTCACGAAAAATCACATTTCAACAATTAACTAACGGACTACAAATAGATTAAAACTAAATATTCTTGTCTTATAATAATGTTATTATATACTTCTACGATCTATTACATGCATCGAAAGCGAATTCCTTTATTATCGCTTGCTTAGGCCGCCGCCAAAAGACATCAAATATCAAGCTATATAAGTAAGTAAGTAAGTACGTGCTTTATTGAACCGCCTGCAAACGCACTGCGGGAACATCAGATTGAATCACAAAATCACAAATGTCAAAAATATCATAAAATACAATAAAACAGACATCTATGCATATATGAGATTAAGGTAATAGTAAAAAGAAAGATTAGCAATAAAATCAATAAAATAACATACGCGTAATAAAACCACATCTAGTTAATGCGTCAGCATGTGGGATCTCACGGTTATGTGAACGAGGACGGAGAGAGTACTTAACATTCTTTATAGGAGGCAGTAGACCATTTAGAACATGGCTGGGGTTGTGAAGCACAGATGAGAAAAGAGAAGAGTCAGCACGGCGACAGAGGTCATCAAACATTATCTGGTTGGCAGGCAAAAACTTGAGCCGTACCATTTTGCGTATTATTGCATTAATACGCGCGCGCTGACCAGCATTGGCAAAGCCGTACCAAGCAGGGGAAGCATACAGGAGGCGAGCCAGCGAGGTTGCCCGAACTACATCAAAAAGGCGCATCCCCGAGAGACCATGGGCAATAAGGATGCGTATCGCATAGAGCGATTGGCTAGCCTTAATACAGATTCGGTCAATATGGGGGTCAAAACTAAGTCTATCCGAAATGGTTACCCCTAGAATAACAGACTCAGATACCCTACAAATACCTGGTATAGGGAGAGGAAGATCAAGTAATTTAGACCGCGGGCGCCTAAATACCATCTCTTTGGATTTATTGTTATTCAATTTAAGATTACAAGTTAGTGCCCAATTGGCAACATTTTGAAGTTCAGAGGAAGTGGAGGTAATAGCAGATGCTGGAATTAGAATATAGCTATCATCAGCGTATTTAAGCAACCTATTACTGCGATGCACAGGTCGTTGCTATATATATATAGGTCGTTGCTATAGGCCTACATGGTGTCAGAACCGAAGAGTACGGACGCAATTAAGGCGATTCAATTCGTTTCTATCAAATCTTTCCAAAAGTCCTGTATATATCTGTAGGTTTGCGCAAAGCTTTTATTAATTTGGAAGTTCTTAGTTTTAATAATTATAATAAAATACGTACCAATACTTCCGAAAATGAGCGAATTGAAGAGGAAGCGAGTCTCATACAAAACTGGCTTCAAGTTGAAAGTCGTGGAGTATGCTGAACTTCATGGAAATTCGAATGCCATGCAAGAGTATGATAAACTGTTTGGGGAATCAGATGATGAAGAGTTTGAAGGATTTTAAATTACTTTTGTCTGTTTAAGATTGAATCTATTAATATCAATATAATTATCATGATGTTGAATTTTTAGTCACATGCTACATTTTATTTACACTACATTGAAGATGCTTCCCTTACTTACTAAATTTATTATACAAACCGGAAGCACTGAACGGAAGTTACCCATTTGCATTCACATGTTGTTTATATTATTAGAAATAATTTTCAAACATAATTTTATTAGATTTAGCGTATTTTAGAAGTTTGTTTAATCACTAAAATTGTTAAACATAACGCGTTTTTGATTTTTATGGGTTCGACTTATATTCGAGCCGTCGATTTTGGACGCTATTTTTTTCCGAAAAGTACACTTCGACTTTTACTTGAATCGACTTATAGTCAAGTATATACGGTAATGTACGGCTTAACTGCTGCCTCGAGTTGCTAGTAAAGGACAAGGTGATATTGACCAGTGCAGGGAATTCTGTGCAAATTCTCTTAAAAGAAGCTAAGTTGCACCAATCTGTGTTGTCGTCACTGCTTGGTACAGTTGGCAACTTTGTATGATAAGTATGTGTCCAAAATCCGGAGTTTGCATAGGTTTTCCCTTGATGCTGAAATACGACCCCATAGTTTTGGCGTCGTACTGTTGTTGGTGTGGTTTCATTGGAAACCAACCCTGAGAAGAAGACTAGATATCACATGGTCTCACGCGGGAGGCATTGAACGTTGTCGCTGAAGCAACAACAATATCACGACTACTGTATGCTGCCCCAGCATGGTGGGGTTACGTGACAGCAGCAGACCGCCAACGACTGGAACGGATCTTGTCCAAAACAGCTCGATTGAGATATATTTGTGAAGGAGGTGCCACAATGGAGATGCGGGTTGGTTTAGCAGAGGACCGTCTCCTCAAGGCCATCGAGGGGAATCGAGACCATGTCTTGCGACGGCTGTTCCCGTCTCCGACCCAATACCATTATGACCTCCGCCCGCGAGCCCATGGTTTTGAACTGCCCTGTAAGGACGATAAGAACTTTATACCAAGGGCTTTATATAAGTATATTAATCATCTAAGCCAACAACAAATTTAAAACAAGACACTCTAAACACTTTAATTAAATCTCTCTTTTATTTTATTTTCAAATGTAACTGTAAGCTACGATGCGGTTTGTCATCTGGTGTGTCAATAAAACGAATATCATCATCATCAACTATTAATAGTCTCTGTGTCCACATGCTATAATAACATAGAAAACGTCGAAATATGTTATGTTAATACTTGCAACTCGTGTAGATCTAAAGCACAATGTCAACACACGAAAATCTCTATCCGACCAGCTCCATCCGACCAGCTAACCTTATAGAATGGTGTGCCAGAGAGGATCTTACATGCAGTTTACTTGTCGCCGGAAACCAATCTGAATAGTCATCTGCTGTTGAGCGTTAGCGTTTGTGGCAGTTGAAGTCGAGGGCATTAGGTTCGGTTGTTGATTGACATTTGAGTCTTCCACCTGGTCAGCTTTGGTGGATGAGGATGTGTGTGTGTGAGGAGGTGTTGTATCAGTTGGTGGCTGAGAATTAATAGCTGTGCCGTCGTTGCTGGCCGCTGGTGATTGAGGAAAAGAGGTTGTAGCTGCTCCATCTGGTGAAGCGTCGTTGTTCGTTGAGTCAGTGGGAGGCAGGGGCAGTGGTGGTGATGGCAGTAAATCATGAAAACGTTCTTGCAAGAAATCTCTTCCGTCAATGTGAGTTCTTAAACGGTTTACATGTATTGGCACTGGTTGAAGTTTGTTCGTTCCACATTCTCTCAGAATGTAGGTGTCATTAAACCCTTTGCGAACAATGTAGAACGGACCGAAGAATTTCTTTCTTAGCTTTGTACACACTCTTAGTTATGAAAGGAACGTTGAGCCAAACCAAGTTGCCAGGGTTATAGGAAACTGGTCTGTCTTTCAAGTCGTAGTAATGTTTGTAAGTTCTCTGAGCGACCAGAATGTTATCTAATGCTACTTGTCTGACTATCTCCGATTTAGGCAGTAGTTCTCTCAGATAAGCATCGATGCCTTGGCTTCCCTTTGCTGATGGCGTCAATGCACTTTATAATGGGAGTTCGAGATCACGCCCATGTAAAATGAAGTTGGGAGACCATCCATTTGCTGTACTGGGTGTTGCTCTTAAGGCGTAGATTATGCTAGGCAACGTTTGTTCCCAGCTATTTTGATCGGTGCAGTAAGCTCGTAACGCGGCCCAAATCATTGGCTAATGGCGTTCGACCCTGCTGTGTGTTTGGGCTTGGTAAGAGCTTGTTTGTAATTGTTTTATATCAATTGAATCAATTACAGAGTTCTTGCATAACTTTAGAAAGAAGTGTTGCTCCTCTATCACTGACCAGACTCTTCGGTGGCCCATGCCTAGCGAAGCTGTACTGAAATAAACAATCAGCTCTGTCGTTTTTGCCGATTGTTCACGAACAGGAATCATTTTGGGATAGCCGGACAATGGCTCCATAAACATCAGAATGTACTTATTTCCATTGTCACTGACTGGAAGAGGCCCGCATGGTCTATGTGCCAATGCTGACCCACTTCTTGAGGCAGTGGGAGACAATGTAGCGATGCGCGAAGGGGACACATCTGTCGTTTGCACTGCTGCCAAAGGAGGCAGGACTGCACATATTTCATCATATGTGAGTTCATGTTCTTCCAGTAAAAACGTGCTCTCAACACTAGATATGACCTCTGTTCACCCCATGTCCAAGGTCATCATGGCATGCTTGAAGTAAGTAATAAGCCTTTAGCTGGTTTGACAGCCAATTCAACCCCCATGGCTGGTTTGACAGCCAATTCAACCCCCATGGCCGGTTTGACAGCCAATTCAACCCCCATGGCTGGTTTGACAGCCAATTCAACCCACATGGCTGGTTTGGGAGCCAGTTGCGCAGCAAGCTCGATATCAGACCCACTTCCGAAGCACCACACCTACAAGAGCCATGTATCTCAAAGCTCAATCATTAGAGAGTTACAGTATGGGCACCCCCACTCTTTTGAATTTGCATAACAATGAGGTTTACGATAGAGGTGGAAAGATGAGCTACCCACTCTTGAACATTTGCATAACCCATAGGTATACAGCCAAAGCCTATACTATACTAAGCAACATTACAAGACGCGCACAATCTCCAATTATTCATATTTCACTCAAGGTAGAAAGACTGGTAGCAATTGTCAGAGGCATCCTACTTCTTAAGAACTGCAATTTATTTTCAAATAACACCAATGCAACTTATTACTTAGCGAAAACACTAAGTGTATGGAAGCGTTTTTTCGACTCCTTTAGAACTAATAATCATACATTAGGAATTCCAACTGAACTTGTGGCGTTTTAGAAGCCATCTCGGTTCTTAAATTTTAAAAAGTACAGGAAGAAACTAGTAAAGCTCATTGTACTTGGAAT
Source organism: Aporrectodea caliginosa (assembly GCA_020284085.1). Classification (NCBI taxonomy): domain Eukaryota; kingdom Metazoa; phylum Annelida; class Clitellata; order Crassiclitellata; family Lumbricidae; genus Aporrectodea; species Aporrectodea caliginosa. The sequence continues at coordinate 1,717,471 of JACEVL010001042.1, forward strand.
GCTGAGTCGTTGCGATAGCAACTGCACAGATCCACGCGGATCATAGGCAATAAAGGAAAAAGAAAGAAATAATAGAACAAGTACTGATGAATACAGTTTTCTGAACAGTTAGTAATCATCAACATCAATAATTGTGCGTATCTTCTGTTTCAATGATATTTGTTAACTCGAGGAGGTTTATAGCCTCCTCGAATTTTCCGGTCATAGACAATGTCTCTCTAATAGATATTAGACATAGTTCACGTAGTGATGGAACTCTCACTCTGAAATTCTTAAGTATGGTGGGTGTTGCCTCGTTTTCTAGTATATGTTTCGGTAATTTATCGTATATCCACCCCTCTCGACTGCTTATAGCACCACCAATCAAGAATGACCTGCACACTCTGCACACACGTGTGCATGATGTATTTAGCATGCACATTGCGAAGAGTGATATTCGTGTCACCATATCACTATCAATTGTATATATTTGGGCATTTAAGCTTATAAGTCTCAACATGAGCTCAAAATTGTCAAGTTGAATGGCTGCATCAAGTGCAGTGGATCCACTTCTATTATTGCAGTTGACATCTGCCTTGTAGAATAGAAATAAATCCACTGCACGTGTATCGTAATTTCATATAGCATGTAATAGTGACGATTGTTCACTCCACCTAGGGGGATCTACACAGCACCCCCACTCAATAATATATCCATCGTCACTAGACACGGTGTTGATGTTGCTGTGGCCATTTGTACAGCCGACATACATCTGCTGTTTAATGCGTTTATGTCGGCTCCTCTTTCAATTAATATACTCAGCACGTCTGGACAGCAGTTATACGCTGCAAACTGGCTGCATTTGATCTAATTTGTAAGCCATAGATAATACAATAACGTGGCTTGTAAACCTTCTGCAGTGACTAATGCTACTGGTAATAACCCGAGAAAATACACGCAAGCCTCCAAATCAAAGACGGTGGGTACATAAACAACCATAGATTGCACAATAGAAACTGAGGTGCTCTCATCGACAAGCACAGAAAATTTGGGCTTGCTGGCAGCTATGTGCTGAACAATTTCTAGTCGCATCTCACAACCAACATGCTCGACAATACTTGCACAAGCATGGTTGAAAACGGCATGTTACTGTTGCGGACCTGAGGATCTAGTTATCTACCAGGATCGCTATCCCCAGTCCTATCTTGCCAAGTGACTAATATATCCGCGAGGTGTGATCTCATCAAGATCGAGACATTCAATGTAACTCTTTATTCATGAAAAATGACTAACTGGCTATGTATGGAAGTTTCACACACGTGAATAATATCCAGTCTTTCACGCAAAGTATCACCAACCGTTTACGTAAAGAGTATCCAGTCTTTCACGCAAAGTATCGCCAACTGTTTACGTAAAGAGTATCCAGTCTTTCACGCAAAGTATCGCCAACTGTTTACGTAAAGAGTATCCAGTCTTTCACGCAAAGTATCGCCAACTGTTTACGTAAAGAGTATCCCGTCTTTCACGCAAAGTATCGCCAACTGTTTACGTAAAGAGTATCCAGTCTTTCAAGCAAAGTTCAGAGCCCCACAATGTCGAATCAAAGAATCGAAGTCCAGGCATGAATAATCCTCCCTCGTGTTCGTCCGTCCTTTTATAGTTTTCACAGAGCAGTCAATGGCCTCCGAGCAGACGACCGACCATGGCCAAGCCAACGCAGCGCGGGAGAAACCAGCCAACAATCGCAATGGCCAAAGGCAGAAATGGCCAAAGGCAGAAATGGCCAAAGGCAGAAATGGCCAAAGGCAGAAATGGCCAAAGGCAGAAATGGCCAAAGGCAGAAATGGCCAAAGGCAGAAATGGCTAAAGGCAGAAATGGCCTAAGGCAGAAATGGCCAAAGGCAGAAATGGCCAAAGGCAGAAATGGCTAAAGGCAGAAATGGCCTAAGGCAGAAATGGCCAAAGGCAGAAATGGCCTAAGGCAGAAATGGCTAAAGGCAGAAATGGCCAAAGGCAGAAATGGCCAAAGGCAGAAATGGCCAAAGGCAGAAATGGCCTAAGGCAGAAATGGCCTAAGGCAGAAATGGCCTAAGGCAGAATGCAGAGTTAAAGAACCAAGAAAAATGAGGAGGGCACCCACTCACTGGACAGCGCCTACACCGCTACCCAAAACCCCTTACACTAATGCACCGTTACCACTGGAACCTCATATTACCACAAGAAACACCATTCTAACCCTGCAATTCATTAGGTGTGAATGCTCGGCAAATGAAAGTTGTGACTTGGCACTTTCATAAGCAGTACGAAAAACTTTTGCCATGACATCGATGTTCTCCTTGTGTCTCTTTTCGAACAAAGTTTGAGAAACCTCGATAAACTCTGTGAGCGCATCCGTTTCGCAATCTTTTAGGATTTTCTCTGACTTGGTGTGGATTACAGAACCGCGATGCCGGTCAATCTTCTTTAACAACGTCTTGGTGGTACAAGCATCTGCAACCTTGTCTTCCATGAAAGCTGACTTCTGATTCAAGCCTTGGCTATTGTACAAGCCAAGACTCTGGACATTGTTGCTCGTTGAACACATGATGCTCCCAGTACCAGACAATCAGCCATGAATGGGACTTTTTCCATGCACAGAACTGGGCTACATTGCAGCACACACTGGAAAGGAGAGGCAGCCTCACCGTTCCATCAGCTACCATTGTATGTTGGCCTCCAGTTTATATTTGAGGAGTCAAGCCAAACCCCCACCTTTGGTCGGCCAAAGGCTAGGAACAAGGGGATAAAAATAAGAAGGTTGCAAATCCAACCTCGGCAAATCTGATACTGATCTTTGTCATCTAGCACATTCCTGTCAGGGTTATCATCTGCATCCTTGTAATACCAGTTGTTATCCTAGTTAATGTAGGCTGGATTGACTATAAGCAGTAATATAGTTGCTGAGTTCCATAATAATCAGCAGTGGTACGTAAATATATACATTTGGTGTCGTCGGCCATGGTCGACTTTTGCATAGTGAGAACGAAACACTGGCTCTGAAATTCAGAACTGGCAAAAAGTAGTCATTGCTCAAGGCAACATGAGCATTGTCAGACGTGGCTGAATGAAAGAGACATGGCTATGTTTGGGCGATGGTGAGGCGAAGCAGCATCATCGTGGTTTCACAAGGCAAACCACTGTAGTAATTCGGAGGTCAAAGAATGTTGAATAGACGGAGTCGCTTCTTGAAGGAAAAGACCAGCTTAACATAAGACGAGCACTCGAGGTAATTAAGTGTCTCACCATAGACTGGCTTATATGGATCACACAATGACGAAGTGATCAGAAAGCCAATGTGATGCACTGATTTACTGTCTCTGTCAGCAAAGCGAAAAACATAGATGATAGCGTTTGATCTGAAAACTCATAAATAGAGCTGTGACATAGGCATATGTGCCTGGAAAAAGAGCATCGCATCAGTGAAGTTCGTCTGCCTTAAGCGTGTGTGCAAATTGGCACCACACTTATTTTAAAAAAAGGTAGCATGAAAACGCGTCTGGCTGAACTGTCACGTGGGAAGGGTGCATCGCATACGAGACGTAGGCTGCAATGACGGTGTAGGCGACGATGATGATGGAAGATGCCCTGTTGAAGGAGATGACCTGATGTCTTAAGTCGTCCTTGATTGACAAGCGCTATGCCCACCAACATCCATTGTCCAGAATACCATCTAAACCAAGCCACCAATTTACCTTCCAGAATTCCAAAAAACCTATGTTCCATTAGTAGTGGAGCTAACAAGAGTTACAGCACAGCGCCATATAAGTTATCATTTTGCTCTAGGTTGTTTGGACGCAGCACTATAAAAGTTATCCATTTGCTATAGACCGTTTGAGCAAAGCACTATAGGCCTATAAGTTATCCATTTGCTATAGGCCGTTGTCGTTCCGTTTGCTCTTGGCCGTTGCAGTTATGAGCGGTTGAGCACAGCACTATATAATTAATCCACTTGCTGTAGGCCGTTGTCGTGGTCCCATTATTATTATTATTATAGTATGAGTCTCATAGCAATTAGACCTACTGGATTGTTTTTACGAGAAAAAATAAATCGATACTTTAACTCTCGTGGATAGTGAGATAAATAAGTTTTAAACGGTTCATAAAATGGCAAGGTTTATTTACCCTAGTTCTTGATGTTTCCGTCTGTTAATCAGAATCTGATGATATTTCTAAGCATTGCTCTCGAAGATTAACACTTCCTCCTTCAGTTTTTCTTTTTCTTTTCCACCTTGTCACCTTGTGCTGTCAGTTCTTGGAACTTTAGCGACCTTCATGATCAAGCCTCTCCATTTCCTTCTGTCCGCCGTCGCATCTCTCAGTTCTGCCAAATTCATTCCAGTTGTTTCATGTATCTCGTCCATCCACTTTTTCCTTGGTCGTCCTTGTTTTCTCCTTCCCTCTCCATATGCTAACATCATTTCCTTTTCCAGTCCATCTGATCGCATGACATGACCAAAGAACCTCAACTTTGCTCTTAGCACGGTTTGTTGTAGTGTCTCTTCCTTCTCAATTCCAATACTCCATCGCACCCAATCATTGGTCTTTTTCTCTTTCCATGATATTCTCTGCATCTTCCTCCATATCCACATTTCGCATGCGTTAATCTTTTTTCTCATTTTCTTGGTCATTGTCCATGTCTCGCTGCCGTATGTTACTGTTGGTATGATCAAAGCCTTCACCAATCTTTTTTTCGTGTCTATACTCACATGTTTGTCCTTCCATATTTTTTCCAGACCATTCATTGCAGCTTTTCCTATAGCCACTCTACGATTTATTTCCATATCACACTTTCCTTCTTTTTCTATTACTGATCCCAAAAACGTGAAGTTAGTTACCGTTTCTATTTCTTCTCCGTCTACTTCAAAACTGTCCTCCTCCTCTGTTGTCATGATCTTTGTCTTTTTTATATTGAAGTAGAGTCCTGCTTTCTCACTTTCACTTTTAAGCCTTCTTATCAGTGTTACCAACTCGTTTTTTTTACCCGCCAATAATGTTGTATCATCAGCGTATCTCAGATTGTTCATTATTCTTCCCGCTATCTTTATTCCTTCCTCAGCCTCATCCATTCCCGCCTGCCTCATTATCCTTTCAGCGTACATGTTAAATAAGACAGGAGACAGAATGCATCCTTGCCGCACTCCCTTCCTTATCCTAAAACTGTCAGTATCTCCATATTCAGTCCTTATCACCGCTATCTGATCTTCGTACAGACCCCTAAGAAGTTGTACCAAGTGTTTCGGTATTCCCATTTCTCCCAAGGTTTTCCACATCAATTCATGATTAATGCAGTCAAACGCTTTACTATAATCGATGAAGCATATGTATACTTTCTGTCCATACTCCCTTTGTCTCTCCATTATCCACCTCATATTGGCAATATGATCACGTGTTCCACGAGATTTCCTAAATCCTGCTTGACTATCAGGAAGCTCTCTCTCTATTGTACTCTCCATTCTTTTATGTAATATTTTAAGTAATATTTTGCTTATGTGCGATATCATTGCTATTGTCCTGTAATTTTCACACTCTTTCGCATCTCCTTTTTTAAATAAAGGTATAAAAACTGAACTTTTCCAATCTTCTGGCCATTTTCCAGTTCTCCATATGTTATTACAAATTTTTGTTATTGTCTTTGTCATCACGCCATCCCCACCTTTTACCATTTCTATTGGTATCCCGTCTTGACCCGGTGCCTTATTATCTTTCAATTGTTTGATAGCCCATTCTACCTCTGCTTCCATGACTTCCGGTTCAATTTCATACTCAGTTTCATCCATTTTTTCTACCTTTACTCTTTTATCTTCGTTGTACAACTCTTCTGTGTATTCTTTCCATCTTTTCTTCATTCCTTCTTCGTCCGCAATTATGTGTCCATCACTTGCTTTCAATGATGCCATTCTTGGTGTGTTTTTTCTCGTTATTTCCCTTACTTTTGAAAACATTGTTTTAGTTCTTCCTTTTCTTCCCTCATCCTCCATTTCTTTGCATAATTCATTTAGATGTTTTTCTTTGTCCATGCGTGCTTGTTTTTGGAATGCTGTATTCAGTTTTCTTACTTTATCTTTATCTCCTTCTCTTTTTGCTTCCCTTCTGTCCATGGCTATGTTGATAGCTTCTTTCGATAGCCAAGGAGTTGTTTTGGATTTTCTTTTCTTCGGAATATATTTCTCCGCAGTTTCTAAGATCGCTTCCTTTGTCTTTTCCCATAAATTGTTCTCAACCTCCTCTGTTTCCGCATCATCCCTCTCCAATATTTCAAATCTATTCCTTATTTCTACTCTGTATTCCTGTGATATTTCCTTGCAGTCGTATGTGATCAATCTTTCTCCTGTTTTTAGTTTTTTAAATTTCATTTGCACTGTTGCCACTAGTAATTCATGATCAGTTCCACAGTCCGCACCTGGTTTTGTTCTCACATCCCTTATCGTGCTTTTCCATCTTTTATTTATCAGTATGTAATCAATCTGGTTCCTGTGTTTACCATCCGGTGAAGTCCACGTGTACAACCTTCTTTTTGGCTGTTCAAACCATGTATTCATTATTCTCAGGCTGTTTCCTTCACAAAAATCCACTAATCTCTCTCCTGCATCGTTTTGCTCTCCCAACCCATGACCTCCTATCGTGTCTCCCCCTCCTCCATTATATTTTCCCACCTTTGCATTGAAGTCACCAATGACCATTACTACATCTCCTTTATGGGTTTTATCAATTATACTTTGTAATTCATTATAAAAGCTTTCATGCTCTTCTTCAGTCGCCATTGATGTTGGTGCATATATCTGTATGATTGTTGTGTTAACTTTCTTTCCTCGAAATCTTACGCTCAAGATTCTGTCACTCACTGTATCATAACCCATTATTGCATTTGCACTTATTCTATCACACATAATTGCTACCCCACTTCTTCCTTTTTCTTTTTGACCCGACATTATTATCCTATAACCATTCCAGTTGAAATGACCTTGTCCTTTCCATCTTGTTTCGCTTAACCCCATGACTGATATTTCAAGTCGTTCCATCTCTCTCTGAATGATATCCATCTTTCCGCTCTGCATACTACGAACATTCCATGTTCCTATTTTCATCTTCTTTTTGCAGCTCAGGACGAGTCTTTGCTTTCCAGTACGATCCGCCACAGAACCTCCTTTCGGCTTTTGTCCTGTTGCTTCATTAGACTGGAATGCTTTCAACCCTCCATCTTGCTCTTTCCCAGTAGCTGTTGAGTCGCACTCCGGCCTGGGAGTCTCACCATCTGCGACTAATGCTTTGTTTGAATTTGCTTGATTCATAAAGGTTTTCTTGGCATGTTAACAGGGGTGGTTTGCCATTGCCTTCCCCTGGTTTTGCCTGCCGTGCCCGTTCGTTCCCCTACCCAATAAGGAGGGTACTAACAGTCTGCACCACTTGAAGGTGGACACGGAGGACTTTGGTTCATCAGCCCAGGTCGGTTCCGAATCTACGATCAGTGAATACGTCGATCGGATTTCCTCCCTGTGTTACTCTAAGCAAGCTAGGCAAGCCTAGACGAGCCTAAAGTGACTGATGAGCCTTTGCAGTACCAAGTTTCCAAGTTGCTTTAAATGTTTTCATAAATCCCGGAGGCGTTGCTTTGTCTTTCGATAATTCTGATTTATACGGTGCAATTCTTTAGAGTGCATGGATCAATGACACTGATGTCTGTAGTTATGCTACAGCATCTTACATGATGATCATAAGTCACAAAAATCAACTTATCTGCAATGTTCACAGTGGTAATAACATCCACTGGAAAATGAAACAGTTAAGTTATGTTTTCATCGACTCGCAAGAACTCTGTCCAATTCTTAGGAATTTTGGTATTTGCTGCGACCAGTGTTCATGTTTCCATACCTCTCTTTTCTCTAGTTGTCGATTTCAAGCTGTCTGACGATTAAACATCAAAAACAATGTCCAGTGTTTGAACACTGTTCAGAAAAAATTGTATGTACAGGAACAAACTTCATTCAAAATATAGGTATCAGTTTGGAGATTTGCTTATCTTGAGTAATTTCTCATACAGATTTGAAGCAGACCAACAAGTTGGATTACATCGCAATTTATCTTAATTTTCTGAGGGACTGACTCTCATACATAAAAACTCCTCCGTATCTTCATTTTGAGGCTGTTACTGTATGGGCATAGCGAGTACGATTCACATGGGATGCATGAATGAAAGTCTCTCCAATCCCGGCTGTAGCTACACCACCTTGTACCAAGCATTGAACCGATCCCTCTAACCAGTCACCCAACATTTTCAGGGAAGCCATCTCAATGTGTAGTCTGCCCATCATTACCACAAATTTGTCTTCACCAGAACTCTTAGGCCATTGCCATTCAATTTGCTTCTAAAGTGGAAGCATACTGAGGCTCATCAAAAGTTATGACAGGGCAATGCTTTGGATTCAAATGCTTGGTGGCAACCTCAGCAACAGATAAAGAATGAATCTTGGTTGCTTCGTGAGTAGCATGTTTAAACAAGGCAGCATTGCAAAACTTGGCAATGGTCTGCTTCACATGAATTGAAATGTTGGCATGGTAGCATGCCCAAGTTACATTCACAGGTTCAATATAGTTCTCCATGCAATCCTTGTCTTGGTGCAACCAGGCCCTTAGCCAGAAATCAAGAGTAGGGCGTCCACATTTTTCCAAAAGCATTCAAACTTCAAAGTCATGATTGCCCGACGCCGTGAGCGTACGAAGTCGCAAACGACCGAAATCGCGACTGTACGAGTCCGACGGCAATGCCCCTACCCTACAGGCCTACACTGAATGACCTATGGGTTTTGATAGCATTTGGAAGAGTTTTGTTTACATACAGTGATACAAACAACAATCTGTTGACTTCATATGAAGGTAGGAAAAACTAGGAATGGATTTGACACTATATAACATTTAACACAAACAAATTTTTCAATATTGATGAACCATGTTTTCCATGAAAAGTGTATTTGTACAACATGAAAAGAAACAAAAAGACTCAATTGAACTATCCATTCTTTCACAGAGATATGCATTTGATGTACAACATAAGAAACAAGAAATAGTGACTTAGTAGAAAAATCACCTCAGGCTCATAACTTCATACGCCTCAGCCTTCAGACATCATAGTTCACACTTCACAAGTTCACAAACAGATATGCATTTACTGTTGCTGTACAACAACAACAACAACAAAACTAAAAACCATAAATTCACCAAGAAATTTACATTTGCTGCACATGTGTTAAGAAATACTGACTTAGTAGAAAAATCACCTCAGGCTCTTAAGTCTCAGTCACAGACTCACACTCTCACAGTTAACACTTCACAAACAGATATGCATTTACTGTTGCTGTACAACAACAACAACAAAACTAAAAACCATAAATTCACCAAGAAATTTACATTTGCTGCACATGTGTTAAGAAATACTGACTTAGTAGAAAAATCACCTCAGGCTCTTAAGTCTCAGTCACAGACTCACACTCTCACAGTTAACACTTCACAAACAGATATGCATTTACTGTTGCTGTACAACAACAACAACAAAACTAAAAACCATAAATTCACCAAGAAATTTACATTTGCTGCACATGTTTTAAGAAATACTGACAGTAACTGACTTAGTAGAAAAATCACCTCAGGCTCTTAAGCCTCAGTCATAGTTCACACTTCACAAGTTCAAACACAAATATGCATATACTATTGCTGTACAACAACAAAATACTAAAAACCATAAATTCACCAAGAAATTTACATTTGCTGCACATGTATTAAGAAATACTGACAGTAACTGACTTAGTAGAAAAATCACCTCAGGCTCTTAAGCCTCAGTCATAGTTCACACTTCACAACTCACAAGTTCAAACACAAATATGCATATACTATTGCTGTACAACAACAAAATACTAAAAACCATAAATTCACCAAGAAATTTACATTTACTGCACATGTGTTAAACCACAGACAACTGAAACAACTGTAACTTAGTTTGTTTCAAATAATATAAGTTACAGCCGTCTGTTTTCATTAGCCAAGAATAAATCTGCAGCAGCTTCAAAATTGAAGTCTTCAATTGGCACTTTGTTATGGCTCAACCGAATAAGTTGATCCAGATGAGTAATTGTCAAACTTGTTCTGCTCTTAGATTTTATTCTATTCTGGCATGAAAACACTCTCTCTGCCTCACTGTTGCCCACTAAAACACAGTGACAGGCAGTCATTAATTTGAAAATTTCTGGGAAGATTGTTCGGTTGGACTTGTTTTTCTGACCAAACAAAATTTCCATAATTTCTGTAGGTGAATGGAAGTGAAATGTAGTTTCACCACCAGTGACCCTGTCTTCTCCTCGACTGTGAAAAAACAACCTCTTGAATGGAAGAAATTCCCCCCTACAACAATCAGCATCAACAATAGCATCAAACTCTAAACCAGCCCTGTTCTTACACCTCTGGCCATAGTGCCTCAGCAACACTTCCAAATGCTGATTTCCCCAGAAGACTAGGCGTGCTGGATCTTCAGGATATGCAGCAGGTTCAAAGATTTGCATACTATTAAGAAGATCAACATGTGGGAACCGTGCTTTCATGTTGTCCAACAAAACGCTCAAGAACTCTTCACGAGGTGCAGCAAAAGACGCATTTCGCATATCTGAGTTACTAGTACTTACATCACCTTCTCGGCCTGCACGGGTTTGGGGTGCAATTACATTCAGTTCATGTCCTTTGAACTTTGTCACTGTAATGCCATCCACGGATTCACAAACAAGTCCTGCATTGAATAATGATAGATGTGGACCATCATTGGTTTTCATACCTTCCAAGTTTTCAATGCAAGAATTGATTGTGGTTCGCAGCACACTGAAACTGACATCTCTGCGTTGAAGCAGGCGGCTCAAGTGATTTGTGCTGTCCAAGACATCAGCACAGAGATGAATCAGGCCGAGATATTTGAAACTAGTGAGCTGTTGGGCAAGACCTATTGCAGTTGGATCACCCCGTGCAGACTCGTGAATGAGCAACGTTACTAGAACTTCATAGTTACGAAGCAGGGTTAAAACACACTCGCCCATTCTTAACCATCTAATGTCATACAGTGGTCTGAATTTCAAGTAATCAGAATTGAGCAAGTGTGCAATATCTTTAAATTTCTGCAGCCTTTTTGAAGACTGCTGAACAAAGTTATACACAGTGCCCACAATGGTGCTGATGACTTTGAGACTCTCAATCTTCTTACATGCCTGACTGACTGCCAGGTTCAGTCTGTGGCAAACACAGTGCACAAAAACGCAGTAAGGGTGTAGCTGCTTCATTAAGCCATTTACGCCGTTCAGGTCACTGGCTACCACGCTAGCACCATCAGCACCACCTAAGCCCACCACTTTGGTGACTGGAACACCGAAGATTTTTAAAGTGTCCTGTATAACGGTTAGCAAACTGGCTGCTGTCCCATCACGGAGAGATTGACAAGTCAAAAAAACTGTGTTAACCTTTCCGTTTTGATCCACAAAACGTACAATAATTGCAGCATGCTTCTCCTGTGCCCTGTCGGTACTTTCATCAATTCCTATTCCAATGAACATGCTGTTATTTAACTTAGTTTTAAGTTCATTTAACAAAACATCACTCAAGCATGACAGCAACTCATTAAAAATATGTGGGCTATCGTAAGTAGCATTTTTCCCTTTCTTAGAGTCACATGCACCCCGAAGTCCCATGTGGCGGAGGAATCCCATCAAAGCTTTATATTTGGTGTTTGGTAGTTCTTCTATTATCACATGATAAGCTGCCTTGAGGGCAGTGACAACAGCTGCACGTTTCTTTACTTCCATAATCTGCAAACCACTGATGAATTTTTGCTGATTCGTATCACTTCCTGCAACGAAACGCCTATGCTCAGCGGAATCGGCGTGCTCGATGATGGTCTTGACACTACACAAAACAGAACATTTAACAGTGATTAACATAAGCATAGTAACAAAGATATTAAAGCAATGCTTGTATAGGACATGGCATTAAACGGTTATAGGACTGCTTATCAAAGCATCACCAAGGATTTGAGTGACAACAAAAAGCCTAGATTGGCAGCGGGAAAGGTCATCGGGCAGTCCAAACAAAGATTATTGCTCAAATTTCTCACATTGTTCATGATGGATGACTTGAAGGATAGTTAATTTAGGTAAATTATTTACAATCAACTGTCCACCTTCCTTGTTAAATTTTGTCTATAATTATACACACAATTAGGGTTTCAGAATTACCGTTCAAAGAAAATGATAATCTGGTCTAACCCTAACATCCGATTGCACGCGATTGCTCATGGATTTTGTATTTTGTATGCGGCTAAAGTTGGGCACCCAAAATCCTAAATACCCTAGAAATACCCCAAAAGAAAGGTCAAGAGTGTTAAAGAGTCAGACGTTAAAGTTGCAAGACGTTCAAAATTTGATCCTACAAGAGGCCTACATAATCAAATTTCACTACAACTGAACTCACTGAAAGTTTTGAGTTCCATGGGCAAATGTTCCTGTGCCCTTCTTTCGACAGATCTCACAATGCATCCTTTTCTTGGCCTCGTCATAGCGCAACCAGGTGTGGTCTGTCAGCCATTTTCGTGGGAAAATTCGAACTCGTTTACTGATGCCTGCGGATTTTTCAACCGATTTGTTGTTTCTTTTCTCCTCTTCCCATATCCGCTCTCGATTTTCGGACGTTGGCTTTGGATTTTCGGACGGTGGCTCTCGATTTTCGGACGGTGGCTCTCGATTTTCGGACAGTGGCTCTCGATTTTCGGACGGTGGCTCTCGATTTTCGGACGGTGGCTCTCGATTTTCGGACGGTGGCTTTGGATTTTCGGACGGCGGCTCTCGATTTTCGGACGGCGGCTCTCGATTTTCGGACGGTGGCTCTCGATTTTCGGACGGTGGCTCTCGATTTTTGGACGGTGGCTCTCGATTTTCGGAAGATGCAGCAGCATCAACGCTTCTTCCATCCACACAATCCAACGACTCGATTCCAGGTTCCTCCTCTATCTTCCGTTTTTTTGATTTTCGAACTTTGCCGAAGATGTCGCACGCAACGCCATTTGAAACCGCAGCGCCCTGCGAATCACAATGGACATCCGCGGTTGTAACGACCTGGCTGCAAGACGCTGACGGATTGACAGTTGGAGTAGAAGCCTTTTACATCCAATTTTTCATGAAATTTGCCATTCTTCTAAATTATTTAATTTAACGTTCTGAATGGCATGAAATCAGTTCGCTTTTAACAAAAGACCGTACGCAATTGCGATAACTAGCAATGGTGTTGTGATGGAGAAAACTTCCGGTTCGGTATAAAATGCGGATTCGGGTTTGGCAAACGGAATATCATTAATTAATACGAGCAACAAAGATTTGACACGCGAAGTCATGTAGAAATATTTTATTTTGGCAACCCGTCCAATCACTGACCATGCACAATTTATACCCGTCCAAAATAAGTTTCACCCGTCCTTTGGACGGGTGGACGGGTGGCTGGCTAAGGGGGTGGGTGCAACAGTGGATATATGTATACAATCAATGTGCTCGCTAAGTGAAAAATGTACCTGCAGAACTAACTGGATCTGTGGTGGGTAGAAAGCATGGTGGGACCTGTGTGTATGAATTTGGCAAAACAATGCCAAAGACATCATCTGATGCATCTTGTAAATTAACATATCCAAAAGCTCAATCAACAACATTTAATTCTGACCTTGGGAACTGTATTAAATAGATTGTAGTTCCATGTAATGACGATTGAACAGTGTTGGAACTCAGGTTGTGATTACATATCATGTTTGCAACTTCATTTGAAATTTGAAGCACTCTAGAATATAATATGGATAGACCAAGCTTAGAGCATTTATCAACTAGAGTCTTTTTACATGTGGAAGCATGTAACGTCATACCAAGGTATATAGGCATAGGAGTTTTGTGGCTAAGAGGGTGCCTTGAAACAGGAGACCAGTGTTGTTCATCAGTTGTTGATGTGTTATGTTACTTATGTGGTATTTCATGGCACTGAAAATGGTTAGCTGTGATATTGATAATGCAGCCGGATTATCGACAGATTAAAAATTTGCCAGGAACGTCCAGTAGCATATTCACCAGAGTAAGTAATATTTGCAGAACAGATTTTTCGTGGCTTTTTGAATCAAAGGATCCATTGAGAGTAAATATCATTCGGAACGAATTTTGCCGTATGCATGAGGTGGACTGCATCCGTATCAGAGTTATGCTTTATTTGTTCCAGAGTTATGTCTAAATTTTTCATGAAAGTTAAAAGAACGTCTCATCCATGACTGGCAACAGTCAAGTCTGATAAGTTTTCTAGTAAATGATCCTTAACTCGAGTAGAGTTAAGTTTACATGTCAAGAAGATAACAATGCTTTTGTTCTGCATAAAGTTTTAATACTGGAGGCAAAATGTTGTTGGCTCTGGCCTCTTCCAAATATGCAATAATTTCAGCTAATGCAATTGATTCCGTATATAACCTGATTATGTATGCACTTTACATTTTCAGTTTCAATTGGCATTGTCTGTGAACATGCTGCGTTGCATAACAGATCTAGCAAACAAGCAGGGTTGTATTTGGCCTCGATTGCAATCATATCGCCACTTGACAACTGTCCTAGCAACAAGTGATCTTCAATTATATTTGCACATGAGCGAACTTTTGCATCAACATTGAAAGTCATAACTTGCTATATTTGCCCACTATTTTGCAAAAGAAATACAGCGATTGCAATGGTTCTTGTATGTGCATTGCAGACGAATGTATTAAACATGGTGTTTTAGCACCTGTCTCACCATACCATGCAAATGTACCTCGGTTTCAGACTCAGTTGGAAGCGTATCAGAAGCATTTTTGCACTTACGAAGGCGATCAAGTGAGCATGAATGCAACCTATTCCTGCATTGTTTATGCCAGAAGGCATTACGTCTCGGACATGAACCTGCAATGCCATCACCCTCCGTATGACATCGAAAGGGTTCTGCTGTACTGCTTCCAGTAACTAATTTTGGCGGCGTTTACCCAATGCGGCACAGCTGACACGATGATGCCTCGGTTTCTTCCATAAGACAGCAAAAGAGTTCTGCCTAACTGCTTTCAGTAACTCATTTTGGCGGCGTTTACCCAGGCTGTTCGTTGTATTCAGAAGGCAACCACAGGTGGCCTGTAGAAAAAGGTTTGTTGTATGCAGTGCAGAAACTTTGTGGCGTCGTTCAGTGGCGTCGTCGGCATGGTTCCAGTTATATAAAAATATATACAGCCCGGTTTATAGATGTCTTGTGTGTTTTAATGTTAAAACGTTCTTTACTTGTCCTCCTCATCTAAACAATCCAAGAAATCTTGAACGTCATTCTCGTCTTAAACGTATCTCTCAGGGTTGTACCAGCTGTTGCTCTTGAATCTATGGTCAGGGTCAACATTTAGGGGAAACTGCTTGAGTTTCTCAGAAAGTTCGGTGTCTGTAGCCAGGTGTTTCAGAAGCCTGTTGTGATGTTTTGAGAATTGTGAAAAAGACAGACCACTGAAAATCAATCATGGATACGTTTTAATCAGTGTTGTAAACAAAATGTATCAATTGACAGTTTCATAGCTGACATCCAGCTCATGACTAAACCACTCCTTAATGTTGAAGTCTATGGGGATGTAATTCCGTGCTTTTAAATGCAAACACCCTCTGTGGAACGCGATGACGAGTTGTTGATTCGTAGCCATTGTTTCTTGTTCGACGATCTGCGTATGGGTTGCCTTGATGGCATCTATATCTGGTAATTGGAACATATTGAACGTGTAGACAAAACCCATATCCAGATTCAATTCAACCCTGTCACTCTGTTTGTACTTTGAGATGTTTTCTCGTAGTCGTGGGAGGATCGCTTTGTAGAAAATTCTCTCATTGCCTGGAGTCTTTCAGTTTTCTCCTTTTTGGAGGTGGGTCCAAGAGCAACAGTTAATGATTGTTGATGTTCTTCGAATTTCTCTTTTTCATCATTGTTCAACACAGAATTCATGGCTAAATTAATGGCATCCTCTGAAAATGAGGCAAATTATCGCAAAATATTTGCCATGGTAGAACACAGACGTGTTCACACAAGTTCTGTTAAAAACTCGGGCTGTAAAATCAGTAATTAATAATTACGTAACAACAGCCTAATACACTAACGCTGAATAGCATGCATCGGATAGAACTGCGTTCTATATGTGTGGATGCTGCGACAGGCAGTACTTAGTATTGATCAGGGATTTTAAAGATAGATAGACATGTCTTATATGTTGTCGGTAGATATCTGTGGATTATAATAATGCTCAGTTCCTGTTTCAGATGAATGGGGGCAATAAAAAAACTGCAGTCCGAATATTCAGTAGATTAGCTGGAGCAAAAATTTCTACGTCAGTACCCCTTGTTCCTAGTTCTTCCATTTTCCTTTGTTTCATGTAGGCCAATATCTTATTTCTCTGAAGACATTATAAACTGCTCTCCGGAAAAACCGATGATATTCTTCTGAAAGCATTACTTGATAACTGCTTAACCAAAACAGACAGTTGCCATCTCCTAAAATTTGGCTAGAGGTTCACCCAGTGGCCTTTTAATGCGTCTCATTGTTTGTCTTGCAAACGGGCAGATACAGTTCTTCACATTTTTCACAACTCCACAACTCCATTGTGGAGTTGTGGGTGAAAATTGTTGGTTTGCAGGCTCGTTTTCACTGAGGAATTTGATTTCACTATCGGTTTCACCAAAATTCACTCTCCTTCGTTGTTCTTTCATAAATCTCTTCAAATTGCATCCATGCTGACTGGTTCGCAAGGGTTTTTCAGGAGTAGTCTTCAACGAATCAACCTGTAAATGTCATTTTTCACAATATTATCAACTTTCATATAATAAGCCTCAGATATTTTCTGACAAATCTAAGCATGTTGCATTTTGTTCCTAACGTGATAAATTCAACTTTTAGCTAATTCAAAGCTGCAAATTTGGATCTCGGCCAAGTAAGCAATTTTGTAAGTTGTTTCTTTTCGCTGAAAAGTGTTTCAAACTTTGGTTTTGCTTTTTGACTAAACGTTTTTAATTCATGGCCGAGCTCAAGAACACATTTCAAAATTTTGCCTCTTGACAACCCAGTCCTTCATCAGTGTGAAATAGCAGAACTTCATTGGATGTATCCAACTCTTGACACAGTTTTGAAAACAAGGGGCCGTTTAAAGCACTCGATTTTACAAAAGTCACAGCACGTATGACGTTGAGTATTTCTTTAAGTTCTTGGGGCAGGGTCTTTATTGCTAACACGTGTCGGTGTGTTCCGATGGCTTTTTGCTCATTTGATTACCAAACGTTGAAATTCAGACCGACTTTCTAGCATTGCTGTGCAAACACTACAAACTTTTTCCCAAGGGATATCGTGAATGCAGAAATAAACTAACTGTGTTAAATACATCATGTGCAGTAGTTGTCATTTGAAGCGGTTTGCAAAAAGGAACTCCTCTTTAAATTCACCTTCATAAACATACCTCCCATGAACCAGTAACTGAGAACAGTTTGCAGCATCTGTAGATTAGCCAAGCTGTATGCTGAATAATCCAAGTGGACCAGATTTTATTTCCTGGAAAACCTGATCAATAATATCAGCAGCCATATATATAATCAATTCTTCTGCTGACGGTGTCGTTAGACAAGGAAACTGGATTCAATTTTTTAACATATTCAGCTCTAAGCATAATTCGAACAGTGTCTTTTGTTGCTGGCTTCAACAAGTCCTTGGCAATTGTGTGAGGTTTCTTGGCTTTTGCAATTCTGAGAGCAATTGAATATGATGCTTCATAACGCCATCAGCTTTTTTCTTAAAATACTGGGCATCCTTGCCTGCAAAGTTAGGATGTTTACTATCGAAATGGCGTTTCAGTTTGTTTGGTTTCATCAATTCGACTGACAGAATGTCATTACAAATAACACATTGCGGTTTCTCAATTCCAGCTACAACTATGGAAGTAAAACCATATTTAAAAAAATCGTCACTGTATTTTCTTTTCTTAACACAGAACTCGCCATGATTCATTTTAGATGGCCTCCAATTTTATTAACTTTATTAGCCTCTTATTAATTATAACTGTATCTGACAGTGAGTTTTTTTTAGCCAACCGGCATAACTCACAAAGAAATTCAAGCAGTCTGCTCTCGGTCATTTCCAGAATCCGACTGCTTGAATATCTTGGTGCCCTATGCCTGAACCTTTAATTAACATCTTAATACAGGAAGAAATGCAGTTTCTAAAGGATGCTTATATTTACCCCGTCACTGTCCGCCTGCTCCATCCCAAATCACACAGTTTTATTCCATCATCACCCAGCAGAACATTCTCGAGTTTTAAATGCGAATGAATTATATGCTTTGAATGCATGTAAGCCAGCGCTGTGGCGATTTCCCATATAATCTAGAAATACACAAACATTTCAAAAATGAATAGAATGATACAGCACCAGTAATACAGACAACAGTTACTGTCAAGTCATCTGCAGCAGAAATACAATGCCATTTTGAGTGAACCATAACCCTAACCAACAGACACCTATTAATGCAAAAAGAAGTCACAAGAAACAGGAGCAAAAGACGAGGTATTTCAGAACAAACTACACTAAAATACCCTGAATCATCAAATACCTGATCATATCATTACTGATGTACACAGACACAATATTTTTAACATGGCATTAGCTAGCCGAACTCAAGGTAACTTAAAAAAATTGTCTACAGTTTCTGATAATTAGTATAAAATCCTCGCTGTGTAATACACGCACAGAGTGACAAAGATTTACACTGCAGACCTGTAACATAATCCAAGGTTATCAGCCAACTATGGGACCAAACAGTTACTAATTTTTACAGGTCAGCTTAGTGTTGCTTTTAAAGCTAATTAAACAGCCAAAGCGAAATGCTACATTTTTCACCTAATGTGCACTTCACACCTTCTGTGTTCATGACAGTCAGACACAAATTAACTCTAAAGTGAACCTTCTGCTTCACTTATGACTTTTTAGATAGGTTTTCCAACCTCAGATACTTGGATTTCTGGCAATCCTGTTGATGCGTTCTTTTTTAATACTGAAAAGAGATCTCCATTTGTGGCAAATTCCAACACCATGTAACGGTTTTCTAGGTCGGCAAAGAAGCCGTACAGGTGCAGAATGTTTCTGTGTCTGTATCACAATGAAAACCAGGCAGACTGCATAGCTTTATTAAATATATTTATCTAAAAGTAGCAAGAGTTAATCCACATTGTACAACATGGTTACTTGGTGGTCCCATTCGCCCACTCTGCAACAACGCAGAGCTGTTCCTTCTCTTTGATTTGTCCTGGAATGGGCTTCCCTCAGCTATACAACACCTCTCAAAATGTGCCTATTTTTCTCAGTTCCACCAACTGCAGTAAACTGATTTATTCTGCATGGCCTGAGTTGAGAGCGCCTCTGAGTAGGTATTTTTAAGGGTACTATATAAATTTTCATTGAATGAGTCATTGAACAACAAATAACCAACTGCAAAGCAACCAATATAACACACATTCTAATATACCAAAATGCAGTCAGAGGCTTGGATCCCAAGCTAACTTCATTCCTAAAACAGGAACTTATTAAAATTGATAATGCTTCCAAATATAACATGAGATTCCACAGCATAACTCTGCTTCAACCGAATCATCATTTGTACATAAAATTTAATAGTCAATGCAAGTCCCCAAGAGCGATTTCTACACTTTAAATATTAATTTCTACGTGAACTTCCTAAACTTTCTCGAAAAGAATCCTGGTAATGCATACTTTAGTGCAGAGTGTAGTTGGACTTCGCGCTTCAGTTGTTGCACGAGACCTCTCCTTATCACATCTTTTTTCTCAAAAATCTGAAACAACCATTAGTCACTGAAAGCATCATCGACAAAATGCATTCTGTGCAGAAAATCTCATCTGCAGATTACCAAGAGATCTGCAGATTACCAAGAGACAAATTAAGCACTGGATTTAAATAAGCGAATCATATATCCAAGATAACAGCAGTGAAAACTATGTCATTTCACAAGACAACAATTCACAGTACTTACATATGGTTATGGAATAAATATATACAACTATAAAAGAAGAGTAGTCCCTAAGTCAGCCCTGAGGCAGCCATGGGTATGAAGTCTTAGCCTCGGCATATGAGGGCGGGTGGCCAATCATCTCCCTTACCATCTCATCTTTCCATTGACAGTGTCATTAGTGTGCTTTCTTATATCACCAGTGTGCTATCTGTCTTTTCTTTGCCTTGTTGGGGTTGTTTTTGTCCTTTTTCTTAGCTGGTTGTTGTATCTCATCATCAGTGGATTCCTCTGATTCTTCGTTTTGCATCTATGAAATAACACTTTCAGCACAGTCAAATGAGTCCTCATCATTCTCGTCTCCGCTATCAGAATCAGAATCATTATATATTTCAGCCAAAACTGCCGTCGTAAAGCGTTTTACTGGTTTACTGCTTGTCTTTTTACTGCTACTAGGTTCAACTGACTCTATTGAAAAACTCGATAACTAACACACAACTGAGCATCCAACTTCTACATTGCTAATTCACGCCCGCTTACAATAAACAACTGCGACAACAACGCGAGCAAAACAACAGTTCAGTCTGCATGCTGAATGCCAGCGTACAGCCACAGCCCGCTGGCCCAGCTGACCATGCCATAGGCCAAGCCGATGGTGCATGGGTCGTTAGGGGGCAGCACATATACATCAGTCAGTACAGACAGTCGCAGAAGTTTGTTACCGACTATAGGCGGTACATGCGTTCAACAATTTTGTGTCACCGGCTGTAGTCAGTTCCGGCTTTCTGTTAAATTTCCTGGGGAACCGAAAGGGTTCGGTTCCGGCGGTTTAAGGGTTAACACGTTTCAGTTTTTTTGTTTCTAGGATGTAACAGAGATTCAGATATTTGTGGCCTTAGTTGGCCATAACATTGTAGGTGTGGCCGTCCTTCGACGTGAAGAGGTATGAACACTGGCTGTCGGCTTACAGTTTGGGTTTCCTGAGGTTCAACTTACTGAAATGCTGCTTCCTCGACAACGACATCTTGGTTGGAGCTGTACCGCTGCATTCTCTTCTGGATGACAGCTGACTAAATCCATTGTTGTGTTTGTACAAAAGTCTCATATCTGGTCATACAAGTACTGCTTTCTCTTTTGATCCAGACCAACAGGAGTGATTACTTGGGCATTCCTGTCATACAAGGTTTTTAACTACTGGAGGACTGTCAGCAAATTCTTTGCAGATTGCTGTTCCAGGTGCAGCAGCATCAACCGAAAAGTGATGGAATTTCTTAATCCCCTGCAGCTTCTAAAGAAATTTTGAAAGGAACGACACCAAGTCTTACATTGAAACAAAGACCTGTCCATCTTCTGATACAACCAGTTGCGCTATATTGACTCCAGTTGCTGTTGATGACTTCACGCAGTCGACTGTTTCATTCAAACGTGATACTCAGGTGCGTCGAAAAGTTTTTGCTTGAACAGACCAAAGCTCTAGTCTGGTGCGAACTTGGTTTGTCCTGCCGGCAAGAACGAGATTGTGATGGAGGTGTGGAGACCTGCAAAGATCCGCCAACATAAATACCACAACATGGCCAAATTTTTGTTCTGACCGGAACAGTTATTCGAATTTAAAATCATGGTCTTCTCACCCAATCCACGGCTTGCTGAAGCTTGTCAATACCATAGCTTCCACGAGCTGTCTTTCTCACATAAACCATTTCAACAAGCTCCTAGAAGAATCATCAACTTCACATGCTCACTATCACAGTAAACAAGTATACGTTGCAAATCAAATTTACCGGTAGATTGATGTGGAAACATAGTGACAGACAGATACACACACTGCACCCCACACAACTAGGTTAAAACTACCGGTAATCAACATAGTTGCAGTTTTGTAACAATAAAACAACCTTGTAACAACTCGGCTGTGTTGCAGTGCCATAAAACTACTGTTGTTATTAGAATTAAAACATCAGTAATTAACCAGAGGCATCACCAAACTCGCATATCTCTTCAAATCACACAATCCAAAGCTGATACTCTAAGGTGCTCAGGGTATAAAAACGCCCATCAGCGGCATCTTGTAATCTCTATGCTTCCTATACATTCAAAAAACACATGTTTGGGCTTTTTGTAATTTTCGTGTGTATTGTATTTCATTGGGTCAATGTTTACAAGTTTGATAAAACCATTAAAACAACTAAAAATGGACCCAAAATAAACGTTGAAATGCGTGTCTGGGCAGTCCATATGGCACTGTATGATCCAAGATGTCACATAATTATCTGGTCTCCACAGAGCTACTGGCGGTCCATATAACTTGAGGTACATTAAAGCTGCTACATTTGTAATTAATTGACGGCACAGGTGACATTATTATGTTCATGAGACTAAATCCACGTTCGCACTCAGCTGTGCTACAGGGGATAACAATTGCACAATTAATTAATGGTTGGAGTGTCACAGTTTTTTTTAACCCCAATTTTCCTTGAAGTCACAAATAACACTGCTATGCATTTTAAAATAAAAAATTAGATGTCTGAATTTTTTTAACTGATTTTATACAATTCTGACATGCTGATTTCAAATATGTTGGTGAAATTTTGCCATCACGTCACAATTTCGTACAAATCAAATTATAAGTTTATTGAGTTTTACAATACCATGAAAATATCACTGCTATGCATTTTAAAATAAAAAATTAGATGTCTGAATTTTTTTAACTGATTTTATACAATTCTGACATGCTGATTTCAAATATGTTGGTGAAATTTTGCCATCACATCACAATTTCGTACAAATCAAATTATAAGTTTATTGAGTTTTACAATACCATGAAAATAATTATTTTCTCTTTGATACACTGGAGAAAAATTTATAAGAAAGGTTTTTAAAAGTCCCTGATGTCAAAATCTTAGAAACAGATGACAGTGCCCAGATGTTTACAATAATTAATGGCAAGATCTGAGACATAAACCGCCTTAGGACTTAGGTACAGATCTCGCGTTTTCTTAGATTTTCTTGCGTGTTCTTCCTCTGACGAACAATCTCTGTTCATCATCCTAACTTCTAAAATACGGACGATAAGCTTTCTGCACAAACCCGGTTATGTTCTGTCTTTGTTTCCGCAAAGTATAGCTTCCACAAATGTAACAAAATGAATCAGGTGAATTAACACAACGTCTTCTAAAGTAACCGCTTACAGATTCAGCCATGTTGAATATGATAATGGTGATTGTCAGGAAAACGTGACGTCATACATAAAAACGGATATCATTTTCGAAATCAGCAGACTAAAATCTTTTAGAAAAATTTGTTTTGGGCCGAACATCAGAAATCATGCATAGTAGTGTAATGCATGACGTGTCTATGCATAGGGCAAATGAAAATGAAAAGGGCGGTAGTTTGTTTGGCCAGTAGTTGCTGTCAAGAACCACTAATTCACTGATAAGATTTTTATAGGTTGAGATTCCATCGCTTGCATCAGCTGCTGTGGTCGTAAACAGTCACAGTTGTAGATTGTTACACAGACTTGTGAGGAATTGGCGTTGATTAATCGGAACGTGCTTGGTGTTCGGCAAAGTTGTGCTCACTTAAATGTCAACTTGTTTGCTGCTGACTGTGCGGTTGACTTCATTGGACCAGGCTGTTCTTTCAATTATCAATACGAATACTGCGTCTAATAAGCCTGTCTGCCTGTGGAAGTGTTATGGTATAGAAACTATCATACAGATAGACATCATGGGAAATGTCTCCAAACACTTTGTGGCGCAAACCCAATAGTTGCCAATGCCAATGTTCATTATTTGTACGAATCGCTGTCATCGGACGCTTTTGAATCGTGGCATGGGTTTATTCTTAATGCTTTGGTCTAAGATGCTTGGCTGTAGTCTGCCCACACGCCTACTAGTTGTATAATTATTTGTCTTTAAAAGAATTGTCCACTTCTCGATTTTGTCAGATGTGAGTTCCTCACTAGGAAGGAATTGTATGTCTTTTATTTCCATGGTTTCTACCAAATTTCCTGAAATTTCAAAATTAACTTAATTTAAGTAACTGGAAGATTACAAACCTTTTGCCGAATCATTGACAATGTTTGCAGAGACATCTCCTTCAGAGCGTTCCTGCACTGTGTTGCTTTCTGATTTCTGTCGATTTAGTACTTGTACAGAATCCTGGGTCAGAGTACTTTTTCCGTCTTTTCTTATCCGTCACGACTGTCTTCCTATATCTCTTAAAACCCACATCAAACAGTCTGGCAACTGGCAGAAACAGTTCTTGCGAGAGAAAGAGACGGTTACCGGTATATATGAACTTCGCAAATGATTATAGCTGTGAACAGTTTTCCAACAACCTTGCTCCTTTTGTTGGACAACAAACTGAATGTGTCCACAATGTAAGGGAGTATTGTCGTTTCATTAAATATTAACCAGCAACGAAATAATAAACAGCAACGATGAATCCGATGTTCCAGGAATCAATGTGGGTGATATCTCGAAGATCGTTCAAGGTGGTCAGAAAACGGGCTTCATCCCCAGGTACGGACTGACGAAGAAATCTTCTCAATATCATCGTAGCGAGGCACCAAACACCGGATGTCCATAGATCTGAACGGGCCCAAGGAGTTAGTATTGGCGATCTCCGCGCAGATGGTGGTTCCAGAGTGCTTTTTACGCGATTGGTGCGTCTAGCCCAACCGTGGAACACTGTTTCGGTTCCGCAATGTGTAGCTAAGACCTGCCACGCCACGAGAATTGTGGGTATGGGATCGAAGAATGTGTCGATAGGAACAGTCCAGGCAGTAGCGTAACTATGGGCCCGCAGGGCCCGCAACTGCGGGGGGGCCCAGGTAAAAGGGGGCCCATTTTCAAACCTGAAAAAATGAACTATTTTAATTAATAAATGCACAGCAGAAAGCCGGAAACCGAAACTCCTTGTAAACTCCTTAGCCTTGTAAAATCAATAAATCATGCAGGCAGGCAGATGATGTGGAATATTACTATTGATGCGCGGTCGGCGCATATTTTTCTAGGCTTTGATTTAAGCTAGTGAGCAGTGACTCGAAGGCAAACTATAATCGCCAGATGACGTTGAAATTTGCAGTTAATTCACTCAATTAGTTTCACTTTTCGTCTTTGATTTATGCTGACGTCATTAGTCTCATTGCCAAGTTTCCGTCGGCCATCGTTGTTGATATTTATTTAAAAAGTTTGTTTAAATAGATTAATAAAATAGTTTTTAATAATATAAAAATGTAAAATTATTATTACTATTTTTTTCAGTTTTCTCAGTTTCTCAGTTTAAATTATATAACAACAAAACATTAGATCGGATTACAATAGCCTACAAAATTTAAGATTTAAAAATAAAAAATTGTACTAATGATGGCTAGCAAGCCTCTAAGTGGAGCAGCTAAACGACGGAAAAAGAAGGATTTACAAAACGAACTTAAAAAACGATGTAAAATTGACTCATTTTAATCAATTTTAATGCAAATCGAAAACAATTTTTAGTTGTGGCATAAGATTACAAATTAATAATAAAATAAAATATCATAAATTAAAATCATTAAAATGTATGCCTCAAAAGTGAGTCGATAATTTGAAACATAAAATTGTCTATCAGATTGTCATCGGCTGTATGGAGGGGGGCCCATTTTGAAAATCTTGCAGGGGGGCCCAGAATATGAAGTTACGCCACTGAGTCCAGGTCCTCATTCGTACGACATCGGCTGGGGTAACTTCTACGTGCCCTTAAAGACTAGAATTACTGAATACATGAGGGCTTATGAGAAATCTGTTACGACCACTTTCGGACGAATCTGCTTGTTGGGTGCAAAAATTTTCACATGCTTCAGAAAAGTGCTGATTAAGTTGCCCAACCACATACACGATGCGCTGTTGCTTTGAACTCCAGAAACAGAACATCACTGTCATTGTCTGTCATACAGTAATATTATGGTTGTTTATTCTTTGGCATCTTCTTCATAACACTGCCTGTTGCACTGAAATGTACATTAAAAGGATAATTTTTTCTGGAGGCACTTTCATGTTGCCAGCTTTTTGCAGATGTAATATGTCAGCATCTATGGTTGAGAGGTCGATTTTTTCCGTCCTCAAAATTCTCACCTTCCGTCTTATTTGTTCTTCTAAACTTCTAATTTTGTAGCCACACACGTTTTCTCAACGAGTTTTCTCGCCAACAACAGCTGTGACTGTATTTTAGAAGTGTGACATAGTTCAACAGTACTAGCGATAGGCCTATAGTACGTTTACGTTCAAGTTCATAGTACTGTTTCGATGCAGAGCCAGAAAACCGTATCGTTCCATGCCGTGTCTGGCACGAATATCATATATAGGCCTATTGTCCAAAACGATAAAGCATATAATAGTTCTACATCTTACAACTATTAAGAAAAGAAGTTAACTCTACAGACAGTGAATTTCTCCATCCGGCTGGAAGTTTCATAAAGCGTCGTCAGACTCGTCACTGTCGATATGAATCACGTCCTCAATGACCATGGGTGTCTGTATCGGAATAGGTGTCGGGGGTTCGATCGTCCCCAACTCAGGTGCTTCTGGATCGCGCCACTTCGGTGGTACCCTCGCCGTTCGATCGGGGTTGTCCGCAGTCGGACTTGGCCCTCAGAATATCCCCAGGGTTATGGTGTCGGCGACGAATGGGTACCAGTGGCTGGACAGTTCCAGGAATCGGGGCAGAGTCATGCTGGTGACCGATGCTTGCGTCCACCTCGTCAGTTCCACAATCTGATCTTCCTCTGCTTGTCTGGCGAAGGGGTCTCCGTCCAAAAAATCCAACATCTCCAGAGACGAATCTCATTCCAATCCAGGCTCGTTATTCGGTCCCATCGATGGAGTTGGCTGGATGATGGTCTCAGCTGTGTGTGCGTCTCTGTCACGTACAACCCTTCTTTCCTTCACGTGTCTACTCAGAGAAGAACTTTGTGGGCGGCCTCGATATTTCCGCCCACAGATGCGACATGTTGATTCCATGATTATTTAATTTCGATTGTGACATCGCTCTTAACACCATCGGTTTCATTGCTGAGTATTTTAGATCCTAGGGTGACCTGCAGGTCAATTCGTATATCGGGCTGGTCTCTTTGTCAATCGACGCGGTCAGTTTCGGATTTCATCTTCCCTCCAAACGTCGGATGCGCGTTCATCTGTCATCGCTATTGGGACCTTTCCTGCCACGCCCGAGTTGTCTTCCCTCGCTACTTCTCCCGATGAGTCTTGATTGAGGCATAGTTTTAATTTGTCTACGTGGGCGACGAAGAGCACTGTTCTTGTGGATTTTTTAGCACGTAGTTTACCTGCCCGTACGACCGAATCACTTGGAATGGGCCCGTTTAGTTCTTGCCCAATTTTGGCGATCTTCCTTGATACCGTCTCGGTGTGTACAACCACGCCAGGTCTCCCTCCTTGAATTTGACGGGCCGAACCCTCGGGTTGTAGGTTCGTTTCCGCCGTTCTGCCGCCCTCTAAACTAATATATATTAGGTATGTATGCTTGTACGCATAGTGTATGTATTATTATTCTAATATGCTACTACTGTATCCTCGAGCGATAGGCCATGTACATTCGTCAAAAGCAAATCTCAGACAGTGTATAGGCCTAATCTACAGTATATGATTATACTATACTATAATAAGCACAGATACTAATAATGATAATTATAATCTCAAGACTTCTACAGGTCCCCAAAAAGAAATAAGAGGAATTGGCTCCTTTAGTTCACATCGTAAATTGACAGATGGAGTAGGTCATCTGTTCCAATGAAGATATGGCAGGCGATGAAGATGAGCCATGCGGTGAAGATGAGGTAGACGGTGAAGAAAAAGCAGGCGGGTTACTGATGATATCAGTTTGAAGTGAAATATTGTTTCTCCTTTCTTGATCCACTTTAGAGAAACAGTCAATGAAGTTTTGAATGTCTCTATCATTTCATAGAGTCCTTTCAGATTTAGCATCTTGATCCCTGAAATACCATCCTTCATGTTCATATATAAAGTCCAGATTCACTATGAATGGTAAAATGAGTTGTTGCGATAGTCTGCAATTCCACTGGTGTGATCTGAAGAGACTTGTTTTGAACAAAGATTTTAGCGTCCAGTTTAAGCCTGTTGGCCAGTTCAGTGTCTGTTGCGAGGTATTTCTTGATCCGATTTTGGTGTTTTATGATTTGGGTCAAAGATGTGGTGCACAACATTAGCCTTGGAAAGTTTTGTATTAACATTGCTAGTGTAATATATCGCTGAACTGTGATGTACGACAATTCAAACTGCTGTAAATACCATTCCTTAATCAACTCACACGTTGGAACAAACCTACGTGCATTGACGTTTAATTGACCCATTTGGAATGCAATGGCTAGTTGTAAATTGATTGCCGTTCTTTCTTGCTGTATAATATTTGCATGTATTGTTTCAACCCACGACACAGCAGCTAACTTCATCCGGTCAAGAAACTCCATGTTTAGTAACCATATGAAATCCTCAGCATCGCTTTTTTGTTGCTGGTATTTGGTGATGCCTTGGCGAATTTGTGGTAGAATTTTCTCCTCAAATATCTGTATCAGTTGGCCGACATGGGGTAGATGGCGTCGAGGTGGCTTCGGTGTGGATGGCTTGGCTTCGGTGTAGGATGTCTTGTCGGCAATCTTCCAAACGGCGATCCCAAATTGAAATAATTAGTAAAAGTACCAGTCGTTGTTGTTACGGATTAGACGGTGTGTAGCTAGCCACGCTAACCAGTGCATGTTGTCTTGTATGTTGTCGTACAGATCCTTCGGTTTTATGTCGAAAACTTCGAGATGGTTTCTGTGCATAACAGCAGGAGTAATACTAACTTGTGCTTGCGGTCTGCCCGCCAAGATTACTATTTTTAGAAATTTAACCCGAGGCAATGACGGTTATACGACGATAATAAACAACACTTTAATTGCGTATACAATCTGCTCGATGCGATAAAGACTTGATTTTTCAGCAATCAGCAACGGTAAATTGTGAAAAAGTTGTCTTTTTCTGCGGACCAGTACAGGTCTAGACATCATCATACCCCATGTTGACAGCTTCTTGCAGACGTAATATTTCAGCATCTGTGGCTGAGAAGACGATTTTTTCCGTCCTCAAAATTCTCGCCTTCCATCTTATTTGTTGTTCTAAACTTCTAATTTTTTAGCTACGTGCGTTTTCTCAACGAGTTTTCTCGCCAACAACAGCTGTGACTGTGTTTTAGAAGTGTGACATTCTCGAGTCACCGACTGTAAAAAATCACTTACTGAAGTAGAACTCGTTTTCAAAATAATTTTGTATCACATCTAGACAATCGAGGAAACTTTGAACTTCATTCTCTTCTAATACAGTCCTCTCAAGGTTATACCAGTTATTAGATTCGCATATTATGGTCAGGATCAATGTTTTGTGGTAACTTCGTTGTTGGAACGCTCTGCACTTTCGCTGTTATAATGTCATCAAGAGGCATGTTTTGTGCAGATATGGTAACTGGTTGTTTAAGTTTATTAGAAAGTTCAATGTCTGCAGCCAGGTGTTTTAGAATCATGCTATGATGTTTCAAGAATTGTGAGAAAGAGAGACAACAGACGATCAAACATTGAAAAGTCTGAATAAGTGTCACGAATAAAATATCTTTTTGCGGTTTCATACGCTACACCAAGTTCTCAACTATACCATTCTTTAATGTTAGCGTCTTCGGGTATACAATATCGTGCGTTGAGATATAACCAACCTCGATGGAACGCGATGGCAAGCAATTGGTTGGTTACCGCTCTTTCTTGGTCGAGAATCCGTATTATGTGTTTCCTTAATTGTTTCAATAATCGGGCAATTTGAACTTTTTAAACTTACGAATAAAGGCCATATCCAAAGTCCAGTCCACTTTATCAAGTTGTTCATGTGTTGAGATATTTTCACGTATTTTTGGTAAGATTGTTTCGTAGAAAATCCTCGTGTTGGCTGTAATAGCGGTCTGTCTTTCAATTTTCTTCTGTATGACAGGAGTTTCGAGAACAGCAGCAATTGCTTTTAAATTTTCTTCAAATTTCTGTCTATCATTGCTTATCAAACACTGTTAATAGCAAAAGATATTGCATCTTCAGAATATTTAGCGATTCCTTTTATGATGTCAGCCATTACAGCGCACGCACATCATAGAACCGTGTTCACTGTTCAACCAGACTGACAGCATAATTATGAATGCTAGGTCACAACAAGAACCATCATGTTTGCTGCCTCTCCTGTTTCAGTGTGTTGACGTTCTAGCCATTTTATGAGAGATTCCTTCCTTCGTTTTCTTATGATATTTTCAATCCTATAAATTTCTTGTCTCGTCTTTTGTAACTCTTTTTGGTAAAATGAGGATTTTTGTTGCATTGGCCAAATGTTTTTATTCTTCACTCTCCTTTCGAGAATTGACTTAGGCACTTCGTATTGTTTACTTGCTGCGAGATACCCAAATTTCCCTCTTCATACGTTATCAACGGCGACTATCATAGCTGCTTCATGCCACTTCTGTCTTTCATTTCCATGTCCGAACCATCTGAAATGCGCAAAATGAGCAATTGGCCTGTAGCCTATATAAGACACTTCTATTATTTCACTTTAACACATTAATGTGTAGCATACTTTTATTACAAAATGTGCCGAACACAAAAATAGCTGTCGAATCATGACTTGGGGGAAAATGGGAGATCTGTATCCCATTATGCCCCTAATGGCCAATATAGTACCGTATTTTAGCGTATATAACACGCGGGGTATACAAAGTTTTACAAACCACGCACCCTAGCTGCGGGGTATAATCGTGGGCGAGTTATATAAATAAAATTTTACACACCCAAATCTTGTAGTGGATTATTTTCAGTTTATGGTCAGAAACTGCTATAAAAAGTTTTTCTACAGACAATCAGAGGCATGGACGGCGACGAATCGACAGGACATGAAGTCCGACCTTTCCCGTAGATAATCGAGTATATCGTGATTTTTATGGAGAATTTCAGAGCAGTAATTGTGATATTCGCGATATATTCAAGACAAATCTAAATTTAACTTCTATTAGACAAAATATGTAACCTGCTGGAGTCATTTGAAGCTTTCAAAACTATATTCGATCGCTATGAACGGCCATTATTTTAGTTTGTAAACACATTGCCGCCGGTAGACTGGTTCCCCGTAGTTCCGGTAGACTGTTTCCCTGCTGTTGTCATTGTAAGTAAGGCGCCTGTAGTCATTATTGAGAAGCACTAGCAAACGTATGGCTTGTAATTTACGGCTTCATGCCTATAACAAATCTGATAATCAACCAATAATACGGGAATTTTAATGAAATCGCTCATAGATGCGTAGGTATATATAGGGTCGTTATGATATGTTGCAATTTAGTTATGGCTTGAATATAGTAGGATGACGTTTCCAGCTAAATTCCAGGATGGCCGTACAGATCTAGTGAACAACAGCCTCGTGTGCATATATTACGTCAATCAAATGCCAATATAGGCCTATTACAAATTTGTGAATGTGTTCAATTTATATTATAATTATGTGATAGAACCTACATCATTAGTTTCAAAATAAAATTTTGATTATCCTCATAGTTTTTTGTTGTCAATTATAAAAATTTTCTATAACTAAGTGAAACCAACATCTGAAGAAATAAATGAACTGCTTTCCATGGGACAACAAATCCAAGGTTTGCCAGTGATGATTCTGACACTGAATTTGACGGATTTTAGTAATGTACATTATTTATAACTTTAGGAGACTTGACCTTCAAAACTAACTTTCCAATTTTTAACATTTGGACAAGATTTAATGACAAAACGACTAGAAGCAGCACAAACTTGAACAAGGTTTGGCCTTTTAATTTCTTGAGAATTTCGGAAATCATTCCTCGTGTATATTCGATATAAGCTCCCAACTGGAAACACCTTACCTTGTGAAGATACCAGTAAAGAAGTAGGAATAAGGTAATTTTCGCTTACAGGTTTTAAATGTTCATTTTTGCAAGAATCTTCACTTTCTTTACAAAATAAATTTTTTATCAAATAGACGATTTTAATATGCGTATAATAGAATGAGTTATGATTATATCCAGTAAGAAGTTATATAAGGAGATTAACATTAACTCTAGCGCACACGTTCGTTTACTACCTCGTAGGTGGACGCACGTAAATGCATGCGTGCTATAATCGGGTGCGTGATATATAATTCAATTTTTACTCAAAGCCCTAAAAGTAGCGGGTTATATTCGTGTGCGTGTTATATTCGCGTCCGTGTTATATCCGCGAAAATACGGTAAGCCTGCCATTTTGACAAAATATACTGGACTTGCACAAAATTTCTTATAATGGGGATATGTGGCTTTATGTATTACGCTACATATTCATCGTATAAGCTAAATTTAATATAGCCCCACTTTTTCTAGAAAAGGCTTGCATTATCAGCGTACCTTCGGATACCCTGATACCCTGGACATATGAGAAATCCGCTTGTTGGGTGCACAAATCTTCGCTTGCTTCAGAAAAGAAAAGATTAAGTTGTCCAGCCACATACAGCCCTGCTGCTTTGAACTCCAGAAACAGAACATCACTGTCATTGTCTATCATACAGTAATAATACGGTTGCTTATTCTTTGGCATCTTCTTCATGACACTTCCTGTTGCATTGAACTGTACAATCAGAGGAGAATTTTTCTGGAGGCACTTTGAATGTACATTTCGACTTGTTCTCTCAGATAAAATGTCACAAAGAACGGTTCGTACCCGACACTTTGTATGCATCGTTTGGCTTTCTTGTCTTGAAGTACAGCTTGCCAATCCTCATTTTGTATCAGCACCTCTTCCACCATATCTTGGGCAAGGCGTTCCTTAGCCGGAATTCGTACTTTGTCTGCCGAAGAACTTGCGGTAATTGGCAAGAGGTCATGTTGCCAGCGCATAATTCTTTGTCGTTCATTTCTG
Source organism: Aporrectodea caliginosa (assembly GCA_020284085.1). Lineage (NCBI taxonomy): Eukaryota > Metazoa > Annelida > Clitellata > Crassiclitellata > Lumbricidae > Aporrectodea > Aporrectodea caliginosa. The sequence goes on from JACEVL010001042.1 coordinate 1,750,568, forward strand.
ACACCGTTTCGTAGAATGCTGAATTGGACTCTTGCTCCAACAGTTAGCTCTGTTCCGCTACAAGATGTCTCTGAGAACCTGTCAGAGGTCTCTTGAATAATACCTGCCACTTAACTTCGGATGAATCTCCACCACTTCCAACACTTGCCGCTTCAATACGGTTGGAAAAGAATTCCTGGTGATGTCTGTGATTGAATGAACCGTTTATCTTTTCACGTCCAAACGTTCCAACATCTCCTCAAGAGACGAATCCCATTCCAATCTAGGGTCGTTATTCAGTGCCATCGATGGCATTGGTTGGACGATGGCTTCAGCGGCGTGTACGTCTCTGGCACGTACAACTCTCCCTTCCTTCACGCCACAGACGTAGTCCCTTCCACGAAAAGGCTGGCGACACATCCTCATGTGCCTACTCCGATAGGAACTTCGGTGGCATTGTTGGCTGTCAAACTCTGCAGCCTGTCTTAGCGGCTGTTATGCGGTTCCATCTGCAGGGCGTGGGCGATTCAGCCTGGCAGCGGCTGTTTGCAGGTGCCCGCTAGCCTAATCGGCAAAACTGGGAACGGCGGTCCCAAATTCAGAAATATGTATTTTCGTCAAAGACGTTACATGAATGAACGATACTATACAGACATATTGAAAACATGAATGAACGATACTATACAGACATATTGAAAAATGTGTTTTTTTCGTAACATGCACAGCTCACGTTGTTACAGTTTGCAATCATATAGCATAGTTGTCACTGAGCAGCTTCAGATACTGCCCGTAAACCTGTGCTTTATGCGAATGTCGCCACTGAAATTCCGCAAGGTAACGTGGAAACAATTTCCTGCTGGTTCCACTTTGGTTCCTGAGTTTTCTCTTAGCATGCATCCAAAGCCCCTCTATTGTTTGAGTGTGGATGTCAGAATGGACAGGATCTACTAAATGTTGTGCGTGTACATCAACCTGATGATCATAGACACCATTATTTATCGTTGAAACATTACCATAAGCAGCCCACGCGTCGGTGACAATGACTGAACCAGGTAGAACGTGAGCAGTAATGATAGGTTCTAGTGTCTGTGCATCACGTCGGTGAACGATTTGAAGCCAGCATCGGCCACTTCCGCGTTCCACAAGTCCAACAACCCAAGTTCCGCGTCGACGCATTCCCCTGTGGTATTTCCTGTGGAAGTAATAAGTCTCGTCCACTTCCACGTACATAGGCAGACCATTTGCGTCGAAGCCGCCAAGATAAACCTGTTGAGCGTTGAGCCAATGTTCACACTTAACGCGGAAGAAATTGTTATAATCAACCAGAATATGCCAGTCGACAATTCCTTCAAACGACATTACATGTTTCGCCTGCACTTCATGAGTCCAGTAGTACATCATCATTACGACCTTAATTCAATTCAATTCAATTCTTTTATTGAAGCTATTAAAGTCAAACAAAGGTAACATGATTATTTTCCATTGATAGCATCACAACACAGTAGCAGCAAGATTATTTTTCATCACTAGCCCCAAAAGGGAACCCCGAAGGGACAATAGTCCCGCTAGCTAGGGTCACCTAAGTTACTATTATCGCAGTACATGATAACAACAGGAAGGGCTTAGAGTCAATATTCAGTTTTCGAACCAAAAAAAGCTATTGCGAAAAACATAAACCTTAACTACATACAAACTAAACAAAAAAAACCTTAACTAGAATCAAACCAAACCACGCAGATATTGGTTATCCTTACCAATGAGGTTAAACATAGCAAACGCGAATACATTTACATACAAGGAAGGGCGAGAAAAGCAAGAATTAAACAGGATGAAAAGAGAACACAAAAATTGAAACAAAATTTAAAAAACCACGTAGTTCATGTAGAACACTAGCAAATAATGCTAAATAATAATAATTGTCAATGCTTAGAACGCAATGCGCAAAAAACGAACCTGTTCGCACACTTGTTCTGGTATTACAACCTCGACATATCCAAGAGAACAATTCAGGCGACTCACCACGTCTGACCAATGCCATTGGCATTTCACAAACGCCACAGTCATTAGTGTTCCGTATCAGCCTATGTTCAGCGAGCCACTGAAGCCATTGCATTGGATCGTTCATAACTGCATAAATTTCATGTGGTGTACAATCAAATAACTCCAATTCGTTTCTCGTCAAAACAACGTTTGTAATGGTTCGCGGTGCTTGCGGTCTACCGGCCATTTTAACTGTTTTATATTTGTAAAATTTGAAAACGTGTCGGTCAATATTTACGACGACGGCAATGACGTAATCAACGACGTAAAAAAGACGGAAAAGCTGGTAAGTAAGTGAATAAATAAAGAAATAAAAAAGTAAGTAAATAAATGAAGCCTTAACTGTATTTGACTGTGTCTGTGACGAAAATACATATTTCTGAATTTGGGACCGCCGTTCCCAGTTTTGCCGCCTAATCGTCAAGTTCATTTTCTCTACAACCCTCTGTCACCACGACGAAAGCATAGCCGCCTGGCTGTGATACATGAACATAAATATCAATAAAAACAAGTTCAGTCGAACTGAATAGACGACGGCCTACAAGCTGCTAAGAATGTGCCACAGGCACAAATTCAGGATAACAAGAAATCAACCAACGAATGTCCATAGTTCAACAGTACTATCGATAGGCCTATAGTTCAAGTTTACGTTCAACTTCATAGTACTGAGAGTTAATAATGCTTGAACTTTGCCTCTGTGCTGCCATCTAGCGACTGTAAATGGAGCATTTCGATTTATGTTTGGAAATTATAGTTAAGCCTACATTTTTCACAGACCATTCAAGGTCATCATCCCCAGCAGACCAACTATTATTCTTGTGTATATGTTCTGGACCTAGTAGCTTCTTCGAATACTTAGTCCAGATCAAATCTAAGCGGCTCATTGATTGTTGGAACGCTATCTATTTCTGCCGGTGTGATGTCTAGACATCTGTTTTGTGTAAGAATGGTAACGTGTAACTTCAGGGCTTCTGCAAGTTCAATGTCTGTTTCGAGATATTTCCGAATCTGGTCGTCATGTTTAATTACTTGGGCACAAGACACGCCGCAAACAATTAGGCGAGGGTACTACAGGATAAGCTTTGCAAAAACATGTATTGCCTGACCGTTGAGTAGGATATATTAAACTCTTCATGATACCATTCTTCGACAATAATGTCTTTCTGTACAAACTTACGTATATTAATATACAAATGTCATCGTAGTACACTACTACCAGATGTAGTTGTGTAACCATTTTCTCCTGTCCAAGGATCTGTCTGTGCATTTCCTTAAAAGGTGCCAATGGCAGATCAGTTGATTCACACGTGTTAATAAAATCCAGGTTCAAAGTCCATTTTATGTATGTCTTAGTTTTCTCCATTTGCTCATATTTGACAATGTTTTCACGGATCTGCAGTATGACTTTCTCTTGGAAAATCTTCGTGCAAGACGGAAGCAGGCAGCGTCTCTCTCTCTCTTCTGTTTTGCAGGGCTTTCTGCAATCGCCGTTAACGTTTCTTCGAATTTCTTGTTATAATCATTGTCGGACAAACACTGTTAATAGCTACACATATTAAATCTTCCGAAAATGTGCGATTTGTCGTATTATATCCGCCATTGTATGCCACGTATACTGCAACAATATACATGTACAATTAAAATGTTTGAGGAAGGAGAACGTGCTATTTTTCAAGATCATGCTGATAGTATCATATCATTCTGTGACTTTCAAGTAAACAAGAATGAGTAGTCACATCCATCCTCGTTGCAGTATAACAACTTGTTTTTCAATAAACGAAAATATATATATATATAAGATGTCAACTGAAACGGTATCGTTGAAAATGGTAGTGTAGATTCTGCATAACAATCCGACTGCTTAGAGAAGAAGAATGTCTGGGTGGTTGAAGTGAGAAGGGTTGAGAAGTCCGAAGAATTATGAAAGTCAACCGGAAAATGACAATTACGAGGCGGTTTTACCATACTGTGTCATGGGAAATTTGAGAGTGATATATCAATTGGTATTATTATAGAGAATATCAGAACGATATATGTCTGTAGTAAAAACTGGGGTCTTTGTGTAAGACTTTGATTGTGGGCATCGTTTCCAGAAGAGTTGCTTCTGTATCTGATATAGTTTGCTTAATGGCTTGTGTTGAGATAAAGATAGATGGTAAGAGACCTACAACTAGTTTTTCGATGCCGCTATATAAATTTTGGAGCTTATTTTTGCAATGGTTTGCTTCGTAAACCTTTCAAAAGAAACTACATAGCAAAAAATTCAAATCAGTACCATGTTGTTTTATCCATTGGCGATCTGAGGCAATCTCTCGGATGACTGTGTCGTAATGATTGCTAGTAAATTAGTCATTATGTTTCTGGTTAGAGAAACAAATGACGACTTTAGTTTAGCGTGTCATTGAAATCCAGTCAGCAAATCTGATTGTAATCGTGAAATGGCCTGTACATGAAAAGCAACTAGTTGGACGTCTTCTTCCGTTGCTGTGCCAAATAAGGAGTGACTAAGTTGACCAATAAAGGGTACCAAAGACCTATTAGTTTTAGTGAAGCTGGCTGACAATGGAGAATTGGGCAAGATAACGTACGCTTCTAAAGGTCACGTTTTAGTTTGATTGTAAAATTCAAAGCTTGATCAGTTAAGGCGGTTAAGTCAGTGCATAGACCCTTGAAAATGTTAAACGAACACCATTCTCGTACACTTGGCACAGTGGAGAGTGTGGGTAGTACATAGTGAAAGGTATGCTTCCAAATTTTTTGTGACTGAAAGGAGAAACTGTAAGTTTAACGTCTGACGGTTGATGGCATGGCTGCTCTTGCAATGGCCAATGAAACGATGCAGAGGACCATGCAGTTACTTAATTCGTTTGTTGATCTCATACTAAAATACACAATGAACAAACAAATTAATAGTAAGTCCTTAATATTGTAAGGAGGTCTGGGGTAGTAACCGGGACGGCTGGGGCGTCGGAAAATAACCCCGCTTCTAGGGTCGATTGTCTGTCGGCAAAGGAGGGGCTTTTCTTCTTCCCGGACGTAGATTCGGCCTCCGTGGTCTGTCAGAGGACTTTGCAACACCGTGATCAACCAACATAGTTTTATTAACGGCAGAGTTCAGCCCACAAGCAATTCATGGGTGACTGCCGGGGGATTCAAAGAACTAGCGACCGTCGCTCGACGGTCGACCGAGCTTGGTTGTCGTAGTGACCATTATTCCCAAAAGAAGCGGCTTGCTTCAAAGCTTAAGCGGGCCCTCGGGCGTAATTCTCATTTCTCTATAACTCTTCCCCACTAACGAAAGAAATGGCTCCATTTCTTTTTTTGTGCATGGCAGTGACCAACCTCGGGAACCTGGGCGTCTGCAGCAGTTAAAATGCAATACACATAGCGTTAACTATCAGCCAAACACATCCTAACTATCTTATCATCTGAACAATCAGTTCATATGGCACGTAATCAATTAATAATCCTTAGCTCTTAGGCAATTGAATTTCAACTGTCAATCATAGAAACGTTGAACTGTACAATCAGAGGAGAATTTTTCTGGAGGCACTTTGAATGTACATCGACTTGTTCTCTCAGATAAAATGTCACAAAGAACGGTTCGTACCCGACACTTTGTATGCATCGTTTGGCTTTCTTGTCTTGAAGTACAGCTTGCCAATACTCATTTTGTATCAGCACCTCTTCCACCATATCTTGGGCAAGGCGTTCCTTTAGCCGGAATTCGTACTTTGTCTGCCGAAGAACTTGCGGTAATTGGCAAGAGGTCATGTTGCCAGCGCATAATTCTTTGTCGTTCATTTCTGACACCGTTTCGTAGAATGCTGAAGTGGACTCTTGCTCCAACAGTTAGCTGTTCCGCTACAAGATGTCTCTGAGAACCTGTCAGAGGTCTCTTGAATAATACCTGCCACTTAACTTCAGATGAATCTCCACCACTTCCAACACTTGCCGCTTCAATACGGTTGGAAAAGAATTCCTGGTGCTGTCTGTGATTGAATGAACCGTTTATCTGTTCACGTCCAAACGTTCCAACATCTCCTCCAGAGACGAATCCCATTCCAATCTAGGGTCGTTATTCAGTCCCATAGATGGCGTTGGTTGGACAATGGCTTCAGCGGCGTGTACGTCTCTGGCACGTACAAACCTCCCTTCCTTCACGCCACGAACGTGGTTCCTTCCACGAAAAGGCTGGTGACACATGCTCATGTTCCTACTCAGAGAGGCACTTTGGTGGCATTGTTGGCTGTCAAACTCTGCAGCCTGTCTTAACGGCCATTATGCGGTCTGTAGCGCTTGGTCGATTCAGCCTGACAGCGGCTGTTTGCAGGCGCCCGCAAAAGTAGCCTAATAGTCGTCAAGTTCATTTTCTCTACATTCCTCTGTCACCACGACGAATGCACAGCCGCCTGGCTATGATACATTAACATAGGTATCAAATTAAAAAACAAGTTAAATCTAACTGAATAGACGACAGCCTACAAGCTGCTAAGAATGTGCCATAGGCACAATTTCAGGATAACAAGAAATCCGAGTTCAGTCTATAAGCTACAGATTTAACAGATTATAGAACTAGACAACCAACGAATGTCCATAGTTCAACAGTAGCCTACTAGCGATAGGCCTATGGTTCACGTTAACGCTCAAGTTCATAGTACTGTTTTGACCAGGGTTGGCAAGTTGTTGCCACCGCCGGTTATAACCGGTTATTGCCATGGCTATAACCGTTCCGGCAACAACCTCTTGGCAATAATGGCAACAACCTCTTGGCAAAAATGGCAACAACCTCTTGGCAAAAATAGAAACTATTAATTATTGTGGTAATAAAATATGGAATCTTCACAGTTAGCTTCATTTTTTATTTCTTCTGACTTGCTGCTTTACACAGTTGATTGATTTAAATATATCATGCTTTAAATCAATCAAGTTTTTTCAAATAAAAATCACCTGATTTAAATAACCATATAATTTCTTCCTAATAAAAGACATTTACAAGTTTTACATATTAAGTACAGTCAATATCGAAGTGTGTAATTATGAATTAGAAATTTTGCCAAACCATTGGCTTTATTTTGGAGTAGTTGAACTGTAGGTCAGAATTTTTTATCTTAATCTCATATAGTTGACCTTAACTAAATTTATATTAAGGGGTAATATAGATTTACTACAGTAGTTTTAATCTCCCACAAGAAACATTTATTATAACTATGCAGTTTGTGCAGTGAAATATGATTTTCATTTGCCTTGTCCTTACTTTGGAGAAAATGGGTAACAACTGGCAATAACCGGCCGGCAACAACTGGCAATAACCGGCAATAACCGGTTATTGCCACTGTCCCGGCAACAATAGGTTGTTGCCGGCATTAACCCAACCCTGGTTTTGACGCATAGCCTGCAAACAATATCGTTGCCTGCCGTGTCGGGCACGAATATCATATAGGCCTATTGTACAAAACGATAAAACATAATAGTTCTACATCTAAGTTTAGTCATACTTATAAGAGAAGAAGTTAACTCTCCAGACAGTGATTTTCTCCATCCGGCTAGAAGTTTTATAAAGCGTCAGACTCGTCACTGTCGATATGAATCACGTCCTCGATGACAATGGGTGTCTGCATCGGAGTAGGTGTCGGGGGTTCGATCCTCCCCAACGCAGGTGTTTCTGGATCGCGCCGCTGGGTGGTACCCTCGCCGTTCGATCGGGGTTATCCGTGGTCGGCCTGGACTGAGCACTCGGAATATCCCCACAATTACGGTGTCGGCGACGAATAGGTACCAGTGGCTGGCCAGTTCCAAGAATTGGGGCAGAGTCATGCTGGTGACCGATGATTGCGTCCACCTCGTCAGTTCCGCAATCCGATCTTCCTCTGCTCGTCTGGCAAAGGTGTGTCCGTCCAGTCGTTCCAACATCTCCTCCAGAGACGAATCCCATTCCAATCCCGGGTCGATATTCAGTCCCATAGATGGCGTTGGTTGGATAATGGTCTCAGTGGCCAGTGCGTTTCTGGCACGTACAGCCCTCCTTCCTTCACGTGTCTACTCAGAGAAGAACTTCGTTGGCGGCCGCGATTTTTCCGCCACAGATGCGACATGTTGACTCCATGATTATTTAATTTCGAATGCGACGTCGCTCTAATCATGCACACTCGGTTTCATTGCTGAGTATTTTAGAGCCTAGGGTGACCTGCAGGTCAATTCGTATATCAGGCGGGTCTCTTTGTCAATCGACGAGGTCGGTTTCAGATTGTCGGTTTCAGATTGCATCTTCCCTCCAAACGTCGGATGCGTGTTAATCTGTCATCTCGTTTGGGGCCTTTCCTTCCACGCTACTTTCCTCGCTACTTCTCCCGATGAGTCTTGACTGAGGCATAGTTTTAATTTGTCTACGTGGGCGACGAAGGGCACTGTTCTTGTGGATTTTCTTGGCACATTGTTTACCTGCCCGTACGACCGAATCACTTGGAATGGGCCCGTTTAGTTCTTGCCCAATTTTGGCGATCTTCCTTTATACTGTCGCAGTGTGTACAACCAGACCAGGTCTCCCTCCTTGAATTTGACTGACCAATCCCTCAGGTCGTAGGTTTGTTTCCGCCGTTCTGCCGCCTTCTGAAGGTGAAACTTGTAGACCTTTTCCAGCCGTGCCGCTGGATCGTCGACGTAGTTCTAATAAACGAATATATATTAGGTATGTATGCATTTACGCAGATTCAAATTCAGCATCTTGATATTTGAAATACCATCCTTCATGTTCATATATAAAATCTTCATTATGAATGGCAATCGAGTTATTTCGATAACTGCGATTCCACTGGTGTGATCTGAAGAGACTTGTTTTGAACAAAGATTTTAGCGTTCAGTTTAAACCTGTGGGCCAGTTCAGTGTCTGTTGCGATGTATTCTTTGATCTGGTTTTGGTGTTTTATGATTTGAGTCAAAGACATAGTGCAGAACATTAGCCGTGGAAAGTTTTGTATTAACGTTGCTAGTGTAATATATCGCTGAACTGTGATGTGCGACAATTCAAACTGCTGTGAATACCATTCCTTAATCAAATCACACGATGGAACAAACCTACGTGCATTGATGTATAATTGACCCCTGTGGAATGCAATAGTCTGTGTGTGGATGGATGTCCGGGTCAAATTCAGCAATAAAATGTTTATAACTCCGTTATTGATGTGTCCAAGGTTACCGTATCCAGCCCCTGCATCAGATATTATGACACTTCCTGGCAGAACATGTTCCGTTATATTACGTTCAAGAGTTGGCGCATTTCTGCGTGCTACGATCTCCAACCAGAACCGACCAGTTTCACGTTCAACAATTCCAACCACCCGTGAGCCGCGTCGACGACGACCGCAATGATATTTCTTATGGGAAAAATGTTTCATCGACCCTAACGCAAGCAGGTACCCCATTGACATCTAAACCTCCGATTTCAACTTGTTGCTGATGCAACCAGTTGCGACACTCAATGCGGAAGTAGTTGTTGTAGTTAACAATGGTGTCCCAACTGTCAGTGTCTTCGAAGAATGTAAAATTGTCTGCATTTCACTCCGTAAACCCAATAGAATATCGTCATGACAATTTTCTTTGTACTAAACCCATATCTTGCAGAGAATGAACCGGTTCGTATACTGCATCTTTTTGAGCACGAACGTCATTTCCATGAATAACAGCTGATTCAACACGCTGCACTAAAGTCATTGGACGTCGACAGTTACCACAGACGTTGTTACGGATTAGACGGTAGTAGAGAACTGGATAAGCTGAGACATTTGACCTTTCCTAGGTTCAAATCCCCTCAATCCAGCGTGCACAAACCAAATCCTTGGTCCAAATCGCCATACACGAACCAATTCTAGGTTCAAATCCTCTCAATCCAGCGTGCACGAACCTATAGGCGCCTACAGTTTCATGTACAGGCAAATAAAACCGGCCACATACTGATGTCCGCCTTCAAGCAATTATATAGCTAAGCCCCAGACTTGGTTATAATTTGCTATAATTGGCTATAATTGGCTATAAAAAAATATCGTGTGACTAGAACATAGATCCGTCCGTCTATCTATCCGTCTATTTGTCCGTCTTCCTTCATCCTGTCCGTCTGGCGAGGCCTACACTTTTGCCCTTCATTCTGCATAGGCTCGATTGTCGTCGTCATTATCATCGTTAAAGTCGTCGCCACTAATAAACCACATATTCGTAATGCCTCTGCCTCAGCTGGTACTAATTAAGGAACGCTGTGATACATACAATTAACAACAGGATTGGTTTAATTAGCCCCATCCATAGACAGATGTTCTAATAGAATAACAAATCCACCATCCAGCTGTTTTCGAGTATGTTTTGTCTACCCTCTAGTTGAAGTTTAGTCTACCCTCTGCTTGTTGAAATTAAAAACATAGATGCCTTCATGAAGTTGCGAGGTTGATGAAATATTATGTCAGCTGGCTTTCAACGGACGTTGTTTTAGCAAGTTATATAATATAATATACATCTAGCGGTCGACAGTGCTGCATTTGTTCTCGGTGATAACTAGAAACATTTAATGTTTTACAACGTCGTCCAACCAAACGCTACGGGCTAGTGATTAAGGTAGGCCTATGTTATATAAAAAAATAGTTATATTTTTAATTAAATGTACCAGTCTTTTTTGTGAATAGTCAGTGTTAACGGCGGAGCAGATTCAGTTGATGGTGGATTAGTTCGCGTCCCACAAGCAGTCGTAGGCTGTTTCGATAGAGAGCCGTCAGCAATAGTTCGACTCGTGAGCGGCTCCGCGATCGCCTCGCTCAATCAGTGACGTCGTCATTAAACGCCCGGATCTCGTTCCGAATCCGGACAGCTTCGCTCTTTAGGACAACCAGTTCGTTAGCCGTCTCACGAAGGGCCGCCATCAATTCTCTCATACGCTGCTTTTGTTTGCGATCTTTTGCTTTTGTTTGCGATCTTTCGCCTTTGTTTTCCGAATCTTCTCGCGAATCTTCACCAACTCGTGTTCTTTTTTGCCAACGTTAGCAGGCCTTTCATTAGCCAGACTATGAACGAAGGTTTGAAGTTTATCTCCCATATTCGCAGTCTGAAAGTAGATTTCGTTGTCTCACTTCGCCCCGAAAAAGTAAAAGCGTGACAATGAAATCTCTGGTCACACCACATTATTATATACCACACCAGTTCGAGAACGTTCTAGAACATACTAGAATTTGACGCATATTCACGAACGCGTGTTTAACGCCAACGCATAACTGGTTGGAATTTCCAAAGTTTCGATAGGCTTATTACTCAGTATCACGAGAGGGGCCAACGTAGCAGATGACTGGCAATTCGTCGGTGACTGCCGGGGTATTCAGAGAACTAGCGACCGTCGCTCGACGGTCGACCGAGCTTGGTTGTCATAGCGACCATTATTCCCAAAAGAAGCGGCTTACTTCAGAGGATTTGCTTTAGCTCCACCCTCTCGCTTTCTAACCTCTGACAGGCGTGGTCCCTCGCCTTAACGCTCCGTTCCGTTGGTTCTGTCTACCCTCAGCTGTCAATCATGTCTAAATTGTAGTCGGTCCTGCGGATCTTATTTATCGTTCATGAAGTGTTCTAACATTGAAAATAAACATGCTAATAATAATGATATCGTCGTCCCCGTTTTGGGGCGTAATCTAAGCTTATGAATTCCACAGGTGATCCTAAGTGATCTCTTAGACAATCTCCATGCAACCAGTTTCCATCGAAATCCACTTCAGAATGTAGACGATCGACGTAAGTCTTCACATGAAATCCACTAAGACAGACCAAAAGCTTCTGACTAAAATTCCATTGGCTCTGGATTTAAGTGGTACAGCTTCACTCACAAACGATCGGAGTCGACTGGCCGCGGCGTCTAGACAGAAAACCCTGACGCCGTCGACAGAGGGCGCTTGAGACATAAAGACACGGCTATCGTAATGGACAGTCCGCTCAATGTATACCATTGCAAAAGGCGGTTTAAGCTAACAATTACCTGTACAGTATCTGAGGAAACTTCTAGTTTCCCACATCATTAGGCCTTATTATACATGTATACTATAAGCGGCGTAGATTAAATTAATATTACCATCTAAGCTTATCTGGGTTTTGGAGGATTTTCCACAGGTGATGAACTTCACAGCGTTGAACTCGATTTCTATATCGTTAGCCTACATATAAATAAGACAATGTGTGCTTTCCAGTGCGTGTATTATACGACTGAGGTCTGAAGCGCGATCGCAACTGCGTATGCCCGTGGGCGTCGCCGTCCTAAGTGTCAATCATTTGACCACGGCCAACTTGGGAAGAATGTCGTCAATGGTAGGCATGTAATACGTGCATCTTTTGAGCGCTTTGTTCAGTGGCTTCGGGTCAATGCAGATTCGTAGACCGCCGTTCGATTTGTGACCACCAATAGCACCGACACCAACCTCCTGAGACCCAGGCAATATTTTTTGTTCTTTCAAAGTTTTTTTTATATTTGTCCCTTCATTAGGATACAATAACTTTTCAATGACTTTTTTAATTTTTTTATTCATTTTTCACTGAAATATTTTTAATGTCCCGTGTATGGGACAGCGGGTCCTAACTTTATATTTGTACCATTCAATTTCTAATTGTCTTTTTCTAAACTGAATTCTTTCAACACTATAAAAATCATCTGCAATTGTTTGCAGAACATATCAGTTAACAATATGAGACTTCTTTACAATTCAACTAACATTTTAAAACAAGACTGCCTGTTCTACTTAGCATCCTTGTGAAAGGCAGCATAGCAGTTTCGGTAACCAGTGAAACACAAGTGCACTTTACAAGTGCTGCATTTGATGAATGTCTTCCCACTACAGCCCTGGTGTGGGCTCTGTAATTGGTGCAATGATGTTGCTTCCGTCAGCCTTTGCAGTTCTCTTTCTATCTTGTCGCGTACCGCGACCGGAAGGCGCCGTAGAGGCAACCGTACCGAGGAAACGAGGGGTCAACTTCCAGGCAGACGTCCCTTTAAGCATGCCCAAGGATCCGTCGAATAGATCGGCGTAGCAAAAGAACACATCCTCTTCTATGATTTCATGCGATGCCTGTGGGTTAGAGGGTGACGATGCGCTGGCCTTCCGAAGTTCGGAGATATTTTCGTCGACGACTTGACGAGTAGGTCAAGCCGACGACAGACATCGATCGATGCCCAGAATAGGATGCTCGCGTTCGGTAACATAGAAATCCACGTCGAACTCCACTTGCGTGAGCGGATTCCTGGCTGTAGCCGTCAGCATTCCGAGAATTTTCAATTCTTGCCGGTCGAACATGCGAAACGTGACTCGACTCACTCGAGGTGGACGTAGGATATTTCCGACGATTTTGGAATACACGTGCGCAGACAGGATTTTGAAAGAGGAACCGCAGTCTAGGAGAAATTTCACCTTCAGTCCGTTGACGAAGACGTGGGAGTAGACACGGCGGTTGCCGAGCACCAGTAGCCTGTTGCCTGACTCTTGCACTTCTCTCACATCCGACGTCGCTCGCCTGGATCGGCACACTACTCCATAGTGGTTGGGCTTGCCACATTTAGAGCAGGTCTGGGGGATGCGTCGTACGTCAGCTCTACTCTCATTGGTCAACGTGTCTTCCAGTGGCGCCACTCGCTTACATCTGCCATTTCTATCCTTTACACAGGAGTCAGAGTCAGTTATAGTGCGCTATACCAGACATCATTTCTGTCCTTTGCCCTACTTACTTGTAGATTCTTACAGAATCTTTATAAAGTTAAGCTTCGCCAACCATTACTGCCCAAGACTAATACGGCATATTAACATAACCCACAGGCCCTGATCTACAGTTTTGGGGCTCTGTGCTGATCGAATGACGGGGCCCCTTACAATTTTAAGAAGCTGAACCCGTCTCGAAACAATGATTTACTACAACTAAACAGCTTGCAGGGCACACAGTAGACGTTACCAGTCGACATGGAATATGATAACCACTCCCTCCTCACTGTTTCAGAGTTTGCCATTGTACGCTGAAATAACGTAGGTGGTAAATGCCGTTTATGAGTTTTACCTGCACGCTCTGATTTCGAAAAATCAACCAAGTTTTGGACAATCGCTGGTCGCCGTATAATTTCCTCGCACAGTTAACATTACAACCTAAACACAGCTGTAACTTACTGCATTACTGAATAATGAACAAGGCATAAATGTCAACCATTACTAAATATCATACTCCTGCTTTTAGGACAAGTCAAAAACATCTACCAGAACATCAATGCAACCACAGAACATATCTGGTATCATACCTATGAAATTAAACTAACATCGACTCCCTAAACAAAATAGAATGTAACACTGCAATTATCAGTAATACAATACAACACAACACAATTATCAACAATACAACACAATACAACTGGGGCGCGGTGGTATAAGGGTATGTTCGGTGCCTTGCAGCTGGAGGGTTGCGGGTTCGAATCCACCTCAAAGCCGCCGCGTAGGGACCCTGGGCAAGTCCTTCACTCGAAATTGCTCACCCTTAACTTCGGCGTGAAACTCCGATTCAGCGTCCGCGCAGTAGTCGGGAGCGCCTCTGAATAGGCAATCTGTTGGGGCGCTATAACAAGTGTTAAAATACAATACAATACAATATCAACATCAAAGTCACAGACATTTAGATCCCAACCCTTAACTCCTTCAAAATCTTCTCCAAACATGCTCATAACAGAGTTGCACTGGATGAACCGCACCATGACTGCACGGAACACTTAAGCGACGAAGTACACCGCGTAACCGTCCAGGTTGACGGTCCGAGGATCGACGAAGCGCGACGCAGCTCTCCTGCATAAACATCAATGGAACTGACGTCGGTGGACGAAACGAAGGCCCATGCATAGACGTATTTAGGCTTTGGTCGACCTCTGCCGACACCCCGACGACACGGATCGAATTGTGAAATTGTTGAACCGCAGCTCTCGACGTACGGGATACGGTTTGTATTGGCCGTAAGTAGAGGTAATTGTAGGCATTTGGGACAACCATTCAATAACTAGGGTCACACTCAGCCAACCACGCGTGAATAACCACGACCAACTCGTGCACGGCGTTCACGAAGCTATAACCTCGGGGTTAAGACACTAACGACGTATTTGGTGGCGTGTTATTACAACAAGACTCCAGATGTAAGCCTAATTTTTTATAACAAACTATTAACATCCAGACCTGATTGTTGTAGACGTCGTCGACGCCATCGGCTTCATTATCATCATTATAGTCGTAGCCGACACTAATATACCATATTCGTAATGCATCCATCTCAGCTGGAACCAATTAAAGAACAACTATGCCTCTCCGCCGCAGCGAGACAGACAATTGAGCTACGCAACGAGGCGTAATTAAAAATGTAATTAAAAAAACGGCGACAGATTAAGTATCTCGCATAATTAGTCCCATTCATAGTCAACTGTGGTTCGCTGTTCTAATAGAATTATATCCCGTCCATCCATATGCTTTCGTGTTTGTATAGTCTGTCTTCATGATTCTGTTGAGATGCCCTCTGTGCTCGTTGTAATTAAAAAACACAGCGACAGGAACAGTTCGAACCCATGCAGCCTCGTTCAATCAGCGGCGTCTTCACCAAGCGCCAGGATTTCGTTTCGAACCCGTGCAGCTTCGTTCTTTAGGAAAACCAGTTCGTCAGCTGTTGCGCGCAGGGTTGGCATCATTTCCTTCATGCGCTGTTTCTGTTTACGATCTTTCGCCTTTGTTTTTCGAATCTTCTCGCGAATCTTCACTAATTCGTGTTCTTTTCTCCCAACGTTGGTGGGTCTTTCATTAGCCAGGCGATGAATGAAGGTCATAACAAACTCAATATTTCATCCGTAGTGTTAGAACCAGTGGCGGATCCAGGATTTCTTGCGTGGGGGGAAGAGCTTTTTCCTAGGGGCGCCACATTTTGGCATATACTTCTACGGTAAATTGGTAATTAACTTTCAATCATAGTAGTACATGTATAATTTTAAATAATGCCATATGTAGTAGACAACTAGTATGTAGGCCCTGCTATATCTTATATAAACTGTTTTACAGTGAGGAAATGTTCAGGAACAAAATATTTCTGCAGAACCATGAAGCATTTATATAAATTGTTTTCTACGAGACTTCATCAGCGCAAAGCGATTGATAGTCGCTTCAAAGTCGATACTCTCAGCGAGTTCTCTTTCGATCGATATTAATGCCAGTCCAGACAGGCGTTCATTTGTCATGGTGGATCGCAAGTAATTTTTAATTATTTTTTATCTGCTGAAACTTCTTTCCGCAGTAGCCGAAGTAATAGGAAGAGTGAGATATAATTTATAAAGTACTGATAGATTAGGGAGTCCTGGTGCCATCTGTTTGTCTATCAAAAACTGCAACACCTCTCTGATTTGCAGCTCACTGGGAAGAGATGGTCGAATTGTTGCATAAACATCCGTAAATGTATCATATTCAACAACTGCTTCCTCAATGTTTATGTCGTTTTTGTAAATGTCGCAGAGATTTCGAAATGAGTCTTTATTCTTTTCGGACATTTGCGATGGTTCAAGACAATAGAAAGAAGTGACTGTACTGCGAAAATCAGCAAACCGTTCATCCAACTGCACCATAAGTGTATCCAGAATTGTAAAATACACTTCGCCTTTAAATCGTGATGTTGGATCGTCTACGCGTTCGTCGCTGCTAAGCTCACCAGCCATACGTTTCTTCCTGGAAACTCGCCTTTCCGGGAATTCCGTTTCCAAATCTAAATCAGGGCATTCTTGCATTTCTTTGTCAACAAAACATTTTACTTCCAAATTTAAACTTTCAAAAGCTTCGTTGCTTCTCATATCAGCAAATCGTTTCTTTGCAGCATCGAGCAGCTGGTTAGCAAATGCAATGTCAATGTCCTTACGCTGAAAATAATTTGATAACACAAAAATCCTGTCCAACAGCTTTTGTAGAAAGAACATGAGAAAAATAAATGAGTATGTTTTCATTACAACAGCTAAACCAAGAGCTTCTGCCCGGATAGTTCCTTTATGTTGCTTTGACTCTCCTGAATTTATATCTTCCAGAGTGGCTAAAATAGCAGAAAAGGATTGAACGATTGCATCGACGGCATGCTTTCTGCTGGCCCACCTCATATCAGAAAGTCTTTTCAGTGTGTCCACTGCTTACTCGTATTGTGAGTTTTGGTGTTCTTTCAAAATATTGAGTCTTGGCAAACTAGATGTTAGGAATGTATACAACTTCTCAGCTGTACCAAAAAACAACTGCACGCCGTCGTTAACTGACATTGCTTCTACAAGCACCAAATTGAGAGCATGTGCACAACAGTGAACATAAATGGCATTAGGAGATATAGCTTTAATCCGTGTCTGAAGACCGTTCTTAACTCCTGACATTACAGATGCGCCATCATATGCTTGGCCACGACAAAGTGTTATATCTATTTCTCGCTTTTGAAGCTCTGTTAGAATGCTCTGTGCAAATTCTGACGCATTGCCGTGTTCCAGACTATAGAAACCTATAAATCTTTCGACAACATTTCCAGATTTCAAGACCGATCTTAAGGAAACTGATATCTGATCGATTCTAGATATATCAATTGTTGAGTCAACAATTAAAGAGAAAAACTCAGCAGACTTAACTTCATTATCAATTGTCTGTGACAGTTCAGATGCAAGTGATTTTATTAGATCATTCTGTACGTCATGGCATAAATAAAGTTCATTTCTGCTTTCAAATTTTAGGTGATTTTCCTAAATGGAATCATACTTGGCCAGGAGCTCTAATAGTTCGAGAAAATTCCCAGTGTTTTTATTCTGAACTAAGGTAGAATGCTCTCAGTGTCCTCTGAATGAAAGTCCTTGTTTTGCTAAGAATAACGTCACATCACACGTCACAGGTGGGTATCAGCATATGCTTAAACCTATATACAATTATACATCCTCCAAAAAAGGGCAATAAGAGTTATCAGTGGAGCTCATTATCTAGCAGAGAGTTGCCACCTGTTTAAGTCCTTAAACCTTTTAACAATTTACGACATTTATAAACTTCAACTTGCAATGTTAATGTACCGGCACCACAATGGCACTCTCCCAGCTTTATTTAACTCATACTTCACAGTGATTACTGATGTACATGATTATAACACCAGACATAGACAAAACTACAGAACAGAAAAAGGCAGGATAAATGCTAGATGTTTCTCGGTCAGAATAAAAGGACCGCAGTTGTGGAACTCTATTGATTCTTGCATGCGTGAACTACGCTCGCTGATTGCATTCAAGTGTGTATATAAGACTTTTCTGATTGACCAGTACTAACTCAGCAACTCATAACTTGGAGTGTGATGCTGACTATTATCGTTTTAACTATGAATACTGTTACTAACTGTACGGCTGCCTTAGCCTGTTAACCCAATCAGGGGTGTAACGAGGTTTAGAAAAGTGGGGGGCCTAAATAGGATGTAGTGGATTTATTTGGCGCGAAGCGTCTTAAATTTTTTTAAAGGGCCCCCCAGTTTTTCACAAGGCCCCCCAAGTGGGGGGGCCCTGGGGAGCCTTAGTAACAAATGGGGCAGCTTCAAAAGTCCCAAATTAATCCTCTAATTAGAGTATAAATGGGTGAAAATAGAGTGGAGACGTGTCAGACGGGATATGAAAATACAACAGAGAAAAAAGACGGAAATATCGTAGAGTTATAGGATTATCGTAGGATCATTGAGTCTATTAGAGTTTAAGTACTATTACTAATGCAGCCGACTTCTGTACGGCAAGTCTTGACTCTTAAAAATTGATGTGAAATTGTGAATTATTTGATGTACACATTTGAAACAAAAAATGGGAATATCTCAATTTGGACATATCCCTAGATTAGTGGAATGGCAAGCGACCGTAGCGACGATATAGGCATCTAAACATTCTGAAGACTTGTAGTCTACAATGTCCATTTGTAGTCTAGCTTTGGACCTTTGTTTACATGTTATTGCAATTTTGCAAACGTTGCACGTCGATGTTCGTTTCGCATAAT
The DNA here is from genome assembly GCA_020284085.1 of Aporrectodea caliginosa. NCBI lineage: Eukaryota > Metazoa > Annelida > Clitellata > Crassiclitellata > Lumbricidae > Aporrectodea > Aporrectodea caliginosa. The sequence goes on from JACEVL010001042.1 coordinate 1,769,629, forward strand.
AAATTCGTTCATGACTTTGTTGATGTCGATGTTTTCAAGTTTGTCACAGTGAACAGCTGCAATCATTGTATGATTGAGTCTTTCCTGAGTCACTGTGGACCGCATGTAGTTCTTGATTCGACGCAACTGGCTAAACGATCGTTCAGGTGTTGCAGTCGAACAGGGAAGTATGCAGACTAACTTCACAAGTTTTACAACTTGCGGTAGGAGACGTAGGAGCGCACGTTCCTTCTTCAGCAGCTTCAAAATGTCTGAAAATGATGTCATACCATTGCGTTCCTCTGTTGACATTGGGATGTTCCGAAGCTGCGATAGCTGCCCCACAAGATCTTTGTCCAAGTCTCCAGAAGCATGCATCAAGATACTTTCAATGTCACGCAGAAGGGGTTCTTCTCCACGGCAGCTCTGAACCAACACTATCTCCATACAGTGCATTATTTTCCATGCGGATGATTCAAACCGTTCACATATACTAGCAGTGACTTTATCTAACACCAAGTAGTACTGTACTCTGAAGTACTGGTCAACAGATTCAAATTCAACTGCACGACTTCCATCCTCGAAGCGCATAGGAGCGTGGCGCATTCTAGGAAGTTTTGCCTCAGCACCATTAAAACGACCTCTGCGAACTTCCACATCACGCCAAATGCTCTCGAAATGCATATCTGTTCTCTTCGTGTTGAGCAGCATCTTTAAAGCTAACACGGATTCTAGTCCCTCCGCTGCTGACAGCTTCGAATTCTGGAGTTGCTTACTCAACTCGTCAGTCATTCCAAACAGTTCTAGACCAATAGTTTGAGCAAAGCTGAACTCAAAAGATTCTAGCCAACGCAGCAAACCGGAGGCCTTAGCCTGTGCTTCGTGAGTCGAGGTACGATCTGATCTTATGTCGTCCAGAATTTGCAGCAACGATGAGGCTTGGCTATCTATTGCAGTTAAAGCATTGTATTTCACTGTCATTCTAGTCGGGCACAGTGGGCGTAATGAATGAATCTGCGAGTCCTCCTGTTCAGAATTTATGTGTCGCAGGTGTGCCATTCTTTTAGGAGAGTGTCTGATGAACGAAGTGAGCTCTAAAATGTTGCTGAAGAAGTCGCGCATGAACGGAACAGCATCTGACACTGTGTCTTTTACACACAAATTCAAGCAATGCATATGACAATATGCGAACACTGCCTTAGGATAATGTCGTTGTATTCTTGCAGCTACACCATTTCTTATGCCGGCCATATTCGCTGCACCATCAAAAGCTAGACCTCTACAGTCTTCCCAACTGATTTGGCAGCGCACAAGAATATCATCGACGGCCGTGTGGATGTACTCTGCTTGGCAACTATCGAGCTGATACAATCCAACAAATTCTTCACAACAGTCAAAGTTATCATCGACATAGCGCAAGCAAAAGCTCAATTGCTCTTTGCACGAGATGTCACTGGTTTCGTCTGCAAGGATGCTGAACATCTGGTCTTTATGAAATTTCTTCAAAATAAGAAGTAAAACTTCACGGCTGATTATCTCAAGAATTTCGTTTTGTATCTGAGGGCTGGTGAACGTTTTATAGCGACATAGCCATGCTCTCAGTGTACTATTATCCTGTGCACGAAGTTGTAGCAGCTGTTGAAAGTTACCATGCTCCTCGTTGCTGCGTCGAATTGCTAAGCCTTGTTTCGCTAGGAAAATCAGCGATGTGAAGACAATTTTTAGGCACTCGGTAGCATTTTCGCGCTCGTCATTTTTCTGCTTACAAACCATTGCCACAACGTTTGTGTCGTGAACTAAATTTTGAAACTTGCAGACTGCTTCCAAATGCGACTTCGCTTTGCCGTGCTTTGCTAGGCGTTCCTTTGCTTTCTTCCAGTTCGAACTATATCCTTCAGCCGAGAAAGTTTCTTCACTTGAATTTGCTAGATTAATGTGACTAAGGGTAATCATTCTGCATGGGTGACAAAACGCTGCCTTCTTCCGTTCATCCCATTCCAACCATGGAAAGTCACTGTACCAAGATGGTTGGAATCGCCTTGTCTTTCCAGTTGAGTCTCCTGTTTTCCTGCATTCTGTCGGAAAATCACAATGTTGTGGTTGATGTGGATGTGCTCTGAATCCTGGAAGTAGGTCTGCACCAGTTAACGCCGAGGACGAAGGCTGACTAGTTGGTGAAGAGGATGAAGGCTGACTAATTGACGCCGAGGACGATGGCTGACTAGATGGTGAAGAGGATGAAGGTTGACTAGTTGACGCCGAAGACGATGGCTGACTAGATGGTGAAGAGGATGAAGGTTGACTAGTTGACGCCGAGGACGTAGGCTGAGTAGTTGATGAAGAGGATGAGGTTTTTGGCTGTTCACATTCAGAGGAAATCTCATTACATCTGAAACACAATAATACAATACACAGATTAATGATGGCCAGGGCTACTTATTATTAAGTAATTAATAAGTCTATTGGCTCTATTATAATGCTTTCGGTAACACTGTTGTAATAAAGCACATGCTTCTTCACTGTTTTGCAAATAAAAATCAGCAATCACCCAATTATTTCAATTGTCAGGGATACGATTGGAAATAGTCTCTCTTACAATTATCATACTGTTAAAGTAAGAGAACATGTGTGATGTGTTTGTAATAGAACATGTGTGTGTACCGTGTACGTAACACCAATTAAGGTTATTGTTATAACAAACATGTCATCCATTAATTATTTCAGATTAAATGAATGATTTGTATGAATAATTGACAAATAAGATTTCTGGGGATAGAACGCTCACGACGTCAAGTCTTTGTTGCAAAAAAACTTGTTACAAAACAAGCATATGGATATGGTTCTATGCTATTTATTGCTAATGCCTATCTTCCAATATCCTACCTAGCTCTGTTAGCTTGGTCTTGAGTGAGATTAACCAAGCTGACGAAATGATCTTGTTTGCCGTCATCTGAGATTTTGTTAAGTCCAAAGTTAACGTTGACGAATGCCAGTGAGAGCGGTGAATCATGACCGGTAATCCCATAGACCGCATCAGAATCACAATCAAATGTCGGCGAGTACACAACCGGTGGGTCCTCGGGTGAATTGTACATCTCAATCCTATGTCCGTATCTAATTGCAGCAGCACGAATTATAATAGCGTCTGCCCAGACTTTATCCGTTGCCATCAAAACCAAATAACTTGACAAATCGTGAACCTTGCATCCAGCGTTTGATAGTAAATTATCCCAACTGCCTCCATGAACCTACAATAGGAAATGAACATCACCGGTAATTCTGTCAGTATACTAAGCAAAATTACACCTCGATCTCTCGACATTTTGGTGCTTCTGTAATAATCCTTTGTGTCGTACTTGGGTACCGTACCGCCAAAATTGGTACTGATAGGTAGTATGTATTGCATGTGACACGTGCTTTCTGTATTTGGAATGTGCGCATTGACATTATCTACACGCAGATAACTTAAAAGTTGTTCTATGTCACAAAATTGAAATAGGATATCATAAGGGCTTTGACTCTCCAACAGGACCTACACAGAAATAATAGTAATCAATTATTTAATCAATTAATTAGATTAAAACAACTTACGATTAGATAAAATAAAATAAGTAGTAAATAGTAAGCTGGTGTGAAGTGTAAACTGAAATATGCCTATGGTTGCCTATGGTCCTATTAAGATTTAAGAACACCGCTGATTATCAGCCATTAGATGAGTAGAAGTTAATGCATAGAAACAGTTACATAGCCTACCAGGCGATCAGCATTTGTTTGGATGAAGGCGACGATTTCCTGACGTATATCTCGTGCTGCTTGCAATGGTCTATGGAGCTGGTGTGCTAGAGCAGTAAAGAAACAATCACCGTCGGTTGGCACAGTTTGTGCATTGAAAATTTCATTGAATGGCACAGTCTTCCATCTTTTGTAGGTTTCTTGATAGTCGTCATGAGATAAGGCGCTAGCCGACGCAGCGCTACTGTTGTCAGTCTCAGTTGGGCTACCGGCACTTGTGTTACAACTTAGTTTAGGAGATTTCGCTGATGTGAAAAACTGTTGAATACCGTAACCAGCGTTAACGCACAATCCACGTCCACTGCCCGGTTCTTTACGTTTCGACATAACCAAATTTTGCAGGCCCTGGAAATGATGCAGGCTACTATCAGCTGTCCGATGTTACAAATTATTAACAAATTATTGTGTGCATTAACAACTTTCTTTGATATTTGATGCGCATTAGAATGTCGCGAAATAACCTGCAATAAGCCATGCCGAAAGAGGAGCTAACACTGTTTCAATCTGTTTGAAGCTATTTTCACGTTTGATTTTGACCAACATAAGTAACGCAATTTTCGGTATTATCGCCCACCTACAAAAACCTTCCAAAATATCTCTATAAAGTTACCCTAAATCAGTATAATTAACGGTTCAGCTTCATACAATCTTATTCTAACATAAACCTGAATTAAACGCTTGGCAGCATTTCTTCACACCTACAATGTATTTAATAATTTATCGAGCGGAATATTATACTTAATAATAAACACCAACGACATGCGCATGCGCGGCCTTTTACAACCTCGGGTAAAAATAAAACAGAAAAATAAGTAAGGGGATCGATTTTTCTAGGTGCCAGTAGGTGGCAACCGATTTCCGCCGTTTCGTCACAGTTTCGTAGGCTGTAGGCTATTGAAAAAACTGCAATTGTCTGAATTTCTAAGGTGATCCTTTGCCTTTACTCTTGTCGTCGTTTTTTTTACAAGAGATCGAAACTGATCAATAAAGAGATCGATCAACAAGACAAGATTTCAGAGACACTCCAATTAAAAGGCTGTAATAAAATAATGGAAGTAAACTATATTCGACCTCAACAGCTATTTCCAACTGTCGCTTTGCTCTTTACTGTGGCTTAGCTCTTTTTTGGAAAGATTTTAAGGACCACTTTTCCTCTCTTTTCTCAAAAAAGTGGGAGGGCCCTCTCATAAAAAAGTGGGGGGTCCGTTCTCATATTAGGCCCCCCTGATAAAAAAAGTGGGGGGGCCAGGCCCCCCCAGGCCCCCCCACTCGTTACACCCCTGCCATTTATTAAGTTGAGTAGTTCAGCCTGTTCTTCGACTGAGGTCTGAAGCGCGATCGCAACTGCACGTGCCCGTGAGCCTCGCCGTCCTAAGTGTCAATCATTTGACCACGGCCAACTTGGGAAGAATGTCGTCAATGGTAGGCATGTAATACGTGCATCTTTTGAGCGCTTTGTTCAGTGGCTTCGTGTCAATGCAGATTCGTAGACCGCCGTTCGATTTGTGACCACCAATAGCACTGACACCTATGGTGTGGGCTCTGTAATTGGTGCAATGATGTTGCTTCCATCAGCCTTTGCAGTTCTCTTTCTATCTTGTCGCGTACCGCCACCGGAAGGCACCGTAGAAGCAACCGTACCGGGGAAACGAGGAGTCAACTTCCAGGCAGACGTCCCCTTTAAGCATGCCCAAGGATCCGTCGAATAGATCGGCGTAGCGAACGAACACATCCTCTCTTATGATTTGATGTGATGCCTGTGGGTTAGAGGGTGACAATGCGCTGGCCTCCCGAAGCTGGCAAATGTTTTCGTCGACGACTCGCTGCAGGTCCAGCCGACGATAGGCATCGATCCCCAGAATACGATGCTCGCGTTCGGTAACATAGAAATCAACGTCAAACTCCACCTGCGTGAGCGGATGCCTGACTGTAGCCGTCAGCATTCCGAGTTTTCAATTCTTGCCGGTCGAACATGCGAAGCGTGGCTCGAGGTGGACGTAGGATATTTCCGACGATTTTGGAATACACGTGCGCAGGCAGGAATTTGACAGAGGAACCACAGTCTAGGTGAAATTTCACCTTCAGTCCGTTGTCGAAGACGTGGGAGTAGACACGGCGGTTGTCTGCGTTGTCGAGCGCCAGTAGCCATTCATCTGATTCTTGAAGTTCTCTCACATCCGACGTCGCTCGCGTGGATCGGCACACTATTCCGTAGTGGTTGGGCTTGCCACATTTAGAGCAGGTCTGGGGGATGCGTCGTACGTCAGCTCTACTCTCATTGGTCAACGTGCCTTCCATTGGCGCCACTCGCTTACATCTGCCATTTCTATCCTTTACACAGGAGTCAGAGTCAGTTATAGTGCGCTATACCAAACATCATTTCTGTCCTTTACCCTACCTACTTTTAGATTCTTATAGAATCTTTATAAAGTTAAGCTTCACCAACCATTACTGCCCAAGACTAATACGGCACATTAACATAACCCTGGACCCACAACACCAATGATAACATTACAACCTAAACACCAACAAGGCATAAATGTCAACCATTACTAAATATACTCCTGCTTTTAGGACAAGTCAAAAACATCTACCAGAACATCAATGCAACCACAGAACATATCTGGGATCATACCTATGAAATTAAACTAACATCGACTCCCTAAACAAAATAGAATGTAACACTGCAATTATCAACATCAAAGTCACAGACATTTAGATCCCAACCCTCAACTCCTTCAAAATCTTCTCCAAACATGCTCATAACAGAGTTGCACTGGATGAACCGCATCATAACTGGACGGAACACTTGAGCGACGAAGTACACCGCATAACCGTCCAGGTTGACGGTCCGAGGATCGACGAAGCCCGACGCAGCATTCCGACATAAACATCAATGGAACTGACGTCGGTGGACGAAGCGAAGGCCCATGCATTGACTAATTGAGGCTCCTCTCGCCCCGCGACGCACGCCCGGCATCACACGACAGCACCCCGGAAGTAGAGACCTCTGAGGCACCACCGGCAGCAATTGTAAAATGACAATGTGTAGAGAAAGTTTGCTCACCCTCTGTGGACGAACATGTAGTGACCATTGACATTGGTCGACCTCTGCCGACACCCCGACGACAGGCTGGAACGACTTGTACAATGATTGAACCGCACCTCTCGACGAACGTGATACGGTTTGTATTGGCCGTATGCCCCAACCGACTCCCGGAAGGGGACGATACTTGATGGATAGCGTGCGAGAGCAACGGAACCGCACCTCTCGACGAACGTGATACGGTTTTTATTGGCCGTATGCCCCGACCAACGCCCGAAAGATACTGCGAAGAAGTAGCATTACTTTAACTCACATGCCGCTTCCACATGTCGTTCGTTTCTTTCGTCCTGTAGATTTGAATAGTAGCTCATTTGCAAAGGCCCGTCAAGAAATTTTATAATTTTTTTGGAGGAGCCCCCATTTGTAGAGGCTTGTTGTTTCGGGGCTCAACTGTAACACTCGGCAGAAATGAAAGAGACTATGAAGAATCTCGAAGACTGTCAATAACTGTAAAACTTCTTTTCTTCTCTGGCACTTAATCTTTTAAAAATTCACCTCGACCGAAAGTTCGAATATCATTCAGTTCACTTCGACAGAAAGTTCGAATATTATTTCGTTTCACTTTCATGGAAAATTCGAATATTATTTCGTTTCACTTTGACTGACAGTTTTAAAAAATCAGTTCATTTCACACTGTTCCTCCTACTTCTTCTCTAAATTTGCCAGGTTGTCTTCAGGAAATTACCATACAATAGCGAGCGCATTACGTGAGTCTTGGACGGTGCCCCCATAGCGATCCAAAGGCATTGAAACCTCTGGTCAGGTCCCTAAGGGGGTCAGAGGAGCGAAGTCCCCTGAAGCTGACCAGAGATAACGAAACAGAAGTAAAAATTGAAAAATTACTTCACTTACTTTAAAAAGTTAAAACAGCTGTCATATCAAACATTGATAATGAATGATTTATTCATTCTGAATGTGATATCTGGCAAGACACATGTTGGGAAGTGTTAACTTCAAATCGTCACGGAAGCTGCACCTGCCACCTTTGCGAATGTACTTTGAATCCGTCTGTACACCTTTGATCATACTTTTGTTGCTGATGACGAGGTCTCTGAACTATGTACAGCTGCATTTTATGTTAAAGAAGATGTTCAATTCACTGCGTGCTAATGTAGGCTCGAGTCGACTGCTTTCGACCAAATATTACCCATAACGCTGAAAACATGTTCAACATTGGCGCTGGATAGCCTACAGGTATGGAGATCACGCAGTGAACAATTCTGAGAAGATTTGGAGGTAGTTCCCTACTGAAGTATGAGCGCCATTTCTCACCCGTGCAGTTTACTGAACACTTGACTCGATGCTGTTTGGATGCACGTAGTTGCTATGACGTAAACTGTCAGCCTCGATGGTCTACTTCTGATACACCGCATTATTGACTCCGTAGCTGACTGATGCGTTGTCAGCGCAACAGGCTGAAACGCTGTTCCAAGAGAGACCTGTGTCCTTCAGGACCTTGTAGCGCTTGAGTCTTCAAAGGAGTCCTCGTAGACAGTGGCGTCTAACCCCCCCCCCACCTGGAATGGGAGAACCAACAACCCCCCATTCTGGCCAATATATAAAAGATACTCAGAAGTCACTCATAACTGCAAATTAATATACATCAGCATAGTCCATTACAAAAGTTACTACAAGTGCTCAGCAACTGAAATAAGAAGTTATTATACTGTAAATGTCCATTAATTCTGTGTTCTGACCAGTAGCGACTACAGAATAAAATAATAAATTTCACAGCTTACACAGCACCAGTGACCGGTTGAATGGAATAACTTTATTCTACGCGTCTATGTTATATGCAATGGGTGTGGTAATGGTACAACGCAAGCAAACAATGTAAAGTTTGCAGCTTTATTTTAAATAGTGTGTACACGACTGTGCACCAATAATCTTGTATTTGAATTTAATATCAGTTTGGTAGGATGACTGCCAGCGGACAGCGGTTCGTATAAAGGATTAAGAAATTATGATTGTACAATAACGAATCAAGTTCTTTGATTCTTTATTATAGGATATACTAAGAGCAAAGATGTCAACATTATAAAGTAGTTATGTATTGCTTCTTGCCAGCCTCAGTATTAACACAGTAGGGCCTAATAAGTAGCCTAATCACGGCAATTGCAAAGCACACAATGTAAATTACAGTATAGAAAAGTAAATCGGCACAGTTTCTCAACAGCCCTAGCCTACTAGCTGCAGATTAGGTGCTTTTTCAGCACTTACAGCTGCTAAGCTGTTTATAATAATAATAATATCGCTAGGCATGTTATAATTATCAGCCAAATAGCATCTTATACTGGCTAGTAGGCCAACAATTAACTTTCTTAATGCTACAGAGCTCTAATGCAGCGATTGCCTACCATTTAGCCTAATTATGTGACGAACATTTTACGCAAATGTTTCAGAAAAGAACAGGACAAAAAAATTAAAAAATTAGGCTAAATCAATACGTGGTGGTAAATTTAGATATGTAGATAAGTATATAATTATTGTAAATTATTATAACTCGCCATTAAGAAATTTTCCCTTGAAAATATTACGCCTAATAGCACGAAGCTAATAATCCGAATTTTTCCCAGAGATTATCTGTGTAGACTGCCCTCTATCGGTGTCGAGAATTTCTGTTGATGTTGAACTTTGATGCTTAATGATTACAACTCTCGGCGAAATAACCCTAGTCAAGAAAGAGTAAAATGCCCTAGTCTATGGTATAATGAATATCACATTCAACAACCAGTTACGCTCTAACACTATACGACGGCACCTCTAGCATTGAAAGGCAGTTTTACAGCATACTATAGCTGCTCTTATTCATTACAGGGATCTGCTGGCCGGAAATCTAATACGAAACATCTGTTATTAGCTTCATTAGCTTACAGCTCGAGGGACGACCACTGTTTGAAGACTGAGATATACGTGCACAGCAAATGTCTAACGGGTCGTTAGATATTTGCTACGAGGCCATCGTAATCATTCTGTCGTCCTCATCACCTGCCATGACAGGGGGTTTCAGCTTGGCATCTTCAGTAAGCGTGACCTGAAGTGATAAGAAGTGTGTTCCACCACTGATGTCTCTTTGAGTTGGAGCGAACCTTGAGTGTTGGCCTATTTTTCCGAGATAACATGTGTTTTCGATATCATGTATGATACGTCTATATTAATTTTCATACTGCAGGCCGTTATATTAATGGACATTAGCAACCCCCAGTTTCTGTCCAAAAACGTTAAACGCTTCACTTCTGGCATCGGTGGGAGATCGTTCTCCCAATCCCCCCCCCCCATCCATTGGTAGACGCCACTCTCGTAGAAGTCCAGAACAGATAATGCTATGCCCTCATGTGGAGTACGATACTGCACACCTACAGGGAAAACTTTATGATTGCCTTTGCTCAATGCAATGTGCTAACTGAGAATGTTAAATCAGCGCATCTACATCATCCCCAAGTTGTTCCTTCAGTTGAAGCTGGAGAAAATGATACTACAACTTTGGTATGCTCAACGATCATGGGTTAATAATCTTTGGAGCCACCGAGTGTTCTGCGTAGAGGTCATGGAGAATCTGTGACTACTGTGAAAGACTATAAAGTCTCTCACAAGAAAGGGAGCTATATGAATTCTTTACAAGAAAAGGAGCTACAGCTATCTTTCTGAAGACGGGTTTCTTACACGCAGCAGCTCGCCATTTCTCCGTCAACAGACTGGAATTACGGCCAGCCAATCAGCGCCGAACCAGCAGAGGCAGGCATGCACTGTAGGTCGATGCAGCAGGCCACCGAACATAGCCGGAATAGCCCGAGCGTCGCCGAAGACTGGACGCGTTGGCAGCGTCTGGTCCGGCGTCCTATAAAACAGAAGACAACGCCCAAACCGCCGCCAGACCGCAGTCAAAAAGACATAACACGCCCGGAGATCCAACAACGAAGTTGTCAATGTTCGTGAATTTATACGGTATTTGACGTTAGATTCGAATGCAGAACAGGTCGTAGAAAGACTGTCGTTCGGAAGCAACTGTATTGCACGACGTTTATCGTACTTAAGTGAAGGAGTCAAGTTTTACGTCGAAGAGAGGAAATTCTGTCCGCGTCTGAAGGAAGGATGCCGATTTTTATGACAAAGGAACTCCACGCCCGAAGTCAAGGAACGGAATTCATGGATGTGTTACTTGCGTAGGCGTAGTCTGTAGTCAACGTCGTATTTAGCCTAGACGACAATGCCGTAAAACATTCAGATACGATTACGCTCAATTCTCACTCGTCTATTCTGCTTCGTCTGCGCGTCCTTTGTCTCTGAACGCAACGACGACGCATCCCAAAGGAAACGGATCTGTCAATGAAGGAAATCGACCGATCCTAACACGGAATTCTCAACGCCGCTTCAACCTTATCTGAAGAATAAGGACTGCGTCAGGTCATTCTCATCGGGAATTCCGCCCCGTCTAAACACTCTGTGATAGCAGAGAGAAAGAAATATTAGTCTGGGAAATTCCCTTACTGCTAATTTATGCTTTCGGATGTTTTGGTCGCCTGAGACTTATATTTTGAACGTTTTAATCATATAATTCATAATAATGCAATTGCTACTATAATCATAATCTAAAGTCTATTAAGATAAACGGACTTGATTGAATTGACTATTATAATAACCATATTTTAAATACTGTTAACCTCCTGAGACCCACCATGAAACCACCATGATTTTTTTTTTCTTTGCATTTCCCTGCTTCATTGCCACTCAGATTGAAGGGAAAAAAGTTTCAAGCACACAGTTTATTGTTTACTATGAAAATTTTTATGTCCAAACAATTAGCACAATGGGCCTTAAATATTATTGTCCAATTATTTGGACATGGTCGTCATGTGCAATGTTTTGGACATTGGGTAAGAAACATATATGTCCAATTATTTGGACATGGTCGTCATGTGCAATGTTTTGGACATTGGGTAAGAAACATATATGTCCAATTATTTGGACATGGTCGTCATGTGCAATGTTTTGGACATTGGGTAAGAAACACATATGTCCAATTGTTTTGACATATGTAAACTGTAGGCCTTTCCCAGCATATCTGACAAATAATGCAGCCGTAAAAGAAATTGCATAGTAATTGCACAATTATTGTTTTATTGTACGCACAAATCTGCAACAAAAGCAAATGTCTCACTGCTGAATAATTGCATGTGTGGTGTCGGTAAAACAAATCCAAAATTACATTCTGGGATAAAATTTAATTTGAACTGTATCATAGACTCCACCCACATTCTTGATAAGGTCTATTTATATAACCATGTGCAAGCTGGAGTAACTTTAAAACTAAGTAAACAGTATTTCCACATGATCAGATGAGTAAGTTTTATTTCTTATGAAATTGAGCGAAACAGTTCCTGCTTCTAGTGAGACACAAGAACATGTCACAGGTCTTGCATCGAATCATAGTTTTGTATTTGCAGGCGAGATTTCTACAGCGCATTGCTGATTTCACCTGTGCAACTTCTGGTATGTGTTTGGCCGCAGATACTCTATGATGAGCCGATGGAACTGGAGTAAAGCGCCCCTTGGTAACTGGCATGGTTTCGTCACCGCTGTTATTGGCATCACCTTGTTCTCCATCACTTAGAAATTTCTCCGCAAGATCCAAACGAAAGTCCACAAACTTCATTATGTCCTTTTTGGAATAACGTAACCGAGCTTTGTCCTGACGATACAAAATCCACGAATTGGCCACTGCCAAATCAAAGAAGTGCATGAAGCACCTTACCGTCCATTTCTTTGTTCTTGCAGAGATTCGATAGTAGCTGATCATGCGGTCCATCAAATCCACGCCTCCCATATTTGCATTGTACTGATTCACAATGTCTGGTCTCGTAACTGAAATGTATTTCTTTTGTTTCCTATCCCAACGCCGACAGGTGTCTTGTGGCTGAGTGGAATGACAAGACGAACCTAATGTTATACATTTGTTGTCGAACCATTTCAAGATGCAGAATTTCTCATCTTGTCTCACAGCTAACTGTGACGCACCTCTTCCTCGCTTACTCAGTTCCTTTTCGTTCAGCATATGCAATGCCTCCTTAGGTACACGGTTCTTCATCATTGTTCCTGTTAAATAAATCTCTTTTGACAACATATATTCAATTATGGGAATGCCAGTGAAGAAGCGATCGCAGTAGAGTTTAGTTCCCTTAGGTAATGTTTCAGACAGATGTGCAATGACCAATGCACCAAGACCCAGTTTGGGTTCAGCTGCAACTGGGTGAAATGATGTCATTCCTTGGTAAAGTACAAAATCCAGAACTAAGCCTTCTTTATTTGCTAAAACAAAGTTCTTGATTCCAACTGGGTTTGGCTTTGAAGGAATATACTGCCTAAAGGGACATGCTCCAGTGAACGGTATCATTTGTTCGTCGATGGATACCCTGTTTCCCCTTTCTTGCTGAAGGCAGCCTTGCCGAACACGTTCTACAACTGGTTGAATCTTCCAGAAGCGATTATCTTTCATTTCAGCAACAGAGACATGTGCATCAATCACTACCTTCAGAAATGATCGAATTCTGAAGAAGCGATTTCTACCTATGGCTTCCGAGAGTCTTGGAACTCGAAGGCTCTTCTTCCAATACATACGCACGGAAGGATAACGAAGGCACGACATCATCAGATTCATACCAAAGAAAGTCATCATCTCTGCAGGCGTCGTATCCAAACTCTTCCCAGTTAGGAGCGTACAATTCACATTGGTTGCACGTGAAAATTTTTCAAATAAATCCTGATCAAAGTACTCTTGAAAGTAATCACTAGGATTCCAGTCCACCCGCTTATCTGTCGTGTCATCATGCTGTTGCAAAGTAACAAGGTTTGGTTCAAATTTATCTCGCAATTTCCACCTAAGCGGTCTAACATTCTTCTTTATCGGTATATCATCATTAACTGAAGCATTTTCTGAATTAGAAGTACTCTGAGAATCAGAATCACTCATCCTCTTTTCCAACATGTAAGTGTCATCATCACAATCAGATAAAGATAAGTCCGATAATTCTGATTCATTACCATCAGTTATTGGGCTCATCATTCTTCGTTTATTGCGTCGCTCTTGCATAGCCACCATGAATGGAGAAGCATTCCAAGGATCCACAACCTTTCTTTTCTTTCCGGGAACTTTTGATGACACTCCCGCATTTATTGTCGACACAGATTCAGCAGGTCCTGTTGATACTGATAATAAGGTAAGTGTGTCAGATGGCATTGAAACAGAAACATGTGGTGAAGCTGGCGTTGACAAAGAACCTTCCTCAGCTGTTTCCGACACCGGTGGGAGTGCTGGCGTTGAGGCAGTTGACCTTTGAACTTTCTTATCCTTCATTTTTCCTTTAATTGACCTTTTAAATTTCTTCCCTTTCATTTTTCCTTCAGTTGGTGATGACGTGTCTTCGGCAGGTACATCGGACAGCGGCTGAGGACGAGACGCAGCTTCTGTTTCTGTTTCAGGTGTTGTTGATGTATCTTCGGCAGCTACATCGGACAGCGGCTGTGGACGAGACGCAGCTTCTGTTTCTGTTTCAGGTGTTGTTGATGTTGTGTCTTCGGCAGGTACATCGGACAGCGGCTGTGGACGAGACGCAGCTTCTGTTTCAGGTGTTGTTGATGTTGTGTCTTCGGCAGGTACATCGGACAGCGGCTGTGGACGAGACGCAGCTTCTGTTTCTGTTTCAGGTGTTGTTGATGTTGTGCCTTCGGCAGGTACATCGGACAGCGGCTGTGGACGAGACGCAGCTTCTGTTTCTGTTTCAGGTGTTGTTGATGTTGTGTCTTCGGCAGGTACATCGGACAGCGGCTGTGGACGAGACGCAGCTTCTGTTTCTGTTTCAGGTGTTGTTGATGTGTCTTCGGCAGGTACATCGGACAGCGGCTGTGGACGAGACGCAGCTTCTCTGCTCTTTTTGCCTATTTTTCTGATTCTTTTTTTGACTGGCGACGGATTGTCTGATGCAGCAGCTGGTGTTAACAGCTTTGCTACAATTAAATAATTATATTTTCATCTGTAATACCACTGCGAGTTTATGTTAAATTTCATCGTATTTCCAGCGTCGAGTTGTAGTTGCTTTATAAATGTGATCCCATTTCGAGTTTTATTTATTTTTATTTACATATCTCTTCATAGGCATCTAATTATACAAATTTCGTTGGCTTTTTAATTTAGATTAGGAGGTTAATCGCATATCTACATAGTACACGATACGGCATAGTAGACGAAATGTCAGTAGACGAATGTCTATGCAAAGTGTAGGTAGACGAATTATCGGAACCTTACGACATTACATTACGGATGACCGTTGTCCAATAATTTGGTCACACCAGAAATCAAAGTTTATTTTCAAGTTTACTAAAGTGAAACGCTGTACTAAGACATCACACGATGCACGAATAAATATGAAGTAATATTTAGCGATTTAACATTTAAAAAATTAACTATTTCCAATAGATTCGATTATTTATTACCTGGTCGTTTTCGGTAAAAAAACCGGGTGTTCATTGCAGCCATTGTGACCAGTGTGACCACTCTCCATTTTCTGAAATCCCAAGCTCTTGCCAGAAAATTCCCAAGATTGCCCAAAAGCGTCCCAAAAAATCCCAAGTTACTGAAAAGGTAAAAGTTTTCGAAGAATTTCAGAAAAAATTTTTTTTACATCCGCCAAAATTTCATTTCTGGTGACCTTTTTTTTGCTTTCTCGTCATTTTTCTTATAAAAAATTTCTTCACAAGGCCAATTTTGCACCTCCCCCTCATTACTCCACTGCTAAAACCCCAATTCCTTTCCTTAGAAAAAATCCCAAGATTCCTTTGCAAAATCCCCAGATCCCAAGTCGACCCCCCAAAATCCCAAGATCTTGGGAAAAATCCCAAGCAGTGGTCACACTGATTGTGACGCCTAGAATGGTGCATTTAGATTTCCTTTAGCGCTAGTATTTTTAAACAATCTATGTACAAGTGCATGGACCTTGGACTTAAGCTATAACAATAATATTTCAGAAGATATGGACAAGGGAAGCCATGTCCAAGTACTTGGACGCAGGGACTCAGGAGGTTAAATTAGACGGACGCTGATATAGAGTGAATGTTTGTGGAAACTGCATCGAAATAATAGTCATCATTGAAAACTATGGCTCATTCATCATCTAAACGTCGTTGGAGAAGAGGAAGAAGAATTGAGGCAATTTAAGGGACCTGTCTGTAAAGAGCAGGGCTCTCTTGTCCAGGCCATCTTCGATCATAGTGTGCTTACAAGTCACGCTACCACAAAGGACCTTAAAAACTACCACAGTTGAGTCCATAGCCTACTCAGAACATGTATAGTTGGCGTGACGATATAATTGAAGTTTAGGCAAGCAATATTAGGCTGAACTGAGGCCTGACGAGATCACTGCGTCATTTACCTACAGTGGTCCTGGGGTCTAATTATATTATTCACCGTACCAGCCTCCGAATTGCGGTTACCTACCACTATTAAAGACTTACCGTGCTCAAGCCCACTGCGGCATATCCATTTGAAGACAGCATCATGTCGTGCAGTGTTTAATCTACTCCCCTTGCTGTGGGGGGGAATCGAAGGGTTCTCGGGGGTATCCCACATATTTGAAAGTTCACACGACCGGGCAATTTTCTCGAGGGGGTAGTAACAAGAGTTTTCCAAGAATTTTCGAGGGGGTAGTGACAAGCGTTTTCCAAGACTTTTTGACGACGGGTGGTAGTAACGACAGTTTTCCAACAAAAACTAGGGGGTAGACCATAAATCCTGGGGGGGAATTATCCCCAAATTTCACACTTTCTGTACAAAATTACATGTCTTTCATTTTTTTCTGGAGGGGATACTCGATCCTGGGGGGACCTTTCCCTTCCCTCCCCCCAGAGACGTCTAGATTAAACACTGCATGTCGTGGCCAAGCACAATAGCGCGAAGGTTACGTGTCGCTGACTTACGAAGGTTCTAGCTTCTGGCTATTGGCATTGATTGATCTTTCATCTGTATCTACGGTTCGAGTGTTAAGATTTATTTGGCTAGTTGTTTATACACGTACGTACGCTTGCCGCATCCCATAGTTTTCAAAGTTGCGACTGATTAAATATTCGAACGAAACAACAGGCCTTACCACTTGTAAAGACGAGCCGTGGCTTAACTACTGATTCATTGAACTGCTTATAATAATAATGATGATGATAGCCTAATAATAATAATTGTAATAATAATATTCTTTAATATTTCAAACCGAAAAACGCAGTATGATTACTATGATCAGTATGAACGGATGATCACAAGTTATTACAGGAGTCGAATTTAACTGTACTGCAGCCATGCAAGGCGCTCATCACCGTCCGACTACTCATTTCACCAACGCCATCTGTCGAATGATAGGCTGAGTGGACCTTTTGGGAGACTTGCGGGTAGCGGTATGCCTAAGGCATAGGACTTCTATATTATAATATAGAAGTCCATGCCTAAGGCTATTTCCCAGTGAGAGTCTTATTTATATAACTAGCGATTGCCTGCACTTGCATTAGGACTATTCAATTTGGTCTCTGAATAACCTAGCCCACATATTTGACAGTAAAAAGGACTTTATTTGTATCAAGGGTTTCCGAGTAAATGCATTTCGCCTGGGGTTGTCAAAGTAAGATTCAAGCAATGCATTGAAAGACGTACGTATTCACGTGAAAAAAGTGCAATATCGACAAACACTAGGTGGAAATTCGCTACAACTAATAGCCTGTGTTCGCCCTGGATTTTGGATTTGTGAATTAACCCAGTAGTGGTAGCACATTTTATTAAATTGAGCTATTTTGTAAAATTTTCTAAGTTTTACTTAGGCTATAGCGATTGCGACCCAGGTTGAACAGCGCAAATTCGCAAACTGAGTAGGCCTACTGGTAGTAATCTAGTAATCTTTTATTTAAAATGTCTCTAGAGAATTTGAGCAACCGCAGTCGTGGGAATGCTGTCTGGAGCAGTGGCGTAGCAATGGGTTGTGCAGGTTCAGAGAGGCTTTCCTTTCAGAATGTAATAAAATCAATTTAACCAAGCCCAGTTAGCTACATCGGTAAGAACGTAGGCTGCATCTCATACTCCTCTGTGCAAGAGAGCGTGCGGATTGCGTTTCGCATCCCGAAGGTGGCTTATTTCAGAGATCTAAAAATCTCGGGCTAGAACGGTCCGTGCAGGGGGACCTTAACTGCCGCAGACTTGACACTTGTGACTTGTCCAATTTGATTATCTGACCTTATTTATGTTGTATGCTACAGTGCTTTTTGTACAGCGTTTTTTGTTTGAAATCGAAGGGAGATTCAAGGGGAGGGCCCATCACCAAAGCTGTGCACAGGGCCCCAAAAACCTTGCTACGCCACTGGTCTGGAGTCATCTCGGGTGCGAATCAGTCACAAATAAAAGTTCGAGTATCATCAGCGCTGTTAGTGTTAATGAGGGTAAGTTAAGTAACCGGCTCAAAGCCGGTAAAAACTCGACTATTCTACTCAGTCATATCAAGTATCACCACCCACATACATAGGCCTACAAAAAATCTGCGTTGCACAGAGTTATAGGAAGATGTGCATAGAAGGGAATTCGCGAAGACAATCAAAACCGGTGAGATATTAGTAGGCCTATGCAGTAAAACTATGAGACTCAACTGTGCCAATCAGAAGTCTTTAAATGTTTTTGGTGATTTTTGCAGGCTTTACAACGTTTCTCTTTCTAGGCCTACTCCAGATGTCATTATATATAGAAATATTTCTATCTGGCATGTATTTAATCTGGCATGTATTTAATAAAAGTCTTTCAAATAGCCGCGCTGCTGTAACTATGACGAAAATAAGAAAACTTTAACTATAACTGTAACTGTAACTAAAATAAAATCTGTAAGGGGAATCACACTGGGGTCAGTGGGGTGGATGCACAGTCCAGGTTGTGGGAAATATAGGGAGCTGTAATTGTCTCGAGTTGCTCACGGAGGCTTTTAAGTGTGAATTCAGTTTTAGAGGGATTCAGGCACAGGAGATTTGATGTCATCCAGGAAAAGATTGTGGACAAGATGATCTATGGAGTCGGAGAAGCTGCTTGGAGAGAAATAGATGGGCCTACATGAGCTATTCAGGGCTTGATATCGAAATCAGCGTAAACAGTTTGTTTTTCCGCGAAGTTGGCATCTGCAGCCATCGTGTTGGTTTCACACTTTCTCACTGTGGCATAGCATGGCTGCGACATGATGGAATCTGCTGCTGCTGCTGCTGAGTTAGCCGGGTATGTTTCTCCGTCTTCTGTTTGGTGTTTCTGGACTTGTGCATAGAGTGAAGTTTCGTTTCTTCGATTCGACTTAGTTTTCTCTGCACAGGTCAGACTACTCTGCGAACTTAACAAAACAGTCGAACTTACATAATTATTCTTAATGTTGATATTATAATTTAAAGCATATTTATATTGATAATATAATCATAAAATGACAACTACGATCGCAATAATCAATCATAAGTGCGAGTGATATGCTCGTATGCTCGTATTCAGAAGTTTTGTCTGTTTTGCAATAAACTCCTGTAAATGCTGTGTGTGTTGTACTAACTCCAATAGGCCTACTAAGTCTAAACAATAGACCAGCAAAATCCGAATGAGCTGATAGGATATAGTCACTTCATTGCAGTTGAGCTCATTGATTAGCACGATGTGCTGATTATCTAATTATTTATAAAATGTGTACCTTGTATTGTCATCAGTAAGTAGACGTCTTCGGATGATCAAAACGACGAGTATTACGATAACGACGACAAGTAGAGCCACAATCAGACCGAGACCAACGCCAAGTCCAATAGCCACAGCTACAAAAACACAACTTCTCAGTAATAGTCCAGGCAATCTGGCTCAAATATACCTTCAACCTGGGCAAAATTGCTTCAGAAGCTTTTTAAACGGTTTCCTGTTCAGTTTCCATTGCTGAATAACATATCCAAAATCCCCCAAAATCCCACCACGGGGTCACCCCCAAAAACTGCATTTTAACCAAGATGGCGGCCAATAATGGCGCCAACACAGAAAACAGTATATATAAGGTCATAGGTTAGCTACAATGACAAATGAAGTATCAAACTTAACATTATCAAGGTCAAGGAATCGATTTGTCGTAGTGGCAATAGTGTTGGAATGTTACTATTCAAGATGGCGGCCAATATGGCCGCCAAAACTTAAAATATGTATAAATCAGGTCAGAGGTAAGCTACAATAACAAATGAAGTGTCGAAAATAATATATTCAAGGTCAAGAAATCGATTTATCGTAGTGGCAATAGTATCGGAATGTTACTATCCAAGATGGCGGCCAATATGGCCGCCAAAACAGAAAAGAAATCCATATATCAGGTCATAGGTTAGCTACAATAACAAATGAAGTGTCAAACTTAACATTATCAAGGTCAAGGAATCGATTTATCATAGTGGCAATAGTGTTGGAATGTTACTATTCAAGATGGCGGCCAATATGGCCGCCAAAACTTAAAATATGTATAAATCAGGTCAGAGGTAAGCTATAGTAACAAATGAAGTGTCGAATATAATATATTCAAGGTCAAGAAATCGATTTATCGTAGTGGCAATAGTGTCGGAATGTTGCAATCCAAGATGGCGGCCAATATGGCGGTCGATATGGCCGCCAAAACAGAAATATATGTATAAATCAGGTCAGAGTTAAGCTACAATAACAAATGAAGTGTCGAATAAAATATTTTTAAGGTCAAAAAATCGATTTATCGTAGTGGCAATAGTGTCGGAATGTTACTATCCAAGATGGCGGTCAATATGGCCGCCAACATACACAAAAATGTATATTTCTTGAAAACTATTTGTAGCGCTGGGGAGAACTCTAGTGCCTCATGCTCGCTCCTCAATTAAGCAGCACTGTGCCTTCTCAATGGTTGGACCTTCCATTTGGAATGGTCTCCCATTAGAGATTCGTCTACTGCCTAGGGGTAGCGCAATTGCATTTCATAAGTTGCTAAATTATTAGTGCCACAGCTGGGCTGGGAGCGCCTCTGAGTAGCTCTCTTGAAGGGGCGCAATATCAAATTCCTTAAATAAATGAATGAATAGGTAATCCACAATAACAAATGAAGTGGCAATAGTGGGGAATGCTTCAATCCAAGAAATCATGAAAAGATCTTCAAAATCAAAGCTTAAAGGATGAGCTTCTGCTGTTGTGAGCGCTACAAATAGTTTTCAAGAAATATACATTTTTGTGTATGTTGGCGGCCATATTGACCGCCATCTTGGATAGTAACATTCCGACACTATTGCCACTACGATAAATCGATTTCTTGACCTTAAAATATTATATTCGACACTTCATTTGTTATTGTAGCTTAACTCTGACCTGATTTATACATATATTTCTGTTTTGGCGGCCATATCGACCGCCATATTGGCCGCCATCTTGGATTGCAATATTCCGACACTATTGCCACTACAATAAATCGATTTCTTGACCTTGAATATATTATATTCGACACTTCATTTGTTATTATAGCTTACCTCTGACCTGATTTATACATATTTTAGGTTTTGGCGGCCATATTGGCCGCCATCTTGGATAGTAACATTCCCTCACTATTGCCACTATGATAAATCGATTCCTTGACCTTGATAATGTTAAGTTTGACACTTCATTTGTTATTGTAGCTAACCTATGACCTGATATATGGATTTCTTTTCTGTTTTGGCGGCCATATTGGCCGCCATCTTGGATAGTAACATTCCGATACTATTGCCACTACGATAAGTCGATTTCTTGACCTTGAATATATTATATTCGACACTTCATTTGTTATTATAGCTTACCTCTGACCTGATTTATACATATTTTGGGTTTTGGCGGCCATATTGGCCGCCATCTTGAATAGTAACATTCCAACACTATTGCCACTATGATAAATCGATTCCTTGACCTTGGTAATGTTAAGTTTGAAACGTCATTTGTCATTGTAGCTAACCTATGACCTTATATATACTGTTTCTGTGTTGGCGCCATTATTGGCCGCCATCTTGGATAAAATGCAGTTTTTGGGGGTGACCCCGTGGTCGGATTTTGGGGGATTTTGGATATGTTATTCAGCAATGGAAACTGAGCAGGAAACCGTTTAAAAAGCTTCTGAAGCAATTTTGCCCATGTCTAACTGTATATTGCCTGGACTATAACTGATAAGAAGCGTTTATAAGTGGAAGACATCTACAACTAATCCCGTAATCAATACTTAACCACAGATTGAAGTAAATATTTGAAACCGAAACGTATTATGTATGCATGTATGAGCACTTGTTATAGCGTCCCTTCAAGATTTTTTCTCAGAGGCGCTCCCGACTACAGCGCGGACACTGAATCGGAGTTTCACGCCGAAGCGCATGACCAATTGCGAGTGAAGGACTTGCCCAGGGTCCCTATGCGGCGGCTTGAGGCGGATTCGAACCCGCAACCCTCCGGCTGCAAGGCACCGAACATACCCCTAAACCACCGCGCCCCACTTAACTACTTATAATATCGGCCTATTTATGACAGCCGACTAAACAGAATCGTTCTGAAGAAGTATGGACAGCAGATGCATTAAGAGGGTTGTCGTTGGCAGTTTTATATCGCTGACAGGTGCACTGAACTTAAGACAATTGTCACTGTAATTAATAAATTCTAATGTTCCGGTGTTCAATACATAAGGCAAATACCGATGGAACACCAAAACCAATCCGTAATCAGGTCAATATCCAGAAGGTCGGTCTGCCAAGACAGAGGCAGCTTATGGTGCCCTGCCTGCATGCCCACATGGAACCCGCATACGGCGCATACGACCAATGTTCCCATGTAGAACCCTCATAGACCTCATCTACATGTAAGTCCAACCTAATGTCCATGGAAATGTTGGTAGAGGTGGATAAACAGTTTGAAAAGGTAAGTCTTAAGAACGAAATGACATGGCCGACTGACCAGTTTCAAAATCTAGGTCAAACAACCGAAAAAGATAGTTCACCGTGTAGGGTTCCTGTCGTTTTATTGCTGTGATAGTATTGCGCCACAGTTTAAAGTGACCCTTCAACTTTAGTCAGGACCTCGCTTCTGAGGACTTAGGCCTATGGGCTATATTGTATTTTCGTTTATTGATCTACTCTAGCTGTCATAACGCAGCTAGTTAATATAGCCTATAGGCCTAGAGTTGGGTGCTAAGAGTTGTAACCATTTACTGCAATATTATTGTTGATTATTGGTAATAAGGACTGGAGTTTTGGCACTTAACCTTTGTTGCTTTAATGCCTCGTTGGTATCGTATAGCTATTGTATTATTATTATTATTATTATTACTAGATGTTTTCCCGTCCTAAGACGGCTAAAACAATTTGAAAATATCAAGAGATGCGTCTTCTTGTGCTATGAATGACGTAAGTCTTCTGGGAAAATAAAGACTGTAAATAATAAAGGACCGAGGACAGATCCTTGTGGTACTCCAGCAGTACAAAGCGTGGGCTCAGACCGAGCGGTACCGATGCCTACCTGCTGACTACGGTCACCCAGGTAAGAAGCTAACCAGTTTAAGGCAGTCCCAGAGACACCGAAGCTGTTGGTTAGTCTTGAAAGAAGTAGCTGGTGGTCGACGGTGTCGAAGGCTGCACTGAGGTCAAGACATACTGAGAGGCAGGCTTTACCATTGTCAACACAGGAGAAGATGTTATCCAGTGTAGAGACAAGAGATGTTTCAGTGGAATAGCCTTCGCGGTAAGCTGACTGATAAGGGCTGAAGTTAGGTGAAGAAGTGATGTGTTTCTTGATACGTGTAAGAAAAAGACGTTCAAGGATCTTGGAAATGTTATTGAGGTTAGAGATAGGTCTAAAGTTAGAAAGGTTGCTGGTGTCAAGGTCGGTTTTTTTTAGTAAAGGCGTGACTAGAGCAGATTTGAAGCATGACGGAAAACACCCTTCAGCAAAAGACAGGTTGGCCAAGTGTGCAATAAGGTGGGAGAAAACATCAGAACAAGAGACAATAAGTGGTGTAGGTATGAAGTCCATTGGGAATGATTTAAGGACCATGCTGTTGAGAAGATTAAAGACTTCAAAGTAGGTGACAGGTGGTAAGTCATCAAAGGCGGAGCCGGAGAAGTCAGAGTCGAGTAGCAGGTCATTCCATACTAAATTGGCAGCACATTTAGCAATTTTACATTTAAGATCGTTAATTTGTTTACAAAAAATGCAGCAAATTTAGAACACAGATTCTGATTCTCAGGGTCGAAGCGTTGGCAGTTGACAGTCTCCTTTGAGTGTAGAAGACGCTGGGAGATGCGCCATCGGTCCCGTGGATTTTCAGCACTTTCAAGTTGGCTACGGAAATACGAACTTCTTGAATCATTTATGAGTTTGTTTGTGACACGGCAGTGACGACGATAACGCTGTCTGTCCTCCTCAAGTCCAGAACGTTTTTGTATTGTATTATATTGTATTGTATTTATAAATTTATAAAGCGCCCCTCACAGTGAACACCAATCAGAGGCAGTCATTCTTACACTATAAAGTGTCTTGCGTTTAGTTTGGAGAACTATACATGTAGTCATTTGGAAAGCTACGCAAAATGCTTTCGTTGAACTTACTATTTGTTGGTGTCATAGGGTTATGTGGAGCAGGCTGCACAGCCATAGACGTCGTAGTTGATTTCGTCGGTAATCCTGTTTCATTCCAATATGTGGAATATTCAAGTAAAAAATTTAAAAATAATTATTAGTGAAACTCACAAGCAGGAGCCTCATTGCACCAAAACAACAGCAGCTCATCTTTTTCACTAACTTTAGTTCATTTCTCTCTCCCTCTCTTTCCCTCCCTCTGTTCCCTCTGTTCCCTCTGTTCCTCTCTCTCTCTCTCTCTGTCTCTCTCTGTCTCTGTCTCTCTCTGTCTCTCTCTCTCTTTCTGTCTCTTTCTGTCTCTGTCTGTCTGTCTCTCTCGGTCTCTCTCTGTCTCTCTGTCTGTCTCTCCGTCTGTCTGTCTGTCTTTCTTGATCTCTTGATCTCTTGATCTCTCTCTTGATATCTTGATCTCTTGATTGATCTCTTGATCTCTCCCTTGATCTCTTGATCTCTCTCTTGATCTCTCTCTTGATGTGTGTGCGGGTGTGTGTGTGTGTGTGTGTGTGTGTGTGTGTGCGTGTGCGTGAACGTACGCACCAGTGTATACTTGAAGTCACCAAAATGACTGAGATAATCTACACATAGACCTACACGTAGATAAATAGACTACATGTAGCGGCTTCTGAGAACTTTACAAAAATAGTTTATTTGATGAATCAAATGTGAAGTGAATAATAATAATTATGTTCAAATTTGAAATACCATAACAAAGTTGCGTCATTCTTCCCTGGCGGGGATTTGAAGTCCCGATCTCTCGGTTGACAGTCCACCACGATAACCACTAGACTATCGCGTACCACGCTACCTTTAACAATAGTATGAATTTGTAGGGTACTGACCGGAGAGACAAAGGAAATGTAGTTGAGAGTTGGCGTTGCAGTCGCAGTTTATCCACTGTCCAACGGGGGTAGAGTTGTAGCTTAGACTGATACACTTCAGCGTTGTGTTGTTGAGAGGAGCGTCGCTCTTCCAATTCGTATAATTAACTTCATTTCCTAAAGAAATTCAGTGGAACATAATGCTTGCATACAGACTAATTACAATCAGAGTTGTTTAACACTATTAACTTAAATTATATATATATAGGGGTAGAGTGGGGCAAAACGCCCCCGCGGGGCAAAACGCCCCCTCCCGGCCCTGTCCCCCCTGTGCCATGTAATGAAATTTTTGAATGTTCTGGGGTTTCTTAGTTGTACCCTAATGAGATAATCGTCAGTTATTTATCTTTAGATGCTTTGCTTATTTTTATTTTAGAAAAATTGATTTTTTCGTGTTTCCTTATAAGAGTCAGCCGCCAATTCTGTATCATTAATGGTGCCAAAATGCTAGACATAGCCAATAATACAAATATAGGTCTAAAGTATACCCTATATCGAATAACTGTGCACAATAAATGGGGCTTTAACATATCAATTTTTTATTATATGGGCAATCTCACAAGGTAGCACCAAGCGGGGCAAAACGCCCCCTATGGAAAATGCTGACATGGGGCAAAACGCCCCCTCTCACCTCAGAGCTACCTGAAGCAAAGCATATTTTTTTTATTTAATTATATTTTATGACATCTTTTTAAAAAAATTCTTGAGATCTTTACTTCTTATAGTTATTGTTGCATCATGGCAGTGATTGCAGTTGATTATGTGCATCGACTTTTCAGGTAGCGAGGGGTCAAATCACGGGGGGCGTTTTGCCCAGGTGAGGGGCAAAACGCCCCCTTTTGAAGCACTCTGTATTTTATTATTTTTTAATGTAATCTTTTGGGGCATTTTATCGGACATAATTTTACTTTACTTGGGACATTCAGTACAAGGTCTTACAATAATTTCATGCTGAAAATGTTGTTACTCACGTTGTAATTGAGCAAAACCCGTTAATGGGGGCGTTTTGCCCCACTCTACCCTATATATATATATATATATATATATATATATATATATATATATATATATATATATATATATATATTAGGGTGGTTCAGAAAACAAAATTTATAATTTTTTTAACTCTCACCCTCTCAGAATGTTCCAAATAAATAAATAAAATTTCCTGTACAGTTTTTTATTTTTAGGATGATGTTTAGGGGTGCCTCATGGCAAGTGTAGTTTTACATAAGAATAGCCTGTTCGTACAATGCCGCAAATTAGTGTTAGTGGTTAAGTCAAAAAAGTAAACGCATTATATTCATTGTCTAACAATATCTACTGTCTAGCAGTGCATACATTATTAACCAAAAGCAGTAGACTAACACTGTGTGTTCAACGGCTAATTAAAGGATTAATAAAGAAAGTTCTGAAAATGGTTCTAGTTGGCAGGGCCGGCGCCAGAGTATTTGGCGCCCTAGGCGAACATGTGTAGAGGTGCGCCCCCAGTAAGTGCGATAACTAATAATAATATTAAATTAACTAAGTTACTTTAAAAGTAATCCATAATTACAGTAATAGTCTGGAAACTGCATTAGCTATGCAGCCTATGCTGTATGGTCTAACACGTTTAATGGGAATTTAAAATGTTAATTTAGGTCTATTAAATAATGAGACATTTCACATTTTCATTTGAACACTTTGTAAGAAATCCTACGGCTACGTGTACAATCTGTAGGCTACACGTACTAAGCTTAAATCATAATCCTACCTACGTACGAACTTTCTACGAAGTCTGTATAAATAGTTATAATGTAATTTCAAAAGTTTATTTTTCACGTTTTCACTTTAGCAAATGTAGAAGAGTTGTATCAGTTCAATGTCTCCAGCAAGAGGCCTATCATGTTCAATTGACAAGGTAGCTAGGCCTAGTTCAACAAGTCTTTCTTGGAGCATGGAGTTACGCAAATGTTTCTTTTGAGCTTCCATAAGCTTCTCTCATTATTAGCCACAGAAACTGGAAGTGTCAAGAAGACGTCAAATCAAATAAATATGCGGAGTCTTGTAACTCTTGTTATATTTTTTAAACCTGGTACAGCGAAGTGTTATCATTATTTAAAACTATATTTTGAATCTAGTATATCAATGCTTGCACACATATTGCGCCATTTATTGACCTCAATCATCCAAACTGTTATCTTTAATTTCTGGTTTTGTACTAGCACTGGATTTTTTTCTTTGATATGAATTATGTTTTTTAAAAAAATTGATTAAACTTTTAATGAAAACAGGGTTTCAGTAAAACAAGAAAACCCAAGTGAAAACACAAGGTCTCCAGAAAACCTCATTTTAGAAGTTCGGATTAAAAACCAATATCTTGGGAAAAGCCGAAGGAGTGGTAACATTGCTGATGATCGGTCTAAGTTTCATTCAAATATGTCGCTTATAATATAGTAGGCAACTTCAAACTTGCGATGGTTAAGGCATAAGCGTGACGTTCCACATAGCTGACGTTAAGATTTCGAATTGTCTGTGGTCTGTTTGAAGCCGCTTCTTATTTTCGTATTCATTTATTAATGAATGGCGGCAAAACTCCGGCAATGTTTAAAAAAAAATTAGTTAGCTTTTCTGCCGCCCCCAGAAGCGTGCCGCCCTAGGCGGCCGCCTAGTTCGCCTAGTGGTTAAACCGGCCCTGCTAGTTGGACATCATCTTCAACACAAAAGCAGATAATACAAAGACTTTCTACCCTTAAACGCTAATGTCTAGCATTTAAGTCCAGCCACAACTGTGGATTTCCTAGAGTCTTGGAGGAACAATTTTCTGTGCTGGGCATGCAATCATTTGAAGGAGAAACTGTTTCTGTTCTACGTTTCTGGTCAGAGCGGCATAAAACTCCTGAATCAGAATTTCTACCGTGTTGTTTACGACTTTCAGTGCCTTGATATACTTCAGCACTGTTTTGAATTCAGAATTATAGCACCACTGGCCAGGACCGAGCTGGAGATAGTCTACGGGTAAGCTCAATTCTGTGAAGAATTGAATAGTCTGCTGAGAGCCTGCTTAGATTAATTTTCTGTTTTGCTGAAGGACTATAGGCCTACCCGTCATGGTGAATCATTTTGATGGACTGTTGTTTCCACGAGGCCGACTCTTCATTGTATTCACCATTCCTCGTTCCTCTTCAAGAGTGACAGACGGATCAAATATTGTAAGATATTTCATTTTCTCTTTCAGATTCCATATATGTGCCCAATTATTTCTGCAATGCACCATCAGATAAGACCTTATTTATGGCAGAGTGCTCCTGCAACCTTTCCAGGAACAATAGGCCATTATTCGGTGCCAAATTTGGCATCGACGCTGCAAACCATGTTTCGATGTAGGTCTATCCACCTGCATTGGGCAAACCATGTTTCGATGTAGGTCTATCCACCTGCATTGGGCAAAGTAGAGAAGCTCACATAGGCCATGTTCTTGTTTGGCTCCCACCACATGCCTGGATGCGACCACACATGAAGATTTTGAATCCGTATAATAAGTGTCTCATCTCTCTTGCTCAGTGAAGTCCTGCTGGAGCACGGAAATTAATTCCATTCGGAGGGATCTCTCCCAGAATTATGATGGCCTGAATGAGCAGTTCCTGGAAATCTTCTTGTAGCTGAGTTTCCTGAAGTCATTGTTCGAACGAAGTTCAAAACTTCAGGTCTTTGCCTAATGTGATCTTTCTCGTGACTTCAATATCCTCTAAACCTGCATGGAAAGCAGCATGAACAATATCAGTCCAGGAGGATTGGAAACATTTGAACATATGTATATCTGGTCCAGAAGAAGTAGCTAATGTCAATGAACAGACATTCAAGAATATGATGCCTACAGGCAAAAGATAGCAGACGTTTGTCCAACTTCTCCACCAGAATAGTGCATGTACTGCGTTCGACGATGTGGTGTCGAAAGCCATGCCACAGATGAGTGACTTCATACCCCAATCTTCCATAGCTGCGACTACTTCAGCGGCCGTTATTTCTCCTGTCCCATCTGGAAGGCATGGAACTTCAAGCAGCTGATCAATGCCTGCTTAGATATCAATGCAGGCCGATGACTGACTTTAGCTCTACCAGTCATGTATGGAAGAAGTTTACATCTCTCTCTTCTCTAACTACAACCATGATGAGGCACCTCTAAACATATTCAGAATAAACTGAAACTTGGTCATAATTTTTTATAAATTATTTGGAACAGAATGAGGGGTGAGAGCTGCAACTTTTAAGAATTTTTGTTCGCACCATTGCCGAGGACCCACCCTAATATATATATATATATATATATATATATATATATATATATATATATAATTATATATATATATATACATATTCATCATAACTATCGTAGCTAATCCAATTCAGTTATTCACAATGCGCCGTTATCATAAAATATGACATTATCATAATCCACCGTAGTGCAGATGAATGAATGCATCCTGGTAGAAACAACATTGGCATATAGTGGATAGTGAGTGGTGTATTGTGCGGATCTGGCGCAGGTAATAAAAGACTATTCGACATATTAGTCTATCTTCACAAGCTCAGTGAAGATTCAGTGTCACATCCAGGTCACGCTCCGAAGTAGAGAAAGACGAATGTAGAAAGCGATGCTGCATGTTATTAAGTATGTCCTTTCGAACTGGGGACGGTTATCAAACCATATCAGTTGAGTTATTCCGGAATTAAGATGGAGGTGGATGGATGTCATCCAATGATCCACGCACGAAGCGCCTCAGATGTCTCAACTATTTCTCAGCAAAAGAACATGTTCAGCATTTACCACAAAACTTAGGGCTTGTTCATATTGTTAACGTAGAAGACTAAATATTTACATCTGAACGCAGTATATTGTCATACCTGAACCTTCCCAAGTCCACCAACTTTGTCTTAGACCAATCCAGTAGTTATATCCATTGAACCACTGGGTGACGTTCAGTAAATCGAACAGACTGGTGTTGCCTGTGAATTCCAAAGAAGCCAAATCTCCTCCTTTAGTTATACAGCTGTTCCTTGCGCTGAACCAGTTTTGTGTCATCTTGTGGAACTCAAAGCATCTGTGGTCGTATTGAAAGGTGAAATTACTAACTGGAACCGTTGTATCTGCAAAAGAAACACCTCATGACATGGCTTTCTGGAGATTAACTTCTATAATCTATTATGAGACTACTTTATCATAATTGGTCTTATATTTCTATTCGCCCACGCAGAAAAAGCATCAGAAGTAAATAAGGACCTGATTGTACAAGTAAGCTATGCAGAAAATGGACATTTAATTTGCAACGGATCTAATATTGATGTTTCGCAGAGATTTGGTCAGTCATATTTCCTACTACTTAGACATTTAAATAAATCTATAGATATAAAATTGCATATTAGCCTGCGTGACATTCTATCGCAACCACGGCTTTCTATTGAAAGCACGGAGTTTCTTTGTAGTCTTTCATCAAGTATTAAAAGAAGTTAACGTTGCAATATGACTAACTTGAATATTCGCAGATGTATCCAGTGGAACTAGATGTAGCTGCTGTGGAATCGACAACTATTGAATTGTTGATGAGTTTCAAAATTCCCACCAGCCCAACTGTCTGATTTCCAGTCTGTGGAACCGTAACGGTAGCGTTGTCTGTTAACAGTGATACAGAAACTAATTTGTAGACATAGCCTAGGTTGTTAGAAGAGGCAGATCCGAGTAAGAAACTTGCACTAGGTCATTGTCGCGGCTGGGTCGAACCGGTATCGTATGATCGTTAATCAAGAGACAATGCTGTAGGCCTATTTATAAATGTATCTTAGACAGAGCCTTTTAAGAACGTCTCAAAGGGCGAACACCAGTGAGAAACGCATGTACATTATAACAAAGCATTATTTATCATAACTCGTTTCGTTTATAGATTAAGCCATTTGTAAGCACCTACATGCTTGTATGTTCACCCATATTGTGAGAACGAATAAACTGGTCATCTTTGTCATCTGACGTATTCACATATGTATTCTTAAGACGCACCTTTTTACTTCTGCCAGATAATCGGGCTATAGCGTCTTTTTGAGGTTCTTAGCACGCGCTACATACATACATACATATGATGCATACATACATACATACATACACACATGCATACATACATACATGCATAGTTGCATACATACATACATACATACAAGTATAGGCCACCGTGTGTGTCGAGTTATTTTCTTGTTACGTGCCTCTCTCAGTTGTTAACCAGTTACTTGCCTTTCGGCCTATGTTTGGTTCAAGCAAATAATTATGTCTTACAATATTGCTGTAGACCTGTTCTTATAAAGCATTAGATTATGAATGCGCATGGTCACCTGCTTCATTTCCGTTGACCCAGTACCAAGAGTTGCTGTCGTGTCTCATTGCATTTACCATAACGTTCTTCTGAGAGACGTTCACAATGACTGACGCTGCGCTGTTCAGAAACTGACGGGTGTAGTTCTGAACCTCGCTGCTTGTGATTTCGGCCAATTTGGATCCGATGTTAGTACAGCTCTCTCTGGCATCCACCAGGCTTGAATTATTATTGCCATCAAAATTAAAGAGCAGGGTGAAGCAGATTTGGCCTGTGAAGCATTCTCTATATTGACCAGTTTTTCCTCCAGTTGTAACGATTAATCCTAAATTAAAATCAAGAATCATTTGCGCCTGATTAATTACCACAGAAGTCAATGACTGGTACTCACTACTCAAACAAACTGAACACTACTAATTACGGATTATCTGATCTACGGTCGTCTATTAGAAAGGTCATCAAAATGCATAAAGCATCAACGGATGGTTGCTTCAAGTGAAATCATAATCAAAGTCATAAAGTGAAATCGAAATCAAATTCTGGCATTGCACAATAGTATATTGGTAAAACACGGAATGGTCCACGTCAGACAGTACAATGCATAACAGTGTCAATGCAAAACAGTACCAATGCGTAACAGTACCAATGCAAAACACTACCAATGCATAACAGTGCCAATGCATAACAGTACCGATGCATAACAGTACCAATGCATAACAGTAACAATGCAAAACAATACCAATGCATAACGGTGCCAATGCATAACAGTATCAATGCAAAACAGTACCAATGCATAACAGTGCCAATGCATAACAGTACCAATACATTATAATACCAATGCATAGGAGTACCAATGCATAACAGTACCAACTACCAATGCATTAAAGTACAAGCCCAACTCAAGATAAAGCGCCCAAATTGAGGCGTTTATTGCAATAGTTGGTCTGTGCTGTGCGCGTTGTTTGTTCTCATACCTACTGACGCCTTTTTGAGGACAAAAGTGGGAGATGGGAGGGGGAGAGAGGAGATAAGGGAAGGGGAGGGTGAAGAGAAAATGGAATGGACTGGGAAGGGGAGGCTAAGTGGAAGTGGAGGTAGGGGAAAGGGGAGAAAGGGCTGACTTTAAGTGGCTCACCCGAATTCGCTCTACTGTACCGTCACACACACACACACACACACACGCACACACAACAGCCGTACTGCATACACACGTAGTACATATACACATACATGTATGTATTATTATACAATTATACATACATATGTACGTACGTACGTATGTATGTATAATTGTATAATAATACATACATGCACACATACATATACACATAAGTACATGCATGCACGCATACATACATACGTACGTGTACGTACGTATGCATATATACACACGTGCATACATAAGTACAAACGTACATACATACGTGCACATACATACATACAGTACATGCGTGAATATACAGGGTGGTCCAAAATAAACCGCACAATGATAAATTGATAGTAATTTAGTCAGACCAATTCAAATATAACCGTGAAAATTCACAAAAACACAGCAATTATTTTTACTGTAACATTACATGGATGGATTTCGTTACATAAAATGTTCAATGTGTCCTCCTTGCTGCTGGACAACGCATTGAAGCCGACGACGCCATTGATCAATTGCGCGGTCAATGAAACGCTGTGACAGCTTGGTCCACTCTGTGACGATTGTTTCTTTCAGCTGATCCACTGTAGTGAAACTTCTACGACGGTATACCATCTGTTGAAGGGCGCCCCAAACAGCGTAGTCGACTGGATTCAAGTCCGGGCTGTTTGGGGGCCACATGTCAGGCTCAATGAAAGAAATGTTCTCACGTCGCAGATACTCCATAGTGTTCTTGGTGGTGTGTGATGGAGCGCCGTCCTGCTGTAGGGTCCAAGTGTGGTGTTGGCATATTGCACGGATGTCAGGTAAAAGACAATCACCAAGAACGTGCTGACAATAATATTGACTGTTCACCTTCGCACCTGGCTCAATGACGACAATGCGTGACTTCCCCATTTTTGATATGGCGACCGAAACCATGACGTTACGGCTGAAGTGCTGGCGCTCACGGATAAGTCTCGTTGATGAAACATCACGTTTCTTCCTTGCTTGTGCGTATACGCGATCGTTCTGTGTATTTACAGGTGTAGCAACAGTAAATGTTTTTTCATCAGTAAACCAGATGCTACGAACTCTACGATCAGTTGGAAAACGCTGCAGACGTTGCTGACTGCGCTGAATCCGTTTCATCTTGCAATCGCTGTTCAACTGCTGTCCAACTTTGCGCCTGTACTGGTTAAGTCCGAGATCTTTCTTTACAATACGTTTAACCGTTGAACGTGAAATGCCGGTTTCACGTGCGATCTCCCGTGGGCTCTTATGGCTTAGCGGTTTGTCTTCCTGGCTACAGATAAGGTCGCTTACCAACTTGATATTTGCATCTGTTCGAGCTGATTTCGGACGTCCGCTACCCGGCTTCCTAGCTGTGGTACCTTCGGTATCAATTTTTTAATGAGGTCATCGATAGTACGACGTTTCCATGTCTTATTTGGAAATTCTTTCATCATACGCAACGACCTCCAATGTTTCTGAGTTCGTAGATTCCAAATTAGACAACGGTCATTCTCAGTTAAGCGTCCCATGATCACAATCTCTTATAAACAACAACTTCTTTACCATAAACTATGATAAACAATGATGAAGTCAATAATGACGTCAGAGAAAATGTATAAATAAGTAAGAAAAATGGCATTAAACATTGAATTGTTATACATTATATCAAGAAAACTGTCACTGTGCGGTTTATTTTGGACCACCTTGTATATAATTGCACGTTTAACAGTTAAGATGAGCTGGAATCGAGTGTGTTCCATGTCAGATACTGTAGCCTCTTTTGTGCAAGCCGAATACAAAATAATCATGTTAGGGCCTACAGAGGAACTAAATACATGAAAAACGGAAAATTAGATAAGACAACTTACCGCACAGCAAAACGCAGATGGCCGTAACAGTTTTCGCAGCCATTCCGACAGCTTCTACTTAAGAACATCCGCCGAAAAGTATACAAACGTTGGTCTTAAGGCTGATCATCTACGCCTACAAAGACTGGGAAACGCAAAGGAAAATCCCCAAATCAGCACAAGCAGAAAGTCGTGACATTCTTGAACCTTCGCACATACACGCAAAACGCTTGCAGCTTTTGCATTGTTGCACGTTGTAGGTCTACGTCGTCCGTCTTGGCAGCGATATCAGATCAAAGCCTTTGGCGACCAACGAAACGTCGCTTCTGGCGCATCATATGCATATATATTACACACGTTCTTTGTCCAGCGGAATAACTGCAAATTTACGGCCTTCGCAGATTACTCAAATAGACCCTCTGGACCAGTCGTGCTCGATCAAGCTCTCAGCGGGCTCTTCCGTTTTCAGATTTTAAAATTTTAGTACTAGGATTGCCTGGGTCACTAAGAAACTAGCAGAGATCGTGAAAAACACGGACTTGTCCTATTCGATCCCACGTTATAAACATGATCTCGACTAGAAGTGAATTAAACCGATATCGATTTTAATTGTACCTGCAGTCTGTAGACCGTCAATTAAAATGAACATCCTTGTTGACATGGTTTGTCTTGAACCTAGTTATTAATCTGAGACATATTGCTGAAGCAATGATTTATATAATGAATAATGGAATTAGGTTTTAACGTAAATCACGTTTGATGTTAATCAACGTAATTTCTTTAAAACACCCCACGGCGTTTGTCTATGCTCATACATAGGCCTAATCCATAATTCGTGCAAAATTGTTAAAAGGTAGGCTTATGCTGCTTATAGGTTCCTCGTCTGGAATCCCACAAAATGCACTACATGCAAGATTCGAAGGAAAAAGAAACAATGTTAGATCAATTCCACGCATAATAAACAGCATAAATTAGCATCACTTGGACTAACACTGAGAGGAGCACTGGACATGACAAATGACCGAGGAGAGTGGAGATAATTTATTCGTACCATCCCCGTCAAATGGTTGGCGTCAGGAACTGATGATAATGATGATGATGATGATGATGATGATGATGATGATGATGATGATGATAATGATGATGATGATGATGATGATGATGATGATGATGATGATGATGATGATGATGTCGATTTAGTCTGCGATCATGTCATAAGTGAAACAATCCGTTCCTTCTATCGTCAAGACAAATTGCAAATGTCCAGGCGGCAAAGCTGCTTTCAGCCACCATTAGATAACACAACCTCTCAATTGATGGCATGTTTCACGTCCCTACTACGAATGTAATAGTTAAACAAGCTCTTCATCCTCGTGTTGGAAGAAGTGAAAGTCTTATCACTTACTTCTCCTCTACGAGCTTTGCTCTGTCTTTCCAATGAATCAGTTTGGACTCCTTGAAAATGTAGGCAGCCTTCTCTCACCAGATTTTACATGATCGCGGCTAAGGGATTGAGATTAGGAACAGCTCTAGCGTCAGCTTTGTAAGTCATCCATGGCAAAAGGCCTTTCAGCCATAAAACCAAACGCATTTCCCACAGCTTCAAAATATACCGGAATTTCAACACTGCTCAATTTTACTCATGAGATCAAATTGATCTAAATAAATTAGCCTACAGCATTATATCCTAGTCTATTCTGTATGATTATTTCCAGCACAAGGCGCTAATAAGCTGACTGTGCAGTTTCAATGTAGTACCTACTTTAACTGAGCTTCTTGATAAGCAAATCCATTTTAGAACTAAGAAATTTGAGCGCACACCGCAATCTTGATTCAACTTTGCTTTTACGAAGCTACGTCTCGCATAAGTCAGTTAGACCGTTGGTTTCACCACTCTCGTCTTCCATGTGATTCACATTATAGTTAAACAGCAATGCAAACCTTGTACGGGCACTTATACTTTCAACTGCCAAGTCTTCATATTTAACTATTTGGATCTCTGAGGACTCTGCTTCGCCTTACGACCGTGTGGACGACTTCAAATAACTAACTACAAGTTACAACGTGAAAATTTAAGTTCATTCTCCCATTATGCATACGGTTACCCATGAACTTGCCAATGAATTTCTGAATTTCTTTGCACGTGAAATTTCTAGTATCAGGTTCAAATTGGCTGATTCCTTCCTCTGCATCTGTTAAATTACTCTATCTCAATTCTATGCCTAATATTTTAAACAAGTTTTACCAGCAACACTTGCAGGGGGTTCAGAAACTTATCTTTTCATTACAGTATTAAAGTTCTCTTTTGAAAGACGCTTTGATGTCCGAAATCCAATCACTACTTCAGGGCTTCTTCTAAGGAATTTTATTAACTGCACATGAGGACGAATTGGGAGGTCTGGGCAGAGTGGCGTAACCAGTGTTTAATCTACTCCCCTTCATCGAAGGTTGGGGGGGGGGTATCTCACATATTTGAAAAGTTGACGACCGGGCAATTTTCTCGAGGGGGAGTAGGAGTTTTCCAAGAGAATTTTCAAGGGGAGGGGGTAGTAACGAGAGTTTTCCAAGAGAATTTTCGAAGGGGGTAGTAACGAGAGTTTTCCAAAACAAAAATTTTTCCTCCTGGATCCACCCTTACCGCGGGGGCAATTATCCCTAAATTTCACACTTTCTGTACAAAATTATTACATGTCTTTCATTTTTCTGGGGAGGGGCGGAAAACTCGATCCTGGGGTGAACTTTCCCCAAAGAGACGTCTAGATTAAACGCTGTGGCGTAACTAGGGGTTCGTGCGCCCAGGGGCAAGAATTTCTGTAAAATTTTGTTTCTTAGTTCCGCCAAAATTTCTCATGATTTTTTTTTGCTTTCCCGTTTTTTTTCCAGAAGTAAATTGTCAGAAGCCTAATTTTGCGCCCCCCGGCCTGCCTCGTTACGCCACTGGTCTGGGGACTGTTGGTTTAGGTCTAAAAAAAATAACTGCACAAATTCTGATTTTTAACTGCACAAATTTCTTTCCCAACTACACACTTTGTGTCCAGCTGCACGTTAAAATAAGCCCTGCTGACTACTTCAATTAATAACTCCACCCTAACTGATCCTTTCTTTACGTCTGATTTTGCTCATGCCATAGTTTAATAAACTAAATAAACATTTTCTCGACCCTGGCGACCTCTCTAATTACAGCCCATCTGAACTATGAATTTCTTTATCAAAAGTTATTTAATGGATTATCTAGATTCACACACACACACACACACACACACACACACACACACACACACACACACACACACACACACACACACACACACACACACACATTTTCCAAATCGCTAATAGGTCAACTTCTCTTTCAATCTGCCTATCAGAAATTTAACGCAGCAGAATTTACGCTTCTTGCTGTTCGTAGTGATACCTTGGTTCATCGGATAACGGTAAGGTGACAGAACATGATTCGTGATTCTTATGCAATCGCAATTATTTTCCAAATCGATAAGTTTTCTTTCAATATGCGTCGTAGAGTATCATTCACACATTTTGAACCATCTTTAGCTTGGTGAGTAATGGACTTGACAAATGACCCAGTAAAATGGAGATAATTTAATCGTACTCATCGCCGCCAAATGGTCAAAACGCCAGGATGGGATGATGATGATGCTGGGTGATGGCTTGTGATACATTTCGTTACAATTCGCTTTCGAAATGACGCAATATAATACCCTCTTTATGTAGATCATCAACAAACAATCATTTGCTGGAGAATAAAGACCAAGAAAAAGTAGAATTTTCTTTCAGTTTGAAACTACATCAGACCAATGTAGACTAAATGATCATACTTTACACTACTTTTACTAGTCTAACGAATCGTAAACAACCTGGCTAAGGTGCCTTAGGCCTTAACCGTGTTTATGGAGTAGCCATTTATAAAGTTTGCTCAGTTTGCTTAATGAAGACGCTTTTGTAGTCACTGTAAGACGTGGCCATGCTTGAATAAAACTGGTTTACTGCCGCTGACATCGCATAGCAGTCAATATTAGTATTCCATTACAAGAGCAGTAGGCTACGCCTGCGTTCGTAGCCCTAGAATTACTTAAATTAAAACATCCGGCTAATGCTAGGCTTTTAGAATATTCTCCAGTTCTTTTCTGCTAGTTCGAAGCCGTTTTATTCTTTGATGCATGTTTGACCTGGTTGAACTTGACATTGACGACAGCAGATTGATCTCCGGAATAAAGTAGTGTGGAAAATTTCCAGATTCAAGATAGTGTTCCAGAATGCCAAGCACCGCCATAAGGCTTCTTCCAATAGTGTATGAACCGTAGCTGTCGTCCATGTGGTAAAAAACTGCTGTTTTCAAATGGTAAGAAGTCAACTTCGCCAACCCTGACTCACGATTGCGTAGAACTTTAAGAACTCTTAATACATTCTTATAACTTCCAGACAGTTTTCTCTTTTCCTCCAGCGAGTAAGATAGTCTCCAAGTCATGCCATCCGGCATACTCTCGCCTTTGATCGGTTTCCAAACGTAGAGTTCTCCACGAACGCTGTATGTCGGTACAACGTCGACGGAAAACAAGCGAGGACCCCTGAAAAGGACTCCACTGTCCGGATAGAAATCCAGCTGAATGGCGGGACCATGGTCACGCAACTTTACCTTTCTTTTCATCTGCGCAGAATTGTTTATACAAAGCTGCAATTCACTTTTGAAGATGTCCATTGTCTTGCATGCATCGACGTATTGTTTGCCGGTGAAAACTCCAAAGAGATCCCAATAGCCCAAGACCTTATTCAGCCCTGGACTTGCTTGATGTTCTTTGCGAAGTTGCAACCAAACATAGCCAGGTTTATCTGTAATCTTCAGTGCATCCAGGTCATAGCTGTGTCTATCAATGATCATCATTACATCAAATTCCAGGTCGTCATCTTCGCTACTCTTTCTAACTTTCACGCCTTCATAGGAACTTCCTGTGTACTCGAGATGTTGACAGATGCCACGTCGTTGGAAATGCTTCTCGATTTCAAGCATAAATGATCGGTGAATTTTCATGGCTTCTGCCATTTTTTCTCTGGGTTCACGTGCATACTTGTCGTGGAATCGCTGCACGGCTTCGCTGAAGTCTGCGGAATTGTGCCAATCTGAAACATTTGCATCGACTTACTATCATTATCATTTTGAAAATAATGGAACAGCAGCTGTTTATTGACTTTCAAACATCAACGCAAGTCAATACATTTTTGAAACAATGGAATATAAAGAATTTATTTTAATAGGTCATGTCTATAATCTAAGTGAAATGGGTTTTGTTACCTTGCTTATTTTGAATCATTTTTTCATATTTTAAATAAATTTTATTGTTTTCCCTGCCAGCATGCCCATATATATATTTTTTTATTGAGAAAATCAATCTGCCAAAAACGCAGAAATGTTAACATGAGCGATAATGGATAATAAAAGTTCATTAGAAAATTTTAAAATAAACTAGTAAATATTTTTATATAAGGATCTGGGAATAAATTGAGAGTTGTCTTTGGGTGGGAGAGTATGATTGTGTGCTCTAGGTCTTAATTGGTGAAAGGAGAGGGGTCGGAGTGGAGGTAAGGAGTTGGTGAAGTACATTTTTAGTGTTGTGTATTATGGAGAAGAGGAGTCTAGCATCGGCTATATTACTGTTGGAAAGGATTGGTCTAGTTAACCTAGGCGTTTGGCTCTTTTTAGGAGTTTTTCCAGGCGTTGTTTATCGGAAATCAGGGTAAGACCACACCAGGATGGGGACTTTTGGGGATGCATATAGAAGTTTAGCAATGGTAGTGGCTTTGGTTTCATTATGGATAGATGAGGAAGAGCCTGTATAGGACGCATATTCCCTATAATGGAAAACGTACAGAACCCATACGATCCCATCTAATTCCAATGAATAGACTGGAAGAGTAATAATTTATTATCATGACAGTTAAGCCTAAATAAGCAAGGAATTATATAAGACACTTATTATCGAGCCAACTAGCTCTGTTGCTATTTCTTAATCTGCTGACCCGTTCTTCACTTATGAGTTATTGTGTTGCTTACCCCGTACCAACTGAGCATCTTCACCCGGTGACAGCAGCAGCTGCTGTTCGATGATTTTCTTTCCCAGATACAAAGCACCAACTAAACCCACTGCGTAAGGTATCGCAGACATTAGTGGAAGTATTTCCACTCTATCCGAAGGCACACATAATAAAAATTATGTGTCAACACTCTACGCAAACCTTTGAACTGGCGTGGCGTGTAGCCTACAGCATAGTAAAGTAGCACAACCTGATATGTCCTGTGAGGCTGTGACCTATGCTAACGTGTAACGTCAGTTCACAGTCCACAGTCATACATGGTATATAGTTGTGTACAAAGACTGTGCTATTTCGAATCAGAATATAGATTTTTGGAATATAGATTTTTTCTTCAGATGCGCATTAGACAGAACGTGTTTACACACGTTTACTCCTTGCAACACGCATTTTGGGATGTATGGATCAACAGTTTAACGGCAGCTTATGACAACATAGGCCGTGCCGCCGACAAAAATTATTTTTGGCATATTATAGCTCATTCTAATTTTGGGACACAACTTACAAGCAACATATAATGTAAGTAAGTAAGACTAGTAGGCCTATATCTTTTATTTAACCAACTGCTAACCACACTTTGGTGTACATGAAAGTTTTAAGATAGGCCTATCGTGAATGAATCTTCCTTATTATAATAAATCATTCTGATTGTAAATGTTTTCCGTGCTAAGGGGTCGTCCATTAATTATGTCAACAAAATAGGGGGGAGGGGGTTTGGAAAAGTTTGACAGTTGTTGACAAGGGGTAGGGGGTTCGGTACAAGTTGACGTCAAGAAATGTTTCTCCAATAAATCAACACAGACCCTTCCAAATGGTAGCGAAAACATTAAGAATTGCTAAAATGTATAAAGTGCTTAATATTTAATACTACTAAAAGGCTGCTAATAAACTAAACTCATATATTTTGAAATTCAAGATTGCATTTTTTAGTGTAAAAATTGAAAAAAAATGATTCTACATGTATTGAGCCATTTTTTTCTTTTTTGTAGGGGGGTGTTCTGGGATTGTTGACATAATTTTTTAGGGGGTCCATCAATGTTTGAAAGTTGTTGACAATGGGGGGGGTGGGGGTCAAAAACTGCCTAAAATTTGTTGACATAATTAATGGATTAATTAAGGTATCTGCTGCTGGGATTATTCTATTGCGTGCGCGAGCAGTGCCGGTGTCACGAAATAGAGTATTCCCCCATACATGAGTATCCCCCCCTTAGCGAAATGGAGTATTTGGTTTAGTTTGCATTTTTGGCGGTTTCTAAGTGTATTCAGTCGTACTGTTTGGATTTATTGTACACATAAAATATTTTAAGTTGCGTATCTTTAGTTTTTAAGTCGACCTGAAATCAATCTGCTTCGTTTTTGGTGATTTTGACTGGATTTTCGTCGAGGCTATCGTGATGCGTATGACGATGGGGGATAGAATGGTTTATCCCCCGGATACTCTAAACCGGTTTATTCCATCCGGGGGATAAATTCATACATCTCCCCGGATAGTCTTAAGACGGATACTCTATTTCGTGATACCGGCCCTAGTATATAGCGGGCCCTGTGCAGAGTGAACTGTTCGGGCCCCCATGACACAGGTGAAGTTGTTTTTCATTACTAGTCATTATTCTATTCTATTCTATTCTATTTATGGACTTATAAAGCGCCTCTCGCAGTACAACCTAATCAGAAGCGCTTCCAGTGCGAAGGGCCCTCGAAAAAAGAAAAGTCTTAAGAGAACGAGCAGAAACAGTGGTACCTCCAGATAACATTACAGCACGAGTTAAAGCAGGGAGGTCATTCCACAGCAAAGGTCCAACGGAGGCATAGGCACGATGCTGTGCTGTGGCAGTCCGAGACCTCGGAACTAGAAGGTCATGATGGTCAGAAGAGCGGAGAGGACGTCCAGAGGTAGCTGAGATAGGCCGTCTCATAAGATCACAGAGGTAGAGTGGAGCTTGACCTAAAAACGTTTTACACGTAAGAAAAAGAATTTTAAACTGAATTCGAGCAGTTAGAGGAAGCCAATGAAGGTCTTGAGTCATGAAAGTCGAAATATGGGAGAAACGAGGTAGGCGGGCAATTAAACGAGCAGCAGAATTAAGTACTGATTGCAGTGGAGCCAGGCGGAGTTTTGGTAGGCCCATAAGTAACGAGTTACAGTAGTCAATGCGAGAACAGACAAAGGCATGAACCATAGAAGAAAAAATCGGCGAGGGGACAGATCGTCGAATGGCACGTAGACGCCGCAAGTGATAAAAACTGGACCGAGAGAGATTAGAGATATGTGCAGAGAAAGAAAGAGTACTGTCAAGAGTAACACCCAGGTTACGGACATTTGTCAAGAAAGTAAATTGAGGGAACTGCTTGGCAAGTAAATCGTAATCAAGTTTAATTAGCTGTTGGCGAGTGCCAAGCCAGATCAATTGAGTCTTGGAAGAGTTGAGTGAAAGACGATTAGAGGACATCCAACAATTGAGATCAGCAGAAAGAGATTCAATAGATTGGGAAAGAGCAAGCTGATGAGCAGAGCTGATGATATATATATATATATATATATATATATATATATATATATATATATATATATATAATATATATATATATAATATATATATAATATATACATTATGTGTGCTAAATAATAAACCCTAAAAGTAAAATCCTTTAAAATCTAAAAGAAATAATATAAAATAATTGACAAAGGTACTGAACACAATGGCGTAGGCTACAACAGTGGTTTTCTTCAGATGCGCATTAGACAGAACGTGTTTACACACGTTTACTCCTTGCAACACGCATTTTGAGATGTATGGATCCACAGTTTAACGGCAGCTTATGACAACATAGGCCGTGCCGCCGACAAAAATTATTTTTGGCATATTATAGCTCATTCTAATTTTGGGGCACAACTTACAAGCAACATATAGGCCTAGGCCTAATGTAAGTAAGTAAGACTAGTAGGCCTATATCTTTTATTTAACCAACTGCTAACCACACTTTGGTGTACATGAAAGTTTTAAGATAGGCCTATCGTGAATGAATCTTCCTTATTATAATAAATCATTCTGATTGTAAATGTTTTTGGACCAAAGACCATTACTTTTTATAGGCATAGCTCGCGGACACAAGTAGGCCCTATTCAAGATGTAAAATATCTCACTTAAAATTTAAAAAAGTATAGCATAGTACAACATTATAATATTATGTCAAAAAATAAAAGTCAAATGGTTGCAACTTGGTACCATTTGAGTTTTTTTGACAAAAGGGAAGATTAAATTGAAACCATAACATTATTATTA
This sequence comes from Aporrectodea caliginosa, assembly GCA_020284085.1. NCBI lineage: Eukaryota > Metazoa > Annelida > Clitellata > Crassiclitellata > Lumbricidae > Aporrectodea > Aporrectodea caliginosa. The sequence continues at coordinate 1,813,766 of JACEVL010001042.1, forward strand.
GGATGTCTGGTTCATGTTAATTTTCCGTGACACTTCCGGGCCCCCACAATAAGGGGCCCGACAAAATAACAGGTTTTACTATGATATTTTTGGGCCTCATCCGAAATAGGGATCCCGAATATGTCGCAGAAAATTAAGTTTGTACCATTATTTTGACTGTTATTTTTTATTTTTTGATAAAAAATTTATTGAAAGCATAATAAGCCTATTATTATTAGGGTGTCATGTTAATTCTATGACATTTTTGGGCCCCCTAATTTACGGGCCCTGTGCAATTGCACGGTTCGCACAATGGTAAGGCCGGTACTGGCGCGAGGTCTCAGGTCGCATGGCATGGCTTGTCAGTTTTATGGGATGATGATGATGATGATGATGATGATGATGATGATGATGATGATGATGATGATGATGATGATGATGATTTCAGGCAAACTTTTAAATGTACTGCGCCACAGCCCACAGATGCCGCTACACTGAGACTGACGTGGATAATCTAATCATCTATGGTTCACCAAATGGTAGAGCTATATCGGATTAAAATTCGCAACATGTGGATCAGTGTGCCAAGCTGCGAGAACTTATTTTCATTTTATTTATATGTAATTTATTCAAGCACTTATTGCGTGTGCAAAGTAATTAAGGCTGAGTCTGAGGTGAGGATTGTGTTCGCTAGGGGGCCAAGATTTTTTCATGCAAAAGCCGAAATCACAGAGTTTTACAGACTTCGTTTCCCCTTGTGCTTTCAGATTTCAAATTCGACGGCCGATATGGTGATCTGATGTTGCACAACGAATCGCAATAAAATTCTACGGACTTCCATAACAAATGAAGAGCTATAGTCAGTCTAAGACTCATCATGACAAATCATATATTAAAACAGTAGCACAGCCTGATATGTCTATTTTGTCGTCTAATGTTTCATCTGAATCGGTGTCTTGTTTTAAGCGGTAGACTAGATGAGTCGGATTATCAAGTGTTTAAGGTTTTGCTACTTCTTTTTGGTTGTGTTACATGGCTAAGTCAACATTCAATTTCAGTTTTATAATAAGCATTCTATTTTCAGTTTATAATTTTAGAATTTTCTCTAGAGTGTAAGGTTAGGTCGATGTAGTGGCCCTAGCAGCTATTGGCCTAGATGCCGTTAGCCTACATACCACCAAGTTCTACTGTCACTTGTCAAAATAGTTGGTCAGCATTTCATTTTCAGGAGGATTGCAGATTCCGTCAGCACCAATTAGTTAAGAAATTCTTGCATAGTTCTAATGCATTTATTCGCGATTGCTTTCTCTCGAGTCTTCTACGAATTCTGTGTGCAAGATAAACCAACTTGAGAGCACAAGTATTTTAATGACCTTTTGGTTACAGTTTGTCGGAACTGGTTGTGTCAGAAGAACTGTTTACCGACTTGCGTTGTATAGTTTCAGGGTAACTGTATTGTAATTTGTAATTAGTAACTTCTATTGCGCTGGCTGGTGTCTAACGCAGAAGGCATCAACCGATAGCACACTAAAACCAAGCCGTAATCAGGCCAATGTCCAGATCAGTTCGTAAGACCTTCCACTGGTAGATTTATTCTAACATAATGTTATTCTAATAAATAAATAGAATTCTAATTCTAATTTAACTATGACATCGCTCAACGTAGCATCTAACGTGGCACATTTTATCGCTGCAGCTACAAAACTACAATAATTGTTAAATCTAGTCTTTAGCTCAAATAGAACACCTTGATAAGCTGTAATTGGTGGGTTTGCTTCATCTTTGTTCTATTCACTTGCTACTTCCGCAGCGCATCCAAACATACATCGAATCTCGTTGCGGACGTTTCTGTGTAGGACAATGTAGAGTAGTGTGTCAGTGAATGCGTGACACATAAATCCCCAATGACACAGAAATATGTACCAGACTGGTAGGACTGGTTGGACTTGAACAATGAACAGCGCTACAAACGACGGTAGAAACGTCACTCCGAAGACGATGCAGATAATCAGGATGTTCTTCGAAGCCTTGACACTAGCCATGAATTCGCTTGCCAGTTGCGGTGAGTGTGAACCTCCCTCTGACGCTTTGATTCTTTGCTTGTGCTTATAAACCGTATAGAAGATAATGGCATTCGATATGAAGATGATCGCTGTGCACAGAATAGAAGACGCAAGAGCGACCCAAAGCGGAATGTTCATTGGATTGGTGAATATAACGTAGTAGGTGACCGGATGTACCATCATGCCGTAGTCCTGGTAGATTGCAGTCGTTCCGTATACGCTGTTCCACAGCCACAGCGAAATGAAGACAACTGCCTCAAACTTCAAAGTCATCGTTGTGACACAAGTCAGTGGTTTGACAATCGTGTAACACTTTATGGATGAGATTACTGCCAGGTGCCAGCTGGCTGACCTCCCAAACAGCAGAATACTACAGCCTTCAAACACACACAGAGCCCTGGAAAATGAACGCAAAGTCACAGTATATAACGTATTCCTATCACGCGTACACAACCCCCACCCCCATTTAGACAGAGGTTGAGCAATGGCTTGGTGGTCATCATGTTTGGGATCCGCAAAATGGGTGCATTGACCTATACTGTCAGTGTAAATATCAGGCGAAGGGTAAATAACTAGCTACCCGCCCTTCTTTTTCTGTTTCTGTTTTCTCTTCCCTTCTTCTTATGCTAATACAGAATAGATAAGTTAGAGGTATTGTATTGTATTATTGCACTGTATTCAAGCATTTATAAATTGCTTGTAGTAGGGTGAACCGTTCAGAGACGCTCCCAGTACGAGAGAAGGAATAGGTTTTGAGAAAAGCAAAGGAGGAGGAGGGGTAACCAGCTAGAATTTGAGAGCGAGTAGATGGAGACAGCGCATTCCAAAGAGAGGGACCAATTGAGGCAAAGAACCGGGACTGAGCCATAGCTGTTCTAGCACGAGGAACTAGAAGATCAAGTCTGAGAAGCGGAGTGGACGATGCGATGAGGCTGAAAGAAGTCTGAGTATGACATGAGCTAGATATTTCGGGGCAAAGACCCCGTTGTGCCTTGAAGACAAGAATGAGGATTTTGACTTTAATGCGTGCAGAGAGAGGAAGCAGTGCAGTTTTTCAAACATGAAGGTAGAAATGTGAGAGTAGCGTGGTAGGCATGCTATTGATATAGCAGCCGCATATAGGGCCGACTGCAGAGGTAACAGATGAACTTCGGGAAGACTAATAAGAAGGGAATTGCAGTAGTCAATTTGGGAGTATACATGTATGAAAGCATGAATCATCGTAGTGAAAACAGAAGACGAGACAGAACGTCAAATTACTCTTAAATGAAATACGAAGAAAGTGTAAGATTAGAAATATGATCTTTAAAGGAATGGGAGCTATCTAGCGTAACACCCAGATCACGTACAGTTGAAGAAAAGGAGTAGTGCGGGAATATTTCCGAGAGGAGAACAAAATCAATCTTCAGAGTGTGTTGGGGATGCCATACCAAATTAACTGGATTTTGGAAGTGTTAAGGGAGAGACGGTTTGATGTCATCCAAGAGTCGAGAGAATTAGAGAGGGATTGAATACGTTCAATGAAAAGCAGCTGGGATGAAAGAGCCCCATGGACGAATGCTTGCACATCATCCGCACTGTTTTGCTTACTGATAATAATCTGTTCTCAATTGGATTTAACAACATGTAGGATAGCGCAGATGATTACACTGGTGCTATATAAATTGCCTTAATAAATACTGATCCCACAAACGATTGTTTACAACGGAAATGGTTCACACGTCATTCATTCCGGATATTTATATAGCGCCTCTTCAAGAAACCTACTCAGAGGCGATAGTTGTACTAGACTAGTTATAGCCTACTGACGGCTTGTGAAACCTTTTTTGTTTACATAAAATCATTTATTGCAGCTTGGCATTGCATTTGCTTGGTTTGCCCATTAGCGTTCAGATTATTGCCCAAATGTAAATAATATTATCTTAAAGATTCATGTTTATTTAGTAGTAGGCTAACTGCAGCTTTAATTAATCGGTGCATTAGCTATTAGACAGCTTAACAGGATTGTATTAGTCACTAGAAACATTATGACAGATTATTCGTATTTTCAGGCTAATTTTGTTTAGTGGCATACATGGTAGTGTTAACATACCTGGGAATTCCCGTCGATATATCGAACCACGACAGAACTGAACTGATTCCTGTGATAAACAACCCACTGCAGAGATCGGACACAGCCAAAGAGATGACCAGTCGGCTGACCATATCCGATCGCAATTTCTTGCGTATGATGACAGCAACAATGAACAGAGTATTTACAGCTACTGATAAAACTGAGATTGTCGTAACAATAGCAGACCCAAACACCGTCATCTTGATCAGTGAAACGGGTTTCCACAGCACGACGCGTTTCACAGTTCTGAATAACTGAAATACAGCTGAAGCAAGTTTAAATTATGTTCTTTCGTTATTTCATATGTTTGGTTCGTCTGTCTTAACCTGTACAGAACATGCATTAAGATTAAGTCCATCTTAAAAAAACTCCGTTTAGACCAATATCAAATTATGCCCTCAAGAGTCTTGTTGCTTGGGTTCAATTTCAGCGCTGAGTCAGGATCCGCGTTCCCAGCCGGCAGAGACGGTGTGGCACTATCGTGGAAATTCACGTATACGTCTAGTCGTTGGCTGTTGCAACAGCGGAAGCAGGTTCTGCTAGCTAGAAAAGTTAGATTTCAGCCCTGTGATTGTCTTTCCGATAAAGAAAACAATCAGTTTAGTAGATCTTGACTGTTGAAAATAGAGGATGATGGATATGACGAAAGATGAGAAGCTTGAGATATCAGTGAAACCAGCCAGGTAGCCTATTGTCTAGCCTACACACACTACATTTTGGAACTAACAGGACCATTATACCTAGTAGCTAAATTACCTCTCTGCACACTTTAAATGTACCACCTCATTGAGTTGCTTGGGAATTCCCGTCGAGATACCGAACCACGACAGGAGCATAAACACAGTTGCAGGAGACAAAATAACCGAAGTATAATTATGTGTTTCCATCTTCACCGCGGTTTCTAATAGCGAATTCACCCAGAGATAAGAAACAGGACTCGCAAGGATTGAAGGTAGGCGATATGAAACCAGATACGCACAATTGGAACACATTAAGATACACCTTCTACAAGTAAGCAAGCATTTCTTGCAAAGTTAGGCCAATAATTATAATAACAACGCATCCTCAGCATGTATGACGACAGTCAGTGATATATAATTTAACTCGACTTCCCACGTCAATTTAGCATAGATGCACACCAGAACGGTTTATTAAACTGTTGAAAACCTTAAGGCATTAGAACACTCACTTGCCTTCACTAAAGGCCAAAGAACTGGACGGCATTTCAAAAGATAACTGGCCGAACGCTCTCAATGAGCTACTTATAATACAGGTGCATAAAGGTACTAAAAGCGCGACACAAAATCAAATAGCACCACTTCAGAATTGATATTACAAATAAAATATATCAAGAAAAGGAAATACAACATAAATTAAAATAACTGAAGTAGTCTATAATTAAAAACTTTAGAACATTTCAAATATCTATTGTGAAAAAGTTGAGATAATTCATAATTTGCATTCATATTATTGTCGCGACCGTGCCGCCCCCTGGTGAGCATTCGCGCTGTTCAAGGGACTGTGTCACTGTGGAGGGGTGGTTCTGGTAAGTTCTCTGAGGAACGCACTCGACTTCCGTCGGGTTCAATTTCCCACCGTAGTCCATGTGTGTTCCATCGTGTTCCACTTCTACCGTAACTTGTATAGCGTCACTAGCCGTTATGTCTTCAGCTCTTGAGATACCAGGCCGAGTTTAGAACATACGACCGGCTTTTGGTGGCAAATAGAAGCGTCCGCTCTAGGCCCTAATTGGTTCCTCGTCTCCGCAACATCACTTTCACCATCGGTTTCGGGTTCACTCTCTGTCTTACCACTTACTATAGACTCCACAGCACTTCTGCCTATTCTTCTTGTCGCTGCATAATTATATAACTTTCTTAATCAAATCAACCAGCTCAGCAATAGCTGGCACTGACAACTCAACATCCGCGATTTGTTAGTTCTAATTGTGGTTTAATTAAGAGAAATTCACAGGAAAAATACCGTTTAACTGTTTCCCAACAAATTGTCCAAAATTAATATTTATCTGTTCCATTGATCAGCCGTAACTAGAATTCAGTCTAAACGAAATCGAATTACCGACTGTTAATACAATAACACTGCACTTATATAATAATCCGGGCGATAAATGGAAACTAGTCCAGCATACAATCGATCAACACCAAGAAAGGTAAGTCTGTGCATACATTACCAGAAACTAAACCAACAGAATTCGTAGAAGATGAAGAATTCCTCTCCGTCACCGTTCGCACCTTCACGACTTAGTTCACCAGGTCGATCGTTCTATCGCAACAATTCTTTAGTGCGATTTAAAAACAAGAACTATTAAAATCGTTGCAGCAAACGTAGACCCTATTAACATAGGCCTAATTCTTCATCAGCTACAGCCTGTCAGCTGTTGCTCAATCGCAACCGCTGCTTCCAACTAAATCTCAATTGCGAACCCAAAACTTCAATTGCGAACCAAAAATACCTAAAATGCCAACCAAAAAGAACCTCAAAATGCGCTCTTTTCAGTGCCTCGCCTCTTTATATACTATAGCCTAACCTACGCGACTAAAAGAACCGCGTTCTTATTCTCTCGCTTTCCTCCAATCACCGTGCAGTGTGAGAAGCAGCCATTTAACCCCGCGTAAATTTCCTCCAATCACAGCCTCTCGCGCGTCTTTACTGCTACACCCATTGCGTCTATGCCAACGCCTCTAGCGGTCGACAGCGAAAATATCACACCCTGCATTGACAGGAACCCACAGCAGGCCAGTGACCTAAATCGTCATAATATTATAATACGTTCTAAATGTCTTCCATCGGTCCAAACTCACGCATTGAGCGAGTACGCCATGGCCCAGCTGACAGTAGAAATGACGAAAATAGTTGCTTTTGAATAACAATAGGCTAGCGTCAGTTTAATAGAATCTTTCAAAAACTGTGTGAAATATTAATTAATAAATTATTCAATTTAAGTTAAATTTGTTAACTATTTCAGTTTGCCTAAGGGTGTCTCGCATTATTTCATGAATAAACTTATAGAATGATCTAGGCAGAGTCTTAGTTGTCAATAGGCCTAAAGAGCTGCAGATAGAATATTTTACAGATTATTAAAGGACACGAAGTCACGTAAAAATCTAATGTTCTTAATTCAATCAATCAATCAATCAATGAAACTTGATATAGCACCCCTACAAGATGTCTACTCAGACTCAGAGGTGCTCCCGGCCCAACCACGGCTGAAAAGAATAGTTTTTAGAGAGGTTACACACGAGACAGCTAACGACTCATGATATATTCAAGTCTTTTTACCCCTCCTCCCAAATATTTCATTTTCTTAGCTGAGCGGTTTGAAGAAGAGTTAGTAGGGATCACAACCCCAATATCTTAATTAAACACTGGATCTAGAGCTTCTGGATATTTACTTCCACGACGTTTAGTGTGCGACAGTCTTTAGTTATTAAAACAAAATTAATTCTTTCCAATTAGCTGTACTGTATAAACTGTCTCCATGGAATTCGTGGTAATGTGTTGTACCTCAAATCAGGAAACATAATGCTTGTTTATTTCTATGATGCTTTAGCATAAAATTTACAGGAGCTGAGGATAGAAAAGTTCGTTAGCTTAATAGAAACATTGTTCATAATTTCTGTTTTAACTTGGCTATATCTGAAACTCTCAAAAGGCTTCGAGGCTAAGTCAGTTTACTTCGAATACAATTATATTATTCGAAGTAAACTGACTGCATACTTCGGACTGTTTGACTGTCTTGCCCAAAAGATTTTACAGACTGTCTAGCAATTTTCTACTGATCTAGCCTACTTCTTTATATAGGGCACTTTAATTAACGTACAAAATGCCCTTTCGCTTTCCAGAGTTATGACGTTATCTGCGAGCTGCCTGCCTGTCACCAGGTAGAAGTGACGCACGAGAGACGCATGTTCAGAATGTCAGATGTTTCTATTAATACTGGTTTGGCTTGTTAGATTAAGCATAATACGATTGCGTGTGACTGTCCACGACATCGACTGCTTGACAGTTTGCGGTATACGCTTCCTGGAACGTCGCCTAGTCTCACTGTCAACACTGAAGGCTAAACCAATCCAATTTGCCCTATTAGAACTATACTTAGGCCTATAGTGCTGAACAGCGTAGTATCTATAGCTACAATAGTCTCTAATACTATAACTGCTTAATCATGCATTGTTACTTGCTGCGTTTTGACAGCTAGTTATGAAATAAACGAAAATACAATACAATACTTTTCATAACAATGTCTGGCAACAGCATGCACTAGCTGCATACAACACTCACATAGGTATTGACCTATTCATCTAGTAGGCTAACACAACGCAGAGATCTTTCTAACTCCATAGACTGCCACATGCAGTCTACAGCTACTCGGTTTTTATAAGGCTGCAGAGAAGTTTCGAAGACGATGACTGCATTTTGCGTGCGTATAAAATGCAAACTGAATCAGCAACTCCGCCAGTATACCCTACCTGTGGTAGTGCCAGTCCCAAGCCTGAAGAAAGGAGGAGGGCGACACTAATCATCTTTGTTATGACACAGTGTTGTTAAACAGCAACTAAGAAGAAGAGTGACTGTGAATTAAGAGTAGATCTACAGCTGATTGTCAAGCAGCACCTGCAGTATACGAGATAATCTTACTACGACCATGCGATGTTAGTGAGGTCAATTTTAACACGCACACCATGATAATCCAGTTATCTGTTCCAAATCGTATTACGCTTAATACTAATCCTAATAAGCCAAGCCAGTTTTAAAAAGCAGTATGACTGTAGATTTCATCGACAATATTTACTCAAAATTAATAGGATTATGCCTGGTCACCATCATTTGACCCTGCGTACATTTCCATCATAGGTCAGACTGATGATTATATGTTTAACGACGTTGTATTAACATTATTATTATTTTGCCCTGAGGTACTTCATTCCTCCAGGGACTTCGAAATTATAAAAGTAATGTGTCTTGAACGGCTATACCATTATGTATTATTATTATAATTATTATAATTATAATAATTATAATAATAATTTTTTTTAATTCGTCTGGAACGGCACCTATTCGTCGCTAAGTTCCAGTGTGGCAAAAGTACCGCGGAAAGCCACCGTATTGAACCGCTGGATCATTACAGATATGCGCTGAAATAGGTAGGAGGTCTCGCGTGCATAATCATTATTATTATTACTACTACTACTACTACTACTACTACTACTACTACTACTACTACTACTACTACTACTACTACTGCTGCTGCTGCTACTGCTGCTGCTGCTGCTGCTACTGCTGCTGCTGCTGCTGCTGCTGCTGCTACTGTATTAAAATTTAAAAAGCGCAATTTCATATAACAAAATACATGGCAAATGCGTTAGTAGTAATGCTTAGTCAGGTGACGTGAACATGTAGGTTTTTATAATTTTTTCCTGCAGCTTTCGATGGACAGTTCAGGAACACGGAGTTCGATGGTTGGCGCATTCTATAGGCACTGAATATGCACTGAATGTTCTTTATCCGAGTGGCCTTCCCAAACACACTAAGTCGAAGCTCTTTCTCGACCGGAATCGAGACCGACCAGGAGCTGATGATGCTGGCACAATAGGCCTATATTAGTCTTTGACCAGGTTTGGTGGCGCCATAGCAGCCGTCGACAACATCCGATTATTTCTTTCTACCAGTTTCTGAAATAGCAAACATCTAGGACTTGTCTACCTTTGTTTCTCGCACTTCCAAATCGATTTCTTCTCTTATTTTAGTTAGGCCTAAGCTTGTTCGTTTAACAGGTTTAGCATGGGATTAAATCATACTTAAATGGGATTAAATGAGATTTCTCGATACACGTAACTCATCAGCAGCCATCCTTCATTCAGTACTAACTGAACTCAGTTTCGCTGTTCGACAGAAGATCCGTTATTCCTGTATAATCTGATGCTAAGCTAATTAAATCATCAATAATAATTAAGCCGCTTTTCAGTTCGTTTGTCTTGTAAGGGCTTCTGCAAATTGGATCCGATTCTATTTATAAAATGAGCAGGTTTAAGACAGAGGCGAAAATCTGTAGGCTACATAACTTTGTGGACATGTTTTTTCGTGGACCGAATTTTTGCATATTTCGGGGACCAGATAGAAGACCACAGTCAAAACTTTGGGGGGACAGCCCCCTCTGGCCCCTCGTGATTTACGCCACTGATTTATCATTAAAGACTCGGGTGTTGATTATAATGAAATGTCAAAACTTAAGCCTAAATATTGAAAAGTAGTAGGCGAACTATCTGCAGTCTATTAAATGAACCAACTGAGGTGACCATGAGGCCACTGCATATTTCTTAAGGGTGTCACGACAAGTGCGGTGTCACGACAACTCGTCGAACGACATTTCGTCTACGACACTTCGTCGTGCGACAATTCGTCGAACGACATTTCGTCTACTAAGTTATTTGATATTGTTACTTTAAAATGGAAGCTGGATTGATGAAACAAATGTTTCCCGAAATGGAAGTGGGATTGATGAAAACATTCCTGTGTTGAAATAGAAGCTGAATTGATCGAAATAATTTTTCACGTAAAAATAAGCTGGAAATCAACCTGGATGCATGGATGAAAATAGGTTTCCATTCAACAGATTCTGAAGCTGGATTGATGAAAATAATCTTGTCAGTAATTAGAAGCTGGATTCCTGAGAATTATAGCACGTATTAGCGAAACTATAGCCTAAGAAAGCGGGCTCTGTTGATTAGCCGTAATGGATACAGATACACTAGTAGACGAAATGTCGTTATACGAATTGTCGTAGACGAAGTGTCGTTATACGAAATGTCGTTCGACGAGTTGTCGCGGAACCATTTCTTAAGGTCTCACGACAATTCGTCTAGGCCTACACACTTTTCGTCTACGACACTTCTTCGACAGACATTTGGCCGAGAGACATTTGGTCTACGGAGTTATTTGATATTGTCACTTTAAAATGGAAGCTGGATTGATTAAAAACTGTTTCCTAAATGGAAGTGGGCAGTGGCGGCGCCAGGATTTCAGGTTTGGGGGGCTAAAGCTCAAAAAACCTTCCCTTTTGTCCCCTCCTCGCTATAATTTGCAGTGATTTCCCACTTTTTGGGGGCTGAGCCGCAGTTAGGGGGCTAAGCACCCCCTAGCCCCCCATGGCGCCGCCACTGGAAGTGGGATTGATGAAAACATTCCTGTGTTGAAATAGAAGCTGGATTGATCGAAATAATTTTTCCAGTAAATAGAAGCTTCATGTATGGATGAAACTAAGTTTTCGATTCAATAGAAGTTGGATTGATGAAAATAATCGTTTCAGTAGTTAGAAGCTGGATTCCTGAGAATATTTAGCACGTTTTAGCCAAACTATAAGAAAGTGGAGTAGATAATCGGAATTTCTGTCGTGGCGGGAATTTGAACCATCTGCCGCTAATAAGAGGATTATCGCACCCAGTACAACGTGGAGTTACTACCGTAAGGTGACGCTACTAGCGTATATGTGTAGGTAGCCTAATTCTCTGTCGTGAACTTCACGAGAACTTCTGCGAATTTAATATATTAGCTTCATTCAACTCTTGTATCGTGTGTGCTTGAGCATAATTATAGGCGTAGGCTACTAAGTATAATCTCAGATTTCGTAAAATCTAAAGACGCATCTAATTAACAGCATAGGCCTACATTAACGCTACAAATAGTCATCACAAATTCTTCTTACGTGTAGCCTATGGTGCAAGCATTGCCAAGCACATATTTCGCCATCTAAGTAAACGTGTAGTTTAGCGTCGTAAATTAGCCTATCCGCCATTGCATGGGTTTCAGCGTTGGTCGAATACAAGTTGGATTGACGAAAAGAATTCTTGGTAAATAGAATTCGGATTGATGAAAATAATTTTTCCTTAAATAGAAGTCGGATTGATTAAAAGAATCTTGCTTCAATAGAAGCGGAATTGATGACAAATAATTCCTAATTAAATAGAAGTTGTATTGATGAAAAATAATTCCTGCTTAAACAGAAGCTGGATTGATTAAACGAATTCTTGCCCAAATGGAAGTTGGATTGATGGAAAGGATTCTTGTCAAAGTAGATGTTGGATTGATGAAAAATAATAATGCTACAATAGTCGAATAATTTACGACGCTAAACTACGCTTTTACCGCCATCTATCATCTTCAAAACCGTCTATTCCTAATTCCAGCCAAATATGCTTACAGGGCGATTTTTTAACATACTTATAAGCAATCTATACAAAATGGCCCACACTGAAGGAAGTATTATGAACACAAAGCTGGATTTGCTCATAGATATTATTTGCCATCTGGCGATTAGATTTAACACCACCGTTTTATCTGATGAAAGGGCCTACATTTAACGAAAGAGGTGTGGCACAGCGCAGTGTTGTTTTAAGCAGCTGACTTGTCCAGGTCGTCCAATAACTGCATCACTCTAAAGTCTGATTTTGAGTCTCTGACCTCATGACTTGAACTCGTGGAACAATCTGCCCCCAAGCGAATTTAATCCGTAGCTACCGCGTTTAAGTCAAGGGGTTAGGGGCTACATACGTTTCTTTTATAGGCTACTTACAGCACATTGCGTGTAAGCACTGTTGCATAATTTCGTATTTTCAGCTTCTTATGGTTTAGGCCTAACTAATTGCTCCCGTAAATAAGTAAAGAGGCGATGTCAATTAAAAGTACATGTAGATGTAACTAATAGACAATCGATTCCACACAGTGTGTCAGGTTGAATACCGCTTAACATCATCAGCATATAAGCTTACTGGCAGTGATACCGCACAGCAAGAGCCGTGACAAGCGTGATCAGATCAGCTGTGTACAGAATATAATTAAGGGTCATACCCTTGGCAAGCCAAATGGAAAATGAAACAGTAGGCCCTACTTTTACGGAATCATCACTCAGATTCCATAGGAGGTAATATGGTAACAATTTGCATCAGGCTTGTCCCTACTGGAAGACTGTAAAACACTGACATGCACTTTCATATGTAGGCCCTAGTGTTTTGACATGGTATGTACCCTTCATGTTCGTATTTCAATAGACAACATTTGGAACTGAAATTGGATTGACTACTATATTATAACAGGTCATGGAAAATCAAGTTATTGCCAGTAATCAACTGCCACCTCTAATTCTATTGCCCGCCAATATTCAAAGAAGTTTCTTCTCCTTTATAATTATTAAGTTATTATTTTGTATTCATCAGTAAATCTGAATCTGAGGTGCAAAGCAATTGTGAGTGGACTTGCTAAATGACCCTACACAGTGACCATCTCAAGTAAGGCACAAAACCTTCCTCTCCCTATTACACACGCAGTGCTATAATCACCCGGATATTATCTCACATTACCACTTGGCTATCAAGCTCTCCTTCTCCGTTTCTACGATCAAGTATCCATTGATTTTGTTTATTTAACTACCATACCATCCAACAACTCAACCAAACCATATTATATATAGTGGAGTACTAAATATATTAAAGGTTTTAAACACAGCATCATAGATCAGTAGACCAATGTGTATGTAGGAAGAGGTTGATTGGTAGGCATGTATGTGGAAACATTTCCTCCAAGGAAAATGTTTGACTATGTGGGTGGACCACAAACACCAAAATCTCAAACTGGTCACTCAAATTGCACAGCATTGTGTAAATCCTTGAGCCATAGCTTAAACCTATGGCATGATATCTCTACATTTATGTTTGAACAACTACATTGGCTTTCTCTTACTGCACGTGTCCAGTTTCATTTGCTAATCCTACCTAGGTCTTGCCCCTAAATACCTCTGTGACTCAATACGTCGGCCTACCTCGGCCGCCTCTCTTCGCCCGCTCCGCTCTTCTGATCGTCCTGACCTTTTTGTTCCTCGTGTGAGAACGGCCATAGCTCAGTCCCGTGCCTTTGTCTGCATTGGCCCTTCGCTATGGAATCAACTTCCCCCCTTTGTTCGTTCTACCATACTATCCGGTGGTCCTGCTACATCTTTTCGCTACCTCACAACTTGTCTTTATTCTAGAGGACTTTCACACTGGGAGCACCTCTGATTGGTGTTCACTGTGAGAGGCGCTTTATAAATTTTTTAGATACAATACAATAACATCTCTGTAACTTTTCACATTGGTTTTTCAATCCAGTCAGGTAAAATACCAATATTTCATCAAATGAAAGTATTTTTTCAATACATTAGCAAAATATATATCTAGCAAATTTCCAGCAGGAATATTTGATCAATGGCACAAAGCAACATGTGCTTTATCAAGTTCTGCAGAAACAATGGTACATTTTACAATTGTAGTATGGTAAAAAAACTAACTAATGATGGGCGCCTTGCATGGCTGCCATAAAGTCAAATTCTACTCTTGTAATAACTTGTGATCTTCCATTCATACTATGACTCGTAATCATACTACGTTGATGTCAGTTTGAATCAATAAATGAATAATATTAATTTGTAATATATCGGAAAAATTAATTCAAAACCAATACATGTAAATGGATTTCGATGACACATAAGAAGTCGGCATCTCATCCTCAAACAGCTTCACAAAGATATCATCCGGTAGAGAATAAACATATGGAAATAGTGCTTTAAAAATTCCTTTTCTATTTGAAGCATTTGACTTCATATACACAGCCATATGGTTTAATAAGTAAAGGCTCAGTAATCGTTATCAGCAACAGAAGATGTCTGATTTCCCAATACATCCAGATTTTGTTTTTCTTCTGTGTGAGTTCTGGCATGACTCAGCACACAATCAATGCTTTCAAATGCTTTGTGGCATAATTCACATCTGTATGTCTTATCCTCATCGTCAGCTCTCAGATGATCATTCAAACCATCCATCTGTTCAAACTCTGTGTCTGATTGTCTACCTCGGTGTGGTTTTTCTCCATTGTGGGTTTTCAGATGCCTATTCAGATCACATTTCTGTGTAAAAGCCTTGTGACATAATTCACACTTAAATGGTCTTTCTCCAGTGTGAGTCCTCTCGTGATAATTCAAATAATCAATCCGCGAATACGATTTGTGACATAGTAGACATACGTATGGTTTTTCTCCAGAATGCGCTCTTGAATGCTTCTTTAGGTCACCTCTCTGTGCAAAAGCCCGGTGACACGAGTCACACTTGAACGGTTTCTCTCCAGTGTGGGTTTTCATGTGTTCATTCAAATTACTACTCCAGGAAAATGATTTGGAACATAGTAGACATCTGTATGGTCTATCTCCAGTGTGGATTCTTGTATGCTCATTTAAAGCATCTATCCGTGCAAAGCCTTTGTCACACCAGTCGCATCTGTATGGTCTTTCTCCAGTGTGGATTCTCATGTGCATTTTCAGATCATCAGACCGTGCAAATGCTTTCAGACATAGACTGCACTTGTGTGCTTTGTCTCCAGTGTGGTTTTTCCTATGGTAGTTTAGTTTATCTTTTCTTGCAAATGCTTTTCCACATATTTCACACTTGTGTGGTTTATCTCCACTGTGAGTTTTCACATGGTCATTCAAGTGGCAGCTTCTTGCAAAACTTTTGTCGCATAAATAGCACGTGTACGGTTTCTCATCTGTTTGTAATGCCATTGAGTCTGCTTTTGTGTCTCTGTCGCATTCCTCTCCTAGTTCTGACTGACACAAACTCTGCTCTTCAATCATGGCACACAGGTTGAATTCAAGACGAGATGTCTTTGCTACACCGGTGTATGTTACAAATGTCTTATATGTTATGGCGGAAAATGTAGCGTTGGAGTTTTGTGTCCACATGAATTGTTATTGTAGCAATCAATAAAATATTGTCTACAACATTCACCAAAGCTTTTCTAGTTCTTTACGTTCTGCAATGGAAGAAGTTTGTGGTTCCTGATTATCCAGCTACACTAGATGTAGAATAATTACTTGAGTCAATGTTCTTGCAGTTTTCTTCAAATTCTCAGGCTTTGAATCTTTATTCTTTTAGACATAAGGTATCGGTTTCGGCAATGAACCAGTTGCTGTGAACAGAATATCAAAGTGTTCTTAGAATGAAAAAATTGTTATATTCAACAGTCAATTCTCAAGATTTTGCCTTAAAAAATTAATAGAAATTAATGTATATTCTGCATAGATCCACAAAGTTGTACAAAATGATACAAATTGGAACCATGAGTTTTTTTTAAAATTTCAACTAAGGGTTTAATTTTTAAAGCATCATTGTTACTGTGTATAACAACTAATTAAGAACTTTTGGAAATTTATCACTTTAGCGTTCTTTATTATGTATGCATTATAACATATCATTTCATCGTTTTATATACATGGCATATTAATACCAATGTCCATTATAACTGTCATCAATCCAACTTCTATTTACACAAGTATTATTTTCATCAATCCAACTTCTAGTTTCACAAGAAAATATTTCTATCAATCCAGCTTCTGTTTAAGCAAGAATTATTTTCATCAATTTAACTTCTATTTAAGCAAGAATTACAACGGGAAAATAATTCAGAACACTGAAACGATCAATTACCTTATTTTTACCAATACAACTTCTTTTCAAGCAAAAATTATTTTAATCAATCCAGCTTCTAATCCAACTACTATTTAAGCAAGAATATTTTCATCAGTCTCAAAACTAGTCTAAAACTAGACATATTTAAACCTTGACATTGCTTATAATATCTAAAATAGACATGGACAACTTCCTTTAGCAGAAGGCTGCCCTAAGATTTTAAGGGCAGCTCAGAGGCCGTATGCCAATCACAGGCTAATTTTTGCAGATTCATTTACCCCACAAAAAAAGCTAATGTTCATTTTATTAAAACTAAATATTGCAGAATAACCATTCAAGTAAATTAAGATAATGATTTATGATGAAAACCTAATTATCCTACACTAAAATAAAAAACAAAATTTGTTTTAAGTTTATTCAGTTTTAAAAATACGTGAAATGGATATAAGGTTACCAATTGCCAGGTACAATGCTAATATAAAAGACATGTCAAAGACTGGTTCAAAGGTCCCCAGGGGCTGGACTATGTTGCTCAACGCTGATCTAAAAATTTAATAAACTCTGTCGCAGTGCCAAAAAGATTAATAAATTCAAAGTTTACCCATAAGTGAAACACAAACTGCCATCGCAGCCGTTACTTGCATGTTAGAATATTTATTCATCTGATAATACTTTTATAACTGTTACTGTGCGATGTGTGTAGCTAGAAAATAGCATATCATACGTCTTATAATCTCAATGCCAGTTTCATAAAAATACTTCCAATTGTTATTGTTACACTGATCATGGTAATTTCGCATTTTAATGTTCTAAATTATTAGCCCTTTGTAGCATTATTATTTTTCATCCATCCAGCTGCTATTCATGTAAGAATTCTTTTAATCAATCCAGCTTCCATTTAAGCAACAATTATTTTATATCAATCCAACTTTTATTTAAACGACAATCATTTTGCATCAATCTAACCTCTATTTAAGCAAGTATCTTTTCATCAATCTAACCTCTTTTTAAGCAAGTATCTTTTCATCAATCCCACTTCTATTCAAGCAAGAATTATTCTCATCAATCCTACTTCTATTTAGCAAGAAGTATTTTCGTCAATCCAACTTGTAGGCCTATTCTACCATCGCTAAAACCCAAACAATGACGAATAATTTAGAGTGCTAAAATGCGAAATTACTCCGATCACATAGTTGACATAATCTTGGTTTAACCTCTCTCAATTTCCACCAGTTAGACTTCAGAGGGACAGCGGGGTCAACACGAATCCCCGAAACCACTGAAAATACACAAAAGCCCTATTTCCCGAAAACAGTTTTCTAGAAAGTGGCCGAACTCCAGAAAGCTATTCAGAGTTAAACTGTAAACATGACATAGACCTAGCATGGTCTTGATATATATCGATGTATACTGCCTATTCACATGTTTATTTTTTTATTATATTCATTTGGGTAGGACTGAGAAAATCAAATTTCGGTGAACCGGCCGAAGGTAAACTTGTAGTTCAGTGTCGTAAATTATCCGCCAATGCATGGGTTTCAGTGTTGGTCGAATACAAGTTGGATTGACGAAACGAATTCTTGCTAAATGGAAGTCGGATTGATGAAAATAATTTTTCCTCAAATAGAAGTGGAATTGATGAAAAGAATCCTGATTAAATAGAAACTGGATTGGTGAAAAATAATGTTTAATTAAAAACAAGGTAAAACTGCATTTTAGCATATGTAATTCATGATGCTGGCGGCCGAGTATTTTAGCGTATTTTATTATTTATCTTATGTGTGTGCGTAAATAGAAGCTTGATCGATGAAAATAATTGTTTGCCAAAATGGAAGTTGGATTAATGAAACTAGTTATTTGCTAAAATAAAAGCTGGATTAACGAGAAAAGCGTGTAGTTCACCGTTGTAAATGACTCGCCATTGCATGGAGTGTCAGCGTTGGTTGAATAGAAGTTGGATTGACGATAAGAATTCTTGCTAAATAGAAGTGGGATTGACAAAATAATTTTAGGTTAAATAGAAGTAGGATTGATGAAAAGAATCTTGCCTAAATAGAAGCTGGATTCATTACAGTTATCCTGAAAATCATTGAAATAATTAAATACGCCAAAATACAAGCCTACCTCCACTATCAATAAAATACGGGTTATCCCATAGTTTAAGTTGCTAAATTATTTGAATGTCTTCAATGCCGTACTTCACGTTGGTAAGTAAGCAGTCTACCTATGTCCATGATAACTATCATCAATCCTGCTGCCATTTGACGAAGAATTTTTTTTAATCAATCCAGCTTCCATTTCATGGAAAAAATGACCCAACTTCTATTTAACGAAAAAATATTTTTCATCAATGGAAATTTCATTTAGGCAAAGAACTATTCTCATGGGTCCAGCTTCTACTTACGGAAACAATTATTTTCTTCAATCCAGCTTCTATTGCATCAAAAACTCAGTTTCATCAATCCAGCTTCTATTTACTGTAAAAATTATTTCCACCAATCCAACTTCTATTTAAATATACAAATGGTCTCATCAATCCCACTTTCATTTAGGGAAACCATTTTTCATCAATCACAGCTTCCATTTTAATTTGACGATATAAAATAACTACGGGTTTACCTAAAATACGCTAAAATGCACTTTTTACCAAAAAGAAGCTATATTGATGAAAAGTAATTCCTGCTTAACTGGAAGCTGGAATGATGAAACGAATTCTTGTCTAAATCGAAGCGAGATTGACGAAAACGACTCTTGCCAAAGTAGAAGTTGGATTGATGAAAAATAACAATGCTACAATGGGCGAATAATTTACGACGATAAACTACACGTTTACCCGGCCGAAACTCGCTTAATGGGGATTCGGGTTTCGGGCTGCACCCGGGACAGCAAACGGTCATGAAGGATTTTGGTCAAAGTCATATCGACTAAGAATAATACAGACGACTTACAGCTAATCTGTCAAACCAGTTTAAAATATAAAAGTAAAAACAGGTACTGCATTATTTATATATAAAAACTCAAGTAGTTCTAAATCATACCAGTATTATGGTGGAAATGTGTAAATATCCGATCAACTCCTTTGTCGAGTTCTTCAAAATGGCGTGTAATAAAAACAAAATAATGTAAATACAACTTGGATAAACTAATCACGCTTAGTGTCCTCTACCGATTGAAAGTAGGCGCATCCCACAATCGGGTATTACCGCGCCGTTGTTGTGGCTGCCAGTCAAACTTTAATGCTTTATTTCTCGATGCGTTACCCACGGCTCAGTTTTCGGCCCCACTGATTTCATGTTGGCGTATCTGGTGTCACAATTCGTCTGCGACACTTCGTCTACAGACATTTATGATTTGGCCTACATACATTTCGTCTACGAAGTTATTTGATATCCATAGGCGCCTACTTTAGTAAAGGTAGGCTACTGGGGCAAGAATTTATACAGCCTCGGTCATACTGGTTAGTGCTCATCTGCGTATCATAATAATCTTTTCTTTATTAAACGCCTGACTAACGCACTGCGCTGTACATTAACATGTTAAATCGTAACTACCAGTGGTGTAGTGGGGGGAACGTGGGGGAACGCCGTTCCCCACTTTTTTTCTCACACTATGCAAAATTCTTGCAAGATGGCACTTTTGCTTACTTCAATATACAGGCGTTCCCCCACTTCATTTTTTAGGACTACACTACTGGTAACTACTAACAGAACAGACTGCAATACAACGGCGCTAATAGCAGCCTACAAAGCATATCCGCCCTACGGGCTCGAACTCGGTAGGCCTACCTATCGCTCTCCAAGCCAGCGTATTATCCAATGCGTTATCGGGCCCCCTCTATATCTCTATACAACATGCTTCAGTCATTACCATCGGCCGAACCTACGGTGGGTTAGGTATCTACGAATTTAGGTAATGTATTTAAGGTAATGTAAATGTACGTTTTTATATAGCGACCGTATAGGCCAGGGCCGGATTAAGACTTTCGGGGCCCTAAGCCAAGGGCCGGGTTAAGACATCCGGGGGCCCTAACCGGAAAGCCATGCACAAAGTTTTTCCAGATTTGGAGAAAAACCATTGTTTATTACTTTGAAAAATTTCTAATGACCTTTTTTCTTCTTCTTTTCCGTCTTTTTTCAGAAGAAAATTGTCAAATAGGACCTTTGTACCATCTGATTTTTATATTTCCTGACAGTTGGGAGCCCTCAAAACGACGTTGTGGGGCCCTAAGCCATGGCTTATTTCCCTTATAGGTTAATCCGGGCATTTATCCGGCTCTGGTATAGGCCTATGACCTCGACCATACTCATTTTCAATGAAAAGATCATGTGAGATCTGTCGCCACCGATGCCCACGTGGATGGGAGCCACGCCACGTAATTGTATTGTATTTGATCATTTATGAAGCGCTTCTCACAGCATAAGCCCTTCAGAAGCGCTCCCAGCGCACGTAAGGTTCCCGTGTACGGATCGTGCCACCGTAAGGTAAGGTCAGATAAACCAGAATAAGGAAGAGGCGGATCCAAGGGGACCAATCCGACCATGCCCCATTTGAAACCTACACAGGACGTGGTGCCCACCACGAAATAGACGATGTTGACTACGTGATCTTTCATGAAGAAAATAAATATCGAAATATAAATAAAATGATGAAATGCAACCTGGCAATTTGATTTATTAGTTTATTAGTTCATTGAAGTTTGGTTATTGATAGCTGGGACTATAGGTGTCTGAGACTATCTTGCTTACTTAGGCTACTTCATAGTTGAAAGTTTGAAGCGGAATGAGTCGCATCATTGAAGCATTTAATTTTACTATATATGATAAATGGATGTCACAATTCGTCTACCGACATTTCGTCTACGACCAGGGTGACAATTGCCGGGGGGTTGGGGGTGGGTTCAACCCCTAGTCTTTCTTAGGCTCCCATAGTAAAGTCTACATTTCACGCCCAAACGGCACATAAATCAACGTCTAACCCCCCCAAGTTATTTTTTTACAATTCCCATACGACACTTCGTCTACAGTAATTTCGTCTACCGACATTTCGTCTACAAAGTTATTTGATATTGTCACTTTAAAACGGAAGCTGGATTGATGAAAAAACTTTTTCCCTAAATGGAAGTGGGATTGATGAAAACATTCCTGTGTTGAAATAAAAGCTGGATTGATCTAAATAATTTTCCCCATAAATAGAAGCTGGAAAATAAGCTGAATGCATGGATGAAATCAAGTTTCCATTCAATAGAAGCGGGATTGATGAAAATAATCTTTTCAGTAATTAGAAGCTGGATTCCTGAGAATATTTAACACGTTTTAGCGAAACTATAAGAAAGCGTCATCTGTTGATTAGCCGTAATGGATACAGATACACTTGTAGACGAAATGTCGGTAGACGAAGTGTCGGTAGACGAAGTGTCTGTAGACGATGTCTCGTAGACGAAAAGTCTGTAGACGAGTTGTCGCGGAACCATATAAATGCTGTCAACGTTGAAGGGGCTTTGTCCCTCAAACCGTCGACTTTCCCGTGGACCAGTGTTTAATTTAGGCACCTCTGAGGGGAATTTTTCCCAGGTTGTATTCTCCCCAGAGAAATATAACAAAATAATAATACTTTCGAGTTGTTGACATATATAATATGTCAGGATCTGATCGTTGGGTTTTTACGTACTTACTTATTTGAATTGTGCTTGGAGCAGGGAAACTGCGGATTAGAGAGAGAGAGAGAGAGAGAGAGAGAGAGAGAGAGAGAGAGAGAGAGAGAGAGAGAGAGAGAGAGAGAGAGAGAGACAGAGAGAGAGAGAGACGTAGATTAGACCAGTTAGAGTACGTACAGAGACACGACCGAGAGAGAGAGAGAGAGAGAGAGAGAGAGAGAGAGAGAGAGAGAGAGAGAGAGAGAGAGAGAGAGAGAGAGAGAGAGAGAGAGAGAGACATAGAGAGAGAGACAGAGAGACAGAGAGAGAGAGAGTATAGAGATAGAGAGAGAGAGAGAGAGAGAGATACTAGAGAGAGAGAGAGAGAGACAGAGAGAGAGAGACAGAGAGAGAGACAGAGAGACACAGACAGAGAGAGAGAGAGAGAGGAGACGAGAGAGAGAGAGAGAGAGAGAGAGAGAGAGAGAGAGAGAGAGAGAGAGAGAGAGAGAGAG
The DNA here is from genome assembly GCA_020284085.1 of Aporrectodea caliginosa. Lineage (NCBI taxonomy): Eukaryota > Metazoa > Annelida > Clitellata > Crassiclitellata > Lumbricidae > Aporrectodea > Aporrectodea caliginosa. Next base: position 1,836,577 of record JACEVL010001042.1, read on the forward strand.
AGAGAAGAGAGAGAGAGAGAGAGAGAGAGAGAGAGAGAGAGAGAGAGAGAGAGAGAGAGAGAGAGAGAGAGAGAGAGAGAGAGAGAGAGAGAGAGAGAGAGAGAGAGAGGAGAGAGAGATGGCGGTAAATGGACAATGTAGAAAAACATAAGAATTTTATAACAATCATTTAAAACTTGATGTTTAATCAATGTTGGTCTCCGACTTAAAAGTAGTCCGCTACATAAATGGTACCGTGACCAGGATTTCAAAAGTATTTTTAATAGCTGGGCTATTCTAAGTCGAGAAGTTACGTTCGAGGAACTTCAGCGTGACTGAACTGTGCAGCCATTGTGAACTCTGATGTTGGGCGGAAGGTTTCTGGCCTACATAAGCGAGTTGTTTTCAACTCAAGCTGCGGAAAAAGTCAACGACGGTGCTGCCAAATAATTCTCTGGAAGCAGACGTCGGTGCTAAGAAGTCGGCGTGAGGTATTTCACGTGGTTGAAGGCGGTGGCTGGAGAGGTCAATTGCAGCTGTGTGTCTGGGCGGACGGTGCTGTCGGCCATTTTGCCGCTTCTTCCTGACGATTTATGGAGCAATTCTGAGGGTTTCAGACGACGAAGGCGTTCTGGTGTTCGACGACGGTCTCCGGATTCTGTTGATGAAACAGAAGTTTCATGAATTTGCTGTTTGTTTATGAGGGTTCAGCTTGTGCATAAATTATGGATGCTAGCTACCACACCGGCAGTCCCGGTTGGTCAACAACCACCGGATCGGGAACTGGTATCGAGACCAGCAGCAGAAGGAAGAGCTCCGGAAGAACCCGTTCATGCAGGCCTACCGGCTATAGACGTTGGACCTCCTAGTCCGGCCGACGCTGATGCAGTGGACGTTCGGCCGCAGCCACCATTGGTCCTGCAGTGCCTGCAGTACCCATCGCAATCCATCCGAGCAGCCGGTTTCCTCTGGATGCTCGGGGAGTATTTCTATGGACGTGGACATGTGTCCTTATCATCAGAAGACGTGCGCCAAATACGGAACTGGGTCCCACCACTTCATCCTCTCGTAGATCCAGTACCCGTAATTTTAGCTGCGCGCCAGACTGCCGCCAGTCATCGCGGAGTGGAGACCACTTTCAGGGGTTGGGCTATAAGGATGCATCGGATCGACTCAACCACCAATCGTCGACCCAACCACCGATCTCCTGCCGTGACCCCATGGGTTAGGCCGCATCTCTGGACCCACGGAACCTGGATCGTTTGCACGCAAGTTCTCTGGAGGTTCTTGCGTCAACCACAACCGGAAGAGGAAACACTGTTCTTGGGAAGCCTGTCCGATCTCAGAACCGCCGCCGGAATGGACTTTTGGACGATAGATTACGTCGCCATGACCCTCCAATTTATAGAATCTGCGATGTACGTATGGGAAGCCGTGTTTTGTGAACAAGACACTGAATAGGCCCATTAGGCCTACGACTTGAAATTTAGTCCTATCGTGAGGGAACCTAAGCGTTACATTTGAAGCCTAGACAATCTGCTTGCAGGGAGAGCCTATAAAATCTCCATAGTTCGCCACCACATTGTAACTAGTTGTTTTTCTTTTATTGTTGCATATCTTCGTATTATAACCTTAACATGTGTAGCACTAACATTGATTGAACTGATTAGTTGCTATAATAAGGTTAAACGTTACTTTGTAGAAATTACTATACTGCTAATTACAGAATGATGTAAATGAATTGGGAAGTTACCATAAGCGTAATTGTAAAGTAATCATTGCAATAATGACTAGAGAAGTACTTAGACGGACAGACAGACGGACACAGACGTATGAAGAGACGGACAGGCTGCCACAGCCTCCAGCCCTACTTGGGATGGTGGAAAGTGACGCGCCAGTCAAGAGACGAGACCGGCGCCGCCTCTCATTGCAACGGACCCGTCCATCTAAAGTTTCAACATGCTACCGACGAAGTGATGACTGGGCCGTCGACCAATGGCCAAGCGAGAAATTGGGCGTACACCGCCTACAGCTATGAACGGACGACGAGTGACTATAAGGTAGAAGGTTCGAGAGAAAAAGTTGTTCTCTCGGCTGCCAACAGACGTGGTGTTTTGGGTCTTCCTGATGAGATGAGAAACGCTTCAACGGACGAAGCCTGAAGAAGACGAGTGCTGCCTGCAAGATGCAGATGACGTAGAGGAACCGCAACTGGAAGACGAAGACGATAGAAGCCGAGGGAGACCGGGGAGAGATGAACAGAACTTTCCTCGTTAAAGCAATATACAGACCAAGAAAGCAATCTCTCAGATTAAGTGCTAGGATGAACACGTATTATAACTAGAAATTCGTACGCTTCATTGAGGTTAGACATCTCACTGCTAAAGACGAGTCAAGAGGAGACGGAGAAGGACAGACGAGTGTCCACTGATGAACGTTGATGTCACGAGGAACGGAGAGGCAACCGCTGACTTTCAGCTTGACGACGGACAGCGACCGACTGTCAATTACGAGGTAACTTACGACGGTGTAATCGTAAAGGGTAATTAGAGCGTATCGACTTTAGGCAACCCGCTAAATAGGAGTAAATAGGACTCCGTAATTAAGGAACAGTAGATAAGCCCTGGAGTAATCTTGCTGTAATAAACCTTGATTGTGTGAACGAGATGAGATGAATGTGTGAGTGATTATTATTAATTGTTGCATTACTATGTAGGATTGTATGACTTTGTTCAGAAGCTTTGTTAGAAATAATACTTGGAAATGGCTTCTCGATCTTGTGAAATGCTAGCTAGCCACAACCAACCAGATAGGGAAGATGAGGTGATAGCTTCCACGAGTAAGGAAGTAAGACCCGATGTGAACTCGCTTGCCATAGATAAGATTCTGGGAACGATTGAAACGTTAACTACCACGATGGCTAATCGGCAAGCAGAAGCTTTTAAGAGACAGGATGAGAAAGAAAGGCAAAGACAGGAGAAGACTGAAAGGATGATAGCCGAAGTGATTGCTGTATCTAGAGAGAGTGAACTGAGAACGATGAATGCTTTACGGACCGTCTTAGACAGACAGAGCGATTTAGAGGCTGAAATGTATTCCATTGATGATGAGGAGACCGCGTTCGATAACCCAGACCGCGTCGGTCGATCTAATCAATCCGACCGACCGGTTGACTTCAGACCGAAGTCCGGCTTTCCACTCGATTACCCCCACCTTCGTCAAACCCCCAAGATGACTCTAGAACCCCAACTTACCCTCCTATTCTGAGGAGAAGCGAGAGGCTGAGACGCCTGAAGGAGAGGAATAGGAGCCAGCCTGATATGAAAGGTCATGACGAAACCTTTAGTGATTTGGAAGTTGCAGACATCACCTATTCGTATCCAGGGGCCTCCCGCGGTCACAGAGGACAAGCCTGGATTGAACTCCCAGGGTCCCCCGGTTTAGCGCCCGGGCCTGAAGAGGGAAGTAGTGAGTGGGTATTGCCGCGTGGAAGCCAATTCCACGCGGCTGGCGGCGAGGAATACCTGGACGACGAAAGGGAGGGCTCCCTAGGGCATTACGACCCGAGGGGTGGGCCTAGCAACCCCATAGGCATAACGACCGGCCCGACCTCTAGTTTGTCCAGGCGGCAAGGGACGTACGGGACTATGGCAACGCGTGGAAGCCCACTCCACGTGGAAGCCAGTGAAGAAGAAGAACCCCGACGTCCCAGGGTTCTTACATTTGGCGACGATGGGATGGAATATTCGTATCCAAGAGTTCTTACATTTGACGACGACGCATGGGATAAAAGGAGGAATGCCCTGGATAACAGAAAGAAAGGTGATAACATAATAACATTCAAATCAGTAGACGTAGGAATGCTGGAAACTAATGATGATGATGATGATGTTGAATTTGACAGGACAACCCAAACAAGCGGTTGGACTGGATGTGGAAGGCGTATGTTAAATAGAGATGGGAATGAAATGAATGAGAAGTTGAACCTAGCTAAGAATGATGCTGTTGTGTTTGAAATGAATGGAGGGTCTACAGCAAGAACATCTTCTCCAAACGTCCCAAACACACTCACGCAAAGGGTTAAACAAAAACCCTGCCATTCACTCAGAAACGATGTCCAGAGAGAAGCATACAATGGCACAGCACACACACAAAAGCCAAATTATGGGGTTCATTGGGGATCACCCGTAATTAGGGACAGAACAATGTCAGCACCAGAAAATTTGACTAGGACTATAGGCCTGACAGACAAAGCAACGACAAGACTTAGCAGACGAGACATGGCTAATGTAAATCACTTAGAGAACCCTCCGATCATGTCTAGAAATTTTAGACAAGTAAGTAAGGACAGTGACAACGACGGAGACAGGTACGAACAATTTCTGATAAACCGTGCGTACAAACCGCAAAGCGCAGTTATAGGGTTAAGACACGAGACGGACCAACGTAGAAAAGTTAATAAGGCTTTCGGTAGAGGACAGCACAGACAGATAGACAGTGACCTGACGAGACTGTACGACAGATCTGAACAGCGAATGATGACGAAGCAGCCGAAAGAGAGGAAGACGAGCGACGCTTATGTGCAGCAGAATGAAGGAAGAAATGAAACGAGCCAGACGCCAGATTTTCGCAGAGAACAGAGACATTTTATCAAACTTTTACCATTTGACGGAACCGGCTGCTTGACCGAATTTCTGCGGAAATTTAAGATTTGCAGAAGCCAAAACTGTTGGAGTGCACGAGATGCTATACACCATTTAGTCAATGCCTTAATTGGGAACGCTAGCACGATGATAAGGGAGGAGGATGACATCGACGAAATGACAACCGAAGACGTCATTTCGAGACTTAAGACACGCTACGGAAATAATGACAGGATGATACTTTACCAAGCCCAATTGGCTTCGCGGATTCAGAAAGAAGGAGAAGGAATACCAGAGCTGGTTGATGCAATCACGTATTTGTTAGACAAAGGATACCCAGGAGAGCAAAGTGTCCATAGAGAAAGTTTAGGGATTTCACAGTTTCTTAACGCATTGAGAGATAGGGAAGTTGCTTTGCAGACACGTATTTCAGAACCTAGAACACTAGCCGAAGCTTCTGGGACAGCTTTGAAGATACAGGCCTATAAACTTGCTGAACGAGACTTACATAGAAATACAGACAGACAGCATGCTAAAGTAAGGATGATGCAGACTGGAACACAGATAGACGAAAGAACAGAAATGCTCGAGCAACGGTTGACTCAGTTAGAACGACGCACGCCGTCTGACCGAAACTATGACGTCACGCAACGGACACCTCTTCGCAATACACACATCCGTGCTCCGCGACAAAATTTGTTTAGATCACAACAAACAACGCAGCAGAATCAAAGATATCGAAATAATAACGCGTACAGACAGACGAATCAGCGCAAACAATGCTTCGGTTGTGCGAGTTACTTCCACGAGATACGTAACTGCCCGCAGAGAAATCGACCGTATGTGAATTCTAGACAGCCGATGTACGAAAACTATGAGGGCCGAAATAGATTTGCAACAGCTGACGCTAGCCGACGCACCTACAACACACCGACGCACGACCCTAACATAGACGAACATGTTAGAGTGAACCAAGTCAACCATTTTAGTAGCGCCTATATACAAGTTAAGGTAGGAGGAAGAGACCTTTTTGGGATAGTTGATTCGGGTTGCCAGGCTGTGGTATTACCAACTCGTTACAGTAGGCCACGCGATGTAAAGCCCACTACGCAGACCTTGACAGCAGCGAATGGAACAGAGATAATTTTGGCCGGCGAAATGAAATTGAAATTTAAGATACAAGGACGTAGTTTTGAAACCAAGGCGTTAGTAGCAGATGACATTCCAGAATTGATCCTAGGTCTGGACTGGTTAAAGAAAGAGGAAGCAGAATGGAATTTGGCAGAGGACCGAATCAAAATAAAAGGTTGCGTCGTTCCATTACTATACCGTTCTAACGGGCCGTCTGAAAAACGAAGGAATGAAACAGGGCGCCCAGGGACGACCTCGTGTAGCTATGTGCGCGCGACCCTCGATGGACCGCCGGAGGGCGAGTACACCGCTACGGGAAGGGACGATCACCAATCCAAGATCGCATATATGACCTCAGTGACCCCTACTAACACCCAGTGTATGACTTATGGAGCCGCCCATAAGCAATTTGTAACTCGTATGTCAAAACTTGGGACGAATCGTGTGATGGCACCCGATTCCCGCGACTTCATGATAAGAGAAGCTAAAACAAAGACCACCGCACCTACAGGCGTCGTCCGAAAGAAGAGATATTACTACGAGGTAAAGCGAAGAGTTTTGGTCACGGAAATCGTCAAAGGCACTAGGTTGATTAAGGAAAAACGAACTGTTGGTGGAAAAATGGCAGCCGAGAAGGGAGACGACTCGATTACGTCTGGAGTGCAGATCGACGATGAGCCGAGTCTAAGCACGTCTGTGGAAGAATGGCTGGAAACGCTCACCCAGGAACCAGCAGGGAGGACGTCTACCCCCAACAACTTGGACAAGGAGGAGCTGGTTGACGACGGTCCACCGACCGCAGCAGGTGGCCGAGATGGTTCGCCACAGCCAGCAGCTTCATCGAGTACATGGTCGACTGTGACCCCGATGACTGGAGCGGATGAACTATCTGGCCTTCCGTTGGTAAGTTACGCTGTTGCCTTACCTCACCCCCATTGGCGAGTTCCAATCACCGGTTACCTGTGGCGGGTCTTCAATTACTTCAACCGTCAGGGCCACGTAGGCCTCACGTCGGAAGGACTTCACCACCTCCGCAGTTTCGCACCAGCGCTAGGAGCACCCTTCGACCTGACGTCCGTGGCAATGTGTGTGATACAGACCAGGGCCACACAGTACGGGATGCGTGAGATACTGGAGGGTTGGTATCTTCAGGAGGGACACCTGCCCGCTCCTAATCCGCCCTTGCCACCATTATCGCAACCACTTCGCCTCACCCCTTGGCAAGGCGATCGTCCGTGGTCGAACAACACGTGGTCCTTAAGTGTGTTGCTCCTCAACCGCTTCGTAGGCCAACCGTACGGATGCAGGGAGGACACATTTCTGGAAAGTCTTTACGATGTGTATGCCACGCTGGGGCCAGAGGTTGCCATGATCGAATTCATGGTCGCCGTAATGTTTTTCGTGAGATCCGCCAGCTGGGTATGGGCTTGCACTTTTCGTGCCTACCCGTAAGCCATGCCAGAGCCGATGCAGTATGGATGATAAAGAAGAACACGGAATTCTTTGGAATGCACGGAATTCTTGTTTAAACTCTGTTAATTGTCTGTTCGAAAATTCGTAGAAATGCGTGCGAGCTGAATGCTCCGATCGAAGTAGTGCAAGTAGAAATTAAAGTGAATAGCCGATCGTTAGTACGACCATATATGCTAAATCATGATGTAACCGTAGAAATTGCTTAGCTAAAGTAAATGCTAGTAACGTAACATTTAGTGCCGATTATAATTCTCGTAATTTGCTTAAGAAGATTGATTTGTATTGCAGTAATCGACTGAATGATTTGATTTGATTAATGTACCAGTTTTGCAGAATGAATGATTATGGTGAATGGAAGACACGAAAGTGTAACTGTTATGATGAGCACTATAAATGTTATTGTTTGGATAAATGAAATGTGTATTACTTGCATGTGTAGTAAATGATTATGATGTTGTTGCAGAGACTGATTGAGAAACAGATTGGATGATTATAGATTGCTTGATTGTAATGTTCTATTATCTAACACTTAAACATGTGCTTGGAATGAATGAATGTCTGAGGTATGATTGACCTACATTCGAGTGGACCACAGAGTAACGTGAGTACGATGGTGTATGCAACGATCTACAGTTGGAAAGAGAACAGAGTGTACGAAGTATCTGATATACGAGCGAGAAACACGAGCCGAGAGACGGAAGAATCGACCGACGCCGGGTCATGACCTCCAAATGATGCAGTTAAACAGAGCCGAAGTGTACGAGCAACCAGACGACAAGATGTGTCAGATGTTAGCGGCCCGACCAGTCCCGCTGCTGTGTGAAATTGAGATTGTGTGTAGCGTACGAGCCACAGATGTTGATGATGTGTTGAAAGTGATGATGTTATTAGGTGGATGTTGATCCAGTTGAAGTTGTATTAAGTGCGAAGTTGCTAAGGAATTCGGTTGTGAATGAGCTCTAAGTCTGATGATGTGGAAGTGATGATTATGTTATGGAAGATTGTGACGCAGCTAGGATCGTGATGAAGTATTGGATTACGTGATATGAAGCTCTTGTGTTAAGATTAAGTGCAGTGGTTAACCGTACGGAAGATTAACAGATTAGTACGATGGTAGGATGTATGACTGATGTTGCTGGAATATGGGATAAGGTCTAATGATTGTGAGATTGATGGTATATACGGTATTGTGAGGAAATGAGTGCATAATATGTATGTTGCGGAATGAATGATTACTTGTAGAATTTGATTGATTAAGGGTTTGCCCATATTCCATAACAGTTGAATTGGGAATAGGAATCCAACAGTTATGAGTCCGGTTCCCGGTCTAGCGTGGGCAGAGAAGGATGTAAATGAATTGGGAAGTTACCATAAGCGTAATTGTAAAGTAATCATTGCAATAATGACTAGAGAAGTACTTAGACGGACAGACAGACGGACACAGACGTATGAAGAGACGGACAGGCTGCCACAGCCTCCAGCCCTACTTGGGATGGTGGAAAGTGACGCGCCAGTCAAGAGACGAGACCGGCGCCGCCTCTCATTGCAACGGACCCGTCCATCTAAAGTTTCAACATGCTACCGACGAAGTGATGACTGGGCCGTCGACCAATGGCCAAGCGAGAAATTGGGCGTACACCGCCTACAGCTATGAACGGACGACGAGTGACTATAAGGTAGAAGGTTCGAGAGAAAAAGTTGTTCTCTCGGCTGCCAACAGACGTGGTGTTTTGGGTCTTCCTGATGAGATGAGAAACGCTTCAACGGACGAAGCCTGAAGAAGACGAGTGCTGCCTGCAAGATGCAGATGACGTAGAGGAACCGCAACTGGAAGACGAAGACGATAGAAGCCGAGGGAGACCGGGGAGAGATGAACAGAACTTTCCTCGTTAAAGCAATATACAGACCAAGAAAGCAATCTCTCAGATTAAGTGCTAGGATGAACACGTATTATAACTAGAAATTCGTACGCTTCATTGAGGTTAGACATCTCACTGCTAAAGACGAGTCAAGAGGAGACGGAGAAGGACAGACGAGTGTCCACTGATGAACGTTGATGTCACGAGGAACGGAGAGGCAACCGCTGACTTTCAGCTTGACGACGGACAGCGACCGACTGTCAATTACGAGGTAACTTACGACGGTGTAATCGTAAAGGGTAATTAGAGCGTATCGACTTTAGGCAACCCGCTAAATAGGAGTAAATAGGACTCCGTAATTAAGGAACAGTAGATAAGCCCTGGAGTAATCTTGCTGTAATAAACCTTGATTGTGTGAACGAGATGAGATGAATGTGTGAGTGATTATTATTAATTGTTGCATTACTATGTAGGATTGTATGACTTTGTTCAGAAGCTTTGTTAGAAATAATACTTGGAAATGGCTTCTCGATCTTGTGAAATGCTAGCTAGCCACAACCAACCAGATAGGGAAGATGAGGTGATAGCTTCCACGAGTAAGGAAGTAAGACCCGATGTGAACTCGCTTGCCATAGATAAGATTCTGGGAACGATTGAAACGTTAACTACCACGATGGCTAATCGGCAAGCAGAAGCTTTTAAGAGACAGGATGAGAAAGAAAGGCAAAGACAGGAGAAGACTGAAAGGATGATAGCCGAAGTGATTGCTGTATCTAGAGAGAGTGAACTGAGAACGATGAATGCTTTACGGACCGTCTTAGACAGACAGAGCGATTTAGAGGCTGAAATGTATTCCATTGATGATGAGGAGACCGCGTTCGATAACCCAGACCGCGTCGGTCGATCTAATCAATCCGACCGACCGGTTGACTTCAGACCGAAGTCCGGCTTTCCACTCGATTACCCCCACCTTCGTCAAACCCCCAAGATGACTCTAGAACCCCAACTTACCCTCCTATTCTGAGGAGAAGCGAGAGGCTGAGACGCCTGAAGGAGAGGAATAGGAGCCAGCCTGATATGAAAGGTCATGACGAAACCTTTAGTGATTTGGAAGTTGCAGACATCACCTATTCGTATCCAGGGGCCTCCCGCGGTCACAGAGGACAAGCCTGGATTGAACTCCCAGGGTCCCCCGGTTTAGCGCCCGGGCCTGAAGAGGGAAGTAGTGAGTGGGTATTGCCGCGTGGAAGCCAATTCCACGCGGCTGGCGGCGAGGAATACCTGGACGACGAAAGGGAGGGCTCCCTAGGGCATTACGACCCGAGGGGTGGGCCTAGCAACCCCATAGGCATAACGACCGGCCCGACCTCTAGTTTGTCCAGGCGGCAAGGGACGTACGGGGCTATGGCAACGCGTGGAAGCCCACGCCACGTGGAAGCCAGTGAAGAAGAACCCCGACGTCCCAGGGTTCTTACATTTGGCGACGATGGGATGGAATATTCGTATCCAAGATTTCTTACAATATTAGTGTAGAGCTATATAAACTGTCTATTATGCTGAATGAATGCATTAATATTTACGTACGCCAACATAGTACTGGTGATGATGATTGTGTTGAGGCAACGAGACGCACAGTAAAACAGAGATAGAAATAGGTCAGCAGAATTAGGCCCGAGTACCACTGTCGTATTAATATAAGACAGTGAGAAACACGCAACCTAGTTTTTGTGAAACGTGAGGCACGAGGAACAGACGGCTGATTCCCGAATTCGGAATATCGGGCGCGACGTCTAGCGGCCAACTGACGGACTAAGGTCAAATGACTTCCGGCGTGGTTGTTTACATTGGTTGCAACATGGTTATTACCGGCATGTAGCATGTTTCCCGATGAAACTTTATGCATTATATTAAGTTTAATAAAGCATATAGTATATATGGATAAGTGCACTGACATTAAATCAGCGATTGAAGTCGATAAGTTGAGCGCTAAAGAGCTGAATGCCATATTAAAACATTATGGCAAGAGCGCTACCGGTAACAGACGTCATAAGATCGTCCTAGTATGCGAGCTACTCGGTATTAAAGACGAACCTGGAACGTTTTGTCATGTGTTAAATGAGGTCAAACAGTCCAAGACTGGGTGGACGAAAGATATTCGTAAGTGTCCAGCTGTTACATTGAATGCTGTTGTCGACTATCTTCTGAGGTCCCATGATACGGTGACCCATACAGAGACGGGACATTTTGAGACATTTACTGTAGACAATATGAAGCGCTACAAAACACTGCGTTCATACAAACTATATGCAGCAGGCCATGTGCACAGTATGAGCTTTCTACCAATGGGCGATGGTGACCGATGTGCGCTGAAAGGTCGATGCAATCCGTCATTTGATACATCGGGGACGATCTACGAGTGCATAGTTCTGTTCAACAAGGAAACTGAAAAGCCTATTGGGTCGTCATGTACGTGCACAGCTGGTCAAGGTGAAGCATGTACTCATGTTGCCGCACTTTTGTTCGCCTTGGAAGACTTTACTAGCCTCGGACAGACGAGATACAGCTGTCAAGGGAAAGGAGTACATATGCGCCTAGAGAATTGATACTATGTACTGAGGTTATCATAGTGAGCGGTGAGGATGATTCTATAGCGCCTTTGGAACAAGCTGAATCCTCTGAGATGGATAGAGTATATTTCCTTTCTGTAACACAGAAATAAGGTGAGTGGGAGAGGGTGATGAAACAGAAGTTTCATGAATTTGCTGTTTGTTTATGTGGGTTCAGCTTGTGCATAAATTATGTGGAGAGAATGATGTCCGAATGTGAAGTCACCGACGAAGGCGGGTCGTGTTCATACATTAGGATAATAGGTTGATGCGTGAAACTTGAAATCACCGACATAGGCGTGTCTTTTACGTTGAGACATGAACGTAAGAAGGAAGCCGACTCTGTTGATTGGTCGACGGACGACAGATGATAGGCAGGAAGCCGAAGAGAGGATTTTTGGCAAGGCACCTGCGTCTTAGCCAGGAGACAGAAGGCAGAGTGCTTGTGTTTTAAATAGGCATGTAAACAGTAGCTCCTTGTCAGTCTCCTTGTCGGTCTTTGGTTGGTCTGTTGCCGTGTCGATCGAGAGATTGCGCCAACCAGAGGGTACTGCTGCCATACGTCACCAGTGCATGGATCACACAAAAGTTCAGAAATATTTTGCTTGTCTCAACAGCATAATGGAAGCCAGTAACCTCCATGTCAAACCCGGAAGCATATGGAATATGGATGAGACCGGAGTCCAACTTGACCATAAACCAGGCCGGATAGTTGCTGAAAAAGGATCAAAGTATCTGCACAGCAGAACCAGTGGAAACCGTGAAACTATAACCATTATTGGATGTGTGAACGCAGCTGGATGCAGCATTCCTCCACATGTGATTGTGAAAGGCAAGACAAGACGCTCTCTCAGTAGTTTCGATACAACGTCAGCTCCTGCAGGAACAACATGGAGCTGGTCTGACAGTGGTTGGACCAAGCAAGGCATTGCCTTGCTGTGGTTTACACATTCCTTCCTCCCTAATATTGGAACAGAACGCCCTCAGTTACTAATACTCGACGGCCATGATTCTCATAATTTTCTAGAACTCATTGACTGTGCCATTCAGAATGACATTCATATTTTGGAGCTACCTGCCCATACCTCAAACTGGTTGCAGCCTTGTGATCGGACTGTTTTCGGACCATTCAAGACGGCTTATCGTTCAGCATGCGATTCTCTGATGTCTTCTTTTCCAGGGACTCTAGTATCACGGACAAACTTTTGCAGATTACTAAGTAAAGCCTGGCTGGATTCTGTGACTACTGCCAACATTCAGTCCGGATTTCGAGCCTGTGGAATATATCCATTCTGTCCAGATGCTATTCCACTTCAAGCATATCAAACCAATCTTCTGTATAGCTAAAGAGATAATGCTACAAATGACAACATCAACAATGCTACCAGTCACAACGAGAACAGTGATGGCAAGGAAAGCAACATTGATGACAATAACATCACCGATACTTGCATCGCAAACACTCACAAGGAAAACAGTGACAGGCCTAGTGACACAACTAGCATTGCTGAAGATGACAACAGAATCAAGACTCTTAATACTTCAAACGACACATGTGACGTTCCTCATTTGAATGCAGTTGTAAATATGTCGGACTACTTGTCTGAAGATCCGGAAGTCTTGTCAAGTACGTGTTCCGCAGTTCCGCCTCACATTGCACTCGCTATTCATGAAAACAGTTTGACTTCTTCACAGCTCAACTGTTTCCGCTTTTGTTACAGTAAGGGTTATGACCTTGAGAAAGACGAAGCATTCTTGACATGGAAAAAGCTGAAGGATTTGTCTAAAACAGTGCCCAAATCTATAGATGAATCAGCAATGATATGTGAGCTTGATATTCCATTTAGCAATATTGAGGATATCAGCTTGACCAGTGGTTTGGACCTGGAGCTGTTGATTACGGAGGAGCCAAATGCAGAGTGGTCTAACACAGGGCTGTCTGCTACAGATCTACACCATGCGCCGCTGCCACTTACAGAGGTCAGAGAGTTTTTGATGGAGCTGCCGATGACAGATATTCTACCACACTGTTCACACGAGACTGGTCCAAATGCATTCAAGACGTCAGATCAAGCTGTAATAACAAGTAGGCCTACTCTGAAGTATAGTTTCGGAAATAGTTCTTACCCGGGCGATCCAGATTCCGATGTACTGCCTTACCCAACACCTATCGACCGTAAGAAGAAGAGTAAGAAACAGAAATTTTTCTGCTGACTTCTAAGGAAGCACAGGAGTCTAAACTGAAAGAAGTACAAGAGAAGCTTGATCGTGATGCACAGAAGAAGGCAAAGCAAGATGCAAAGACCAAACGAATTCAAGAAAACGTAAATAAAAATCAGGAGAAATCAAAGCAGAAACTACAGAAAAAAAACTTTGCCACAAAGACTTCAATTCATCCAAAACCACCTAGACAATCGAGTCAATCACAGAGAAAGCAAGACACGGAAAAATCAACTTCAGAAAGATACGACCGGAAAATGGACACAACTCCGTGTGCCACCTGCTCAGTCCAATGTTGTGATGATAAAGATACTGTGGCCTGGACACAGTGTCAGGAATGCCAAAAATTGTTTCATAATTCATGCCAGGGATTGGAAGAAGAAGGACCAGACACTTTCATATGCATTACATGTGAAAATGATTGAATGCCTGACACTAATTTGTTGGGTCCCTTGTTTAGGTCTTTTGTTGGGTCCCTTGTTTAGGTCTGTTTAGGTCTTAAACTTAACAGTGCAATATGAATATTACTTAACAGTGCAATATACAGTATTAGGTAGCAAGTACTATTTTTTATAAGCTAGAATAAGTTTCGTTAGCTTTTTAATGAATATTATGTAATGAGTTTTTAAAATTTAAGTCAACCTTGCAATAGGTCTGTTTAGGTCTTAAACATGCAATTAAAACTGAACAGTGCAATATGAATATTACTTAACAGTGCAATATACAGTATTAGGTAGCAAGTACTGTTTTTTATAAGCTAGAATAATTTTTGCTAGCTTTTTAATGCATTTTATGTAATGAGCTTTGAAAATTTAAGTCAACCTTGCAATACGAAACTCTAGTCTATTGTGAAGTTGATTATTATTTTGTCACTTATTAATTGTTACATTAAACTTTTATTTTGTTCCTTTAAATTTTAAATCATCCTATAAACTAGGTCCTAGCCTGCCTAGAGGCCTACACAGCTTACATATTATATGTTGTTTGATGAAACATAATTCTGGCCATAGAGTGCCAATATTCTGGCCACAGGCCAGACTAGGGGCACTGCATGGCCAGAATTATTGCCCCTGGCCAGATTATGGTTCTTTTCAGTACTTCTAGAAAAACTTAAATATTTGGTCAAATAACTCTTTAAAATAAGAATAGTGATGCATAAATGAAAAGATCATATGTTTGTTAATGAGGATCCACTTTTTAAATTATTCATTTTGATTCAGTATCAACGTAGTAGTTTGACTAGAAATGATAGTCTAGAACTGCTTATGTCCGAGTCGCAGGACAGGGTCAATGTTCGACACCCAAGCTCCACCCGGTGAAGAGCTATTGATATAGACCAAATCGCGTTTTCCACTCAGGCTACCTTCGTTGATACTGAGGTAGGAGAAGGAACTTTGGTGCCGCAGGATAGAGTGTCTCCGGAAGGCTTGAGGAGGAGCCTACGGTTACGATCTCGCCCTATAGTGAGATATGACACTTTATCTAGGACGGAGGAACTTTGCTCCAGACCGTCCTGAGTCGTAGGGTCGGGATTTGAATCTAGACCTTCAGGCATCATCTAGAATTCTAGATACCAAAGCTTCTCTCCATAAAGGACCGATTTAGCACCCGGACCTGAGATAGCGGATATGGGTAAGAACAAGGCGACGAGGAAAACACAACGCGTCCTAAGCCCGGATATTGAGGAGGTAGATTGGAGTAAAATCCGATCACGGACTCTCCACTCTAGCAAAGTGAAGAGGGGGAGTGCTTCCTTTTGGCGTCAGCCAAGAGTGGCAACCGACGGAGAACCCCAAACCCAACAATGAGCAGCAGCTGAAAGACTTCAGCATGGGTACTATCAGAACTATACTAACGAGGACGAATACCAACAGCTCTTGGGGCAGATTAAAGACAGTAGGCAAACCGAAGCCGAAGTGTCAGCGATCATCAGGCCGTACATGAGTTTCGCAGACGAACTAATTACCAGCGGAGTCCTAGCGTTCAATGGTCAACGCGTGATTATACCTCGACCTGCCAGAGATGACATCTTGCGGCGATTTCATTCAAGTCATATCGGGACCAAAGGCTGTATCCGACGCGCACACGAATCGGTTTATTATCCAGGCATCACAGCTGCCATTAAGGACTTAGTCTCAAAGTGCGACATCTGTTCTCGATATCAGACAGAGACTTAGAAAGAACCGCTTCTACTCCACCTGTGGGATAAAGTCGGGATCGATATCTTTATGCATCGCGGCCAAGACTATTTGATCACCGTATGTTATCTTTCGGGTAACTTTGAAATCGACCGGTTGTCCTCTAATAGAGTCGGTGATATCACTTATGCCCTATGCCAGCAATTCACCCGACACGGAATTCCCTCTGAAGTAATGTCCGACAACAGCCCCTTCAACGTCAAGGGCTTGCTTATTATTATTCCCTTCTCCTGGTCGACTCCAACATACCATTCCTGGAGTTCATTTTGACTAGCCACAGCAAAACAGACATCTCTAACCAGCTGAAGAAATTCCTTTCCAAATGTCGAGCTATCAAACCTGGAGCACTTCTTGAACCTTCCTTAATTGTCATAGATTTCTTTTTTGCCATGATGCAAACAGTACTGCACTCATTCAATAACATGTCATTCATTTCTTATCTGCACTGTACCTTTGAAGTGCTCAAGGGCTTGCGAAAGCTGTTGAAATTTAACCACTTACTTTCGAAGCACTATGTTGTGCCTACATGATGAAGGCAATTTCTCGGCGACGTGTCCGTTGCGAGAAAAGAAAACATATACGCCAGAGTTCTATGGTCATGTTTGCTCGTCTACAGAGGTGCAGTGGACTGCTGGATGCGAAGACACTCTATAAGAACATATGCATCCTCTTGAACTCAAAGACTTCTCCTGCTTCATTGATAACTGCAAAGATGGACGTCTTACCGCCAGACGGCAGTGAAGCATATATAAAGAAATGTCTTAAATCAACAACAATGCTCCGCAAGCATCAGAAAATGATTTAGAGAACACAGATATAGTTACGATTCAACCGGTACGCTATCCATTCTTAAAATTACAGCGTACTTTTGTCCAACTTTGCATGAAAGATTAACTGATGCTTCTCCTAATAATGCAGTTTCTGTTCAATTGAACAATCTAAATTTAACCAGGGAAAGAAATTGTCAGGCACACTGACAGATCTTTTGCAATGTGGTCAATTGGCTCTGCAATTACATTGAAAAAGATATATTCAATATTTGCACAGAAGTTATTACTGCATTTAAGCACAATATATAATTAGCGTTATTCACAATTAACAATTTTTCACTATTTCAACTCGGGCACAAACTTACAAGGTGGCATGGACGAGATGCAGGAAAGGAAGTCTTCACAGACATCTGGAAGAGCATGTAGCTTAATCGACACTCGTGAGACTATTCAGAAGCAAACGCCATATGCAGGTTAGTGATTAGAAGATGCAGTGGATGAACAACAAACAGAGAACGTTGAAATAGATCCTTCTGTTGAACAAGTAACTCAGTTATAAGACAGCTATTAGAGCTTTTATAGTTATTGTAACAGCTATTTTAAATATGTGGTTAATAATACTTGCCGACCAATCATAATAATGAAGCGATCATGATAATGGAGAAGTAAGAGATTTACACAAGATAAAAATTGCACTTAAAATTTATTGTTCCTCCACAATGAAATATGACCACAGTGCCTTAAACAGTATATCCCTTCTTGCAGGTTACTTCCGATGTGACCTTGACCAAACGGAACTTTCGGACAAATATAACTCATCTCCAAATGACTTATAATCTCCAGCTGCTTTTGAGTGCATCGACAGCCTAATGTATCTATTTCCGCTATAGGCATCGCCATTACATGGGAATCAGAATCGATTCGCAAATTTAGAACATACTGACTTCGTGCCAAAGTGTGCACACAATGCCATTGTGGAATCACACCTTGGTGTTGTTAAATGTAAAATGTTGAAGTATAAACGAGTACGCCCACTTGAATTTGTATTAAAACAGCTAATTACCCCCTTGAACAGAGGAAAACTGAAGGAAGTTTTGTTGCCGGGTGGCAGCAAAAGCGTTAGAAGAAGACCTGTAGCTACTGATCCAGAGGAGCGTTGGGGATGGCGTAAGAAAAGAAAGTTCTGACGTATATAGTAACTCTCATACTGCGAGGAAGATACTCTTTGGGCAAAGGACCATCGGAACAACACGATCTACATATGTGCAAAGAACTACAAAGGCAAACATCCATCACTCCCAGGAAGATGTAGAGTGATTAGGAAAAAGCGAGCCTACAGATAAAGCGAGTCACAACTACTGTTGTGCATGTATAATTTAATTTTTGCAGAATACGGTAAATATTATTGTTGTCCTAAAAGGAGTAATTATACGGTAACTCATTTCTGTTATATTCGCAAAGTTGGCGCATCAATAGTTCTAAAGGTTTGTGGTTTGACATGACCCATGATTTAAGTCTTTTTTCTTGTAACTTGACTTTTAAATTGAAAAATCTTAAAATTTCCTGTACGTCAGTTGCTATCGATTGACTGACAATGTAAATACTGCTAAGAATTCAGTACCTTTGATAATAGCACATGCATGTGTGGGTGCAAGTCATACTGGAACAAAGTTGAACGAATGGTCTCAAGAAAATATGTTGGCTGCCATTGATGAATATGAGAATCAAACAAACCTTCTAATGACCATAAACATCATGGATTGAGAGCAATTGCCACGTGCATGGTCTGTACCTTATGAAACATTTAGAGAACGTGTGACACGTTCTTTGTCCCAATTACCTCTTTCAGGTAGACCGACATTGCCAAACGAAGCAGAAGAACTAGCAAGTAACATTTAGTCTATTGGCACCGGTAGAGTTTCCATGTACTAGAGCTGATGTTCGAAATTTAGCTTACGAGTACGCTCACTCGAGAGGAATTACAGGACTTTCTAAGCAGAAAAACTGTGCTGGGTATTAATGGTTACAAGGATTTCTTAATAGATTTCCTCATCTGGATGGAATAATTATGAAGAACTGTTTAGTCGATGGTTTTACCACTTCATGGTAGCCACACAAAGAATCTTGAATTAATACCGAAAGCATGAGACAACAATAATAGTATTCTGTTATTACTACCTAGCCATTATAGGCCTACACATAGACTTCAACCACGAGATATATCTTTCTTTAAAAGATTGAACAAATACTACGATTATGAAGTTCAGTCTTGGTTGCAAAGACGCCAATGTAAAGTGGTAACTGAATTTCAGATAGCACACATTTTTAATTCAGCATACGGAAGAGCAGCAAGTATACAGAAAATGCTGCTGTCTATTGGGGTGTGTATCGAGTCCTAACCGAATCTGCAGCTGGCTGTTGCATTATATTATATATATGTGTGAGGAACCTGATCCCCGAGCGCTCTAAGCGCGGTCCTTCACATTTATTTAGCGTCCTGGCCTGGAATAACTGTGGGCGATTTGCGCCAATGGCAGAACTCCCTTTCTAGGTCATTGACCGGTGATTTGCTAAGAGGTTATGACGTTGATAAAAATGTAGTATCAACACGCCTTGATGATCTCTCTTCGTCTTGTTTTCGGCCATTTTACTGGTTTTGTTAATTTAAATTTTAATGGTTTGTGTGATGATTTTGACTGCAAAAATTTGATAACTTCGAACCATTAGTGGGAAATCAGACACAGCACTCGTGTCTGGGTGTCGTGAAATGAGCATGATGACTGAACACCAATCAGAATAACTTCTACAGCGTTAATCCCTGGCCCGCAGCGCTGAGGTGGATAAACTAGTAATCTGTAGGGTTTAGTTGTCTAGTTAGGTTTTCAAATGTTGGTAACATTTAAGTAGCGCCGTGTTCGTCCGTGAGGACGTATGTAAGACTGAAATCTCTCGTTCTGTCAGAACTAGCCAAATTATACTTTCTGTTAAAAATAGTATGCAATCATTGTAACTGGAAAAGAAATTCCAGCATTAATTTGTAATCAATAAATGTACATTATTGGCTAGTCCGGATGGCTGTCTGAATTCTTACCTAACAATTCTTTAAATGCAAGTCCCGCCACTCAAGAGAAAGAGAGGGAGGAGCATTACCATTCCAATGACCTGGGAGGGGCATTAAGTGGTAAAGTAGACACCCTGGAGCTAAATGTCCGGTCCCAAGGGGAGACCCTAGAGGAGCTTAAGGGAAACCTCACTGAAATAAGAAGGTTGCTGGGTGGTGTAGGGGCTCATTTCAACCCTGACCTGAGATCACCTCAGGTTGTCCTCCGCCCGAGGATCGCAGACTTTGTCGTGCCTGGAGCCACTTGGTATTCTGGTGCACCCACCTCCTTTGGATCAGTTGAGGGAACCTTTGAAGTAGGGGACGAGGAGCCTCAGGACAGGGATACCCCAATTAGAAATCCTTGAGAATTAACTGGTAGAGCTGATCGATCCCTGGTAGTCCCCTTCTGTAGATAGCCCTGGATTTGTGCTCCCTTCTGAGAGTAGGCCCTTGGATGAGGTCTCAGTAGCTTACACCCTGTTACAGATGGGGAAGCCCCAAGGATCTGTAGTAAGAGCTGAGGAAAGGACTCAGCTTGAGGACACAGTAAGCAGGGAGGCCATCGAATCAATGGTTACCCGAGGGCAGGGCCTACCCCCAGTTGCAACTCAGAGAGGGAGTGCCCGACATATGTAGGTACATAAATAGGCCAATATGAATCTGCTGCTGACCATTCTGGCATATATGCTGTCCATTTCGTTCAGTTCCCATTATTTTGTGAAGAGTTTAACCCTTCTCTATAAGATAATTATATATGGCATAATAATTTATTCAGTCACCAGATGGCCTTAGAGTAACAGGACATAACGAATCTGAGTTTGAATTTAACGCAGGGCTCCTGAACGTGTTCTTTAGGAGAAGAAGAGGAAGAGCTTAGAATCCCAGAGAGAGCTAGGACTCCACAGTTGAGATCGTCATCTGCCATAGAGGTGATGTTTACGAGTCTAGCAGAGACTTTGACTACCATGACACAAAGACTAAATAAATGTAATAGCCACAACACAGGCTGGCATGGCCCATAGACAGGCAAATGCAGAGCAAGTTTTGAACTTTGACGTTTGTGGTCGACTTTCAAACGGACCAGTCGGAACAGGTAGGTGTTTAATAGATAGAATGTCACAGATTGAAGAATCTATTCATGGCACTGATACTATGGGTAGTAATCCAGACTCAGACTGGGAAAGGCGATCATTCACCACTCGGGCCTTCGGGAGACGCTGACAGTGGAAGGGAAGGTCGAGATCAGGGAGCCAGTGCAGCTACGGGAGCTGTACGGCGAAGTGCCAGGCACAAGGATTGCTTCGGCAAGACTTTGGGTATTAGGAGGATTCGGCGTTCCTTTACGCAAGCTTTCGTCAGACGTATGCATGGAGTGTTGGACCCAGGAAATCAACAAATCGAGACTACCCACAAATAAACACAAGTGACCTCGTATTCAAACGGATCGGGGTAGTGCCCAACCCTACGAGCAACCCTGGGTACAGTATGTTAAAGAGATGTCTGGTTGAAGTTCATAAGAGTATGGACGACATGCAAAAGCGTCTTATGAGTAGCCAAAACAATGCTGCAGATTAGTCGTGAAGGTTAATTCAATGAAAGATTTATTTAATTCATGACCTGAAAAATAAACAAATGTTATCACAGCAGGCAGCTGAGAACCTTTGTGCATCGTCTTATGAGCCGGCTTTAGATTTGGTTATGAGCTGTTTGAAGAAAGGTTCTGGGGAATCTGGTAGATCATATCCTTCTGAACATCGTGCATTCGCTCTTACTTGACCACTTTACTCATCTAAAGCTTATGATCATGTGCGACAAACATTTAACAAATGCTTGCCACACCCACTGACCATCAGTTCTTGGTACAAGTGCGTTAACAGGAACCCTGGATTTCACGATGAAGTGCTTTTGGCCTTGGAAAGCAAAGCAAGAGGAAGTGCTGTTGATAATAAATAATGACTCCATTGCACAAATGCACAGAAAACTGGATGTGGACATTGATAGCATGTCTTAAACAAGACGATACAACGTAGTTGAGGAAGCCAAGTCTGTCTGTTTAGATCATAATTATATGCCTATTACGACATCTTTGTCAAAATTGACAATGTTGTTGTTTACATTGCTGGTTTTGTTGTGAGGTCACTACAATGAGAACTGTATTGTGAAAAATGCCTTTGTTCACTACGATCTGAGACAAGATTTTTAGCCAAAGTGACTTTGGCTTGATTGAAACTAAGGACAGAGGTGGTCTAATATCTCCATCACATGATGTTATAGCTGTGTGTAAGTCAACAGTGCATATAAAAAATGATATTTTGTCAGATTTCATTGGCACTGAGATTTTTAATAATGTCTCTTGCTGAACATGGGCTCGAATCCACACCAATGAACAATAACCAGTGAACAGCAAATGTTAGCTGGTCTTATGTCTTGTAAATTATCATAGTTTAACTGCAGTTTTATTCGACAACTATAATCCAGTCTCTTGCCGTTCCTCAATGAATTGTCTGAATCTGACAAGGCTGAAGCAGACCTGTGCCAAAACAAGCGGGCCTGTGCAACAACGTCTACGGTTAGGCATTTGTACATCAAAGTTCTTTCACGAGCTGAGACCATCTCCACAAGCATACACAGACATGACCTCGACCTGTACTAAACACAGATGAAACTTGACCAGCTGAAGGCTGATGTGGTCGGTATGCGTTGCGACACTGCATTTCATAATTTCTGGTCAGATGTCTCAGAAGGAGCTCGCTTCATGTTGAAAGTTAAGGAAACTGAACTTCAGCAACCAAGGAAACTTCTTCGACGCCTGGATGAAAATCCAACCACTCAACACAATATCATATCTGGGACCGAGTTGTACAGACAGCTCTATTTCGAGGTCATTGACACACTGACATCTGGCCTAGTAAACGGATTCCCATCTCAGGTTTTTGAGCACATTACTGCCTCTTAAATGTTTTGGAGAACACAATTTTCTTTCCCCAAATTGCACTAAGTCACCCATGCAATGTAGAATGTAAAAAAATTCCTGGGGACTGAGGTAAAACCCAGGTAGTGGCACCCTAGTCACTCTAGGCATCGAAGCCTTTCCTCTGATCTGGCGGCATCAGATGATGATAAAGTGAACTGTGACGTGGCTGCATTAGCATCGCCGTGGGGCGGCGGGGGGCAGCTGCCTCCCATCCCTGCTCAGACTAAGTAATGGGATTCAAGCAAATACGGTGAGTTTTTTGTTGGGGAGAGGGTGGTGGTTCCCCTATGTGGTTTGACATTTTCTTCCATTAGCTTTGATCCTCACACAATTGTTGTTACTATATGTAACTGTAGAGTGACTAAAGTATTAAACTGTACTGTTATAACTATAGTAACACTAACGTCACTGTGCGGAAATCAGTCCGTTTTGCATCTAGATGCAATGGGCTCTATTATTTATGGAGTTCCACGTCAAGGGCCTGCCTCTTCTCCTGGCCGACTCCAACATACCATTCCTGGAGTTCATTTTGACTAGCCACAGCACAACAGACATCTCTTACCAGCTGAAGAAATTCCTTTCCAAATGTCGAGCTATCAAACCTAGAGCACTTCTTGAACCTTCCTTAATTGTCATAGATTTCTTTTTTGCCATGAAGCACACAGTACTGCACTCATTCAATAACATGTCGTTCATTTCTTATCTGCACTGTACCTTTGAAGTGCTCAAGGGCTTGCGAAAGCTGTTGAAATTCAATCACTCACTTTCGAAGCACTATGTTGTGCCCACATGATGAAGGCAATTTCTTGGCGACATGTCTGTTGCGAGAAAAGAATAGAAAACATATACGCCAGAGTTCTATGGTCATGTTTGCTCTCCTTCAGAGGTGCAGTGGACTGCTGGATGTGATGACACTCTATAAGAACACATACATCCTTTTGAATTCAAAGACTTCTCCTGCTTCATTGATAACTGCAAAGATGGACGTCTTACCGCCAGACGGCAGTGAAATATATAAAGAAATGTCTTAAACCGACAACAATGCTCTGCAAACACCAAAAAATGATTTGAAGAACATAGAAATACCTGAAGAATCCGAAAGCTGCGATTCAACCGGTACGCTATCCATGCTTAAATATACAGCGTACTTTTGTCCAATATTGCATGAAAGATTAACTAATGTTTCTCCTAATAATGCAGTTTCTTTACAATGGAACAATGTTAATTTAACCATGGAAAAAAATTGTCAGGCATCACTGACAGATCTTTTGCAACGTGGTCAATTGGCTCTGCAATTACACTGAAACAGATATATTCAATGTTTGCACAGAAGTTATTACTGCTTTTAAGCGCAATGTATAATTAACGTTATTCACAATTAACAATTTTTCACTATTTCAACTCGGGCACAAACTTACAAGGTGGCTTGGATGAGATGCAGGAAAGGATGTCTTCACAGACATCTGGAAGAGCATGCAGCTTAATCGATACTCTTGTTCCTCCATGATGAAATATGACCACAGCGTCTTAACAGTAATTCCCTTCTTGCAGGTTACTTCCGAAATGAACTTGACCAAACGGAACTTTCGAACAAATATAACTTATAACTCATCTCCAAATGACTTATAATCTCCAGCTGCTTTTGAGTGCATTGACAGTCTAATGTATCTATTTCCGTTAGAGGAATCGCCATTACATGGGAATCAAAATCGATTCGCAAATTTAGAACATACTGACTTTGTGCCAAAGTGTACACACAATGCCATTGTGGAATAACACCTTGGTGTTGTTAAATGTAAAACGTTGAAGCATAAACGAGTACGCCCACTTGAATTTGTATTAAAACAGCTAACCTTGAACAGAGGAAAACTGAAGGAAGTTTTGTTACCGGGTGGCAGCAAAAGCGTTAGAAGAAGACCTGCAGTTACTGATCCAGAGGAGCGTTGGGAATGGCGTAAGAAAAGAACTTCTGACGTATATAGTAACTCTCATACTGCGAGGTAGATACTCTTTGGGCAAAGGGCCATCGGAACAACACAATCGAAATATGTGCAAAGAACTAAAAAGGCAAACATACATCACTCCAATTCTTGTTCTAAAATGAGTTATTATATGGTAACTCATTTCCATTATATTGGCAAAGTTAGCGCGTCAATAGTTTTAATAAAGGTTTATGGTTTGACGTGACCCATGATTTAAGTCTTTTTTCTTGTAACTTGACTTTTAAACTGAGAAATTTTAAAAGTTCCTGTCCATATTTAGATCAAAGAACTCGCTTACTAAATTGGTTTTTGCTAATAACTCTTATTATTGTCTAAATGTTGAACATATCTGATTGATGCTTGAGCGATATCAAAAGGAATTACTGTTAGTTTAGCATGTGGCTTGGT
Organism: Aporrectodea caliginosa; assembly: GCA_020284085.1. Taxonomy (NCBI): domain Eukaryota; kingdom Metazoa; phylum Annelida; class Clitellata; order Crassiclitellata; family Lumbricidae; genus Aporrectodea; species Aporrectodea caliginosa. The sequence goes on from JACEVL010001042.1 coordinate 1,861,923, forward strand.
TTATATTGCGCTGTAGACTAACTGAGCCACTCGCATGAGACGCCGCCTTCGAAAGGTTTCTAGTCAGCCAGTTACCTGAGCCTGTATAGATGGACCAATTAATTACTGACAATGGGCCCCTAATGACTGAAGAGAAAGTGTGTGGCACCCCATCAGATGCCGCCCATACGACAATTATCAAGGACTTGTCAAAAGGTTACACAAATGTGGGAATCGTGAAATGATCACTATCATTGTATGCGTTATTGCAGCCGGAACACCTATGACCCCTCACATAATTCCAAAAGGGAAAACTGCAAAGGCTCTGCAAAGTTTCCAGACCATGGATGCACCGGAAGGTACAAACTGGACAGTCAGTGACTCGGGTTGGACTAAGCAAGGTATTGCAAAGCTCTGGTTCGAGGACACATTCCTGAAAAACATTGGAATGGATCGACCACAGGTTCTGATCCTCGATGGCCATGATTCCCACAACTTTGTTGAACTGATCGAAACTGCCATTTAAAACCAGATTCAAATTGTGAAATTGCCAGCTCACACAAGCAACTGGCTTCAGCCATGCGATCGCACCATGTTTAAACCTTTCAAGGAGTTTTATAACAGCGAATCACAGGAAGTGATGTCAGACTTTCCAGGAGTTGTTACCAACAAAGCCCACTTCACGGGTCTCTTCAAAAATGCATGGGATAAAGCCATGACAGAGTCTAAGAATAAATCTGGTTTTAAGGTCTGTGGAATTTTCTCATTCAATCCTTCTGTGGTACCATACCATCAGATGCATACCAGCCAAATTTCTTATATTCTGTGGAGATCTTGTTACAAAATTCAACAGTTTTAGCAGAGATGGATTCAGATGACGCCATTTGAACTGTATTGTCTAGTACAATTGATCAGAGTTATGTAAATGCATCGGCTTTGTCGGAAATTAATGAACCCATAGTTTCTGCATCTTCGAGCACTGTGCTCGAGACTGATTTGACTGATGAAAATGAAGCGATAAATTTTTCCCCGATAACCACTGAAGATATTGAAGTTGGTTTAAATGTATCGGTAACTATGGAAGACACGACACTGACTGATCAGGGACCAAGTGTGCCACTGAAGTTACCATTTGTTATAGACTTTGAGGACTTTGCTACACAGAATGCTGATCCAGACTTCAGAACAAATGCACTTGCAATGATGGAGAGTGTTTTGGAAAAACAACAGCTGGAATGCTTCCAATATTGCTATCAGAGGGGGTTTGATATTGACCTGGATCCAATGTATACAAGTTGGAAAGGATTGAAAATGATGACATCCAGTAAAAACACAACACCTGATGATGTAGACTTAGGCATTGTCACTGGCCCAACTGACCTAGTCAGTAGCTGAATCAGTTCTGACCCAGACACCACCTATTTCGAAGCCACCAACATTTCCTTTCAATAATGCATCATATCCAGGTGATGGAGACAATGATATTCTGCATTATCCAGTTGTTGCTCCAAAAAACTGCAAGCGTGCAAAGACTTCAAAGCTGCAGTTAATACACTCACATCTGGACGAATTCACAAGTAAATGCACTGTTCGACAAAAACATTCACCATAAAGTTGAAGTAAGACTGTAACTAAACTATGTAAGCTATGTAAGTAAAGTCTGTCTTACTGGCAAACTTTATGTGTGCCTGTAACTGCTGTAACATCAGATATGTTACTGAAAGTTAAAGTACTTAGTTAGCACTAGTGAGTAGTTACAGAAAACTTAAATGTTTTTTTGCAAGTAATACTCGTGGTTGTTGTATGCTTGTCTTTATGACTGAGCAAAGAGGAAGCACCGTTGCATAGTATTACAGTTGGTCTCTTGCCAGTTGAAATGGTTTGAGGAAAAGGGACTCAGAGAAAGGGAAGACATGGCAGGATAGGCGATGGGATCATCCCATCACGGGATCATGAGAATAAAATTCTAGCCCCAGTACCTTTTACTACAACTTGGCGCCTCTGTTTGCAAATATCATTGTACAGAGAGGGCAAATAAGAAAGGAACAGATTTTTATTTTAAAGGAATTATGATTTAAAGGTGAATAGGTATCCAGAGAATGTACTTAACACATTCAGCCATGAAATATACATGTAGGTTCAGTTCTGGAGTACCTACATCCCGGGCAGTTGTTTTCAATGAGAGTTTGAGCCAGATCACTTTGTCTGAAGGCTTGTCATTTCTGAAGCGACCCTCCCCAATTCAACAGTTTAACACCATCTTATGGCAATGGCAGTCACCAACCCTCCGCTCATGAGCCGCACACAGCTCTCAAAAAGTTCTGTGGCGGCTCTCCAGACCTTTCGAGAAAATGACATTTTCTACGTGACAAAATGAAATTGCACTATATAAATGGAATGTTTCAGTGTTGCTTCAGCTCAAAATTCTATGACGTCAGTTTTGTGTGTCGGTCCAGCAGTGATATTTTCGTGAATAAGAAGTAGAATAAGAATTATAATTATTTGATTTTCGTTCAGTAGAAGAAAAATTATTTTTAGAACGAGAATAGAATAAGAAGTAAAATTGAGACATTCAGAAGTGAATAAGAATAAGAAGTAAAAATATTTTAAGAACGAAAATCAAGACACTTCAAAAACATTTATGGATGGTAAAAAACGCGCTACAATAATGATGTTTAACATGTACGTCGCTCACTTGCGCACACCTCTTCAAGTAACGAGAATCTCGTAGTCAGTCGCGTGAACTCTGAAAATGACAGGTCGTTCCTTTTCTATATTTATTTCTAAATGAGTTTGTCAAGAATGTTCGCTGGCCGCAAAAGGGAATGTCCAGTGTGGGAATATTTTTCATACGATCCAGACATAGGAAAAAACGGAAAATGCCGATGTCTTGTGGTGAGCGAAAAAAGCGGGGATGAATGTGGAGTATTGATCTCGGGGAAAAATCCTACGAACTTGAAACTGCATTTACAGCGTAGTCACGCCGCTAGCTACGCTGAGTGCCAGAAAAAAGAAAGCACTAGAAGTGCAAGCTGCACAACTGCCCTGAAAAGAAAGGCAGCCGAAGGCAGTACGACGAAAGGGGGTCAAACATTAATGGAATGCATGAACCGGAGAATCACGACATGGGATCCCGCTTCGGCTGAACACAATAATCGTGAGCGGGCCCTGCTGGACATGTTTTGTGGAGGTGTTTTTCCAGTGCACATGACAGACAATCCGCTATTTGTGAATTTCTGCCGGAGTCTGGACTTCTTTACTTTTCAGTAAAGCAGCAAGACGAAATAATGTCGGCACACTGGATGTCAAAAGGTGTGACTGTTCACAGCTGTCATCAACAGAACAGATAGTTGTGAATCATAATTATGTAGTGCTGAGTGACGAGCTACATCACGACAAATTTCCGTTACAACCAAATTTTCTGAAGGATGCATCGAGTGGATCAATTACAAAACTACATGTTTTTACAGATGGGGCTGGCAGTCAGTTCAAGTACAGATATACATTATCAACCATACAGACTCCAAATGACTTGAATCAGAACCTGAAGTTTGTAGACAGTTTTTAAAACTACCTAAATACATTTTCTTTGCTGGCTTTTAAGAAGGACAATATAGTTACATTACTTTGCATAACAATTTGTTTTTAAACAGCGATATAATAATGTGCTGGAATTAAAACCACTGCAATATTTCTGTATGAATGTTACGTCAGTGACGGTGGAATACACCTATATTAGCAAGTTCAGAAACCTTTTTAAGAGTTTTTCCAGGTGTTCTTTATCGGAAGACTGGGTAAGAACCCACCATGTGAAGAAGGGATACTGATGCCCAACTGAGGAGGTCGTCATAGCAACTGAAGTTGAAGAGAAGTCAAGTGGTCTTTGTTCGGCAGTGAAGGAAACTTCAACTAAGAGCTAAACCTCAAAAGTTTGAACCCGGTGCTTGGGTTTGGTTCTTCCTTCCTAGGAAACGGCCACGAACGAAGGAGAAACGGATCAAGTTATACACTGAACCTTACCGTGTAAGGGGCCCGATTGAGTTCTGTCTTATAAAAGATACAGAAAAGCCAGAAGTCGCAACCTACGCTTGCATATATTGATAAGCTTAAGAGATTTAATGGTGAATCCCCTAGCGACTGGGCCTAAGAGAAATATTTGGTTACCAGCTAAGTATAGAGAAGATTAATTGATGCTAATTTGCGGTTCTGTTGTTATTGTTGCAGTAGGATCAAGATACACTGAAAGAACAGACTCCTCGTGCAAAGCAAAAACTGGGAAAGGGAGGAGAGCCTTTGTCGCTATTTTTGGCTCTTCGAACTGGAGAAATGATGGTAGGCCTAGAAATTCATGAGTTTTGTTACCGTTGAGAGACAACATGAGTTCACAGTAACAGGGTTGCGTTATGATCCTCTGAAGATTGTCAAGTGGAACTAAGTGAAGTCATTCATTATACAAAATTCAGCCAGTGCTGCATTAGGCCTATACTGGACGTTGCCATTGCCCAACCAGTCAAATCTTGTTCTACAGAACGAGCATTTTCTAGGCTTCATCTCATAAAAAGTCACCTAAGGACAACTATATCTGCCACATGACTGCAGTCTACTGAGAATATCTGCTAACTATGTAGCTGCATCAAACAGCTATACCACTGGACAAAATGCTTAGCCAATTTCCAAAAACCAAAAGAAAAATTATTTTTTGAAATGGTTTTTGACTGCAAAAATTAACTATACCTTTCAGAAGTGTCGACATGAACCCTGTTTCTCTTAAAATAAAACTTTGAATTTGTTACGCTGTTAGTCTGGGAATCTGGAAAAACAATTTCTTCCTGAAGTTTTCATGACTTTATCATTCAGAAACAGCTGGAATACAAAGATCTAAAATGTGCTCCATTTGATATCAACTGCTACAAAACGCATTTGCTTCTGGGGCTCTGCCCCAGACCTCGCTGGGAGAGAGCTTACAATGCACCCACACCCCTTACTCAATATAGGCTTCGTGCCGTCAGCACTCGCAACTTCGCGCCTTCAGTGCTTGCAAAATGAGCACCCCAGGAAAATTTTCAAGTAATGCCCCACATTCATACCTAAATTCCTAACCTCTGATCAGCGATGGTTTGTAAATAATTTTTGTTTATTGGAAAACTAGCAAAAAATAATATGTAAATAAATGTCACTAAAAAATTTATTATTTCAACCAGGTTAACATTTCATTTGCATCTGCAAACTGTCAAGGTACTTGCTAAGTGGTTGCATGAAACTAAAACTCATAGGCCCCCATTAGTCGTAATTAAGACAATGAACTCTTAGTCTCTAGATGACCGCACCAAATTATTTGTTTTCTTACACAGAACGAAGAGCGGTTGAACAAAATATGTTTACTTGGGTATAACTTACTTGTTAATTACATTTTTCTTAAGCGGTACAACAATCAGATAATACAAATGCATATGCAAGAGGCGGAAGGTTTCTTGGCAGACCTGCTTGGATTGCACAAAAAATGGGTTGACTTTGGGTGTAAGCATTCCTTGTTAGCAGCATGTCAATCAAAACACACTGACAAGTTTATGTTGCAGCTAATCATATTGAACAAAATCAAATAGGCCCCATGTAATCGTATTAAATTAATACAATGAAGTCTTAGTCTCTTGATAACCCTTGTTATTTGTTTTTCTTACACAGAACGAAGAGCGGTTGGAAACAGTACATTCGCAAACTGTGGCGTCAGATCATTCCAAATATCGTCATAACAAAACCACGGAGCGACATCTGTTGGGAATGTCACCAGAACAACACGGCCATATACAGGACAGCCAACCTTCCAGAGTATGTGAAGAGTGCAAAACTCTTGAAGCAGGAGAAACATTTGACAACGGTTGTGAACGAAAGGTCACTATCAAAGTATGGTGGCAGATTGTAAACTTGAAGCTGTTGGTTTGCAGTTGTCACAGAATGCACCGTGTAGTCGGCGGGGAAGCATCCACTAAAGCTTTGACTATGCACAACAAGTGCACTATCCCAGCGATCCCATGCAGCCTGGCCCAATGTACTTTCTCTGCCCCCGAATGTGTGGAGTATTTGGAATTTGCTGCGAAGGCATTCCCCAACAAGTAAATTTTTTAATTGATGAAGCCCATTCGTGCAACAAAGGTTCAAATTCGGTAATAAGTTACCTCGACTACTTTTTTTCAAATTTTGGGCTTGGTGAGACTACAGTGCATTTACACGGTGACAACTACAGCGGACAGAATAAAAATCGTTACATGCTGTGGTATTTGCTCTGGAGATGCTGCGTAGGTCTGCACGAAACAATTACTTTAAATTTTCTAGTGACAGGTCACACGAAATTTGCACCAGACTGGTGCTTTGGCTTATTTAAGCAAATGTTCAGGTGGCCACCTGTTTCGAGCCTGGCAGACATTGCTTGTGTAGTCAAAAACTCCACCGTATCAGGTATTAATGTTGCGCAGCTAGTGGGCGATGGCAGAAATTTCTTGAATCCAGTTTCAAGCCTCTCCCACAAATAAAATCGTACCACCATTTTAGATTTTCTGCCAGAGAACCTGGTATTGTGTCTGCGGGTTAAGCCAAATGTTACTTTTAACCCGTGTCCGGACATTATTACTCCACCTGGCCTTGACAATAAACGACAGTGGTACTTGTTTAACCACATAAGGGACTTCTGCGCTGAAGAAGCAAAAGATGTTGTTTGCCCCAAGTCATCTGTGCCTGTAGAAAAAACCACTGTTGCCTGTCGTGAGCCAGCTATTCCACAAGTAGCAATTGCTGCAGTATCTAAAGAAAACACTACTGCTAAGAACGCTAGAGCTGCTAGCCAATTAAACAAAGGCAAAGCAAGCAATGCTCCGGATCCTAGTGTAAGTACCATCAATAAAAGTAGCAAAGCTACATGTTCTAAACAGGCTACACAAGGCAAAGCAAGGCAGAAACCTACTAGCAGTGTGCACCTTGCTGAGGCTGAGATAGCACTAGAACCTGGAAATCCCTCGGATGCTGCTGCCTCAAGTAGCTCTCGGCAGACCACTCGCAGTGGACAGCATGTTCATAAAAATGTCCGATATGAATAATAAAATGCGTATTGTATTGATTTTTTTATTATTTTAGTTTATTATTGCAACCATGAGTTTCATTGCTGCATGAAACTCTTATGACTGTTTAAACTTAAATACATTGCACAATAAACTTTTGTGGTTTGAAATTAGAATTTTTCAGATTTATTATTTCTGTGGCTGTTCTAGTTCAGACTGAAAATATCATATCATCTGATATATGTGACCAAATGCAATGAAATTTGCAGAATTCATTGATCCTGTAATGTAGATTGCACATGCCAAATTTCACATGGCTAGCTTCATAATTACTATACGTTGTCAAGGACTTTCTAGTCATCTAGTGTATACAATGATTGCGATTTTCTCGATTTCAGTATTCTCATGATGTAACACTTCAAATTAATGTATCTCAGGTTCTACTGAAGATATCTTAATAATTTTTGTATTGTTAGAAACGTGATTTCATGTTGTAAAATAAAAGAATCTAATTTTCTGAAAAAATCAACATGTGCCTGGTTTTGATGGAGCACCTCACATATGTCCCAATACCAGCTGATCTTTAAGCTGCACCAGACAATATATTAAATGTTATTACTTGCAAGTGCAAAGTGTTATCAAAAATTCCGTGCAGCACCCAGTTGTGTTCTTGTTGGAAAAATGGTCTGCAATGTGTTCCTGCTTGCAAGCACTGCTATAGCAAGGTGTGTGACAATGCTAACTGTTTACAGAAGTATATGACATTGAGGCTCACAAAGATGAAGAAGATAATTTCAGATAGCAACAGATGCCTTGGAAACAACAACTGGGCTTGAAATTTATGAAGAAGTTGTAGAAACAGACATGAACTTCCATTGAGCAACGAATTTATCTGTTAAACAAGTAGCAAATGATTTCTAATTTTATGCATTGATGTTTATACCAATTAATTTGTTCTGCACTGTAGAGTGTACAGTATAGAGTGTATTTGGAGTTTCTTACTAGCTGTGTTAGTTTAAGAGTATAAGAGGTATGAGCTATGCTCTTATACTGAGGTCTGTTGCTGAGGTTCAGTTCTTTTCTTAATCCCATTGTGCTTCTCCAAGTATTGCTGTTCTGTCTAGCTTAACTTATGTAAGTAGGGAGGGGCTGGATAGGTAGACAGACAGCATCAACAGGACATGGAAGATTGTCATGACCCTAAATTGACCTACACTCTCTGAGTGAGCAGTGTCCCTCTCTCAGGATATATGCAAAAAGTTCCAAAGTGCAAAAGAGTCATCCACTCACAAAACACATGCACAATCAATGAGCCATCCTCGATATGATACCTCTCCCAACATAGGTATGGCAGTCCAGCATCAGACAAGCTTACACATATCCATCATCAATTTAGCACACATGTATTTGGCCTGTCATACAGCTCATGCTTCAAGAGTTGGTAGTATATATCAAATTTCTAGTGCAGTCGGCATCTAAACTCAAATCACACAGCATTTTGGATAGGCCTTAACTAATTGCAATTCTCTACAACTGGCTTTCGGATTGGTGATCCACACATTGGATTAAACTGCTATGAAACAAAGACTAATTGGTATTTATAAAATCAATTCACGTTCTTGAAATAAATAACATTAGCTTTAAATTGTGATAAATTGGATATTGTTGGATGCTTCCTTCCATGATCTTTATTGATGCAGTATTGTGTACGCTTAAGTGTTGCTGTGTCTGCCTATGTGTATCTCTTCGTGTGTACGAATGAACATGTGTGTGGGTTTTTGGCCACGCATGGCAAGTTTTAAGGCTATGTCTGGAAAGGAGTGGCAGTAGCATATAAGCTATGTATTGTTTAAGGTTTGTCAGAGCTTGGTTTTAGGTTGATCTGACAAGGTCCTGTTTTGCTTAGTGTAAGCTAGCAACCAAGTCTTCAGTTGTAACTTAGTTAAGGTAGAAAACAAGTACCAGGTTTTTCTAGCCTAAGAAGTTTAGCTTCGGTGTTTAGTTATGTCGAGGAGCTGCAGCTCCTGTGTAGTTTGTCGACGGTCTTTTCAATGTTTGACGTTCTGCTTCTTTGGAATACGATTGTATGTTTCGTTTCTCATGAATAATTAAAAATAGTATCGAGATGGCTGAAACTACTAAACGCAAGCCCGCCAAGAGTCGTTTCTGATACAAAAACAGATGGCACCAGGACTCCCTAATCAATCACTACTACATAAAATATATCTCACTCTTCCTGAACATTGTCTAATGTGGAAAGAAGTGTTAGAAGATTGAAAATAATTAAAAATTACTTGCGATATACCATGACAAATGAATGCCTGTCTGGACTGGCATTAACATCAATCGAAAGATAACTGGCTGAGAATATTGACTTTGAAGCGACCATCAGTCACTTTGCATTGATGAAGTCTCGTGGGAAACAATTGATATAAATGCTTCACGATTCTGCAAAGACATTTCTTCCCGGAACATTTCGTCACTTTGAAACAGTTTTATATTGGATAGTATATAGAATCTGTTCAGTGTTGTGCAGTAATGAAGTAAACGTAACACTGTGCTCACCCTAGTATACACTGAATATCATGCATTAATCGACATGTTCAACAGGGGATCCTGGCTTGATTTGAAGGAACTATTGTTTAGATTGAACACTCCACTTCCTGCCACTGCAGCAGTCGAATGCCTTTTTAGCTGTGCCGGTTTAACTCTTTGGCGGCAAATGCGGTCAAAATCAACCGCATTGAAGAAAACATTGTCTCTCAAATTAGACTTGGCGATAGACTCACTGTTGATGAGAAAAATTCCCCACAACGGGGTTTTCCGTGTATTTACTCATCATAAATTGTGATTCTCACTGCTAATATCTCACGTTTTTGTTTACGTTCAGCATTTCAATTTTAAATCCCTCTGCCGTGTAGAAATGTCTGCAAAGCGAGGATTTTATAGAACCGTGGATGTATTGGATGCCCTTAAACCAGACGATTTTGAAGATTTATACATCTCAGGACGTGACGACAGTGACTGTGATGAGCAGGCGACAATGGACATTATCATAGATCATGATATAAGGGTAAACTAGGAGGATCCATTCTGGACGATTCTCTTGAGATGCGCGACGAACACGGCTTATCGAAACCAGTCTTACGTGAGGTGGTGCGCCAAGCTAAGTCTGCGGAAACCAATTACGAACAGTTTCAGCAGAAAATCAGCTCCAAATTCTCTGGATGCCCAAGCTCGGTCTTTGAAGCCATTTGGGAAGGACTTCAGCCTGACCAGCCAGATGGTGGCAATACCGTCCTCTCATCGGATCCGAACGAGGGAATGCCTTGCGCTGAAGCCGGACCATTATGTTCAGACATTGCCGACTAACTGAACCACGTCGGGCTGATGACAGTGGTTTTTTTAAGTTGTCCAAAGAAAAGAGGGCTTTCGTTTCATCTTAGTGCCGGGAGGATGTGACGGATTTCTCCGTCAGTGTCATCGTCTTCGTCGGTCTCTTCGGATATAGCAAGGTATCGGGGTGGTCATTCCTGGTGTAAACGTTAGACCCCGGTATCGTCACAATACTACAAGACCTATCGCAAACATTCGAGAAGACTGCTAAGAGAAAACACGATAAAGAGGGAGGAAGACAGTACAAGGACAATATACAAAACACTTCAGGAGGGCCGACCTTTGCCCAGAAACCACAACTCTGGGACCGAGTGTATGAGACAGACATTCATTCATCATTCATTCATTTCAGAGATTTATATAGCGCCCCTTCAAGATTATCTACTCAGGAGCGCTCCCGACTCAACCCCAGTCCAGACTAGCGGTCTAGTCTAGACTAAGTAGTCTGGGACTAGAAGCTGTTGGCAAACAGTGTGCATTGCTTCCAATGATTGTGACCTATTTTGTTTCATGAAACAGGTCTCGTCATTACTTTTGATGGCAAAGATGTATGTGGGAAACCAAGACACCAAAGCCTGCCATCCCATTCCTTCTACATCAAGCAGTAACGAATTTTCTGCTCCAGCCTTAAAGATATACAAGTTTCTCAGCTCCAGAATGGAAAAAATGATGGTTTTCACATATCACTGACAGATGGCAGCATTGCTATGGAACTTGATAGATATTTACAGGACAAAGAAGCAGAGCAGTTCATAACGCACTTGAATTCTGGCACAGTAGAAACACAATTTACCCCAAACTCTCCCCACTGGCCGAAGATCTGGTTTCAGCAATGGCATCACAGGCAAATAGAGCAAATGTTTTCGGTAGCTGGAATATACAATCTCTAGCAATGCGAGTTTTTCTGAAAATGAACTCTAAAATTATTGGTTGGTGACACTTTACGGACTACTGAACTGTTCCAATAAGCTGATTGTAAGTAAAATTTGTTTTGTTCTTGTAATAAAGCTTAAATAAAACATTACCTTGAGAAAACGTATCTAGGGTGAAAGCATGAAAGGCAAAAGCAAGAAAACCTGACAAGTACATGGAGAAGTAAAATTATTTGAGATGGGAGAAGTAACATTATTTGAGATGGGAGAAGTAAAATTATTTGAGAACTAGAAGGAGAAGTAAAATTGCCTCAGCAGAAGTGAAGAAGAACTAGAAGTAGAATTACTTGAGAACTAGAAGTAGAAGTAAATACTCGCTTCAACAGAAATGAATAAGAACTAGAAGTAAAATTAATCAAAGAACTAAAATATCACTAGCAGATTGCATTATAAGAGATTATATTAATTTTTCTTTGTTGCAGTAAATTATACTCAGTTGTATGTCCATGTCGACATACTGAGCCATTTTTAATTCGGTATCTAACTTGTGTACGCTAAATGGACATTACATGGTTTGATGTTGCAGGTTGCTGTTGAAATTGCTAGCTACCTGACATTAAGGAGCCTCATCTGTGATGATGTGATGCAGTTCTGGGAAAATAATGCCAAGTCTGGACACTTTCCAGTAATGAGCCAACTTGTTCATCTTCACCTACCTGTAATTAATCATCTAACACATCTGTCTCAGTCGAGTGCATGTTTTCCAATATGGGTTTAATTGTGACAATGTCTATAGCAAACGTTCAAGTTTGTCTGCAGAAAAGTTGCACAAGATATGTTTTGTCCACGACAATTATAACTAATAGAAATGTAGCCCTTTCAGAGGAATGCATTTATCTTATTTTTTTAAATAAATAGTGTGAGTTATGTTTTAAGAATGTTGAGCCATACTGAAGCCAAATTTGTTTGTGGTTAGCCGAATTCCAGCTGTAATCCTGGGTTTACGCATAAATGTGGCTAAGCTGGCTATCACCAGAATTTTTTATCAGCCTGCTGCATTTTTTTTAAATTATGGCTTAGGGGTCTACCAGTGATGCCGACCTTCCAGAGGCAAACACAAGCATGGGCAATGGCAACCTAGTCACACCTGCCTCTGCTAGATCAGGTACAAGTACTTGGAATAAAGTACAACGAACCAAGCAGAGGCAGACAAAATGGAAAGCAACCAAGGACAAGCTATTTAATTCTTGGTTAGAATCAGAAATCGAGAAAAATACTGCAAAAACTTCTTGGTTAGAGTCGGAAACTAAGAAAAATACTGTGAAAGAAGAGCTACTTGAACTTCTAAAACGGAAAATGCTCCTGGAAATTCAGAATTTAGAGACCCAGTCAAGAAATGATACCTTAGCTTTAGTTATGAATATGACAGTTTGAGAACTCCAATACAATGCTCAAAAGTGTAACGGGTAACAGAGTGAGCGATATTGTAGGCCTCATCACTTGGTGTATGAATGTTCACAACGGGCGTCTACAGGCAGTCGTGTAACAAGTAGCCACTATCGCCCAGAAACAACGACTCTGATCATCAGCAACTTAAACCTGACTGGTAGAAAAAAAGGAAATCCCTGAAGGATGGCAGCTGGAGCTCTTCTCAGATGCCCAATTCACACATAACCTCCATCGGAATCAACCATAGAGCCTGGAACTTTACAAACTCACAACGCCAACTGGGAAAGACCTTCATGCATTGGGAGTGGCCTTCAACAAATCACTACCACCATCTAAACAAGCCAACCTCCAAAGAACCCACGACTGACTCAAACAAATCTATGGAGACAAATTCACTGATCTAATCCACCACACGCAGGCTACCACCAAAAAAACTATACTAAAACCCCGCAGATGGAAAAGATCGTGGCCAGATCGTTCGAACAGCTCAGGAGAGTGGTCGTATAAAACGCGCAATCTAGACAAAGAACGCGGATTTGTCTCTTGTCTGACGAAACTGTGCCCGTATTGAGGTTTAAGCTCAATCCGTTAACGTGTAATATGAAGGCGTGTGTGAAGTTGTAACATAAACGAGGTCGATTGGAATCAAGTGACGCCGCTGTAACAAAGGAATCGATGACGCTGGATATTTGCCGATGCTGGATAATTCCGTTGTCTGAGATGTTCTACAAGGTACGCTACTAATGATGATGCAGGGAAAGTTCCAGTAGAAGTAACCGTGTACTGCTCAGGAGTAACAGTAATAATTAACGGACACTCGCCTAACGAGGCCGTCTGATAATTAAGGACCTCGCATGAATGTGGAGTGATTGTGTGCTGAAGATAATGTGTCGTTGTGAGGATTAGATTGTAGTAGTATTGCAACTTCCTATATTATAGTTTTACGTAGCATTGTATTAATTGTCAGTTCAATTATATTCTCGAATTGATTGTCTTGTGGATATTGTAAGTTAGCCATGGAAGAAGAAGCAGAAGAGACATTAAGAAATGTAGGCCCAAGGCTAGAGGAGACCGCCAGTCCTAATCAGTTGGAAATGATTACTCATGCATTGGGAGTGGCCTTCAACAAATCACTACCACCATCTAAACAAGCCAACCTCCAAAGAACCCACGACTGACTCAAACAAATCTATGGAGACAAATTCACTGATCTAATCCACCAAGAGGCAGTCAACACAGAAGATGGCATCCACTACACGCAGGCTACCACCAAAATGGTATGGCACACGCTATTAGCACACATGAACATACAACAAAAAACTAACTACGATAAACCGCAAAAAGGAAACGTAACGTTGGAAGTTGAACAGAGCAAACAACTATATAACTTTAAATATGTCTCTAGTGATTTTATGTTATCCTAGTTTTTATATTTTGTGAATATTTAATTGCGTAATGTGTTGGAGATAAACATTACTTCACAGACTAGGTTACTGATTGTTGTATTCAGGGCCGTATTTACTGTGGCGGAGGCCCCAGTGCACCGCTGTGGTGGAGGCCCCTTAGCAAGGGGTGCTTACGCGCTTACTTCGTCTCGGTTCGGTTTCCTACGCAAACTGCATGTACTTTCATCACAAGAACTACTGGCAGCAGCATCGAATCTCGTTCAGGTCTATAAAGACGACGTTGATGCATGCTTAGGAAATGAGCTTGTGCAGTTTGTTGACTTTGTGGAAACATTTAAGGACGAAAAAGCTCAAGACGTCTCTCGAGAGCATTTCTTGTATCAGTTGATACTCGAGAAACAAGTTCAGGGTTCATTTCCTAATGTGGAAATAGCACTCCGCATGTATCTGGTGCTGATGGTCAGTAATTGCAGTGCGGAACGTTCCATCTCAAAAATGAAACTAATAGAGAACAGACTTCGCACATCAATGTGCAATGAGCGGTTGTCCCATCTGGCTCTGATGAGCATAGAAGCTGACATTCTGCGTGAGATCAACTTTGAAGACCTGGTGACCGAATTTACAAAGAAGAAAACACGCAAAGTTCCACTAATTTGACATAAATTCACGCCCGAGGCAAACTACCTTCTAAACTGTTTCTTAGTTTTAGATATTTTTTTAAAAATTGTGTCTGTGCGCGCTGTGCACTGCAGCACTACTGAAATATTTCATAATCAATTATGAAACACAAGTAAAAAAATTCTTGCATTTGTGATGGAGGCCCCTATGCACTGGCACATAGTGCACATGCCTAAATCCAGGCCTGGTTGTATTGATTGATCAATACCATTTTATAACTTACTAAATAATACTATATTATTTTTGGTTACTGATGTGGACTCTGACAATATGTACTCTAACTTCAGGCATATAGATAGGTTGGTAGAGTGCTCCCTCTAGAGATTGCTAATCCTTGCTTCTTCCGTTTCCGGGACGCTAGCTCTAGATAAATAAACTGAGTTATCTCTGAACATATTTGACTTCTCACATCGTGTAATAAAATATTATAACTCATATTTTTATAATCTGTACGAACACAACATGGCGCAGTCGACAGTTGCTATTTAAATGAGCGATCAGATCATAAGTCGTTTTCACGAACTCGAACGATATTCGTGGACGCCCGATAAACTTACCACACAACACATCGTGGAATAAAATATTATAACTCATATTTTATAATCTGTACGCACACATTAAGTCTTTGGTTGATTTGTGATGTTTTCTGTGGTTTTCCATGTGAGGCCTTTCGGTGGAGCCATGTTTGGTTTCCTCTTGTCGCAAGGGCGTTGATTGACTGTTTTCTAAAATTCATGTAATATAAATGGACCCTTTACGTTACCATCACTGCTCGAGCTCAGAATCGAGGATTCGAGGCTGAAGTAGACAAAGATATTGCATTATTGTATTTGACCTACTACTATACTGCGTCTACGACGAAGTCAGTCATAAACATAAAATAGGTTTAAAAACCAAGTTAGTTAAATATATTTAATAGATTTCATAAATAATAAATGATGTCCTCTTCTAAAAGTGGTGTTTGGGAACACTTTGAAAGAGAAAGTAATGGTCAAGCAGCACGATGCAAGTTATGCCACCCGAAAACATCACTGAAAACTGTTGGTGGTTCAACGAAAGGTTTGCATACGCACCTACACAGCAAACATCAGATCTCGGTGCTGAAGAGAAAAGGTGATGCACATGTTGGTGGTACAGCTGCAGCTGCTTTTCAAATTCCAAATCCAGGATCTAAAGCAAACGCAAGCTGCACAGCCTCAGCTGTTGACGGTCCACTGAACAAATACACATTGTATGATTTCGACAGGACACTGGGAGCAACAGTTTTGCGTATAACAGCACGGGATGGACTGCCATTTCGCATGTTTGCCACATCACTGGATATGTGCAAAACCATGGCAGCACTTGGCTTTACCAATCTACCAAAGACAGCCAATAGCATCCAGAAGATTGCAATAGAGCATGGCCGGAAGGTCAGATCATTTGTTACTATCGTGCAGAGAAAGACCGCAGGTGAAAGGTTTACTCTGACATTTGACATCCACCAAGAGTCGTTGCTACATTGTAATCAAGGTGTATGAATAAGGGTGTGTTTTGGAGCTTTTGACTCGCAAGGGTCCATGGAAGCATGCCAGCTGAAAAATATGTAAAGCTGTTGGAAATAAAGTTGAGGGAATTTGAAATCAGTCTGTCAGAAGACATAGTATTCATATTGTTGGAGTAGAGTATTTGCTATATGGAAGCCTGTATGGAGGTGACTGTTGGGACACTCCTTTAGTAGGCGAACAATCCTTTATGTTGTCGGAATGTATGTCTGCAAGTACCTGTGCGAGTATGGTTAGGTAGTTGCGAGGAACTGTATATATTTCGTCGTGTTGAGTCGTTGTCGACTGATTAAATCTGAGAACATTCTGCTGAAGTGCTGTTTTAATTTGTACGTATATGAAAGAGCGTTGTCTTTGAAAAAGAAACTGAAGTGTAAACCGAGCGAGAGTCGTTTTCCTAGACAGTTAATACGAGCAATTTACCCGCGGCCTCAACAATATGTACATTGTACAGAAGGTGCAAGCATTGTGAAGAGTAGGCAGGCTAGTAGAAGCGGAACAGCAAATGTGCTATGCTAACAGCATTCAACTAGCAGTGCTTGATGTTTTATATAAATTTAAAGCACAACCTGTATTGGCTGTTTTAATTGCCACAAGTTCTGAGGAGCCTGATATGTTCCATCAGCATGTGAAGAAGACGAAGATTGCAATGGATTGCACCCAAAGTTTCTAAAGGAGGTAAGACATGAAGTAGGAGCCATTCTGTCTGGCATATTCAGTGAATCCATCAAGTCAGGCGTTATACCAAGTGGTTAGAGATACGCAGGAGGTGATTGACGAGGACAAGAATATTACTCCTGTGCTTTCCGGCGAGTACTATCAGGTTATATAAACAGTCAGAAAAGTGGTTAGATCATCCAGGAAATCGCCAACAAAAAATTATGCAGTAATGCAGACATACATGATACACGAGTTTGGTCAGTGAGTTTTTTGCTTGTTTACTACTGTTTCTATCCAATTTCTCGATCTCACCAACATACACAAGAGGCTGACAGATGTGTATATCTCTAAAGAGGTGGCGGTGGAGATGTTCGAAAATCTCAAAGAAAATAAAACTCTAGGAATAGACGAGATACACCAGAAGTTTCTAAAGGAGGTAAGACATGAAGTAGGAGCCATTCTGTCTGGCATATTCAGTGAATCCATCAAGTCAGGCGTTATACGAAGAGACTGGAGGGACTCCATCGTCAAGCCATTATTCAAGAGAGGGAGCAGAAGTGAAACCAGCAACTACATACTCGTCAGCTTAACTTGCATCATATGCAAGGTGTTCGAGCAACTAGTCAAAGGGACGATGGCTGAGCATCTGAATAAAAACAGACTAATCAACAACAGTCACTGGAAGGGATGATCCTGTTTAACCAACCTGTTGGATTTCTCTTTACAATAAATAATCTAGACAGAAAAAACTCATTGGATCTGGTTTATTTAGACCTTGCAAAGGCATTTGACAAGGTGCCTCACAAAAGATTAGCCACTAAGCTGCAGGCATGCAAAATACAGGGAAGCCTACTCAAATGGATAATCAACAGGCCAAATGATAGGAGACAACGAGGAAGGATAAAGGGTCAAACTCAGCTGGATCTATGTCGCAAGGGGACTGCCTCAAGGATTGTTATTAGGGCCACTGTTGTTTGTAATATATATCAACGATATAGATGAAGGAATCACTTCAAAGTTCTCTACACAGATTTTAGTCTTCTGAACCACTGCAAACCCTGTTATGTTATGTAATGTTAAAAGATGTTGGATATGTGTTTGATTGCCCCATGTGCAGAAAGGTCTTGAGAAGTGCAAGCAGTTTTCGGGGACATGTGATAAACAACACCCATCTATGGCTCATGTTCATCGGGAATTGATAGTCCAGTATCAGAGACTAAGTACTGCTGGAGTCCGAAGCCTACTACCTGTCACTGATTTTCATGATTTATTCATTGCTAACACTTTAAAATTTTGGTAAGCGGTATCTGTGAACCCCGTTGCTCTCATAACCATAGTCAGAGCAGGGTGTAGTGATCACAGATATGGCTAAGTCCATGATTGAGAAAAGTCACACAATAAGTAATATTGCAGTGATAGAGGATAAGTTGAGAAGTGTTTTTGTCGATAGGCCCCTAGTGAGAGGTTTACCCACAGCAACATGCTTTAAGGATGTTCTATGAAGTTCAGGGTGCACTTTCAGAAATTGGAGAAAAGGCAACTGACACAATCATTCACTCTCGGCCAGTGGACAAAACAGTAAAATTTCATGATCCCATGAAAAAACAAAGACTCCACACTTTCAAATCCCTAGCAGCAAAAAAGACTTTAACAAGCATACACAAGAAGTCAGCACAAATTAAAGCCGAGAGTAACTTGTTGGGTCAGATGTTAATGCTCTCACAGCAACATGACATCAGCTTAGAAAAACTCTTTGGAAACCTGCTGGGAACAATACCATGGTCTTTGGCGACGGTCTTTGTGAAAACTGCTCCTATAGATGGTGTAATTATTTAGACTTGTCAATCAGTGGCCCCAGAAAATCCAGTAAATGAATCATGCATATATCGATGGCTGGAAGCACAAAGGTGCTAAGCGCACTTTTTTGGGTTTTTCAAAAAAGTAGTGCATAATATGCCTGGAAGAAATATACATCGGAGCACAAAGGTACTAACGTTTACGATGTTAATTTGGATCACTTGGCACCAAAACACAATTGGGCTAAGTCTCATTGGCTGAAATCCATAGAGCGCAAATAGCTCAAGCGCACTTAATACCTATGTGCACCCTCTTTTTTTAACGCCTTGTCTTTGTTGTTGACTTCCACGCCATTCGCCATTACTGTTTATCGTCGTCCCCGTTACAAAAATAATAAAAGTTACATTAAAAATAACAGAAACAATATCTCGAAATCTTTATTATTGAAATGCATAAACGAGTGCATCGTTTCAGTTCTGCAAAAGCGCTTCAGATGATCATGGACCTTAATGATTCAATCGAGGAATCCAGTGATGATGGTAAGCTTATTAATAGGAACCTTAGAAAATGCTGTAAAATTATGGAAAATAAATGTTGATGTTTGGGAAATTAAGTGATTTAAAGCTCGAAATCGGCTTATGTGGTAAAATTGTAAAAATTATGCGGTATTATGCAGTAAGGTTTGGGCTGCATCGAAAGGCAATGTCATGGACGTCTCATCGGTATTATTAAGCAACTACAGGTAGGATCGTGACCACCAGAACACACCTGCAGACGCATAGACCGGTATTGCTTGCCATAGTGAATATTAAAACCAGCGATGCATCCCTCCGTGTTTCTTTACATTGTTTAACTTGGGTATGCATTTTGTCTGTCTTAGGAACATCTACTGAACATCTGGCAACTGATTTGCCTGCAACTATGCTTCCTCTGGACCTCGAGATTTCTTCTCCGCTTAATCGTACACCTGCTATGACAGTTGAAGGGCTTGATCCTACACTTCCTCTAGTCTTGGAGCCTTTTTGCAGAGAGGTTTCTGCAGTAGAAGTGCTCGACCATTCACACCCGCTGGCAACTGATTTGCCTGCAACTATGCTTCCTCTGGACCTCGAGGTTTCTTCTCCGCTTAATCGTACACCTGCTATGACAGTTGAAGGGCTTGATCCTACACTTCCTCTAGTCTTGGAGCCTTTTTGCAGAGAGGTTTCTGCAGTAGAAGTGCTCGACCATTCACACCCGCTGGCAACTGATTTGCCTGCAACTATGCTTCCTCTGGACCTCGAGGTTTCTTCTCCGCTTAATCGTACACCTGCTATGACAGTTGAAGGGCTTGATCCTACACTTCCTCTAGTCTTGGAGCCTTTTTGCAGAGAGGTTTCTGCAGTAGAAGTGCTCGACCATTCACACCTGCTGACGTCCGAGCCTTTCAACCTTCATGTTGCAAGTATGGCCACTCCGATGGAAAGAACTCGTACCCGTAAAGTTATCATCATTACTCGCCTAAGGTAGTTCTTTGTACTATCATTTCAAATGTGGTTTCAATTATTATTTTAAGATGTAGGTCTAATAGTCATTGTCTCTATGGAGTAGTCATTTTCTTGTATTTCTGCCATTATAATTGATGAATTAATTTACTTAAACTACTCTTATGATGAAAATACAAAAGTTAAATTAAACTTCTGTTAAACTTGTCATCAGTTACTACAGTGTACTATGATTATGAATGTTTCATTGTAATCGCAATGCATTCTGTGAATGTGAACTTCAATAAAGGAAGATTATTAAATTATTAAAAATGAGTGTTTAATTGGCATTTATTTTTATTTTACATGTCATGTAGGCCATCAATCTTGCAACCTTTGCAAGTTCCAGTCGGGGTTATTTCTTCTCAACAGATGTCACCTGATTCAGTGCTTCCAACAACAGTTGATGTAGTTAATCCTCCACATCCAACAGAAGTTACAGTGTCTACTCGTTCAACTTCTCTCTCTAACGAAGAGCCTGGTCCCTCAGGAAGTCTTCCTCTCAGCGACGATGCATCTACACCTTGCCTACCACCATCAGATATGGAGGAGCGTTCACGAAAGCGTAAACGAAATACACAAGGTTGGAAACGAAATGTTAGGCAGCTATCTCGAGCTAATGGAAAGGAGTATGTTTCGAGGAAAGGGAAACTAGTGGCGGGAAAAAAACCATGTGGGGGTTGCGAAGAAGGATGTCGTTTTAAGTGTGGGGTCATGATTTCGGAAGATAAGCAAGTGCAATTATGCAACGAGTATTACTCGTTGCAAGACATTCAGTGCAAGTCTCAGTTCCTCTGCAGCGCAGTCACTGAAGTTGCTGTCCGCAGGCGTAGCATAGATGCTGCAACTGGAGAGGCTGTAAGCACAAAGCGCAAGAAAAGTCGAGAGTATTATTTGATGTCCGATGATGATCGAATGCGTGTCTGTAGAAACTTCTTTTGCAGTACTCTTGCTATTTCAATCAAGATTGTTAACAGGGCTTTAAAAGGTAAATCAGATACTGGTTTATTTGTTGGAAAAGATGGTCGGAAAGGAAAGGTTCCTGCAAATAAAACTTCAGATGAGAATATCCAGAAGATCGTCGATCACATAAACAGCTTTCCGCAGGTTGAATCGCATTACACTCGCAAAGACTCACGTAAACGGTATTTGGCACCTGATCTTAATATTCAACAGCTTTACCGTTTGTACAGTGAGGATTACTGTCAAAGGCTTGGAGTAGCACCTGTTAAGCAAGAAATCTATCGAAGAGTCTTCAATACCCAATTTAATCTTGGCTTCTTTATTCCTAAGAAAGATCAGTGCTCCACTTGTAATAGCTACAGAAATGCTGTGGATACAGAGAAGACGAACTTGCATGATGCATGGGAAGCACATAAAAGGCGAGAAAAAGAGTCTATGGAGGAGAAGAGTCGCGATAAAGTAAAAGCTTGCAGTGACCAATCGTATCGAGCCATAACATTTGATCTTGAAGCAGTTCTCTCTACTCCACATGCAGGTGATTCACAAATATATTATAGAAGGAAGCTTGCTGTGTACAACTTTACGATACTGGAATCGGCATCCCAACAAGGATTCAATTACATATGGGACGAGACAGAAGGTGGTAGGGGAGCAAATGATATAGGGTCCGCCCTTCTGGATTACTTGCGAAAACTTCCAGCAACCGTCACGCACGTCACATCATTCTCAGATACTTGCGGTGGACAAAATCGCAACCAGTTTATCTGTGCAGTCATGTTGTACGCCATTAGAACATTGCCTTCTCTACAAACTGTTGATCTAAAGTATATGGAGAGTGGCCACTCGTATTTAGATGTAGATCTAATGCACTCCCTGATTGAGCGAGCTACAAAGCATCTCAAAATTTATACAACTCGTGATTGGGAAGTGGCGATAGCCGGTGCACGAAAGAAAGCTCCTCCATTTATCGTTCAGCGAATGATGCACACAGACTTCAGTGACTTGAAGATGCTGGCTTCTACTCTTCTACTAAATCGCAGCAAGAATATGGAGGGGGATACGGTGAATTGGCTACGTGTTAAGTGGCTGCGCTTCAGTAAACTTCACCCATTTGTCATTGAGTACAAATACCAGATTAGTGATGAGAATTTCCTTCGCCTCAACATATCCAGCAAACGCGGCAGGCCAAACACACTGATAGGGGACCTTACACCAGCCTATCTCTCTCGAATCCCAATCTCGACGGCCAAAAAAGCTGACCTCCTTGCGCTACTGAAGAGCAGAGTAATTCCGGCAGAGCATGCGGTTTTCTACAATGACTTGCCTTCAAATGCTAGAGCTCGAGACTGTCTTCCGGAGCCCTGTGCTGACGAGGAAGAAGACTGAATTCAAACTTAATGTTATTCTTTTCTTATCTGAAACTAATGGCTTGAATGCAGAGCATTATTTTATAATTACTGTTGCATTTTATTGTTTTACTTCTTCAACGTGTGAAATGTGGATAAATTATGGAGGAAGATGCATTTTGGTGCTTCTTGATTTTCATTATAATATTTTTTTCTTAAATCTTTATTGGATGTTAATTATAATGATAAGTATGACAGCTATGATTATCACATTAATTTGAAGGAAAACTCGGCGTAAGAGTCGCTCATACTTGAATTAAATTATTTTTGGTTATTTTCCTGATATTATTAGGAGTTTTTTTGCTTAAAAGACATTTTAAAATTAAATAATATAATCATGTGGTGCTTAATAAATTAACAAATGCTTAAAGGCTAGTTAGAACAGTATTTATTAAGGGTCTTCTAAAACAATTGTCAAAACAGTTGACATGAATTAGTATTTCAGGTGTCCCAGCATCAGCGCACAAAAGTCCTAAGTGCATATATTTCCTTACAGTAATTTTACAAAGTCATTTTTTTTTTACAAACAGAATTATTTGTGCAAAAATAAAAATACTTGTAACACTGCAATAAGCTCTTCTTTTGGAAAAGTCATTGCAAATCGAATTATTTTGAATAATGAATTTTAGCAACACATAACAAAACTTCAACTTCAGTTTTCTTAGAATTAAGAAAAGTGCGCTTAGCACCTTTGTGCTTCCAGCCATCGATATATAATGGATGGAAATGCAATTTCCAGGCTTTCGGGCAATTATCACAAAACCTTGAAGACCTAGATCTTCAAGTGTTTACCAGGCTACCAAATGATGCTTTGTTGTATGTATGTGCCCATGAACTGTATGTAATGACTAAGGAGAGGATCGTCATCATTCTTATTGAATGCCAAAAACAAGAAGCATTGTCTTCCATCTCGGATGTTGGTTCATCTGGTACACAGTCTTCATCACTGTCATCTTCACTAATATTATCATTTCTCGCTTCATCTTCGCTATTTGTTTCAGCAAATATAAGTTCCAAAGCCTTAGCTGCTGACAGTAGTTAACGTAGAATTATCGGTTCACATTGTCCTAGATAGATTTCGTTTATTATTAAGATACAAAGTTGACATACCGCAACCTGTTTACATGAGATAATGAAAGTAATGAAATTAAAAACTATAAGTTTATGCCTATAGTCAGGATTGAGAGTTAAAACTTAACATCCCGAATGGTACGATATAGAACCCTAGAGATGAAATTGTGGTCATCTTTTTTGGGAGTTCATATTCATGAGGTCTAGGGCGCAGAGCATAAGGCCTACAAACGGTCGGAGGAAAGAGGCCTCTAAGCACATGTTGTGAGTTCCGGTTGACCGCAAGCAGGAGTTTGACATCTGCTTCTTCCATCATTCGGTCTAAATCCTGTTGTTGAGGAGGAAGGTAGCCCAGTCGTTTGGCCCTTTGCAGGAAACGTTGGAGTTTTAGTCGGTCACTTGCGGTGGTGAATCCCCACCAAGCAGGGGAGGCATAGAGAAGGCGAGAGATGGTAGTTGCACGTGCAACTTCATGGAGCGCTGTCGGAGGGAGACCGTGTGCCCTGAGGACTCTGAGAGCGTGGAGCGAACCAGAACATGCACTTAGAATCCTGTTGACATGGGAAGAAGCACTAAGATCGTTTGCAATTGTCACTCCGAGCATGAGCATTGACGTTACTCTCACGATTCCTAAGGTAGGTGGGTCAGATGTTCCTTTGACACGTCGACGGTGGATGATCATTTCCTGGGATTTGCTCTCGTTGAGTCGTAGATTGTTCCTCACGGCCCATTCCGATACATTTTCCAACTCCTGCAGAGTGGAACTCCTCATGGAGGCACCTATAATTAAATAAGTGTCATCCGCATACTTTCTGATCAAGTTCTGAGGATTGACTGGGTGCAAATCCGAGGCATCGGCGATGTAAGATGATGGGCCTACCCCAGAGCCTTGAACAACGCTGGCGTTGATGGATGCAATGGTTGATTTCAGCCTGGAGAAGCATGTCAAGTGTTTTCTGTCTTGCAAAAATTCAACCAGCCAATTGTAGATATGATCTGGGATTTCCAGCTGGGAAAGCTTTTGTGCAAGGGTGGAATGGCGCACAGAGTCAAAAGCTTTTGAAAAATCTAGGGAAATCAACGTGTTTTTAAAGTTAAACGGTTTGATTTTTTGGTCAGATTTTTCAGAAAAAATGGCAGGCCAATCAAAACAGACAGGATACAGTGTTTTTGAGAAAGTTGTTACTGATGGAAGAGTTGCTATCAAAGCCGCAAAGAAATCGATTGTTTATCTGAAAAAAAAAGCATGTCAGAAAGGGATCCTCGCTGTTGGTCAAGATCTAGGAGAAAAGCTTGGGTGCAAAGTGGGCAATGCCATCTCTACATCCATGTGTGTCTGTGTCCAAATTATGCAATAACCCCATAGCGCTTGACCGAATTCTGTGAGTGGAAATATTTTGCATTGTTTTCATCGCCATACATCTCACATCTTTTATTGTCCTATTGCATAAGCCATTTTCACAGAGAATGCGTATTATTATTTACTATGATCACCTCCGGTTTTCAAAAGACAAATAAGTAAACATGCAAATACAGCCCTGCATTCCTTCTAAAGAATGGCATAGTTGTTTCTCTTCCAGAAAGAATAATGACTAAGCTAGAGTCGACAAACTTAGGGGTCAGGGTATCCACCCACCACCTCGGGGATACAAACACGATTTTTAATCAAAATGTGCGCAAATGGACCTCCTACAGCTACATAAAATGTCAAGATTATGTATGAAACAAGTTTGTGACACAGAAAAACGTAGGGGGGGGGGGGGTGGTAACCACCCACCACTGGGTAGCCTGAGGGTCAATATAGCAGATTTTTAAGTAGCGCACAAAAGTGCTATCTCTTTCATGTACACGAAGTTTTGACTAAAATCTAGGAGAAGCCATTTGGTTCTAGTCGTTGTGCATGCCTGCCTGTCTTTCTGTGTGTGTGTCTGTGTCCAGAGGCATAACTTTGGTATTGGAACTGGGGAAAAAAATGAGCATCTCCACCAATTCGGGCATAATTCGTGGTACGAAGGTACCACGGAACGCGACAGCATTACTATTATGCATATTTATAAAGTGCCACTATCGGAAGACCAAGCATCAATCAATGATGTTGAGCAATTTTGAGTGAAGACTTGCTCAACTAGACTTCACCTGATCTGTTTGTTTGTTTGAGAAGGATTTAGAGAACGGATTGTTGCAGATTCAGTCGATTCGAGCTTCTGTCATTGACTGCCGATGACTGTTGACTCCTGCAGAAAAGTGGAGGTTATTTGAAAAAAATTGACTAATTTTGTTGCAAGTGGCTCGTCTAGTTTTCGAATTGCTCTTGCATAGGTTGTGTCTATTCCTTCTGGCCAAGTTTTCTAGATGCATTGTAGATGAGTTAAGTGATTTTGTTTGTTTTTGACTGTACACAGGAAGATGATGCTGCTGCCACTTTCTGTGACTGGTTTGTTATTGTAGCGTTTATGCAATTTCATTTACTATTCTTTGCTTTGGACCAGTGGTTTAGCCATTGAGGCTGTGATCAGTGCAAGGCTGTGCGCTGATCATTGCAAATTATGCAATAACCCCATAGCGCTTGACCGAATTCTGTGAGTGGAAATATTTTGCATTGTTTTCATCGCCATACATCTCACATCTTTTATTGTTGGCATCAGAGTCCGCTTTCCTACGTCCTAGGCCCCCTGCAGCTCGAATCCACCAACCTGGAACAGGAATGGATGACATTCTTCCAGAAGTTTGAGATTTTCCTGCTGGCCTCTGGGTCAACATCAGCTGTTTTGCACACAGCTTGCAGTCAGTGATAAAATTCTGTCGCAAGCAGCTGTCAAAAATGTTCTGGTGATCTCATGATGTCGTGTTCAAAGTTGAAGTTCTAAACAAAACTTTAAGATGAGGGAAGTGGCAGGGACTTTCAAGATGTGTGGACTGATAAATATGGCATGGTTAGAAAAAAGAGAAAACGTTGTGCCGTATGTTCCGAGTCAGGTGACTCGTTTGTAGGATGTCATCTATTAAAAGACACGAAACAAATCACAAATTTTATGGCTTTTAGAAAAGAGCAAAGACAAGCAAAGGCATATATAGTGGGTGAATCGATACAAAAAGTTGCAAGAAACTGCTTTTCTTAAATTTGTGACCAGCCCATCACGCTTGCAGCAAGTTTTGAAGATTCAAAACAATTGCACAAAAAGGTCGGCCATCACGGATTGAGACTACATCAAAGAGGCATGGATCCAGTTTGCAAAATCTCTTTTAGATGATTTTCAGAATAAAGAAAAAATTAAATCCGCACATATACAGTGGAATGTGAAACTGCTTTTGTTACGAACGTGTCTCTATTGGAGTTTGCCTCATCTGCTGTAGATTTACTCATGGAGTCCTCCACCATAGGATGTCAAAAGCTGACTGATACTGTGGAATGTGAAACTGCATCAGTTTTGACCGCGACACCAGTCGAGTTTGCCTCAGCCGCTGCAGAAATACTCCTGGAATGCACACCAGAAATTCAAAACATTGATAAAGTGATATATGAGTCTGGTACCGTTTCGATTGTGACGCCAGTTGAGTTTGCCTCTGCTGCTGGAGATGTACTCCTGGAATGCACTACAGAAATTGATGACATTGCAGATAAAGTGAAATGCGAAACTGCATCAGTTTCGACCGTGACACCAGTCGAGTTTGCCTCAGCCGCTGCAGAAATACTCCTGGAATGCACACCAGAAATTGAAAACATTGATGAAGTGATATATGAGTCTGGTACCGTTTCAATTGTGACGCCAGTTGAGTTTGCCTCTGCTGCTGGAGATATACTCCTGGAATGCACTACAGAAATTGAAGACATTGCAGATAAAGTGAAATGCGAAACTGCATCAGTTTCGACCGTGACACCAGTCGAGTTTGCCTCAGCCGCTGCAGAAATACTCCTGGAATGCACACCAGAAATTGAAAACATTGATGAAGTGATCTATGAGTCTGGTACCGTTTCGATTGTGACGCCAGTTGAGTTTGCCTCTGCTGCTGGAGATGTACTCCTGGAATGCACTACAGAAATTGAAGACATTGCAGATAAAGTGAAATGCGAAACTGCATCAGTTTCGACCGTGACACCAGTCGAGTTTGCCTCAGCCGCTGCAGAAATACTTCTGGAATGCACCACAGAAATTGAAGACATTGCAGATTCAGTTAAATGTGAAACTGCAACAGTTTCGAATATGACACCAGTCGAGTTTGGATTCCACCACAGAAATTGAAGACCTTGCTGATCCAGTGGAAATGAAATGCATGAACAATTGACACATTTGGCAAATTTACCAGTCCCTGAACTACTATTCGTGCAGGTGTTTGCAATGCTGTTGTTAGTGAACTTTCAAATGCACAAATAAATATTTACAAAAGTATCTGTAACAACCGATGGTGCTCCTAGGAGGATTGGAAAAGATGCCGGCTTTGTAAATTTGTTTACAAAACATTTCAGTCACCCATTACTGGGCTTCCACTGTATTGTTCATCAATAGACCTCATGTGCAAAGAGTCAAGGAAGCAATAATTGAGGCTAATTGAGTAGAAGCATGTAAGATTGATTTAGCATACCAGAGTGACTCTGAGTGAGTGAGTATTTCAATTTAAAGATACAAGCAAAAAGAAATGTCTCTGAAGATAAGCAATTGCCTTGTGTGCGCGGGATGTGGAATGTACGGAGCGAAAGACAATTTCATGGACGAGTCCGTCGCCAAGTGCACGCAGTGCACACGAGTGTGCTGCTTAGAGCTAAGTCTAGAGGAAGTGAAGAAAAGTTCGAAGGCGAATAGAGAAAGCTTGGATATGCTGACGCCTGATCGCTTTGATTGCTTAAACGAAAACGTGAAGAGAAATCAACGATAACCGCAGGAGACATAGAAAGATTCAGAGGAATGGCACCACCACTTAACGTCCCAATGGATGTACTACCCGTCATGCTAGCTACCATATATGCCACAGCCACCGGCCGCGGAGCTCATGAAGTCTTCAATGTCTGGAAGCAACGAAAAGGAACACGTCTATATGATGCAGGACCTAAAGGTAAAGCCATCATCAGCACAACTGAAGCAGCAAAAATCAGCCAAGAGGACATCCAGTCAAAAGCAAGAAAAAGTGGTTTTGGTAGGAGATTCCTTGGTTAAGCATGTTGGGAAGAATTTGCAGATGCAGTTTGCAGGGTTCAGGTCCATCTGCAGGCCAGGAGCTCGAATAGAACAACTGCTCCCAGAAATTAAGCAGAAGGTAGAGCTGGATGATACAGTTCTGGTGTAAATTGGAATGAACAACCTACAAATGGATGAACAAGATGACATCATGACCAGATATGAAGAAATTATTAAAGGCTTGAAGGAAGCCTGACAAGGGGAAGTTGTTGTGATGGGTATCTTGCCTAGGCATGATATCAGTGATGTTCTGGAAAATAAGAGTGGAAATCAACGCAAGGCTAAAGGAGATGTATAAGAAGGAGATAAGATTCTGGGAGGTAGACTTTAACCCTTGGAAAGGTTGTTATTTGGGAAGGGATGGTCTGTATCTGAATGCTCGGGTGTGGATGTAGTTGCAAGACAAAGTCTTCATGTTGATAAAGACTTTAAACCTGGTGGGAATACAGTTAGTGCAATAAAGAGACAAGCCAACTGTCACAAATAAAGAGGAAAAGCTGATCAGTTCAGTCCCGGAATACATCATGGAATTCTTGTGTCTCTGCACTGAGCCAGCCAGGTCGATGAACACTGTGCTGCATCATGTCCTGCACTCCTGTATACAGCAAGTTGCTAACATCAATCCTTCTCATGTATTGGACCATCTTCTTGGAACAGTTTCCCACTTGAAATTAGAACTCTACCACCTCAAATACATCAGAAAACATTTTCAGCCCATCTTAAGATGCATATATTGGAGTTTGTTCTCTGAACGCATGTAGACGTAGACTACTTGGAATGAGAGGATTGAGTGATTCTTGGCTTATGTGACTTTGCGTGACTTTGCTTGTCTCTGGTGAATCAGAGTTCTCATCTCAGCCTAATTTAGTTTTTTGCCTAACATTACTGGTAAAGATTGTGATTTGAGTTTGTTCTCTGAACGCATGTAGACGTAGACTACCTGGAATGACAGGATTGAGTGATTCTTGGCTTATGTGACTTTGCGTGACTTTGTTTGTCTCTGGTGAACCAGAGTTCTCATCTCTGCCTAATTTACTTTTTGACTGAAATTATTGGTAAAGTCACTGAATTGAGTTTGTGCCCTGAATGCGTTTAGACTACCTGAAATGACAAGATTATAGGATACTCTGTTTATGCGAATTGTTTGTGTGGCCTTGTTTATCTCTGGTCAACCATTGTTCTCATCTCAGCCTAATTCACTTTTTACCATTTTTTATAAAGTCAGTGAATTGAGTTTCTACTCATAGTGCATTTAGACAACCTGTAACGATATGATTATAGAATGAACATGAGCTTATGTCCCTCTTGGCTACAGCTTGAATTCTATCTCTCATTCTCCTTCAACCCTATTCTGTTGTAATGAGTCTGATTGGCTTTACTTACACTAAGACGACCCTGGTCAACTCCAAAAGAGTCTGTATTTTAACCTTTGGGAACCACAGTTCTCAGTGTAGCCTAATATTTTACCTATTATATTATCGTTATGTGATGGGAATTTGAGACTACGTTTCTGATACCATTTTGCCTGTGTACAGTGTTTACTGGACGATAAACTGAACTCGTTCTCCCACTGACTATGGCTACAATGATCTACTTCTTTGAACCCCTCGCATCCTATTCTATTGCTATGTATCTGAACTGGCTCTGACTACTTTAATATCCTAGTATTTTACTCAGCCTAATTCTCTTCTCATCCTGATCTATTACTGACTTATCACTAGAGTCTGAATGACTCTATTTTAGTTTCTGATTGTGTGTTAGGCTAACAATTTTGGCAAGTATCAACGATCACGATATTATGTGAATTGAGGTTTATATTCTTAATGACCCCTTGTCTGGCTAAGATAATTTGTGGAATGTGATTATTAACTCATTGCGTGCAGCTTGAAATCACATGCTCACCTTGTCCTGATCTAATATTATATATCTCTATTTTAGTCTGAAAATCACTGACTTACTTAACAGATTAAATGATTGACTCTTATTGGTCTGGCATTGACTTGATCTCTTCAATTTGCTGTTTTGTTCAACTGCTTCAACTGTGGCATCGGGGATGGGAAAGATGCATCAGCAGACTCCCAGCTCTACACTTTATTTTACTTTATTTTTATTTGCGATGTTTGACTTGCTCAGGCCGCTGTGTTCTATTTGTGTCAGTATCTCTGGAACTAACATACCCAGAGAGAATTTAGTTAAGGATAGTTTAACTAGTTAAGATTTGTTAAGGATTAAAAATAGCAGAATTAACAGATTATTCGGTCTGCCACTCGAGTATAACAATGATGTAAGGGTGACCCTACTAGTCGGGACTTGTTCCCTTTAGGGTTCTCTATCCCCGTTGTTTTCCTACTATCATACTGTAGTATTATTGTGATGATTGTATGCTTTGCTCTGTTGGAAACAATAAAATTTATGGTTATGGTTATATATTACAAATCTTATAGATAGCCCTGTTACAGCGTCTTTGTGAGGTTCTTAATGTGTATTCACGATAATCTAGTGGTTCAAGTTACCTTGATTCACTTTTGCACATAAATCTTTTCACTTATTATGGCATTCCACTGTGGACCATTCCCACATGAGCCACTGTTCCAGTGAAGTTCTGTACACAGTTGGAAAGTTCTGTCACTCCATCATGGCACGACAGCAACTTCAAGAGCAGCACGATAACTTTGGTGTTGCTCACAAGAAACTCGCCGCAGTTATCTAGACACACTGCAATTCTGTATACATTAGGATAGTTTCATTATGTGAGCAAAAACAAGTCTTGGGTCTTATGCTAGTACCCTCTATTACCTGCCTAGCCTAATGGCCCCTGAATGGGTTTTGATTAACAACATTGGTTCTGTAACTTAGCCAGTTTGTCTTAGTATGAACATTTACTAAATGATAGTGCCGTATTGTTTGTTTCTGACTCATCTTCAAAGTCTTTGAACAAGCACCTACCCTGGTACTTCAGACATTGCTATAATTCTGAGCCTTCTGTGGATGTTCCTGAAAGTACGCTCTGTGAAAATCTGTATTTAGAAAGAGACCAAGTTGTGAGCAGCTCTTGACTAAACATTGTAGAAAACTTATGCACAGTAAAGGGCAGTCAATCTGGGGAAAATATTGTCAGCAAAGGTCTATGATTGCATTAGTGCTGGTTTCAAGAGAAACTGTTGTGCAAAAATTGACAATGAAGAAAGGCAAGAAATTCATAGGAACTTTGGCAGTTAGGTAGTCATAATGCACAGACTACATACATTGCTGGATGTGTTGAACAGAAGACAGTTACATTTTCAGATGTTCACAATGCTGCCATGCAAAGATCAAGAAAAAGAAAATCATTTCAAATGAATTTCTCGATTGTATACACTGGCTACTAGCGACAGAAGAGTGAAAATCTAAGAAATCATTTTTGCAAACTTTGGGTGAGTGACAAACGAGTTAACATAATTCTTCTGAATCAGCGACTGAATGGAGGTGTGTCAAAGGGCGATAAGAGAGGGAAATATGAACATCCACATCAGCAGTTACCTCGTAATTTGGTTGAAGAAGTCAAAGCCCATATTCGCAGTTTTCCAAAAAACATGAGCCACTACACCAAGTTGTGCCTCTCCCCACTCCAGTCAGTCTTAAATACTACTGCTAGGCTCATAGCATGTCTTCCTCGGTTAACTCACATTTCCACTGATACGTCTCTGCGGCTCCATATTTACTGTTTACGAACAAATGACGTCATTGTGTTGAAAGCTTGATGTTTGTAATTACTAACAAATCTTTCAGATTTGAATTATTCATTGTAACAGCCTTAAAGGTTACTAACTAGCAACTTACTATATTGTCATTACAATGGATTAGTTTGTTGTGAAACATTCACGCTTACAAGTACCGCAATAAGAGACTGCCGCCGCTGCCGGTAAAACTGTCACATCTCACTGAAGCGGCTGCTGGCATCAGTGGTACTGCTTACACAGTGCTTGAGGCAATTGAAGTGCCGCCAGTGCAAGTATTGGTAAGCAACCATTCAATAATCTATGGCTCACGACGTATCTGTGGCTAATATACGATGAAGAAAATGACAAGGCCTTTTGTAAAACTTGTCAGAATGCAAACCAGAAACGCTTGCTGTACAGTTCAAAGTTTGTAAAGCAGTCATTAATATACGACAGATTCAGTAATTGGAAGCAAGCCGTTGAAAGATTAAATGACCATGAGAAGTCCGATTGTCACAGAGCTGCAGTTAGTACACTTGCATCTGCAGCAGGTGTTAATGTCCACAGCAGTTTGTTGAAAATACTTGGTGCGTCTTCATTGACGAACGCAGACGCAAACTTCGTTCGACCGGTGACTACAGGTCATAGGTTACCGCTGAAGCCGCTGCAACCTACTGCCTGCCACCTCTAGAAGGGAAAGATGAGCCGAGAAAGATTAAGGACTTGCGATGGGGCGAAACATTGTTCGAAACACGAAAATATATTAATCAGTGCCACCCGAGACGAGTCATTGGACCTAGTTAATACGTGTGGAGGAACCAATGCAGGTCAGACATTGTCCGAACGTACATGGCTACAGAAGGAGAAAGAGTTCTGCAGCTCAACGACAAGGAAAAGTTGTGATAGAAGAGTATTAGCAAAGTGCACATTCCAGTAAATTGCGTGGTACAAATTGCTTTTGATAATGGCATCGTGGCAATATGCGTGTGACGGTTTGCCAATCAATAAGCAACCAGTACTGGATACTCCTGTGCCGGTGTGATGTGAGATGTTGTCCGGGGTGTAGATGTGTCCGAAAAATATTGTCATTGGTTCATGTGACCAATGACGTCAGATAGCAACTGTCAAAACTGTTAATACGCTTGCGAGATCTTGTCCGGGAAAGACATCAAATAGGAAAGATAATTATTCCAACATACCACAGAATCATATGATAATTATTTACGACATAAAGCAGGAAAGGTAATTAAGTAAGTATGTGCTTTATTGACATGCCTGCAAAGACACATGGCAGGGCGGGCGGCTGCAGCCTGAATATTCAGGTTCTTATACCGTTGAAACCATAAAGCCCAGTGGCCAGGTGACCCTGACGAATGAGGAGGGGCTTCAGCTGAAAACACGTTTTAATGAAGCCTACATTGTTCTGTCTGAGGACAGTACAACTCCAGCCAACTCCAGTGTTATGGAGCACGAAACCACTGAAGTTTCACAAGAAGTTGCCATAGAGGAGAGTCCGTCAACATCAACCAGCTCTCCTCGGCTGCCATCGAAACGGCATGACACGGCAATTCCAAGTTCACGCTTACGTTCAAAGCAGCTTAAAATAGGAGGTGAGCAGTATTTCTTATTTTTACTTCTTTTCCAGTGTAAGACAAGCACTGTACTTTGGAAAGTCCGCCAGCTGGCTCGTGTTACAACCAAGACTTTAGGAATGATCATCACCACTACCAGAGATATGTATCTAATTGATTAAATTTTAATCTATTACCTAATCGATTTGGTGTTTGAAATTATGTCTACAAAGAGTTCATATTAGCAATGGGTTTGAAGACTTTCAATTATCTGTTAATAGACTTTATAAAACAAGGAAACCAGTGAAAGTTCTTATTTCTGCGCATGGTTCTCTATGCTTCTAACAGTGGCTGTAGTAAATTGCTGTGCCTTGATCACGATTTCAGAAAGTCATGATTCACATATATGTATCAATTATCAAAATTCCATTTTGACTGATTAGCTACAAGATTTGCTAATGACTAATTGATTAGCACATTTCAGTAGTTAATTATAATCGATTAGCAATTTCACTAGTCGTGCCACCAAGAGTCTGAAGTTGCCAGTGATTGCTTTCAGGAATGTGCAACAACCTTGGTTGGGAAACCACAGACGGGAACAGTTTCCAAGATGGGGTCCGCTTGGAAGCAATTCAGACAGAGGAAACATGGAGACAGCATGAACAAAGACTGGCAGAATACATTCTGGCATCAACTGAAGTAAAAGTGAGGGACTAATTGATGTCTTTAATGTTCTACTTAGGCTTTCATTACTTACGTTTGTGCATTACAGGAACAAAGCAGCTAAGTACTGCATTACAGGAATTTTTACTACTAAACACATCAGTACTACTAATTTGTAACATCTTATGTGCTATAATCATCCGCCGTCCTCGGACTAGATACATTTGAAAAAGCAATGTCCTGAAGCAAGCACATGATGATGAAATGAGACAAACTTTCCACATATACCAAGAATTCATTATAATGCTGTTTCTGACAACAGCAGAAAATGTGTTTAAGCAATACTAGGTTATGAGTTCCTTTTTGTACAGGAGGTTTAAAGTTAGGGTGCCTGTCTTGACAAGGTTATATCAGAAATCATACAATGATGAAACTCGTTGCAGGAACATTTGGTTGCAGTCGTGTTGGAAGAAAAGCCGTCATGATTCCACACTATGTACAAGAAGCCGTGCAAGGAACAACGCCGTGCAGTTCTTTTACAGGGATTTGGACCAATGGATTCAGACGATCTTGTAGGTGAACTATGCATGAGCCACATTGGATAGTTTGCAAATGCAGTAATTCATTACATTTCTGCTACCTGTAATGCCATGTAGCAATGTGCTCAGAAAGAGTAGATGGAGCATTCCAGGTCAAATCAACGCAATATTTAATAAAATTTTGCATCACCATCTCTGATTTTGATTAAATTTGGCAAGGCATTAGATCCCATTGAGAAACTCTCAAAACCATCATTTTAGATTTTTGGGTTAACCGGTGTCCGAGATACGGGTCATTGAACCTCGACCCAAACGGTCCAATTTGCACCGACCGGACGAGGGTTAAACTGAGATACATTGAAGCCAACACCGAGCAATGGCTGGCAATCAATCGCGCCACCAGTTAATCACTGGAGCACTGGACTGTGGTCTCTCTCAGTGTATATAATCAGATGTTTCTTGGTACAGCACCTGCCGATTCCAGAACATGAATTTCTCCGGAGTTTATCCGATCTGTACGCGCATACGGGGCTGGATGGATGGACATTAACTACAAAACTTTGGGACGTTATGTCAAGTTGCATCAGTTGAAAGGTGATATCCTTTGCCACCTACTCGCTTTGCTTTACAAGGCAAAAGTTGAGAAAGGAAAAGTGTGACGTTGAAAACTAATTAGGACCAAAAGCATGAGAGTTACTTTTACAAAATGCAATGGGTTAAGCGACCTTAGGCCATATTTTGAAAAAATTGAGGTCGATGAAGAGTTCTGCGACCATGTGTGATGTATTGCATGCAACGGCTTACTGAAATGGAAATCGCAAGATGGCACAAGTGGTTTGAAGACTCACAGTAAGTCGTTTGGTATTCAGGATGACGATGAACTCAAAACCAAGTTTATGCATCGTTGAATTATTAATCAACTTACTAATCTTTGAGTCAATGGAAGGTCAAGATCTGTGTGCACATGCAGCCGAGCATACCAGTCAGTGAATCACAAACAAGGATTTCTGTTAATAGGCAAGTGATCACACAGAGGGTTCACACCTCATATCCAGTGTCTGTCTGTGTCAGTCATTACATGGGACGTCCTGCCGACTCCTACGTTGACTTGTAACCAGCAGACCAGCTTGGCGCAGCAGTCTATTTAGAGGGGATACTGATGCTTGTGAGCTGCCTTGCCACTAGGTGACTGCACCGGCTGGCTAGCTTCCAACAGGTGATGCAGTAGCTGCCAATAGGCCTGTGTCACACAGGTTGTGTGTCAACCAGTAATTATCCGTGGCGGATTCCACTTCGGAAGTTTAATCCGGTTTAATACAAGACAATATTTCTTTGTGATTAAAATTGGCAACAGATATCAAAACGTGAAGCGAACAAAACTATATTAAACAGTTTTGCAAAGAAAAAGTGTAGTTCAAAGTTTAAAACCGAATGGCTTAGTGAGCTTGTAGAGACAGAACACATTACTAACTGAAAGCGCAGAAGATCGAGACAAGAGTTTTCCAAGAGGAAGATTGCTGACATCAATATGGCAAAATTCTGGTCGCTAAAATATTACTTGCCATCTCTATGAATGTGTCGATGTTATCGGTACAAAATATACTAGTTTATATACTAGTTTGGTCTAGTTTTGCATCTGCAATCGCAGCATGAAGGTGTGGCGCCTCTGGCGTGTGAACTCCGGTCAGTCACGGCTTAGTAATAAATTGTCGTTTTCTCAGATTCGGTTTCATTTTTACTAAGTATAGTTAGTCTAATAGTTTGGTTACTGCTTCTGGAGTTTAAATCGTTTGCCTTCTTGGATTACGAACGGTTTTTTCAAGGATTATTTTGGTGTGTTTTACGTACTGTCGTGGCATGTATGCCCCTTGCATTCATGTTTGTCTACACTGTGTACACTGCAAACCTCATTCGACAACTCAACACGTTTCTGTCGCTGCAGTCAGTTTACAGTTCAATAGTTCGGTTACTGCTTTTGGAACTTACGTGGTTTGTCGTTTTGGATTACTCTCAGCATTCCAGGATTATTTTGCGTGCTTGTTACGTACTATCGTGGAATGTCTACGCCTCTTGCGTACGTGTGTGTAGTCTAGGCTTGGAATCTCAAAATGACACTGTTAGAAGCAAATCATGTAACAATTTGCTACCGGGTGTTTCTAGACTAATTTGACCCTGCTGAAAACGAAAATCGCGGATAGCAACCTGGACTTTTAGCGGTTGCATGGGAAAACAAGATGGCGGCCAAGATGGTGGCCAATAGCTTCAAACTGCTATAAGTGAAGTATTGTATGTGACGGAAACATGATTTTAGAGTCTAAATTAACATTTTCGGGGTCAAGAAATGCCATGGAACTAAAGACACATATGTAGCACCGCCAGAAACCAAAATGGCGGTCAAAATGGCGGCCATTTTCTTCAAATGGCTTTAAGTGAAGTAATATATGTGATGGAAACATGATTTTAGAGTCTAAATTAACATTTTCGGGGTCAAGGAATGCGATGGAACTAAATACATGTATGTAGCACTGCAAGAAAAACCAAAATGGCGGACAAAATGGCGGCCATTTTTTTCAAATGGCGTTAAGTGAAGTATTATATGTGATGGAAACGTAATTTTAGAGTCTAAATTAACATTTTCGGGGTCAAGGAATGTGATGGAACTAAAGACACATATGTAGCACTGCCAAGAAACAAAAACAAAGATGGCGGCCAAGATGGCGACCAATATCTTTAAATGGCTATAAGTGAAGTCATGTATATGATGATTTATAAAGCGCTTATCATAGCATAGGCCTTTCAGAAGCGTTCCCAGTGCGAGGTACTCCGAGAGAAAAGGAAGGTTTTAAGGTGAGAGAAAAGGTATAGACAATGCCTTATCTTCTTCCACGAAGCCACCAGCAACAACTCAACTAATCTATATCACCATATGTGGCTGTTGAAAGCTGAATAGATAGGAATTCACCTAGATCAGCCTTGTTTTCAGGCATAGCAAGAAAATTCGACCAATTTTTTGGCAATGGAACACTTCTACACTCTATATTGCAATGGATTGGACGTAATGTCTGACAGCGTTTCTCTCTGGTTCCACCCTTTACTCACAATGCCCCGTATCGATCAAAGACAATATCGACCCTCCTGTAACCAAAAGAAAGTTTCTTCACATGCGTAACCATTGTATCTGCCAGGTCACCAAATGTCTTCGATTTCGAAGGTTTTCCTATTGCTTATACCACTGCTTGTCCATCAACAATTAAATGTGATGACTCTTTTAGAGAAATGCTTAGTGGACATGCTACTTTTTCAGTAAGTGTCTGCAAAAATGAGGCCTTGTCACCCGCTCTCATTTTGCCTTAGCATCCACCAATGCCAATGTTTTTGAAAGAAGTTCATGGAACAGTATTGTTGCAAGATCCACGAGACGATCGGCTTCATATGCTGTGATGAGTCGCTGCATGATATCACGATCTTGCTTTACAATTTTATCGGTGTTCTTTTTGGGTTGAAGTACACTTCTTGTACAAAGTCGTGAAATGTAGGAGCATTGCTCTTCTTCAAGGGATCATTGAATAGGCACAGTTCCAGTGTCATTGACATGAAGTCTATCATTAACAGATTGTGTAACTTTGTCATGTGACTAAAGTCCTTGTTTCTTTGCATTAAGAAGTGAATCGAGTATTGCTGATGTTATATATATATTCGTTTATTGAGAAAAACAATCTGACAAAAACCGCAGAAATGCTAACATGAGTGATAATGGATAATTAAAGTTCATTAGAAGATTTTAGAATAAACTAGTCAATATTTTTATATAATGATCTAGGAATAAATTGAGAGTTGTCCTTAGGTGTGAAAGTATGGTTGTGTGCTCTAGGTCGTAATTGATGAGAGGAGAGGGGTCGGAGTGGAGGTAGGAGTTGGTGAAGTACATGCTTGGGGTTGCGTAATATGGAGAAAAGGAGTTTCGCATCGGCTATATTGGCAAGTTCAGAGATTTTTGGAAAGGATTGCTCTAGGTAACCTAGGCGTTTGGCTCTTTATAGGAGTTTTTCCAGACGTTCTTTATCGGAAGCCAGGGTAAGACCCCACCAGGATGGGGAGGCATATAGAAGTTTAGCAACGGTAGTGGCTTTGGTTACATTATGGATGGATGAGGAAGAAAGACCATGGGTTTTGAGTTTTCTGATAGCATAAAAAGAGGAGGAGCAGGTTGCTGTGAGGTAGTCTATATGGGCTGTGAGTTTGAGATTATCTTGAAGGATGACACCCAGTATTTTCAAAGTTTTAACTCGAGTAATTTCAGGTAATGGAGGAGGAGGGTCAAATTGGTGTCGAGGGCGGAAAGTGATCATTTCTTTGGATTTAGAGCTATTTAAGGTAAGGTTATTGGCAGAAGCCCAGGTAGAGATTAAATGTAGTTCAGATGGAATAGTATGAGCTTGAGAGGATCCAGTAAGGAGGTAAGTTTCATCTGCAAATTTGAACATAAGATTAAGGGGCTGAAAAGGGTGCAGGTCTGAACCAGTAATGGAGAAGTTGGTAGGTCCTAAGACAGAGCCTTGAACTATACTATAGCATTGATATTGAGGAGAGATGAAGAGTGACCTTTGAATATAGTGAGGTGTGAGCGTTCAAGATGATATTCAACTAGCCAGTTATAGATTTGGTCTGGGATATCAAGAGTGGAGATTTTGTCAAATAAGGCAGAGTGCTTAACAGAGTCAAATGCTTTGGAGAAGTCAAGGGAAATTATTGAGACA
This sequence comes from Aporrectodea caliginosa, assembly GCA_020284085.1. Taxonomy (NCBI): domain Eukaryota; kingdom Metazoa; phylum Annelida; class Clitellata; order Crassiclitellata; family Lumbricidae; genus Aporrectodea; species Aporrectodea caliginosa. The sequence goes on from JACEVL010001042.1 coordinate 1,902,115, forward strand.
TATTCGTTGGTTTTTAGGAGTTTTGTATGATGTATGATAGATATTATGGCTGCAGAGGTGAAACCAGTGGGTCTGAAAGCAAATTGATCTGAAACTAGGGATTCAACATCTTTTGCTACTGTATTCTGTAGTGGTGTTCCTCACTAATAAAAATATTTACAACTGAAAAAATTTGTAGTCGAAATGTTACTTCAGACTCTTAAATCACACTGGCCACCATTATGTCCGCCATTTTTGTTTCCTGGTAACGCTACGTACGTATCTTTAGTTCCATTGCATTCCTTGACCACGAAAATGTTATTTTAGACTCTAACATCATGTTTCCATTGCATATATGACTTCACATATAGCCATATGAAGATATTGGTCGCCATCTTGGCTGCCATCTTGATTTTTGTTTCTTGGCAGTGCTACATATGTGTCTTTAGTTCCATCACATTCCTTGACCCCGAAAATGTTAATTTAGACTCTGAATTCATGTTTCCAACACACACATGACTTTACTTGTAGCCATTTGAAGATACTGGCCGCCATTTTGTCCGCCATTTTGGTTTTTCTTGCAGTGCTACATACATGTATTTAGTTCCATCGCATTGATTGACCCCGAAAATGTTAATTTAGACTCTAAAATCATGTTTCCATCACATATAATACTTCACTTAAAGCCATTTGAAGAAAATGGCCGCCATTTTGGCCGCCATTTTGGTTTTCTGGCGGTGCTACATATGTGTCTTTAGTTCCATCGCATTCCTTGACCCCGAAAATGTTAATCTAGACTCTAAAATCATGTTTCCATCACATACAATACTTCACTTATAGCAGTTTGAAGCTATTGGCCACCATTTTGGCCGCCATCTTGTTTTCCCATGCAACCGCTAAAAATCCAGGTTGCTATCCGCGATTTTCGTTTTCAGCAGGGTCAAATTAGTCTAGAAACACCCGGTAGCAAATTGTTACATGATTTGCTTCTAACAGTGATTTCTAGAGCTCTTTTGAAATTCCAAGCCTAGACTAGTGTGTACACTGCTGACCTCATTAGGTCACTCAACAAGTCTCTGGCACCGCCTCGTCGGCCGATTCGGAAGACCTTATTCCGTTTTGGCCTATGGCGCCCAGCTCATCTTCGGTCCTTGCCTTCTCCCTCACCAACTGCTACTCGCCAGGATGCCAGGACTCAACGACAACCAAGACATCCAAGTCATTGGCTATGATGAGATCAGCAACGGCCACGTATTTGTTCTTCAGGGAACATGAAGTTTTCCTCTACCGATGTTGCCGTCCGCCGCGCTGCCCCGCCTGGCTTCCTATCCCTTGATCATCCAAGGGCGGATGACTCAAGCCGGGCTTTACGAGGGGGAGGCTTGGTCATCTACCACCGGGATCAGTTGAGGGCGAGGAAGGTGGAATTGGCCTGGACCCCGTCGACCTGTGGGACAAAGTATATTTATTTCAATTCATTTTGAGAACCATTCCCCAAAGCTGTAGCTAGAAAAACAGCAATGAAAAGTAGGCAACAGAAAACAAGAATATTGACAGACACTCCAGTGAGAAATGAAATTCGACTACCTAAGGTTAAAAAAGCAGAAAAGGACAAAGTTACCAGTTAGAAAAGCAAGGAAGTGCAAAACAAAAAGACGGAACTTTGATGAATCAGAAGTTGAGGGTGAAGAATATGCTTTTAGATTGGCAAAAAAGAAGGAAAGCAAAAATAGTTGTCAGCTTAAGAGCAGGACACTGAATCTGTTGAAGACATCAACTGCCTTCCTCCATTGGAAAGCGATGACAGTGATTTTGATATGGAAGAAATTCATAGCCCACAGATGGATGTTGGTCTCGAGATGAACTTTGACTTTGCTGAACTGAAAATTGGAGACTTTGTTGTGATCAAATTTTAAATCAAGAAAAAACAGTTCACTGTGTTGGCCAGATCTTCGAAGAAGACAAATATTTAAAAATTAAAAAAAAATAAATGATTAAACTGATTAAAAAGGGAGAAACCATCATCATATCATTTCATTTTCAGGAGTGATGAATTGTTTCAGTTTTCTGAAGATGACATAGTTTGCAGGCTGCCAAATCCTGTGGAACAGCTCGTGTTTGTCAGCACTTAATATTTGACATTGATTTCTCAGTAGTCCCAAATATGTGTTGAAATCTGGGGTGATGTGGCGAAAACTTTCTGTCGCTGACAGACAGTTGATTAAAGACAAGTGTGCGTGTGTGCCACGGATCTTCGGTAAGAACTATAATTATATTCACACGATGGGCCATTACAAGTCTTACAACCCCTCCAACAACAGAAGCATCATCGACAACGACGCAAGACCATTTACGAAAGTGAGTAGAATTGGCAACTGAACACGCACAGAAAGCATGGAAAACTGCGAAGGCCCACTACAATAAGAAGTCAACGAAGAGAGTACTCGAACAAGGGCAAGAACTGTTGCTTCTCTGAAAACAAGCTACTCGCAACATGGGATGGATCGTTCGTAGTACAGGAGTTGTGCTTAAACGCACTGCAATAGGCTGTTTCTTTTGGTATCTGCTACAATGTATCTAACAAAGGCAACATAAGAAACATTTCTTCTGAAGGTTAGATATTTTTCAAAGACTAAAGGAGCAAAGAATCGGCTCTTAGCATTCTATCAAGACCACGATGAAACACATGCTGCTATTGCTGACAGGATTAAGGGTCTCATTATCGAAAATGGTCTGACTTTGAACTCCATAATTATCATCTAATCTGTCAACTATGGTAAACACTTGTTCGTGGTTGAAAAGCTACTGAATTTTCCAGCGCTTTTCCATGTGTATCCAGCGCTATAATATCGTAGATTCGTAGCATTTCGAAGCACGTTCGCTGATGTTGCAGGCATTTGACAAATGTCATCTACTGTTTTTAGCCTGCTGACATTATCTTTGAACTTATTTTAGCTGCAGTATTCTACCAATATTTCAAATCTTCGGGACTGCAGATTGCATTATTTAGTCGATTCAAAGAACCGTTGACTACCAAAATACAGTGCAATTGATTCTAAAACTCCAGCCATTGGAGTCAAATCAGTGGCGGATCCAAGGGGGGGGCGACGGGGCGATCGCCCCCCCTCAATTGTCCATAAAAAGTAAAAAGATCGAGCCGACGCTGTTATCCGACCACAACAACTATCTAAAGACTACTGTAATTCCAACACTGACACTCACACTGACACTCACGACCATAAAAACTGACCCTAACCGACCCTCACCGGCCTCATTCGGGCACGCATCCATAATCCGTCCTACCCAACTTAAGCGGCAAGTCTCCGCCTATGCACGAAATTGCAGACTTCTTTGACTTTGGGTCCATATTCCATAGTCGTCTAAATCATAGAAGCCTTTGAGCAAATGCTCCATCGAACTATAGGCTATGGCCTAGCCGCCTATGGTTGGTTGAGAAATTTTAAGTGTTAATTGCTAAAGTTATTGTGGGATCGAATTATTATTACCATATTATTTTCACATTTCTATGCATGACTTAAGTACATGGTATGCATATTAACGAGAAGAAAAATTTGTTAGGGGACCTAAATCAAGTGTCCAAAACAGGCTCCAATTGGCAGTAAATACTCTACAAAGCGTTGTCGAAAGTGTCAGGGCCCAAAGACTTCGGGGGACAGATGCCCCTTTTTGGGCCCTGCCACTTTCGGGGTCAACTCGGCGCCTATGTACGTCGAATCGTCGTCGATGGCATAAATAAAAAGAGAATAGACCGCGAAATTAAAGAGAACGGTTTTTGGCGGTCCTCATGGTTCTTCGCATATCCTATTAAGTGTTTTTGTTTCCGGAAATACTTACTAGTAGCTGTTACTCTAATTGAAAATTGAAGTAACTATTATAACAGAAACATGTTTCATAAATCAAGTTGTAGTGGACCGCCTTTGAAGAGGTTGCGACAATCACAGCTGAATTTTGGTAAGTTCTATGTCGCTTTAAATGAATGAATTTCAATATTCTGTCACAAACCATAACACGGCACTCTATTAGTTCCGGTTTTCCAAATTCCAAGAAGCTGGATAAAACTGAAGACGCAATGCAGGCAGGCAGCGTGTATATTTGGGACTCCGGAACTAATAGAGTGCCCATAACACTAGCATCATGCTATTGGAATAATCGTAATTTTCATTAGCAAGCTATTATCAGACTGCTTTGGTGTTTGAACTTAGGTGTCAAGAAGAAGTCAGCGAATCGGTCTGGTGAAACTTGTGCAATGGACAGGTTACGAGCTCTTGCTCAAAACGAGAACTGTAAGGTTATCGATGTAGCTAGTGACGGAAACTGTATGTTCAGTGCTCTGGCACACCAACTGAAACGCTGTAAGGCAAATCAGAATGAATCCGCTGAAGAAATTCGTGCTGAACTTGTCACGTTCATCAAAGAACATCCGGAAATGGTGAGTACCACACAAAACTCACCATTGTATCATCATTGTTGTGATCTTGCCACAAAGTACACACACATTTTAAAGTTAATACCTCTATTCATACCCATCATACCAGATCTAGTACTAATATCCATATTGTCTTTCCTATGGCAAATATACGGCATTTTACGGTTAGAGTGGCAGGTCCTAAAATATGGAATATCATTGACTTAACTACTCGGGCTATTTGTGTCCCGACATATGAAAAGGTACCATAAGTCGGCGTACGGTTTCACGAGAAATCGCGCATAATGACGTCGGGGGAATATATTATCAAATTTGAGCTCTTGGTATTTTTAGCAGCAGGCAAGCCTAAGGTATGATGTCATCGCTAAATATAGCACATTCACCACTTATTTTCTGGTTTAACTGGTCACTAAAACACCCACCATTGGTCAGATAAAACGTACCATAACTCGGCTGTGCTTGCGCTGTGTAACCGGCTGCTTGATTGGCTGCACTATGTGTAACCGGCTGTCTGATTGACTGCACGTGATCGAAAATAATGAGCCCTGTCATTTTAAATCCGTTTTGAGTAAACATTTTCATTAATAATTATTGTATTATCTTTTTCTACCAAACATATCAGAAGGAGGTAATTAAAACATTATTCTTTTCTTGAACCTATACAAAGAATTAAAAACAACTTTGCTATGCGTCAGTATTACTCATTACTTGCTACGGTTGTCAGTTGTTATGACAGTGGTTCCGTGCGGAAAGTCGTGCCTTCAATGTTTACTGGTATGGTTTCTCACCTGAAGGGTCATAGAATTTTAACTGCCCAAGCTAGGTGAAGAACTTTGAGGCCTTTTACAGATTTTTTCCATGCACAGCAGTCCATAAATTATCACAACGGCAGTTTGTAATTCTATCGGAAAATGTTGGGATTAGATTTTCCCATATCACAACGGCAGTTTGCAATTCTATCGGAAAATTTAGGGTTTAGATTTTTCCAAGCCACAAAGGCACTTTGTAGTTCTATTGGTAAATTTTGGTTTAGATTTTTGTGACAGCAGTTGTAGCTGTAGTTGCAAATTCTTTTACTGTTGAATTCTTTTTAATATTGTCAGAGTTGTACGATGACATCGCGGGAGGCATTAATTGCACGGAAGTTATCAGGACTACCATTCGTTATGTCACCTGATGTCCATGAGGAAATAAGACAGTCTATCGCAGATTACTTCCTTGACGACACCCACGATAGCGATAGCGAACTGTCAACATCTGATGCTGAGAGTCATGATGCAAACGAAACCACAGCTGAGTCATCCCATTTCCTAGCTACAACAGTTATAACTTCACTAATGCCAAATACCGCTTCATCACCACCTGCATCCGTCTCTGTCGCTCGACAAGCATCCACTCCAACACCGGTCTTTGTTATCAATACAGCAACAATCCCTGAGGCCGAGAGGAATATTCTTGGTGTTGGTGTGCACAGCCTTGGAGATGAGGGTCAAAGTGGAGTGGAAGAGAAAGAGAAAGAAGTGAAACTCGTTGAAGAGATGCAGGTGAAGAAGTGTTGCAGCAACAACTGTCTTGCAAAGATACCAATCGACACCATCATCTCCTGCCGTGAACAGTGCCGTGAACTGCAAGTTCGATGTGATCAACATGTTGATCACCTACATTTAATTCTGCTTGGTCACTTTGATGCTTGCTTACAGGACAGTAAAAAGACATCGAGCAGCAAGAAAAAGCCTACAGACCGAAGTCGGACCAGGCTGATGCACACCTTCCACGGCATGCCTGTCTGTATTGATTCATTCCACTTCTTGCACGACATAAGTCGTCGTGTAACAAGGAATTTGAAGCTGCAGTTTGAACAGTACGGCCTAGAACCAAGCGCCCATGGTAACGTGCTGAAGACGTCGTTGTCAAAAGAACTCCTGTTTGAGATGCGTTGTGACGTAGTGAAGTTTATTGAGAACTATGCGCTGAACAATGCTCTCGTTCTTCCAGGACGAACAGCTGGAACCAAAAACCCAGATATTTTACTACTACCCTGTGGGACAACCAAGAGCAAAGTTCATACTCTGTACGTTCAGGCATGTGGAGACAATAGATCCATGTCATTTGCTGCTTTCACTGACACTTGGAGGATGTTTCTACCAGGGATTTGTATTCAGAAACCCCGGACTGATCTGTGCTCTACCTGCAAACAGCAAACTGTAAGTCTGCAGAAGCTGCGTTCACTGGACGAAGATGTTCGCAAAGATCTATTAAGTCAATCACTGAAGCATCTTGAAGTCGTGTCCGAACAGCGGCAGTATTACAAAGATTGCATTTCGAATGCAAACATTGCACTTCCACCACAATTTCAATTTGGCCAGGTGTCAGATTCTGCTGTAGTGCAACACTTCAGCTTCGACTTTGCACAACAGGTCTTCATACCAAACTCTAGCCAGCAGGTAGGGCCAATCTACTTCCTTGTACCATACAAGTTGGCTCTTTTCGGAATTATGTGTGAACCTATGAGCCGTATGGTGATTTACATTATTCCGGAAGCTGTCTTAGTAAGCAAAGGCTCAAACCTCGTCATAAGTTTGCTGCACCACTTTCTGTCGAAGTATGCTGCCGGTGTTACTCAGATGGTGTTCAACGCAGACAACTGTGTAGGGCAAAACAAGAATAATACAGTCCTTCAGTACCTGATGTGGAGGGTTGTTACAGGGCTCAGTTCAAGGATTGAACTGGCGTTCATGATATCCGGACACACTAAGTTCGGTCCAGACTACGGGTTTGGCATATTTAAGCGTCTTTATAGACATGCAGAAGTTAACTCAGTGGATGAAGTGTGTAATCTGATGAGCGGTTCAAAGCTGTTGATTGCTGAACCAGTTGGCACGGAACAGGGTGAAGTGCGTATACCATGCTATGACTGGCAATCAAAGTTTGCTTCACTGGGTAAAATCTCTGGTATTAAACAGAATCATCATTTCTCATTTGACAGAGTGAAGCCGAATGTATGCTCTGTTAGGACATATGCTCAGTCCGCAGTTGCAGAAACTACGGTAGATTGGGACAACGAATCGATGTCTTCTGAAATGCCAGAGATTCTCATCCCAGCCGGTTTGTCCCATGCCAGGAAGGAGTACCTCTATGCAAAAATACGAAAGTATGTATCAAATGACATGAAGGACAGACTGTGCCCAAAGCCAGCTGATGCAGTGGAAGATATGCCAGAAACTTCAGCTGTGCAGAAAACTGTGCAGCCAACTGTTGTGCCTGTTAAAGAAGTCAGCAGTAGGAAAGCCAAGCAAGTTGCAGGCAAAAGTCTGCTTACTCGTTCTGTAGCTGCAACATCCGGTACTGAACAAATTCCAACCACCATGGGGCTATCCATGCCTCATAGGAAGCGTGCTGCTCCAACCTGTGGTTACTGTGGTGTTCAGGGACATAGAGATTCCTTTAGGTCAGGCAAACCTCTGTGTCCAAAACGCAAAGCAGAGTGTGGACAAAAATAACTTTTTGCTAGAGCTATTAATGCATGGTGTGTATAATATTATGATTGTTTTAGTGAGTATGGTATTGAAAACTGAACTGAACTCATCAAAGGACTGTTGTTTAAACCGAATTTGACATTTTGACTTGCAAACACTTTTGTATCGCAAAGGTTGGCAGTCCACACAGGGTTGGCAAGTTGTTGCCATTGCCGGTTATAACCGGTTATTGCCATGGCTATAACCGTCCCGGCAACAACCTCTTGGCAATAATGGCAACAACCTCTTGGCAAAAATGGCAAAAACCTTTTGGCAAAAATAGAAACTATTAATTATTGTGGTTAATAAAATATGGAATCTTCACAGTTAGCTTCATTTTTTATTTCTTCTGGCTTGCTACTTACAGAGTTGATTGATTTAAATATATCATGCTTTAAATCAATCAAGTTTTTCCAAATAAAAATCACCTGATTTAAATAACCATATAATTTCTTCCTAATAAAAGACATTTACAAGTTTTACATATTAAGTACAGTCAATATCGAATTGTGTAATTATGAATTAGACATTTTGCCAAATCATTGGCATCTATACACTACTAATAAATTATATACTACCAGGTAAGTACATAGAAAAGGCAATGACCCTGTTGACCTGAATATTATTACTGCAGTGCAAATGGCAGTTTATTTTGGAGTAGTTGAACTGTAGGTCAGAATTTTTTTAGCCGAATCTCATACAGTTGACTTTAACTACATTTATACTAATAGTCCTGGGGCTGAGTGGGGTCCTGTGTGCAATCATATGTCCCCTATTTTTGACTCTGGATACTTGTAGGGGACCCATATGAGATTGAAAAAAACTTGGGTAGACATTCCAGATGTGGGGCATAAATGTTTAATTCTAGATGACGTTCAAGATGGCCGCCGCATCATTATATCCTATATAATTGCATCTGTGTCTGTCTTGGAATGATGAATTTGGTGTCCTTACCTAGGTTTTTGGGGTCAAGGAATCCGTTAAAATCATTTTCAGTCAAAAAAAATTACGGTTAAACGTTAATTCCAAGATGGCCACCAAAATACGAGGCGCAATGGAGTGGGTTCAAGCCCCGGACGCGGCACTGCTCACAGCTAAATTATTAATGCGATACACCCTTTCAGAAAGGTGTTGAATACTCACAAGTATCGCTATCTGATATACAGTGGCACATAAAATGTGTACATGACGTGAGATACAGTCCCCGATATCTTTCAAATTGATCGCGATAGGGAAATCAAACATAGCTTTAAAACTTAGCTTTAAAATGGCGACGCGGCCTTTTGACAAGCCTTTTTAGTTTCGTAATTGAGCTCGTAGATTAAACTTGGTTTCTTTTGTATTTGCAGGCAATGACTGAAGTTAAAGGGATTCCTTTGAAGAGGTCGCGCTATGAAGTCGCTGAAATTGACATCAACAAGTGTATCATTTGCCAGATCGACACTAATGAATCAATATGCGGCAATGAACAGGCACGGTTGAAGATACTAGAGGCTGCTAGAATACGTAAGGATTTGGTTGCAAGGAGACTAGAACAAGTTGAACATGAACTGTTTGTTTATCATGTGAACAACGAATGTTATAAATCATACACCCTCAAAAAAACACTGATGAAACTTCAAGAAGAGTCATGCAAAGCTACCGATGAGTCAGAGGGAGATGAATCGGTGCCCACCCAATCTGTTATCAGAGCAACCAGAGCCAAAATAACACCACGGGCTCCACCATCTACTGATATACCAGCGTCTCATAAGACATGTACGGTGTGTGGCAATGTTAAGCAAAAAGGAGAACGGCAGAAGTTCAGGATGTGTGAAGATGTTCGTGCAGAAAAGTTCCTTAAGGCTGCAGTATTCTTTCAAGACGAAGTGTACTATCGGACAAGTGACCTGCAAGATGTTCACTCTGTGTTTGGGTCAGATCTATACTGTCACAAAAACTGCATCCGCAGTTATCTTATGCAGTATGACCGAGCAAAAAGTTCATGTGATGCGCCATCGAACAGCACAGCCAAAAATATGTGTTTTGCGAAGTTGTTGTCGAACATTGATTCTCCTTTGAAGAGTGGACAGGGTTTTCCATTAAGTGACCTCCGGGACAATGTCAATGGTTTTAAAGATTCAACTGAAACGTTTTCGAACAGAGACATTCGACTTTTTCTTGAAAGTCACTATGGCCAAGACTTGAACATTTCCAGGCCTACAGAGGCAAATAAATGTGACATGGTGTTCCTAAACGTCACCACTCCTGCAGACATGGCTGGCTTAATTCGGTCCAGCAATCACATTACTCAATGCGCATCGACAATTAGGCAAGTTCTTGTGGACTTTAATTTTGACTTGCAGGACAAGTTTTGTGACTCTGTTGATCTGAAGGAAGCCTGGGATAATATGCAAATCCCAGATGAGTTAGCAACGTTTTTGTGTGTGCTGCTAAATTATGACCGAAATGATCTTAAGTACACCCTGGACGACGATAATGCTGACACTTCTGATTATGAATCTAGTTGTAACGGCAGAGAGTCACCACAATTGAGAAAACTGAAGTCAGTTTTCCAGGTTCTGTATTTCATGGTGCATAATGGTCGACGCAGGACACCACTCCATATGATGTGTGGAGAGGGAATTCACGCTGCCTGCAAGAGTAAGACGCTCATCACCTCTCTAAACCATTTAGGAATATCAGTGAGTTACGACGAAATTCTCCGGTACCAGAATGACTTGGCGGACTTGGTTTGCACAAACGGAAGTACTGATGTTCCTTTGCCAAGCCATCTGAACCCAGAGAAATTTACTACTGCCGCATTCGATAATTTTGATCACGAGGAGGCGACGGTATCGGGTCTGGGCGGTACTCATGATACTGTTTCTGTTTTATATCAGGACAAATCAGATGGCGTTCAGAGGAAGCCAAAAATCTCGGAAACGGGTGTTGTTCATGGTCCTAAGTCCTTTCAGAAGACACTGAAATGCCAAGAGCTAAAAGACTTCTTCAAACCAGCTAAGAGGGGAGACATACCAAGTGACTTTTCAGTAAGTTACCCGATATTAAGCGATGAATGTAGGACGAAAGCGAAAGAAAAAGATCTTACATGGTCACTAGCCCGGATGAATTTGTCGAGTTTAGAAGAAGGCTCAATCCAACGGGACAGCGTTGACCAACAAATGCCATGCTGGAGTGCCTTCAACTCAGTTGTGACAGCGGAGAAGCTGACTGAAAGGATCGTAGGCTTTTTGCCAATTCTACCCCACCCTGTCACTCAATACAGCACAGTGTATACCGCTCTCAGAAACTTTCAGAACGTCTTGCGACAACTTGGTCAGGACCGCTTAGCTATAACATGCGACGAAGGTGTTTACAGAATAGCACGAGAGATCGTGATGTTGCGCCCAGACGAATTCACAGACTTGACTCTTTGCTTAGGCTCTTTTCACTTGGTTAAGATCTATCTCGGTTGTATAGGTAGGTATCTTCGCGGAAGTGGCGCAGACAGTATATTTATCGAAAATGAAATTTTTGGACCAAATACTACCCAGGCTGTCTTGGGAGGTACACATTATGTCAGGTCTCTTGATGGCTTGACTCTCCTTTCTGAGAGTATGGAAAGACTGCAATGGAGTGCATTCTTTGACCAACATGGTGCACAGAAATACATAGAGCCACTCAGGTTGCTTAGAGAAATGAAGCAAGAGGTTTCTGCAAAGAATAATGTGAAAAGTAAGGAGCTCCTTAACTCATTCCTGGGACTGTCAGGAGAGCTGTTCGAGGATTTCGAGGAGTTTAAGAGGAAAGGGAAGGCTCAAAGCAAAACATTCACCTACTGGGATCAGTTTATCGAAATGGTTCGGTTGGCAAAGGACATCGTGCGGGCTGACAGAGAAGGTGACTGGCATCTGCACATACATTCTGTGGAAGCCGTATTGCCATACTTTGCTGTTTTTGACAACAGCAACTATCTCCGATGGTGTTCTCTATACCTGGAGGACATGAAGAAATTGCCAGAGACTGCACCGCTTATCCATGCTAATTTCATGGCTGGACGTTTTGTAGTGAAGCGTTCTTCTACCCCATTCTCAGCTGTTGCTGCCGACATGTGTCTTGAACAGACCATCAACCGCTCATCTAAGGCAAGTGGAGGAATAATTGGAAATACAAAACGGAAGGAATACGTAACGAGATGGAACATCATTCACCATGAGTTGATGGCAGTAAATGAAACATTTCGTGATGTCACAGGTGTGCATTTCAACAACACAGAATTGACTGTTAACCATTCTTTCAGTCTTCGCCAAACGCAGGTAAACGACAGCAAGGTCGACATGATGATGGCGTACATTCTCAAATATGAAAATCCGTTTGAGGTCAAGCAGACAACTCAACTGAAACTACATAACTTTATCACCAGAGCTATCGTGCCAGATAACATTCAAGACAGTATATTGTCTGTTCAATTAACTGGACTTAATTTGTACCGTACATTTAGAAAGGAGCGCCTGGTGGAAAAGACGAAACGTCTCAGTGACACAATCAGCAGGAACAATGTTCAGACATTCGCAAGTGCCGAGGGAAAAACACCATCAGCCACAAAGACAAAACAGCGAGTCAAGAAGGAGTTAGGTGTAGCACAAAAGCAAGTAGACATTGCCAGGGTCCGTGGGTATGATGCCGAAGAGGTCTTCACCTACGATTTGCTCGAACAGAGTAGCCTGTTCGATGAGGAGGGACTTATGACGAAACCGACAAAACATGAGCTTATGAAAGAACTTGAATCAACAATTACTGCAGATGACTACATAGCTCCTACGCAGTGGACGGATATGTCAACTGGATACATTGTTGATGTTATGGCTAACGTTCGAAAGCTGAAAACGTCGTCATTGAACACCTTCGGGGAATTGTGCAATCAGTTTCTGAATATGATCTTTGGAGTGTGCAAAAATGCATCTCGCATTGACTTCATCTTCGATTCATACATCGAAGGATCAGTGAAATACAGCGAGCGAATGAGGCGAACTCAGAAAACCCCAGTATTGTACAGTAACATTACACTAGAAAGCAAGTTAGCAAAGGATATGGACAGTTTTTGGCCATCTGCAGCAAACAAAGTCCAAATGGAACTGCTAATAAAGGGATATATAATGGACCACTTCACAGCACATCCTGATGGTGTTGTCATCGTCCTAAGTCGGATAGTTGGTGATGAAACATCAACACCAACACAGTCGATAAAGAATGGAGAAGTGTTCCAACACCCAGACCTTGACACCGATCATGAAGAGGCCGACATCCGAATAATTCCACACGCTGTTACTGCTGTCAAACAGAGTTGCATGGCACGGATTGTAATCCTCTCAAGTGACACTGATGTATTCGTTGTAGCCATGTATTTCTACCATCTCTTGGTGGCGCATGGACTCGCTGAACTTTGGCTCAGAGGGGGAGTTGGAGACAAGACACGATTCATCCCTCTTCATGTAATAGCTGCAAAAGTTGGAAAGCAATTGTGTGAAGTCCTCCCTGCAACACATGCATTGACCGGCTGTGACATTACTAGCAAATTTGGCACAAAAGCTGCTGGCATCAAGGCCCAGCCTGTTCTGTACTTGAAAGACTTCGGGAGGGCACATACGGATGTGCATGACTGTGTGCACAACGCTGAGAAGTTCCTTGTGCAAGTGCTGAACAGAGGGAACCATGGCATTGAAACGATGGATCGTTTACGTTTCAGCTGGTACCATTACAGAACGTCTAAGACATTTTCTGATCTACCCCCAACTAGTTATGGTACTGAAGGTCATATTCTGCGGGCATTCTATGCAACCTACATTCAAATAAATTGCCTCGGAGACTTTTCACTGAACCCACTAGACTATGGATTTACCATGGAAAGCGAATGTCTCGTCCCACAGACATACCATCGTCATTTGCCAGATGAAGTGTCTTTGAAATGTAAATGTGTGAAATGTGCCACTCGCTCGTGTCCTTGTAGAGAAAGAAACGTCCGTTGCTGCATGTTCTGCAAATGCCAGGAAGACAGTCACATCAAGAACTGCAAAAACCCTCATGGTGTTATTTCAACAAACTAGTGTGGTTCATACAAACATTGAGAGTTAGAGCAGTATATGCTAACTGTACAACTTCTATACGGTGAACATTTGCAGATTGATGCGTGTTGTGTACAGCACTGTTCATGATAAATGCGATTTTCCAAATATGACAGTTTAAATGATATTACAGTAACATAACCAATAAAACATGCTTCAGTCTTCTTTTAAATTCTAATTTTTACATACCGTCCAGTACAGGGACACCTAGGTCAAGGAGAGTCCTGATTTATCACCTACCTCAATTCTGAACCTTTAAAGCTTGTCGAAAGGTCATTGCGCCTCGTATTTTGGTGGCCATCTTGGAATTAACGTTTAACCGTAATTTTTTTTGACTGAAAATGATTTTAACGGATTCCTTGACCCCAAAAACCTAGGTAAGGACACCAAATTCATCATTCCAAGACAGACACAGATGCAATTATATAGGATATAATGATGCGGCGGCCATCTTGAACGTCATCTAGAATTAAACATTTATGCCCCACATCTGGAATGTCTACCCAAGTTTTTTTCAATCTCATATGGGTCCCCTACAAGTATCCAGAGTCAAAAATAGGGGACATATGATTGCACACAGGACCCCACTCAGCCCCCGGACTATAAGGGGTAACATAGATTTACTACAGTAGTTTTAATTTCCCACAAGAAACATAATTTATTATAACTATGCAGTCTGTGCAGTGAAATATGATTTTCATTTGCCTTGCCTTTACTTTGGAGAAAATGGGCAACAACTGGCAATAACCGGCCGGCAACAACTGGCAATAACCGGCAATAACCGGTTATTGCCACTGTCCTGGCAACAATAGGTTGTTGCCGGCATTAACCCAACCCTGAGTCCACAGATTTAATGAAAATCAGTCTTATGGATTTGGGTTCAATTGTGACACATAGACCAGCTATATTGGCTGAACCTGAGTTATATTTGATTGCCACCATTACGAGGTACTCATAAATTGTGCCCATTGAATAACAGTTAAGGATTTCTGTGCGAATTGTCTAGACAAAATGTGTCGTGTTTTAAAAACAAATTTCCCGAAAATGTCCAGTTCTCGTGTTAAGCCATGTTTTATCTTATAAGTCGGTCATTTATCATCCAATTTTTATCTGGTTTTCAGCAAAATGTTCAGCTCACTTAGCTGGTTTGTGAAGGCATAATAACTCCAAACCCGACTTATGGTACCTTTTCATATGTCGGGACACATTTACTCTAATCAAATTTGTGTTTGTTTATCTATGATTTGACATGAAACTTATTTAAAACTGATATTAGTTAAGTAAACATTCTTATGCCTTTTTTAAAAATGTTTGTTTGGATTCTCTGTTATGAAATTGGATTGTTTGCTGTCAGGGTTGGTTCAAATAAATCATGTTATGTTATGTTATCATTATTGTGATCTTGCCACAAAGTACACACACATTGCCTGTATGCAGGTTTGTGAGAGTGGTCTAATGAATGAGGATCAACTGAGCACCTACATTCAACAGATGTCGAAGGATCGAACGTGGGGTGACGGAACCATTCTTTCAGCAGCTGTACAACTCTATGGTCGACCGATACGCATCGTATCTCCACATGGACAGAACCATGTTCAGCATGTTGCTGCAAAGACCGAAACGTCAGCTCTGCCCATTCTTCTGGGGTTTGTGAATGACCATTATGTGAGCCTACAACCGTTTACAATAGATACACCAGAGTTACTCCATGTTAACACCGATCTTGCTGAAGGTATGACGTCCTTACAGAACGATGTGAAAGTATCTGCATATAGTAGCACTTCAAGTGACATTCAGATTAACCCTGATTATGTTGCTGTTGTTCAAAAGTGCAATGATCCGATGCCAATTTTGACATCCGGTGAGGGCGATGCTGTAAGTGAATGTTGCTATGATAACGATATTGGCGGTTTCATTAGCAAGGCTATTGACGATTACACAAAATTTAAAGTTTTGGAAAGCCCCTGGCAACCACCAAAAGATTACAAGTTACCATTTTCCATACATAACAAAAAGGGGAAGGTAGAGAAAAGGTACTTGAGTCAGAGTCATCTTCAGCAGTATCCTTGGCTTGTTTATTCCCACTTCCGGAAGGGTCTTTTTTGCAAGTATTGTCCCTTTTTTGTGACCTCACACTCCGGTGGATTTCAGAGAAATGTCCCATTGAAACAATTAGTAACGGAGCCATTGCTGAAATTCGCTAAATTACTTGGTAAGGATGGTGATTTAGAAACTCACAGCCGGAATAAATATCATGTTGCAGCTGTGGAGGCAGGAAATAATTTTGTGTCTACTTTCCATAATCCGGCACTTGAAGTGATCAATCAGGTTAGCACTCAGCGATTAAGTCAAGTAAACGAGAACAGAGAGCGCCTTAGACCAATTGTTAAAACAATTGTTTTCCTGGGGCGACAGAACTTGCCTTTTCGGGGTCACAGAGATGACGGACCCTTAGGAGTAGAAAGCAACACTGTCACTGAACTGAGAAATGAGGGAAATTTTAGGGAATTGTTGCGTTTTCGAATTGAATCAGGTGACAGCGCCTTAGGCACTCAAATGAGAAATGTAAATTCGCGAGCAACATACATTAGCAAAACAACACAGAATCAAATTATTGATTGTTGTGGCCAGGAAATAACATGTATTATCCTAGAAAGAGTGAAAGCTGCAAAATATTATAGCATTTTGTTCGATGAAACAACAGATATTTCCCACACATCACAAATGAGTTTATCATTGAGATATATCCATGATGGGTGTGTTCGTGAAGATTTTTTGACATTTATAGATGCTCACAAAATATATTATGATACTGATTCACTAGAACCTATTCTTAGTGGTAAAGTTTTGGGTCAAACAGTTGTTAAACAGCTAAATGACTTTTCTCTGGATCTTGCATACTGTGTTGGTATCGGAACGGACGGATGCAGTGTAATGACTTCCAAGCAATGTGGCGCTGTGCATGAAATACAGTCTCTTGCCTCTAATGCAGTGCGATGCCCATGCTTTAACCATGCATTGAATTTATCAGTGTGCAAATCATCTGGAGTTCAAAGTGTTAGAAATTCTGTTTCTGTTATGAAAGAAGTTGTTTCATTTTTTACTGCTTCTGCCAAAAGAAATTTTGTACTGAAAAGCGTTCTTAAGGGTCAGTTGTTGGGGATTTGTGATACTCGATGGGTTGAAAGACATGATGCTGTACTGCAATTTCGATGTTCTCTTCCAGAAATTGTAAAGAGTCTCACTATTGTTTCCAAGTGGGAAGAACGTGATTCTTCAAGTAAAGCCAATGGGCTAATACATGCCATATGTTGTAGTGATTTCATTCTCACAATTTTCTGCCTTTGTGACGTATTATCTGTTACGCTTCCATTAAGCAGGTTGCTGCAGACAGTATCTCTTGATCTGCAATCTGCAGCAACTAGTGTTGCGGATGTTATAGCAGTTTTGGAGGATAAACGAAACAATTGCTTGTCATTATTTGATACGATATTTGATGATGCTGAAATATTCATTGACGCAGCTGAGTTAGATGTTGAACTGTCGTTACCGAGATTAGTGAAGAAGCAAATGAACAGGCCTAATTATCCAGCAACTACTCCAAAGGAGTATTACAGAAGGGCTATTTACCTTCCATTGCTTGACTCCATTACTGTTGATCTGAAGACTCGTTTTCAGTCAGAAACACTCGATATGTTTGAATTGACTAACTTGATTCCATCAAATGTTGTGAAACTTTCAAATAATGCCGATGATAAGTTGGTTCAGCATTGTGTGTCACGAATACTGAATTTGTATAGCAATTTACTGGATGTCAGCTCAAATCGAGAACTTCTGCATGTAAAGCTTGTTGCAGAATTGCAGTTATGGAGGGTAAAGTGGTTGCGTTTTGCCACTGATGTCAGCTGCTTCCCTCAAACAGTGTGTGATGCTCTTGTTGCATGTGAAAAAGATAAGGTGATATATCCCACAATTCACAGCTTGCTTTCCATTTTGCTAACACTTCCTGTGAGCGTTGCCACTGCAGAACGAAGTTTTTCCACGTTAAGGAGATTGAAAAACTGGCTCCGGTCACGAATGTGCGAAGATAGACTAACTGGTTTAGCTTTGATGACAATTCATCGAGAAATTGTTATGGATATTGACAATATCATTGATCGGTATGCGCGAAGCAGAAAGCGTTTAATGGAATTTGTTGTCTAAATTACTGTTCAACAGTAGCCTATATGAGAATTGTACGTTGTTTTGATATTCAAAGGGTAGTTCAGTACTTCAGTTTGGTCTGAAACTAATGATTTGTTATTTTGACCAGTGCAGTATAAGTGTGTTGATGGACTAATTGTCAGACATATTGATTAAAGGTTTTTTATGTGAAATAATGTGGCTTGTTTTCAATGCACGTAATTTACTTTTGAACCGTATTATGTTCAATTTTTCATACATTTATATGATTGAATAATCCCCGAAATATATTGCCAAAAACAGGCCTCCTTTGATCTCAAATGCTGCAAAATGCGTTTGCGTCTGGGGCGGAGCCCCAGATGTGGCTTGGGGGAGCTTACGACGCTCCCTCAAACCCCTAATCGTAGGGGCTTCGCGCCTTCGGCGCGAGCAACTCTCCACTCAAGGCGAATTCGCCCCCCAAAATAATAGCCTAGATCCGCCACTGAGTCAAATCTGATCTCAACAGTGGTGAGCATGGGTGGCTTTACCAGAAGAGGGAGGACATTATAGGCTTCCTTCAGAATCAACTAAGCCGAGATATTCAAACGTGTCAGGATTACCTAAAGTTCATCAGACTGGTGCTAATCATACTGGGTGCAAATGTTACTACTGTGAGTGATTCATGTACATTTCATCCATCCAGGAGCCTATCACCATGCCAGATGGATGTTAACAGGAATTTATTGTCTGAAAATTTATTTGTTTTGTGAATTTCAGGCAAAGACTTTATCTGATTTTGTCACTGAAAGATCTGAATGTGTTCACTGCACTTAAAATTGATCCAAGTTTTCTTACTGATGATCCAGCTACATGGCCTTCTTGTCCTGCCTATGTCAATGCCAAACAGAAGGTAGCAAGCATGAAGGTCATCAAAGACTGTGCAGAAAGTGCTGTCAAGTTTGCAACAGACTTCAATAATGCTCTCATGCATGATGAGGCTCAACGGCCACTTGTATTTCAGATAGTCGAATATCACCGACATTTTCAAGACGGTTCCATTGAAGAAAAGCTATAGAGCTGACTAGAAACATTCTGAACCTAATCTATATTACTGTGGATAGTGTGGTATGAGCTACAAACTATTGTACTCAAATAATTTGACCAGTTCAATTAAAATTAAAATTAAATATCATTTGACGCTACAAAAAAGCCATTTTCGTCATGCTATAAAACTTTGCATGCCTTGAGCTGTCACTAAAAAAGCTGTATAAGCCTATAATTTTCCACAAATGTTCCTGACCCCAAGCCTCACCAAACTAGCGGGTAGCCCAATATGAAATGAGAATGTTTTTTCTCCTTACAATTTTGAAAGGCTCTGGTACACATGTTTCTGCTTATCTTTCAAACAATAAACAGATTAACTTTTTTCATAACTGTTATAGATGTTAGATGTTGGAAATTGGATTTTTTTTATATTTTTTAACTAAACGTATACAAAAAGCATTACCATCCTCTGTCCTACATGGTGTATAATGCATTAAACTTGTACATATTGTGCCTAGTGACATGACCTGCATATCATCGACTCTAATATATCTGAGTAGGATAGCACACGATAAAAAACGAAATTAGGGAAAGCAGATAATCCAGGGGCAGTAATGATATCAAGAAAGTAATTGAATTGCTGGAATCCATACCATTCCATTCTGATAATTGTCTCTGCAACATTGTAATAGGAGTAATAGGATTAGGAATACGAATAGTAATAGGATTTGCATTCCATCGGAATGGACATTGTCGGATCTTTTTGCGGAATATGTGAAGACTTGTTTCCTATCATTTTGGCGAAAAGTCCAAACCCAAGCATCTGTTTCTGCTGCTGTGAGCACTGTCAATGCCGAAATTGAAGTAGATCCTGCACTCCTGTTTCAGAGAATGATGACTGTGGCCACTGAAAGTAACATGAAACTTGAAGATGTCATGTGTTACAAACTTTGTGCATACCCTCCTGCATTATTCGAATCACGAAGTCTAAAGCGGAAGCCGACAAGTCTCAGTTAGCTCATGCAATACTGAAATAGTTGCCACAAAACTACATACTGAAAAAAAGCTTGAATTAGTACAGATGACCAAATTACCAGAGAATGATAGACAACTTCTGATTACAAGGGTTACAGATTTAAAAACCAACCTGACTAAAGATTCATCTGTATGCCTGCACCACCAGAAACTACACATTATAACAAACGAGGAAATGTGCAAAATTTGTTGACATAGTCTGTAGCCAGCTAGATAAGCTTACATCACTATATAGTGATGGTATTGCATCCCAGTATAAAAAATATAAGAATTTCACCAGTCTCTGTAAACACAAAGAAGACTTTGGATTATCTAGGGAGTGGCATATCTTGGCAACCAACCATGGACAAAGGGTTTGTGATGGCATTGGAGATGCTGCCAAACATCCTCCAACAAGATCCAGCTTACAGCACAATGCTGCATATATACTCACTCCAGAACAACTGTATTAATGGGTTCATGCAAACATAGCAGGACTTAATTTTTTGTATCAGCCAGTGAGGTAGAGGCAAACTACAAAATGTTAGAAGAAAGATTTTCTCAAGCCAAAACTATACCAGGTGCAAGAAGGCATAACTGCTTTGTTCCGATTAGCACCTCTGCACTGAAGTTACACGGCCTATCTATGGATTCTGCCACTTCCACCACTGATAGAGTGAATGAACCAGTTGAAACTTCCGTGCTGGATAATCTACGTAATGGAAATTATGTCGCAGTCGCATAGAATTGAGACTGGTATAAATGGAGATATCTCCTGAAAATCAAGATACCTTGGTAAATTTTAAGCTCCTGCAGTCATATACAGGGCCAAGATCGATGAATTTGTTATTTTGTTCATCTTTCGCTTAACAAACTGAAGTTTCGCAATGGAGGATATTCTTGCGAGCTTGATAAATGCCAAAGGACCGGATAGAGCGAAAGTGCACAACTTGTTACACGAGTATTTGAATGTAGATCACGATGAAAGTTAGCAGAGTGATAATGATGATTGCAAGAGTGACAACGACGAATCCACGAATTTCAATGGCAACGAAGAATTTGAAATGAATACATCAGATTTTGAAGATACCATGAGGTACGTTAAAACATCTGGTGAAATCGTAACCAATGAGAAAAAGAGTGGCTGGATTTTCGACCTTCAAACAGTACTGGCATCAGCTAGTTCCGTTCATCATGACAAGCAAGTCGATGACTGATTTGTGTTGGACTTACCAAAACAACAACACGTTGATCTACCTAGTGCCAATATCCAATATCTAGGATCATGAAAAGGTTTATTTCAACTGCCCATTTTTCTGTATGATTTTCCTGAAAAAAGCAAGAAAAAACTTTTTGGGAAATGCTAAATTTCTTAAATGCTTCAGTGGTGTTTCGCTGGTATCAGACCAGACTTTGTTTACATTTGAGATTAAAATTAACACTTGAACTTAAAGTGTAAACCTTTACAGGATCAATGGTATAATTAATATAAGACTGATGCTATTCTCCAGATATTAAATTATAAATAACTTTTACTACACATTTTATCACAGGTGGCCGGCTTCTTCAACAAGGACAGCATTTGCATGAAGTTCAGCTCGAGCGACTGCTCTGTCTAATGCATGGTTGACAACAAAGCCCACATTTTATGATGCTGGTGTGACTGGATTACAACTGCATCACAGACCGATAGCAGCCAAAGGAGATAAAAGTGTTTTGCAAGTGACAAGTAGTGAAAGGGAACACACTGTAATGGCATGCTCCAATGGTCCTGGAACTTCAAGTACTGGGACGATTCTGTTGTGTGTTGTCTGTCTTGTTCGTCTCTACACTGTTGCCTTTGCCTTGATCAGCCTTACTAAACTGAACCGATAACATCGCAAACTGAATGCTGCGATTAAAAGAAACGAATACTTTGGGGTGATCTTAGATGAAAGAACTGACATAGTGCTCAGTGTGCAAAAACTGGCTGTTTGTGTGCACAATATAGCTGAAGCTCAAATGGTAACAAAATTCCTAAGTAACATTCGCATTAGCGATGGTAAAGCTGAGAATATTGTGTCTGCAGTTGAAAAGCTCTGTAAAGCGTGTGCGTCTGTCATGAATAAGCCTGTCGGATAGGATCTGATGGAGCCAGTGTTATGACAGGCAAAGACTCGGTTGTGTGCGTTCAATTACGTCATGAATGTACCCCACATTTGGTTGCTGAACACTGTCTGGCCCATCAGCTTTCCCTAGCATGTTCTGATGCTGCAACAGATGTTAGTCATGTGATTGATATGAAATCAAACAGGCTACTATGCCTTTCTCCCAACTTCAGCAGTTAGACAGGGTAAGTAAGTTACAAGTGGTGTGCATGATGTCGTAGGATTGTTAAAAGCGATGTATGATGTTATCTGTTAAACTCAAATCTAACACTGACATAAGTGGTCGTTAAATAATGCAAGTCAAACTATCGATCAGATATCTTGCTCTATAGTAAGAACCCTTATAGATGAATAAAATAATAACAAAAATGTGACAGCCTCTTGTTTACATACATTTCTGACCACTTTCAAGTTTTGAGCATTCTTGTATCTTCTTGCTGATGTTCTTAATGTTTTGACAAAACTGTCCAAAACCTTGCGTTTTGACAAAACTGTCCAAAACCTTGCAAACGCCAGACTTTCAGTATTCCTATGTTAAGTCAAAGATTGTTCCTGCTATTGGAAAGATTACAGGAATGAAAGTAACTCTGGACCTCAATTAAAATTATTCGAGAGCAGTGATCTGGAAACCAGAAACTGTGTGGAAGATTGACGGAAGATCGATTGAAGGGAGGACGAGGTTTCTACATGAAAAGTGCGTTGCCGTCCGTATGGAAAAAACCTTGTCGATTCGTTCTTCAACTTCTGTGCGGTGATATAGTCAATATCTTTGTCTGATTATTGTTTAAATACCAAGAAATATTATTGGTTTTGGTGCTAAGTGGACTGTGTAAATTGATCACACCAATTAGATGCTTATTGAATTGAGTGGAATTAAAATGCACTACTGCAATGATAGACCAGTTTGCCACACAAAAAAAGCAAGTTTGGTGGATAATCTACAATTCAGACGTTCTTCCAAAACGCCTGAAAGTAGTGTTTTAGAACAGTGCTTCCCAAAGTGGTGATCCGCGAACCGGTGCCGGTCCACGAGCCCTCAGTTGCCGGTCCGCAAAGTGAGCAAGAAACTGGTCAAATTGTCTCCGAATCAAGAAATGGCTCTTAGGCCTATATATTTAAAAGTCATAACAAAAAACACTTATTAGGCAAACATTGAAAGGGCAATAGAGTCATTGAATTTGCTAAACATGCATTTACATCAATTTTAATATATATATTTGAGGAATTTATTTTAGGTGATCGAAAAAGAGAAATAATTAATAAATTGGGCACCGGTCCTCCTGCAGTGGGAAAATTCCTGCCGGTCCGTGACACTGAAAGTTAATTATTGCCGGTCCGTGACACTAAAAAGTTTGGGAAGCACTGTTTTAGAAGCGCTATCAGAACTCACCTCACCAATTGCAATTCATACAATGAGCAATGATATTGAAAAGACACAAATGACTTAACTGCTTGATGCTGGATGTGCTTGGTATAATGCAAAGCAAATGCAATATAGGCAAACGCCTACAATGAAAGTGAAATTATATAACAGCATTCAGCTGTACTTAGTAAAGCAGATCTGCAGAATGATATGTTCAAGGTCGTTGGTCTAGTTAATGACATAAGAAAACGATTTTCTCTGTTCCAGCTGGTTCCAACTTACAACTTGTGTAAGTCAGGGCAAGGTATGTATGGTGATAGTGTTTTGTCTTCATGCATTGCATGCTGTTCAGCAAGGAATGAGCTTGAAAAAGGCTTCTGTCAAAGAAGTCAAACATCATTACACATGGTCCACCAGCAACCACAAAGAAAGCGGCTGCTAGAAAGAAACTATTCGAAGTGATGTACTGGGTTTGCAAACAGAGTATGATGAACACCTTGCTGCATTTGCCAGAGGAGATACTTTGACCCGCCATTTGAAGAATGACCGAAATGCAATAACTGCGCGATATGGTATCACGAATCTTGTGGACCAGTGGACATTAACGAGTGCTATAAATAACTGCCTTTAGTAATGTAATGCAAAAGAGATTTAGATAGTGCTTTTCAAGCATTTCACAATGTGCTATAACATAGTCATTGAGTAGTCTGTTTTTGCTAATGCTTTGACAGTGCTATAGATCTATATGTAGGATTAAAAACAATGATAATAATTTCAATTTGTTCCAATTAGTCTTAAAAGTTGTTTTTCACTTGAATCTATTTCAAGTG
The DNA here is from genome assembly GCA_020284085.1 of Aporrectodea caliginosa. Lineage (NCBI taxonomy): Eukaryota > Metazoa > Annelida > Clitellata > Crassiclitellata > Lumbricidae > Aporrectodea > Aporrectodea caliginosa. The sequence goes on from JACEVL010001042.1 coordinate 1,926,722, forward strand.
ATTATATTTGGATAGCAAGAAACAATTGTAGTAGGACCCATTTGTAAATTCTGGGGTAAAACGTTCGAGCTGTGTCCTTTATGCCCCAGACATGGGGCAAAAAGGACACCTTTATGTCATTACACATTTCACTAATACAGTGCTATTAAACTAATTTTTTAAATTTTCAAAGCAAAAGTGCAATTATGCATTGTCATCAGTAGGTATTAGTATGATGGAACTGGTATCAGTTAATCCCCCACCCCTTTATTACGTCATCAATCCCGCTACTAATATCAGTTTTTCTGAAAACTGAAATGGAAAGGTGCCAGTAATATCAGTTTTAGATGGGGTCAAAGGTCAAGCGACGACATCAGCCAGAAACAGATGGCCACTAAAGCAGTGGGAGGGTCATTTCAAGGGTCACTCTTCTTAGGGCCTGCGCCTGCCCCTCCCCTCCCTCCAATGTGGCACATGGTTTTGGGTGGAGGCCAGTGCAGCTAGCCAATTGGAAGCCTACTACAATTCTCTAATCAGTACTTTAGTGTACAAAGTTTAACTTGGTCATAATGTTCACGCGTGGACTTAGACAAAATTTTCTGAGAGCATCGTCTGGGCACGTTTGGCCACCCAGCGCATCTGTTTTTCCAAGAAGCCAATTGACACTAATCTTTGGACTACACGTCAGCCATCAACTAAGTCGAAATTGCACGGAGCCTTGTACGCCCACCCAGTGTGAAGAGACACTCGCAGGCAAAGTTCAATGTCACAGCGACCTTGTCTTACATCCTTATAAAACAGACCATTTCTCTTCTACGCGCAATCACTCTTCAACACGGAACCATGGCCGAATCGAACTCTGATCGTAAGTAAAGTATTGATATATTTCAGCAGCTAGCTTAATCGAGTTGAATGGACAATTTCTGATGGAAATCATTGATAATTACAACCTGTCAAACTTAAGTTTTATTTTTAATTTATCGTAGTATGGGGAGAAGATGACGTGAGTGATTCTCAACTCGTGGCGCAATGCGAAATAGCTGAGGCTCAATATTTGGATGAACAATGGGGGTCGATTTCGGATGGTCATTTACTCGATTACGTATTAGGGATGGAGGCTGAAATGGAAAGAAAACGAATTGCAGTCTTGCAATCGGAAAGCCAAGCCGGTATACATAGCGAGTCTATCTTATACATTCTCTTAATCGGAACTTATCTTCAACATTTTTAGGCTATAGTCAAGCGTTGAAAGGTGTAGCTTTATATTCATTAAATAAATTTAAATGAAGTGCAGTGTGTTTCTGGTCCTATTTCGACTATTTTTTGCAATTCCAGTTATAATTCTAACTCTACACAGGGCACTATACCTTCTATACATACCACCATCACAATATATATCACTCATGTTTTTCAGAATTTTGACCTGTTTTTTGCGTGAGCCATTATAGTATGTCGCTTACACACATATTGTCTGAACATGTAGTGAAAAGACAAACTCGATTCTTCCTCTACTTCTTCACAAGCTCAACCAGTCGAGGATGGACGGTGCATATTCTTTGTGGACTCTCCAAAATCTTCGCCAGTACAGGACTCGAAATCGATTCTTCCAATCGAAAACTGTGGTAAACGCAATTGTTTTCAATGAGTGAGTGTACAAGTGCATTGGCTGGAGCTATAGCGAGAGATAGACAGAGAGAGATAGTATGTGAATGTGTGTGTGTGTAAGTGTGCGTGTTAGTGAGTGATTGAATAGTTAGACTGAGCAGAGGGGGATCCTGTGTATGAGCGTGTGAGTATGTGTGTGTGTGTGAGTGTGTGTGTGCATATGGGTTGGTGTGTGCGTGTGTGTGTGGGTGTGTGCGTGGCTGTGTGTGCGTATGCGTGTGTGTATGTTTGGGTGAGTGTGTGTGTTTGGGTGTGTTTGGGTGTGTGTATATGTGTGTGTGTGTGTGTGTGTGTGTGTGTGTGTGTGTGTGTGTGTGTGTGTGTGTCTGTGTGTGTGTGTGTCTGTGTGTGTGTGTGTGTGTGTGATAGAGTATGTGCGACCGTTGTTTGCAACTCGTATAGTTTCATTAGCTTATATTTCGCAATTTTATTTCATTCACATCTGAACCGTGACCGCTCTTTCTTAGCGTCATGCTATACAAGTCCCGTCGCCTTTCCACTATCATTGTTCATTTATCAAGCAACCATACGTCAATGTCTCAAAGGCAAACGAAGGTGAGTGGCATGTGGTCATTCTCACAATCCAACGACTACTATTTTTCATCTCCCACATCTTAACGTGAATCGACAAAACTGGAAAATGTTAGCCACCATCTATGAGCTGACATTAACATGTGAACACCTCAGGGTGTTTGGCGCCCTTTGCATAGCATAAACAATTTTAATGTGACAGACTGGATATATTATAAACTAACCAAATCAAATGCTCATGTCCACTCATGACATGTTCTACCAAAGACGACGAATTTCGATAGTCCACAGGTCAACTTTCTAACAATCTATTGTCAAACCACAATATAAAAAGGGCTGTGTTTCCATGTGTAAAAACTTGAGTGTTGATACTCGGCGAATGTGATGGAAAACTACTCAGAGATGGACGGTGAGACGATGACGAATTACGATGTTGCTGAGACACTGTGGTTGAATTACATGGCGACTGATGTGACTAGGCAGAATTACGACACTCATGAGGAGGCAAAATGTGAGTAATTTAAATTTATACTTATGCGATTTCATCAATTGTAGCTAAGCCCAATTGTAGACATGAGTGTGCAAATACAACTGACTCAATTGAATAATGGGTTGCGCCATGCTTTTTCATTCTACTCATCACGCAACTCTTTGCACATTAGAATTGTTACTTTGGGATTTGTCAAGCTTTTTCATTTATAACCACTTCAATCTGCAATAAGCCCACTCACTTAAGCTCTACTCATGATATGAGCCTTATATAGATGCAATCTACCCATCTCTCATTTCATCTCATTGTACATTAGAATTATTGTTACATTGGCATTATAATATTGAGACGATGCAATTTATACCACTCTAAAACATCTCTATTCATTTTCAGGGTTCGAGGCGATTAAGGTGCGAGAGTCATCACAATTGGATCAACTATTTGCAGCCCTACATGAGAGTATGTACACATTAGGAACTTCATAATATAATTATAGAACACTGTGTAATATTGAGCACACCTATAACAGTGTTACTTGATCAGTGCTTATTAATATTATTAAGCAAACTCTCAAAGACGTATGTCGGTGTCACTCTATACACTTAATAATAATAATAGGCTTCATTCATCATTTGTAACTTGGCGTATCATTTGACCTTGAGTACGCAAAAATCCATTTTCCCAAAACGTAATCATTATGTTAACATCATTATTAATTATAATACAGTTAATAATTTTTCAATTCTTAGTGTTCGCTTAATTTGACAGGTCTTAGTTGTAGTATTAGTATAGGCCTGAACTGAAACTCTATATGCGCTAATACAAAACATTTATCAGTCTTCATCACTCAACTTTATCATCATTGTTATTCATATCAGTGTTCATGTTGAAAGGCATTGCGAACGCCAGTGAGCTTACACATTCATTGCTTTGATTCGATGATAAGAGAAGACAAGCGTCCGGTGCTCTTCATTTGGAAACACATTCTTATCCTTTACTTGAACGCAAAGCAACAACATTCTACACGAGTCTCTTCACTTTTCTTCATACAATGTTATATAGGTATACAAATATCTTTAATTTACATATAAGCACACATTTGATTAGATTTGGTTTCTTTCAGACGACATTCAGATGTTCGTTGCGCTGTTGGAAGAAGATGACACTCATTTGAATTCACTACATGACGACTTGCATTGCTCAGTGCTGATGCGATCACTCTTCGTGAAAAATGGCGAGGCTTTCACCAAGACTCTTTAAACTTACGATGTAAATATACACCTAAAAGACATATATGGAAATAGTCCACTTCATGTAGCCACACAGTTTGCTTCGATTGAAATAATAGCAATGTTATTAGAGGCCGGGTGTGAGATGGAGGACGCTGAGTCTGGTGATGAGGCGCTACATATCGCAGCTTACAACAGTCGTGCCGATGTTGTGCGTCTTTTAATTGAGCAAGGTGTTGATGTACATAGGTTGAACAGCCACGGTATGACTGCTGTCCAAATGGCCACTGCCTCTTCTACATCTTGTTTAATAACGTTGAATCTACTATTGCGTGCTGGGTGTAGTGTAGACCCACCAAGATGGTGTGAATCATCCGCCTTGTTACAGGCTATATGGAATACAGAATCGAGCGTGGTTGATTTACTTCTATCACACAATGCAAATGAAAAACTGATATTAGTAGCGGGATTGATGACATCATAAGGTGGGTGGGGGATTAACTGATACCAGTTCCATCATACTAATACCTACTGTCATCTCTACATAATAAATGCGAAATTAAAATTTTATATGAATCGTGATCAATCGTTACATTAATTATCACGTTTAGGGGTCCCCTGGTCAAAAAAAATCTTTCACACCTGGACCAGAGGTGGCATTGCCTTCATCAGAATCTCCGACTTTCGAGATGAGAAACCAGTTAAGGTACTCAAACTTGATGACTTTCCAGACAACAAACGAAACAAGAAACGAAATAGAGAGAAGTTTATGTGTCAATCTTCTCCAATGGTGATTAACCAATGTCACTAAAATGTCACTGACTTGATCCAGTTTGATTCCCTTAGTGGCCTTTTGTCTAGATCTACCTAGGGTCTTTCCATAATGCATAATCTTGGGCCAACAAGGTATGCAGTTCGAAATGTTGATAGCCGTCTCACAGCTTTCCATCTATTCAACAGAAAACCTGTTTTGAAAGAAATCATGAAAGCAACAAATGAACATGGCGATCACACCTATCGGCAAAGCTGGACCGAGTTATTGATGATACAAGACTGTGCAGTCGAGCTTCAAGAAATTCTAGAAGATGATTCTGACATGTCCGAATTGACCGAAGCTGAGAACATAGAAACAGAAGGAGTTCATATGGATCCGTCTGATGCATCAACTTCTTCATCCAAAGAGTAAATACTGACAATGAGCCTCTACCAGATTCTGTGGTGGTAAGAGTTATTCTTGGGAAAAGACACCTATTTTTACCAACTAAAGCCTTCAATAGAAAAGCATTAGAGACCATTTTTACATTTTTCAGTTAACTGTGTCATGTTATACTTAGTGTGTTTCAAGTGTGTTTTTCAGAAACTCACATCAGTTCAGAGATACAATGAGAAGAAAATATAGCATTCATGTAAAATAACTTCAGTGTTAAGGGCAATCCTGAGACTATGGCCACAGCTATGGATTTCTCTAAAACTGGACAGTTCCAAATATCCAAACCAGTGATGTGTGCTATAAACAACAATTTTCATTATACTTGTTTAACACAGACCTGAAGAATGGTGTGTGCACTTTTACTGAGAATTCAATTAGGCAAAAATTAGCCTGGGAGGCTTGCTGCCATCATGTCATGGAACCTCTGCTTGGTGCTGTTTTTGGCAAACTGTGTATGGACCAACTGGAGGGCCCAACACTGTAATGTCCAAGACATTCCACAAAGCTGACCAAACATTGACCAGGCGACATATGAAGTGACATCCAATGATATGTTTGATGCACATGCTTCTGCTCTTCAAGAAGAAATGGTGAAATTCTGCAAGACAGCTCTGGAAGGGTCACACCCAAGAAAAGACCATGAGGAATTCTTCTAACTCGGCTTGATCTAATATATAATGTTATCAAGACCATGGATTGACTGTAGGCCTAAACATCACAGGATTATACAGAGTTTATTGCATTTTTGGGTGAGTTTGCAATGTTGCTAGTTAAACAGAAACGCTGTTTTCTTTGTATCCTGGCTGTGAATGTTGATCGTATTTTAGATCCAAACAGTGGGTTGTCAACGGTCACACAGCAAACCTTGACAAAAACACAGCTGCTCTACTGAATGCCAACTACTTGTCTGTGGCAAACGCTTTGAATATCTCATGTTTATGAACGTTAAAACCGTAAATCACTGGTCCATATTGCTGTGCTTACAATTTTCAACTTTCCAAAGTCATCAGAAGCAGAACTTACAAAGAAAAGGAAACCGCCACCAGAACAAAAGAACATTTCGAAAAAGGTAAAAGCATGTGATGACCAGGATGACAATTCGTTAATTTTTGCGTCATCGTCAGTCACTGTGATTATGAGATCATCAGAATTCATTGAATTGCCAGCTCCAAAATCTCCAGAACGGACACCACAAAAGGCAGCATTAATGAGTAAGCTGAAATGCACAAATGCCCGCTTAAACAGTGCCCATGTGGCTTTACATCATCTTTGCACAGAGAAAGAAATCCATCCTTTAAAACAGGTCGTCTTCTCAACTGCTTGACAGACAGGTACATGAAAGCAAACAGCCAAACTGCACCTGTTCATTATGTCAAGATCTTAACTGCCTACAGAGAGTCAGAAACAGTTTTTCAGAGTCAAATTCGTGCATGTAAATGCTCAAAGTTTGGAACGAGGTTTACTGTGCAGGACAAACTGCTAGCACTTGGATTATACTACAAGAGCCCATCAGCCTAGTGTTTTATGAGCACCAACTTTCACTTACAATCAGAATGCACCCTGTAATCTTTCACTGATAGGTTTAACATTAGCTGTGGTTTTAAAACTGATTACCTGGAAGCCTGACAAAAATGACCCCTCATGAAAAATACTGCATTCTTACGTTTGATGGCATGGCACTAAAAAGCAAATAACAGCATATTGAGTCCAGTGATGTGGTTTCAGGGTTTGTGGATTTAAATGAGTTTCAGGAAGAGTTCAGAGATTGCAATACAGGTAGAGCAATTCATAGTTCGTGGACTTTAAGGCAGATGGAAACAGCCAGTGAGTGGGCCATTTTTGGAAGACATATTATACAGGTAACAACGCTGAAAGAAGTGATCTATGTCCCCTGCAAGAAATTAAATGATTTTACACTATCAACAGCTAGTTTTGTTGAGAGAATTGACCAGATTTTAGATGTACTAAATTCAAAGGTACTGAAAATAAATCATAAATGGAAGAAACCATTGACTGCTAAATCAGAGGATCAATTTTCATTGCTGGATTCGGCTTGTGAATGGATATCATCAAACTGAACCTGTACCACTTTGTGATGAGTATGGTATTGACATATCTCAGTTAGATCACAGAAGTGATCATCTCATGTATGCCTGTTGTGCATCTGTCTGTGCTTAATTTCTTTGTATTGCTGTTCAATGTGCTTTGACAAGGGAAAATTAAAGAACTACAGTCAGTCAGCATAACAAAACTGGCTCAACACTGCCAAAAATTTGCTGTTGTTACAGGTGGCCCATTAGCGGAACCTAGGTCCTTTAGGGTCGTAGTCCTATTGATCCCCTTGTTGCTGGTCTGTTTTTTTCTTTTGTACTTGCTTATTGCTGTCAATACTGATACTTGGATTCAATAAAATTAAATTCAACAAAATTTATGGTCATGGTTATGCCGCACACATTATCCTTCTTCATGTCACCATCATCATCATCACTGACAGACAGATTAATGTAAAAACTTCTCAGTTTGAAAATGTTTGCATGGTCCAAATGACATACCGAAAACTGCAAATATTATTTTGGTTCTATAACCCTAGTTGTCTGCATTTTGGTGTATAAAGTAGTTAGCATTTTGAATTGGTTAATTCACTATACTGTGAAATGAAGGCGATTTGACAATGTACATGGCCAATGCTATTGGTAGTAAGTTGTTCAGTTCCTTTCATTCAAAGAAGTACAGTGTCGTTTCAGTTTCCTGCACTTGGCATGTATAGACAAGGAAGGTTAGAAAATTCCAAAACAGAAATTTCAACTCCAGAAAAACAGCTTCTTTGCAGATAGTCACACATTGAGGGCATCCATACAGTTGTTGACCTACACAGGTCTATGGACGTCGATCACTTAAGCAAAGCATTAAAAGAACTTAGTTATATTGGCAATTATCCAAGATTCACCACCTTTCCAGTTCAGTTGCAAATGTTGCTGCTAAAACAACCTCAACTACACGAAACACGTAATCATACTTGCTGCAGAACTACTTTGCATTTTACCTGCAGCCTATCGAATGCTTCGAAAGTCTAGGGCAGTCAATCTTTCCAGACAGCAACTGATTTGTGATTTTTTTTTCACAGTTTTAAAGATACAAATCTCAGGGCAATATATTAAAATCTACATCCAGAGCAGCGTCTTGCAAATATCTTGTTCGATGAAGTTATATTAAAGGAGCCCTTAGATACATGGCTGGCCATGTCATTGGGAATGCCAGCAACAAACCTGTGGAACTATCAACTTCTGCCCTTGCCAACCTGTGGAACTATCAACTTCTGCCCTTGCCATAGAACTGGTTTGCCACTATGGAGGACCAAGGTTTGTTTGTTGTGTATATCCTGCATCAAAACTTGATTCCCAGCCATTTCCAGTTCATGCAATCTCAGTTGTAAATGCTGCTAACCAGACGAAACAACCTCACCTACATGAAACATTTAATCACACTTGCTGCAGAACTACTTTCTTGAGACAATTTAATGTGCATAAATCTAATGAAAAACAGTGGTGGAAATGTTGTTTGGTTCATCTGTCTGTGACAATGGTCCTCTGAATCAAGCTGTGTACAGAGGGCTTGGTGGTCTTGGAGAGATGTCACTGGATAGTTCCAAAGTCTTCCTTGTTTAAGACTATGCTCACATCTTCAAGAATCTGAGAACTAAATGGATTACAGAGAAGTGTCAGGTAGTGATTTTCAAGAAAGACTGGCTCGTGTCAGTCTGCAAGCAACAAACACCTGATAAATTTTGATGCCAATCTAAATGTATGAGTGGGCAAAAGACAACATTGCACGTATTAATTTCTACTACGTCTAACCTGTGATTAGTACTCGAGTCCAGCCAAGGTCTCACACTGAGACATCTGTGCTAGCTATCAGACAAAGACACAGAGCTGTTATTGCCCCACCCCTCCATGGGACAAAGTCGGTGTCAATATATTCATGCATTGGGATCAGGACTATCTGAAAACTGTCGATTATCTCTCAGGTTACTTTGAAGGCGATTGACTGCCATCCAACCGTGTAGCCGACGTCACATATGCCCTGCGCCAACCGTTCGCTCGTCATGGAATCCCATCTGAAGTGACGTTTGGTGCGGCAGAATTTCTGGAGTTTGCAGCCACTGGGAACTCCAAGCAAACACCTCTTCACCGCGATAGGCCTACCCCAAGTAATGGCAAGGCAGAATCAGCTGTTAAAAACACTAAGCGCCTGATGACAAAGGCCAGCGAAGGGGCAGTTGACCCGTTTCTAGGGCTTCTGCCAGCCTTCTGGAATGGCAGAATACCCCCATCTGCACAACTGAGCCAGTCAAATGGCACTCGGCCATTAAGCAATAGACAATATATACGATATCTGGCGATAATTGCAGCCCTCTGAGCACGAACCTTAGGAGCCAGAGCATGTATCTAGAAATAGATGTGTTAGCAAAAAAGCAGCATTAAAAACATATGTCTAATCTCACAGTTTAGATATAAGTGTTTGTGAAAACGTAATTCTTCAATTATTCTGGTAATTAAACTTATGACTGAGACCTCGAAACCAAAAGTTGTAGCGTATGTCTATAAAGACTACATTATTTTCGACTATCCAAAAACCAGTGTTAAGCAGCATAAGGGAACTTGCAGTCATTGCTGTATGACAGAGCTATAGTTGAAAAGCATGGCACAACGTCCAACTTTACAAGACATCTACAACGAATGCACACAGTGCATTGTACCTTTTCCTGTTTTCATGCAAATGCCAAATTACTAATGACGTTGCTTAACCCATTCCCGCCTGAAGCGTCCGCTAGGGGACGGATTTGGGAGGTATTGGTTCATCTAGAAACTATTTAGAATTCAGTGTTGTCATATCTAAAAATAGCACGCAGCTTTCTTCCGGAATACTTATCTATGAGCGGAGCCATTGTTTTAAGCAAAATCTATTGTTTAAAGCATAAAAAATTACTTTTAAATGACACGTAAAATTATACCGTTGGCGGAGGTCTTGAGGCGCGTCATGGACGACCCGGACGAAGACTTTTCGTCTTCGGATGACGAAGCAATCGGCGATGTGAGGGTTGGAGGAGCACAACTGGTGTGGGAACACACTGCAGCCCGACTTCGCATGAAATCGACCTTAGAACCGTGCCAGATGGACTCGGCATTGCTAAATGACGAGGATGTTGGAGAGGTAAGCATTGAAATATTTCTCTTTTTCTTTGTTTTTTGTGTGTAAATTGCTTGATTATTGTGAAGTACAAGTATTGTGATTATGTCTATTGAAAGCCTACTGATAGTGACTGGTAGTTACTGATATTCAATACAAGGAAACTTACAAAATAAAAATAATTTGCTGATGAAAAGTGGGCGTGTCCGTTGATCAGCTGATTGATGTTGAATTATGCACTTTTATATTTCTCCTATCTAATTCAGACTTTGTATAATTTTCCATTTACAGGCATCATCTGCACAACCTCCATCTTCTGTAACACCTCCGTCAGCATCACCATCTGCACCGCCAGCAGTGGACATAACAAAAGCGAATGGTCGTGGTCGCGGACGAGGTCGTGGTCGCGGACGAGGTCGAGGAACTGCCCAGCCTGCCAGCCGGACACAGACAAAGCAGAGTGCAGCTTCCGCTTCTGCTGTTGACGAGTGGACCTGGGAAAGGACGTTCCAAAAGAAGGACATTCCTTTCTGGGGAACACCAGGACCCTCAGAATCTGCACGCCGCTGCGTGACGCCTGCCGAGTTCTTTGGACTCTACATCGGTGACACTGTCATGGAGTTATTAGTTTCAGAAACTAATAAATATGCCATGCAATCTAGACACGATACGCCATCAACCATGTCTTGGGTCCCAGTTACCAGGCAAGAAATGGCAGCATTTCTGGGCTTACACATTGCTATGGGTGTTGCCAACTTGCCTGAAATCCATGACTACTGGTCTACTGAACCCGCCCTTGAAATTGGATGGTATAAGTCTGTGATGCCCCGCGACCGATTCACCCAAATCCTGCGCTACCTTCATTGTTCTGGCACACCATCCAAACCTCGCACTGATCCTGACCATGACAAACTCCATAAAATACGTCCTTTTCTGAATTCTGTTCTTGAAAGTTCTTTGTCACACAACATCCCGCAGGAACACATCTCGATTGATGAACAGATGGTCGGCACACGGTGCCGGGTCAGTTTTATACAATTCATGCCAGACAAACCACAGAGGTTTGGAATTAAATTGTGGGCATTAGCAGACAGTAGAAATGGATACCTGTGTAATTTTCAAATTTACACAGGTAAAGAAGCTGGGACTGCCGAGGTTGGTTTGGCGTATCGTGTGGTATACGATTTGATGCAGCCGTACCTGAATAAGGGATACAAATTGTACACCGACAACTTCTACACATCTCCGAAGTTGGTGAAAGATCTCCTGAGAGATAACACATATCTAACAGGAACAGTTAGGTCCAACAGGAGAGGCTTTCCCAAGGACTTCGCAACTTCCAAACTGGACAGCGGTGCATCTGAGTTTCTGCATTCAGATGGCATCACCGCTGTTCATTGGAAGGACAAACGAGATGTGTATTGTTTGTCAAGTTTGCATGGCAGTGAGATTGATGCTTTGCCAAGTAACTCTGGAGATGCTGGAGTAAAACTGAAGCCAAGGTTGGTCTGTGACTACAACACTCACATGGGTGGTGTAGACCTGCATGACCAGCTTCAGGTTTACTACAGCATCGGCCGGAAGGGAATGAAATGGTGGAAGAGGGTCTTTTGGAGGCTGTGCGAGATAGCAGTTCTGAACAGCTATTTGCTGCACAATGTTGTGCACGGCAAAAGCCGGAAGATGACGCAGAAGGCGTTCAGGCTGAAGCTCGCTTACAGCCTCACAGAAGACCTGGTCACACAGCGTGCAAACCCTACGGACAACGCTGTTGTGCCAGGTCCTGGTAGACGCCCTTCCTCCCTCATTCCCAGGCTACTTGGCAAACACTTTCTCAGTAACTCCCATGTCAGGAAACGATGTAGAGTCTGTGCAAAGCAGAAGAACTCGCAGACTGGGAATAGCAGAGACACAAGAACAGTAATGAGGTGCGAGAAATGTGATGTGCCTCTGTGCGTTGGCGAATGCTTCGAACTCTGGCACACCAAGGCCACTATATAAATGAAATTTTTTTAGTAATGAAATGTGCATTTTATAGCCTGAAATGTGCTGATTCAGAAAATATCAACTTTGTTATGCCTATCTGTTATACTTGTTGCACTATTGTTGTTTCAGTATAAGAACCGTCAGTTTGTTGCACGTTGGCTTACTAAGGCCGCTATATAAATGAAATTTTTTTAGTAATGAAATGTGCATTTTATAGCCTGAAATGTGCTGATACAGAAAATATCAACTTTGTTATGCCTATCTGTTATACTTGTTGCACTATTGTTGTTTCAGTATAAGAACCGTCAGTTTGTTGCACGTTGGCTTACTAAGGCCGCTATATAAATGAAATTTTTTTAGTAATGAAATGTGCATTTTATAGCCTGAAATGTGCTGATACAGAAAATATCAACTTTGTTATGCCTATCTGTTATACTTGTTGCACTATTGTTGTTTCAGTATAAGAACCGTCAGTTTGTTGCACGTTGGCTTACTAAGGCCGCTATATAAATGAAATTTTTTTAGTAATGAAATGTGCATTTTATAGCCTGAAATGTGCTGATACAGAAAATATCAACTTTGTTATGCCTATCTGTTATACTTGTTGCACTATTGTTGTTTCAGTATAAGAACCGTCAGTTTGTTGCACGTTGGCTTACTAAGGCCGCTATATAAATGAAATTTTTTTAGTAATGGAATGTGCATTTTATAGCCTGAAATGTGCTGATACAGAAAATATCAACTTTGTTATGCCTATCTGTTATACTTGTTGCACTATTGTTGTTTCAGTATAAGAACCATCAATTTGCACATTTTCCAAAAAAACAATTCAGGCGGGAATGGGTTAAGTAGGCCTATATTTATAGCAAAATACAAGTACTGGAGAATGTGAAATGTTCACGAACATGTATTGCCACGACTACACTCAGCGGCACTTACAGTTTTAGCAGCTAATGACACGAGTGCACCTGCTGAATGTGTGTTCAACAGTGGGGGAATTTTTATGCATCCTCATCGTTCCAGATTATCAAACAATTTAGTGTTTTGGAAATGTAGTTTGAAGAAATTACATTAATTCTTTCAGCATAAATTGTTCTGCTAAATTTCTATGCCATAAAATTGCATATTTCACTGTATTTTGGTGTTGAAGGACTTCGACTTGGACTCGATCTTTTTGACTTGTACTCAGCAACTCTGGCCTCGACTCAGCTCAGGTGGACTCGGACTTGACTCGGCTTATGTGAACTGAACTACATCACTTATCTAACAAACACCAGATAAATTTTTACACCAATCCAAACATATGAGTGGGCAAAAGCCAACAATGCCAGTATTAATTTCTATTACATCTCTATGGAAGCTGTTCAAGCATTTTGACAGTTTGCAGGACAGATACCAATCTGCAGACAGTGCCACGTTTCATTCCCAGTAATGAGAATACTATGCAGATGTTCAGATTGTCATGCCATGACAATTATACATTGGTGCAAGTGTCACCAGAGCCACAAACCGTGATTGTTCCAATTCCATGTGCGAAACTTCAGGACAGTTTGTTGCTGTTGTGTATATAAAGATTGGTATGATAGGTACGGTAGAAGATACTTTGGCTACGATATAGACGTGGCTGTTGAGGACAATAGTAGCCTTCCAGTGCACCAAGGAAGCAATTGTCATACTCTTTAAAAGATGGCCTGCAGAATAATCGTGTCTACAATATGCTTGCAAAAGTAATAATGTAGGCATTACAATGAGGTCACTCACAACTGATGGAAATTTCCTGACTGTGCCATAACACACACCACACCCTTGAATAAAATCAGACACAGAGGATCCTCTGGAAGGAGAGCCCTGGAAGAAAGCCACCTAAAAACCTACAGAGGGTGAGTGCGTGCCCTGTCTATACGGTTGGGTCAATAAGCACAGCAAAGTATCATACTGCTTTAACATGCCCTCTCGTTATCACTGAATACAGAAAACCTGAACATTATAATGCTGCCGGGCACAACCTGCAGCCGTTCGGCCACAAATGACCATGAGAGGGGTTATACATACATCCCTGTACATATAATCTAATTGTAATGTATTGGCGGCCGTGTGTACCATGATTCATAAATATTTTTTTCATTGTTTTAACCCTTTGCCCGCCAGAGGTGCAAATTTGCGACACGGGAAAAACGTTCCACGCGCGCCAGATTTGCGACATTGTCGGTGGGCTTACTAAAGCGGTTGCAAGTTAGGGAACCAGCGTTTAACGTATATAAATAAATGCACCAAACGTTAGAGCAATAAATCGGCTACAATATTTCCATTGGTCATTTGTACACACGTGGGATAGTTGCCGAGATATTTGAGCGGAAAGATTTGAGTCGAACAACGGCCATTTTCTCTGGTTTTCTCGATGTTTACTGATCGCCATGGCCAGCGGAGACGATGTTACGCGTGCGATTTTCGAAGATTCGGACTCGGATCAAGACTTTGAAGGTTTTGATACGGTGACTCACAGAGACAGTGAAAGTTTCAGTGCCGTTAGTAGCGTCCACACTAGCGATCTATCGGATTTTTCAAGCGAATCTGAGGGCGAAATTCACGGCAGTACCGCTGCGTCGGCTAGGCTGGGTTGTGATGTCGCGTCAGCCTATGACAAAATTTGGTTAAAAGATTTAACCGAACGCATCGGACCGTTTCTTCACGACGATGAGTCGACTGCGTGTGAAATTTTTTCACACTTTTTTCAGTGAGTTGACTTTTTTGACTGCATGGTCACCGAAACAAATCGTTTTGCCACCGAGTGCATTGCGAAAAAAGAACTCGGCCCGCATGCACGAGACAGGAAATGGACTGATGTTACGGACGGCGACATGCGGGCATTTTTGGCACTTATCCTCGTCATGGGACTGGTCAAAATGCCAAGCTACGAGGATTATTGGACCACCGACAACATCCTGGAAATGCCTGGCCTGCGATCGACCATGACACCCAACAGGTTTGAACTGATTCTTACCTATCTCCACCTCAATAACAATGCGAACTGCTTGCCTTCGGACAACCCATCCTATGACCATTTGTTCAAAGTTCGACCTGTTCTCACTCACCTCAATACCACCTGGAAAACCGCCTATCATCCAAGCTGTGAAGTTAGTGTGGATGAGAGTGTGGTTGCCTTTAAAGGCCGCACAAATCTCAGTGTTTACAAACCCAACAAGCCACACCAATGGGGTCTAAATGCGTGGGCTTTGTCAGACGCGAGGACGGGTTACATGTGGAATCTAGAAATGTACACTGGTCGGAAGGCAGTGGTAGAAGTTGGCGCTACGAAGAAGGTTGTGCTTAGCTTGTGCCAGCCCTTGTATAACACTGGACACCATGTGTACATGGACAATTATTTCAGCTCCCCGTCACTGTTTGTCGAGCTCAAAGCAAACCAACTGGGTGCTTGCGGAACGCTGCGGATAAATCGCATTGGTGTGCCAGAAAAGGTAAAGAAAACAAAGCTGAAGAAAGAAGGTCCTGCTGTAACGGAAAGAGATGGTGATGGCCTTCTTTACATCTGCTGGTTTGATCGAAAACAAGTAAACCTTCTTTCTTCTATTCACAGTACTTTGATGTTCAAAAAAACTGTCCGCACGAAGTCCACAGCTGGTCACACACGTGAAGTTGACAAGCCGGCTGCGATCGAATTATACACTCAGTATATGCAAGGTGTTGATCGGTCAGATCAGCTCCTATGGTATAACCTGAGCAGGCACCGACAACAGTGGTGGAAGAAGTTGTTCGTTTACCTTCTGGAAGTGTGTGTAGTCAACGCCGGTGTCATATATCGCCAACTACACCCAGCCCTAAAGTTCGATCACACAAAATTCCGCATGAACATTGTACGAGGGCTGCTGGCTGACTACGAGCGACCAGTTATCAGAGTTGGTCGCAAGATGTCTCAGCCACCACCAGGTCGACTGGTAGAGAGACATTTCTTGGCAAATATCTCCATTACTACCTCCAGTGGCAAACCCTCACGTCCTGATTGTGAAGTCTGTTCGGATCGGAGCGTAAAGCGACACCAGACTCAGACTAGTTGCAAGCAATGTAGGCTACCAATGTGTGCAGTGCCTTGTTTTGAACGATACCACACTCTGTTGGATTATAAGGCAAAGTGTACATCGGAGTACCACAAATAATAAGAACAGTGAGACGTTTAGGCTCTGGCCTATTAAACGAAATAACACTTTTGTTTATGTATATTTATATGTATAAAACTTGATAACTTTGTAAAGGACCAGAGATAAACATAATCTACAGTTTTTTATGATGAACTATAAGAACATTTGGTCTTTCTTGATGCATCATAATGACATTTTCAGCTATTTCAACTATTCAAACTGCTGTATCTGACAAAATACAAGCAGATACAACCATATAACCATAATATATTTGTTCAGAATTCAATTTTAAACAAATTTCATATGCACACTTTAGCTCTATATAGAGTGGTTGATGAGATATAACGTTTTAAACCCTAAATGGGTGAAATCGGCCATAAACCACAAAAAAACCTGGCGGAGGCCAGAGTAAGGGCAAAAAAATTTATGGCGGGCAAAGGGTTAAAACTGAGGTAGAGTGAATCAATTAGATGTACTGTATTTAACAACAAACTCAAAAGCTCCCAGTCATCACCAGTTCCAGGAAATTCTGCAGACAATCAATGCTTCTGCTGAAGACATGCTTTACTGATGTCTCAGGAAGATACTTCTCGTCGTGTACTGCTGCTGCGAAAGGAAATTTTATTCCATGAAGAATAAAAATGGCCCCTTAAGCGACTGCAAATTTCTCACCTCTCAGGCATTCCTTGAGGATTTACATACCAAGTAACTACTCTGAATAAGTCACTGCAAGGCAAAACTACAACTGTTTGCTTTGTGCATCGAAAGGTGCAAGACCTCTGTGACAAATGCCGTCTTCTGAAATATCATCTTCTGCAATGCAACTATTTCCATTTCCCACAACTGACATCTCTAACGGAAAGCAATGAAATACAATGGGACGACATTCCTACTGCGTCCTTTACCGCCCCTTTGATGCCCTGATGCAAAAATCCACATAATGATTCAATGACTTTAATAACCAAATAAGGAGATAAATGATAGAAAGGGGCTGGGACAGGAGGATGAAAGACGGGAATAAAAAGGGGCGAAATCGGGAATCAGGATTCACTCTCGGAAGGAGTCAGGTTCGAGACAAGGGGCGTCATCGACTGCAAGAGGAATCCGCTCTCGAGGAAGGGATTGGAACGACGACTGAGCAAGACGGTTGAAAGACGTCTATGAGCAAGAGTTAAGTCGACAGTCCGAGAGTGTAAAGCTAAGCGAAATGTGTAATAGTCAAATAAGTTGATTTCTGTAAATACATTGTAAATTAAATGTTGAAACTAATATACTGAAGAAACGTGTACAGTGTATGTTACTGGTTTGAACTTAAAAGATCACCACGTATCACCCCGAAGAGACGCGAAGAAACCACACCGCTACCAACAAGAATGTTGTTCAGATTGATGCTCAAGTAACCAGTTAATGAGCAACAATCTTTCAAACATTACAGTCAGCATTGCAACTTGTTTCTTCTCCTCATCTGGTGGAGACAGAGAATGCACCACAGGACCTCCAAATGGAATTGGAGTTGAAGAACAACGAACAACTCATAAAGAAGTTTGAGTTTAAAACAGATTTACCAGAGGTGTGGAAGTTGGCAGTGGAATGTCCTAAACTTAGAGAACTGTCCAGAAATAGCCTGGTCCTCTTTGGAAGCACCTATGTGTGTGAGGCAGCATTCTCTCAGATGAAGTGTTTGAAAAACAAGCATAGAACTCAATTGATGGACAACAACCTAGAGTCTGGAATACGTCTAAAGGTCTTCAGTGAGTCTCCAGACTTCTCACACCTCTCAGCCAACATCCAAGACCAAGGCATTCATTGATTTGGAATATTGCTGTGGTCCTAAATTACATTAGATACACAATTTAGTAGGATAGAAGATGTAGAAACATTGATTGTACCTTTTTTATTATTCTTTTATTAATTTTGTCATCTGTTGGTAAGTTCGCATTCAAATACTTTAAAATTATGAAAAATCCCAAAAAGTTGATGGCCACTTCGACACTACAAAGCTTTACTTCTTCTGCGAACCATCACAAACAGTTAACTGAAACTGAGAGTGCTGCTGGGTATCAAACACATATCAGAACGGATGGCATCTGAGAAAAATCTCAAATTCAATCCATTGAAGTCTGAGTTCTTATGGTGCACCACCCTAAGAATATCACCATCTACTTGATGGCAGTACCTTCACTGTTAGTGATGCAGAAGCTGACACCATCCACAACCTTGCAGTCTACTTTGACAGCTGTTTGACCATGACAGATCAAGTCAGTCAACTCATTCAAGGTTGTTTTACCAGCTGCATCATATTTAAACCATCAAATATTTCCAAATGCTGCTATTGTGATCAGGAGCCCACAAACAGAACCTATTTGGAAACACTAGAAGTTTCTGTTTCTCAACCATTTCTGTTCCATGATTTCAAAAAAGTATAAGTGATTTATGATCCACCAAGTTTGCTTTAAAATATCCAAAACAACTTTTAAAGCATGACTTTGTATGGGGTTCCGGAGAAATTAGGTAAAATGTGAGATGGAAGCATGTTTCTGAATTTTATGCATTTCACAGAAACCTGCCCATTAGAATGGCACCTCGTCTGACAGATAAGCATCTTGATATGCCTCCATTTACTAGCATGCGTGTCAATCTTGCAGTAAAAGTTCTTAGTCGCTTGGTGCTTGTGGCAGCAGGTATTCAAACACTTTGTCATCTTGGAAAGTTGGACAGAGATGAACATACTGCAAAATTCCTTAATAAATTTGACAGGATATTTAACACTTGTAATAGCTGACCAATAAAGAATTCGCAACTCATGGGCATGCGGTCTCTAATGGTCGTGGTCATGATGTGTTCTTCCAAGACATATTTGTATATAACATATAACTTTCCACAGGCTTAGTGCGCACGTACATAAGCCTATTGGGTGTACGCTGTAGTACGCTGTAACACGTCATTTGTCTGCCTACGTCTACGTTGATGTCTTTATTGGCGTCGTTCTCTGGTCTTGTTCACCAGTCGTCGCTACGGATTATTTTCATTGCCAGGAATTACTTTCGGTTTAGTCTAACTTTGACAAGCTTAGTGCGCATGCATGTAATTGGAGTACGTCATTACATGCTGACACACAACAATTTGATTGAATTGGCAGACAATTGCCTGCCTATACTGTACATCTACGTCTTCATATGAGTTCTCTACTGATTAGTTGTGATGGTTCGTATTACGTATTCATCACAGGAACTTTGCTCAACGTGGTCAAACGGTTTTCGACCATCTCGCTGCCTACGCAAGATCCTGTTCGACAACCAGATCTGGCGCCCTCCCAGCTGCCATCTCGATCGCTCTCCTCCACTGAGTTTTTCTAATGATACTGCATCTGCATCTTCATCGCCCGTCTCTTCCTCACATTCCACTCCTTCCTTCGTCCCTCAGGATCCTACTTTGACTAATACAATACAATACATATTGGCCTACTTGCAAGTCTTAAAACCTGCCAGATCAAAGAAGGAACTACCCTGCATTTTATACCGGCAGATTACAATAAAATCCATTATTTAACTGTGGAAAAATTTATGTGCAGAGAAGAAATATAAGATCTTGTTAACATCTCGATTAAACCAGGACTGCATTGAGAATTTTTTCAACAATCCGTGGTTGTGGAGGACACAGGGACAATCCTAATACAATTTTGTTCCAGTTTTAGATATATCGCTGCTAATAAATTGTTTGTTGATAATTCTGGACAATACTGTGAAAGTGATTTAGATAATGTGCTTCTAGATATATTGTCATTGTCAAATCTGTTGAAATCCAAGTCACATGATGATGAAAATTGTGTGTCCACTTCACACATAGGAAAGGCTTCAAAACCTGGGCCTTTTTTCCCTTGGAAAGCAGAAGAATGAGTGGGGATCTTATTGAGACAGGTCTACAAAGTTCTTCATGGTCTCGAAAATATAGATGAAAAACTTTCTTCAAGAAGGCAACGAGTGGAAATCTGAGAGGACATAATATGAAACTGTACCATTTATAAGCATGTGCGTTTAGACATCAGAAAATTCTTTTTTAGCCAAAGAATTGTGGATCACTGGAGCCGGTTACCACAAGAAATAGTAATTCCAACAAGCTTTCAAACAGAAACTTGACAGTTGGATGGAACGATATAGGCAATAAAAGCTTACACAGCTTACCTACCCTATTAACTGTAACTGTATTTATGTTCCCTCATATACGAGGTTGGCACCAAGACGGTTAGCTGGCTGTAAAACACTTCAACATGCTTATTTCATTTCAAGGGCCCATGCTAACCCAGGAAATACTCTTGAAAAGTCGCTAAATCAATATTATTACATATATTTAAATATTATAGATTGTTTATTTTGACAGACTCTAAGCTTGGCTGAATTTGGCTGCATCATCCGTTCTTAATTTTAGGTATAGTTCAACAATTGGATGGTGGGTGATTTGGCAACAGTTTCATTCATGAAGCATCGTGGGAAGAAATTTACGTGGCCACTTAAGCCAGATATCCAGAGACTGCCAAAACAGCAAATGTTGTGTGTGCTTAAATCTCCTCCAGTGCAGACCAGTGAACAAGACTGTTTTGTGTTTGATTATGAAGCATCAATTGATCATCTGCTAAGTGACATCATGTGGAAAACCGTCTTATGGTGGAGACGATACTACTATTGGCTTACCACACAAGAAACTACAAACGAAGAACTACAGCCATTCAGATGGTTTCAGTTCCAGATAATCCAAAAGTTTCTGCTTTGATCTTATGAATGCTGTTGCCTGTCTGTGGTTTTTCGAATATGCTGTTTTATTTCTTCTGTTGACAAATGTGCTTTAGTAATTAGCAACTTCTCCAGCATGGATGTCTAATGCACAAAGTATCAGTTTAGGGCAGACCATGATCAAGCCAGTCAAGTCACGGATAATTTGTCAACTTCGACAGTCTGGAGACCAAACTGACGAGAAGGAACATGCGGAATGGGTGAGTGCAGGCAGACCAATATTTGACGTGATTCCAGCAACAGAGAGAGTTCACGCTCCACAAACACTTAACTAACTCATGGCGAGATATAGGCAATCGAATGGCATACGTCGAAGCTCTAAATTAAAACAGTTGTATGCATTTCCAATTACCTACATACTGTTTAATATGGTTATTTACCTCACTAACCACTTCATTTTTTCGTTTCTCTTTTACAACAGTGCTTCTTTTATGGCTTGGAATTTCTGAATCCGCTGTAAGCAGAGCACTTGATGGCGTTGGAAAAATAACATCTCTTGACATCACAACTGGACGTTAATACCATCAACTCTGCATTACTCAACAATGACGTTGATACAAAACTGGTCCAACATCTCTTCGAAGCAGACACATGAAACATTCTTGAGCAGTTGATCAAAACTAAAGAGACGAGCCATGTTTGGATGTGTATTCATTGTAGTAGGGACCTTGACGACTCTGGTTCAAAAATTCCAGATAATATTATAGGTTTCTTTTGAGTTGCTTTTTACATCAGGAGCCTTATGCATGAGACAGGCGCAACTTAAATTAGCCCACTACTCCGGGCGTAAATCTGGCCTATGCCGGAATAGAGGGCTAATTCAGTATGCTTGGGTCGAGAATAACGCGTTATGCTGGGAGTAAGGCTACTCAAAGTCTGCCCTAGGTGTAAGTTTGCTACTCTTTAGCTTAGCGGATAAACAAAGATGGCAGACCAGCTTTTGAGACGACGCATTCGGCGAAGTTTAAAGCGACAAAGAGTGTTCAGAGACCGTCGTAATCCACTTGATTCGATGGAAGACAACGAAATTTATGATGCTTTCCGGTTTCGGTGTCACGAATTACTTGTCATCTGTGACGAGCTGGTCAACGATGTGGCATTCGATGCACCACGCAAAGGTTCATTGCCTTCAGTCATGCAGGTACCGTTAATTTAATTAATTTCAAAGAAATTTTATTTTGCTTATTCTTACATTATGCTCATGGGTAATGGCAGTTGTCAAAATCTACTGTAAATTAAATGCGAGTCATCATGCCACAGTAACTTTTGAATTGGAAGAAAACCAAAACAAATCTTTACTGTATTTGCAAGGCAAAGACTGCTGTTTGCTGTGCTCTACACTAGTACATTTGAGGCATTTGCATGGGTTGGTTGGGAAGGCATCACTACACAATCAATTAACTTGTTCCTTTGAATATTTCACTGCATTGTATGACTGGAATAGTGCTGATAATATGATAATAGAGAATTCTCGTAAACCTAAGTGACTACTGTTAGTTATAAGTCTAGGCGATTTCTATACATAGCCGTTTGTACTGTGTAATGCAATCATTCTTGATGATGTACACAGATTATCAAAATGCCCTCAGTACTTATGTTGAACCGTAATGCCAAGATATTATGTTTAATTGCAGGTGATGCTAAATTTGCGTTTCTACGCAACAGGAACGTTTCAGAGTGTTGTTGGTGAGCTGTTTGGTGTAGACCAATCACCAGCAAGTCGCACCATTAATCGTATAACAAAGGCACTAGTTCAACAAATGCCGAAATACGTGAAGCTGCCAAATCAACAAGAAGCGGACGTCATAAAGACAAAATTTTATGGAAAGGCTGGGTTCCCAAATGTCATCGGATGCATTGATGGAACTCACGTGCGCATATTGGCACTGAGCGAAAATGAACATGAATATGTTAACAGGAAGAATTTTCACTCAATCAATGTGCAGGTAACGACAAATGTATACTATACCTATAGCATACAACTCTAGCTTATCATGTCCTGAGTCTTTAGTGATGGAAAACACAACTGTTTCATTGGCAGAGTTTAATGAGGCACATAATACTATTAATGTTATATTTGTGTAATTAATTAAGGCAGTGCTTCTCAGACTTTCAACTTTCCTATGTGGACCGATGATTGCTTTAACAGCCTTACATCATCTTACGTTTACATCCATAGTATGTTATACCACAATATACATCTCGTAATATTGTCACTGTTAATCTATCCACTTCACTTCAAAAATGGTCAGGCATATTGCATGCTGTGGTAAAATGAAATGTTCTCAAATTCCAGTATATCCAAAGCATGTGGTCTGGCTGGTTTAGACAAACACACAATTACTCTAATTGACTAATTAGCTTAGTAGCAGCATAATGACAAAGTAATATAGTGTGGCATTTTTCGAAACAGCTCATCTGTGATGCAGATATGGATATTATCGACTGCACCGCAAGGTGGCCGGGCTCTGTCCACGATGCTAAGATTCTGCGAGAATCACCCATCTTCGACGCATTTGAGAGTAACCAGCCGCCGTTGAGTGGTTTCATTCTAGGCGACAGTGGCTACATGCTACGCGACTGGCTCATGACGCCTGTCGTGAACATCCATTCACATAGGGATGAGGCCTTCAAAGCGGCTCACTGTGGCACCCGCTGTATAATTGAGCGATGCATTGGAATTCTGAAGCGTTGGTGTCATTGCCTTCACACTGACCTGACAGTTACCCCAGAGAAGGCCTGCGAACCAATTTTTTTGTGTGTCATTCTACACAACCATGCCACAGAACTGAACAAAGTTCTTGATGATGAAGTCACAAACGACAACAATGATGAAGATGACAGCACCTCGGCTGCAGCAGTCCCTACCCGGACCATGACTGAACAAGCACGATTCGCTGCAGGAAGTCAGCAAGGGGACAGACTGATTAAAAATATATTTTAGTATTTGTAGTATACTTTTAGTAGAACTATGTTAATTAATGGTAGGCTATTTTATAGTAATTTTCTGGTAGTGGAAAAACAGTGTTAAGCTTTTCATCTTGCCAAGATGCTATAATTCACTGGAAAATGGATAGGGCAAGGCCATATGATTGCTTTACCAGCCTTACATCATCTTACATTACGTCCATAATATGCTATTCCACAATTTACATCTCATAATATTGTCACTTTTAATATATACACTTCACTTTATAAATGGTCATGCATTTTGCAAGATGTGGTCAAATGAAATGTACTCAAATGCCAAGTATATCCAAAGCATGTGGTCTGGCTGGTTTAGGCAAACACACAATTACTCTAATTGACTAATTAGTTGAGTAGCAGCATAATGACAAAGTAATATAATGTGGCACTTTTAGAAACAGATCATCTGTGATGCAGATATGAATATTATCGACTGCGCCGCCAGGTGGCCGGGCTCTGTCCACGATGCTAGGATTCTGCGAGAATCACCCATCTTCGACGCATTTGAGAGTGACCAGCTGCCATTGAGTTGTTTCATTCTAGGCGACAGTGGCTACATGCTACGTGACTGGCTCATGACGCCTGTTGACATAGGGATGAGGCCTTCAAAACGATTCACTGTGGCACCCGCTGTACAATTGAGCGATGCATTGGAATTCTGAAGCGTTGGTGTCATTGCCTTCACACTGAGCTGAGAGTTACCCAGAGAAGGCCTGCGAACTAATATTTGTGTGTCATTCTGCACAACCATGCCACAGAACTGAACCAAGTACTTGATGATGAAGTCACACACGACAACAATGATGAAGATGAACGCTCGGCTGCAGCAGTCCCTACCCGGACCATGACTGAACAAGCACGACTAGCTGCAGGGAAGGCATGGGACAGACTTATTAATAATATAATTATTATAGTATTTGTAGTATGCTTTTAGAATAAGTATGTTAATGGTAGGCTATTTTATAGTGTTAAGCTTTTCATCTTGCCAAGATGCTATAATTAAATGGACAGCGCAAGGCCATATGAATGCAACAAATGTATATGATTTTATATAGCGACCGTGCATGGCCTCTACCCTGCTCATTTTTCAATTCATACTTGAATTGATCAGTAACATTAACGAATGAGGCCTTAAAGTAACTTTTCTTTGGATTATTCAGTTCATATCAAGCCAGTGGATATTTCTCAGATGAGATCATCACAACCGTGGAACGGTTATCTGAAGGATTAACCATCGGTGAACGGGTAGCCATTAAAACTGCAGGATTTATTTTTGGATTATACTCTTGTGGAGCAAAGATAGCTTCCATTTTTCATTGATTCGTTAAATAAAGAAGTTTGTGGGAATTAAGTCTTTTGTCTACTGCAAAAGCCAGACCTAGGCAACATATTTACACAGTGCCCCTTCTGGGGTGGTCAACCTGGTACAGCAACTCCAGCAGAAAACGACATTGGACTTAGCAGACTCAACCCTCGACCAATGTAGTCTGGCAAAGAGATAGCCAGTTACGCGACATTATCGATTTCAGTTTCAGCTTCAAGACGCTGAGACATTAGGTGCAGAATGCAGAGCAAAAAACAAGTCGTAACTCAATGTAAGGTAAAACGCAATGACTGTAACTTTTCCTTCTGTCTATCAGATGATAACTCTACCAAGCTGGTGTCATTTCTTTGGTATCAGCTTTTCTACAAGCAGTTCCACACGATGTGGCAGCAGTGAGTCTTTAGATTTCACTTACACTTTTATGTGCATGAAAGTGTATACTTATTGCTTCATTGGCTTCTACTCGTCATCTCAGGTGATGAAATAAAACTAATAGCAGCAACGCTTTCCAACAAACTTATACATGGAGAAACTGTCAAAGATGAAGGACCCCGAGATACATGCGGGCAACGTTACCGCTTGTCAGAACCCACATGTGTTGAAACAAGCAGCATATCAGTCAAAGAAATACACATATTTAAGAGATCGTCCAATTGAGGAACTGAAGATCGTTAAGAAATCTCCGCTAGCAGCACTGGGCATAAAAGTGAAAGGATACATCCATGACATAGCACTCACAGGTGAAAACTTTCGTCCAACATTGTCCACGAGGAAACAACATGGTTTTACACTTAGATGCAACCGGTACCAACAACTCCAGGATTCCATCCAGAGGAGGGACTGCCTTATTTTTACTGTCTCCTACTAGCTTAATTAAACCTGCCTGTGTTACAATTCCTCTCTACAACTCACACCGCTCTCAAAATCTGTGGAGCTCTTCAAGAATTTCTTTCGCTATGTCGTGCTTTCAGTCGTGGCTCTATTCTTCAGCCATCATTTATTGTAACCCATTTCTCGTTGGCTTTGAATTATGCAGTTCTTGAGGCTTTCAATAAGACGTCCTTGATATCTTATCTCACTTGAACTTTTGAAATTCTGAAAGGAATGGTGACTGAAGTTGAAATAACTTCCTTGACTTTCGTGGCACTGTGTTGTTCACACATGATTAAAAGCATTTCGAGACATCTTGTACACTGCAAAAGTCCGAAGAAAGTGACGCAGAGTGCAATGGTAATGTTCGCGCATCTGCAGACGCAGCGGATTGTAGGAGGCTAAGGGACTTTACAGAAGCAAATATATATATACTATGCTAAATTCGCCTACTGCTACTGCTGAAGTGGTTAATGCACGCTTGGATATTTTACCACCAGTAGGAAATGAATTGTATGGGGAAATGTCCCAAATCGACATAACGTCCTCACAAACCTTCAATGCAAATGTTAAAACGACAGCCACAAAGGCCGAATCAGGAAGTTGTAGTTCTGACTCAAATGGTAAGTGCTCGTGTGGTTAATACAATTTTTTTAGCACAAGTAATTTCCTGTGGCAGTGCAGTTACTTAATATGAAAACAGAATTGATAACTGATTTAATAGGCCTAGAAATGCAGTGACCATTGCTAACTTGATTTGAAGACATTTCCTTCATACATTAATAACACATTCCTATTCTCACTGTCCATTCTTTTTCCGTGTAGGCGATATATCAAACGAAGACGAATATTATGGGGAAATCAACCACCAAATGACAGCTTCAGGTGAATCCGGAAGAGCACGTAGTGTCATAATTACACTTTATACAATTGCCAGTCAATTGCTGTACAGAAGTGAGTGTGGCTAGTTTGTCATATAACATTCCAAGAATTTTTTACTCTGTAACAAGCCTTCAGTGTAACCTGTGTGTTAAAGGGTTCGAGTACTAGTTAACGATATTGCAGATGTGAATATAGTTGTTTGTAATTAATTAACAGCAATGTCCTAATATAGTTGTATATTTGCTTCACAGCATATTTAAGAAATTCACTGCAAGGCATCACACTCGTGCAAGCGGATATATCTCAAGGAAATGACTTCTATTCCTCAGCTGCCTTCAAGTCAACAAAAAGTCTCATGAGTTTGTTCCCGTTGTGGTCATCACCACTCGACGAGAAACAACTTCGTCTCGCATCTCAAACCGAAAAGGACTACATGCCAAAGTGTGCCATCAATGCCATTATAGAATCGCAGCTCAGTGTCGTGAAAGGAAGAACCCTAAATTACAAACACGTATGACCGATGAACTTTATATTGAAGCGACTGACCTTCAACAAAGGGAAGTTGAATGAAACATTGTCCCGCTCTCGGGAAGATGCTCGCAAAAGAGCTTCAGACGCAGATCCACAAGAACGCTGAGGCAAGCGCAAGACAAAGAAATCGAAACCATACCATCATTTGAAAACGGCTAAAGAAATACTGCTTAGAAAAACAGCAAGCAAGACACCTGTTCATGTGGAGCAGACCCTGGGATTGACCAAAACCATGAAATGTAAAGAAGAAATGTTGACAAAAACACGGGATATACAGGGTGTGAGTTAACACAATGATCTGTCACTGTCCACCAGTTCTGATGAACTGCCGTACGGTGAATTGTCCGACAAAGAGATTGGTTTCGCACTAGCGAAATTAGCATCTTAATTTTCTGAAAACATGTCCTGCCTGGAAGTTACGTGCCTAGGTCTGTGTGAAAAAATGTATTCTTTACCACGGTTTCGTAAGTCCTGCAGTAAGCAGTTTGTGCAGATCATAAACATTTCTGACCACTGGTCAGACATCACTAACGTCTTTGGACTTACAGCAAGAGATGTCTACATTTTCAACAGTTGGTTTGTCTGCATCCATGAAACAACAGTTCTGCTGGTAAGAGTTCTTACTGAAAATCAAACAGCCATTGGCCGACTGTAGCACGTACATGAACTGTGAGAAGTAGAGAAATAACATATATACTGGCAGGCCCCTATTTCTTTAACTGGTATCGGCCGTGTTTTAGTGGAATGGAACTCCTCATGGAAATAAATATAGCAGTTACAACGGTTAAGGAAGTAGACAATTCGAACCATTTCATGAAGGATGATGTGCACTTTATCTATAGCTACAGGTCTCGTCGTTATTGCGTGACCACGATGAGGGATACGGCGATCCAGATACAATCACATTTTACAAGTGCAACTTGGCTGTACAGTCAGAGTCATCATGCCTCTGTGGGTTTTATGCTGTGGCTGTGGCAGTTTCATGCTGCCTAAGGCGAGACCCAACAGTATGCATATACAATGAGCCGCAGTTGTTGAACAGTTTCCGTGAGTTCATGCAACAAAGCAGGGGTGTTACAGCTCAATTTCAGTGCCTGTAGAACAGCAAACTGTTTTGCAAGTGACCAAGCTCAGCCCTTACTGCATGTGTCATCAGACGTATAAGGGTGAGCGCATGGTACAATGCACCTCATGTGCAAACAGGTAAAGTGTATTGCAAATTTCCAACTCCCTACTATTTAATGTCAACCTTTCACAAATAAATACAAGTCTTCCGAGTGCTTTGGCGAAACAGTAACGGAATGTTAGTTTGATCAACATGTGCAAAAAAGAACATTTCCCACATGTTTAACAATTGCACAAGGATTTGACTTAGTACCTAATGCTGACAGTCAGATTGCCCACTGTCCTAAAGACATCTGTTGAGTTGTGGCTGTCAAGAAGAACAAATTTGGATTCATGTACATATGTCGTAATAAGAAATAATGCAAGAAGCAGAAGTGTTTAACAACCATTTCTCTGCTTCAAAACACCTACTTCTTCACCATAGTTATGTGCTTTATTTCAAAATTAACTGTTAATCAGGTTGTGCAACAAATGCGTTTGAGAACAGCAACTTGATTGATTGATTGGTTTGTTTTCTGCAGAGAGGTTTGTGAGATAATAGTAGCTAACAAATTTCAGGGAAAGATTGGCTGAGAAGGGATGACAGTAGAGGTCGATGAGTCACACCTCTTCCGGCGAAAGTATGGTGTAGGTAGGAAAGGAAAATGGGAGATAAGTGGTTGTTAGGCTGTTTCTGCAGAGACAAAACAATGCAGAATGAAAATAGGAAGCGTATCACAATCATGCCGCTTTTGTTGCAGTTCATTGACAGCCGAAGTACTATTGTTACAGATTTTGCAAAGGTATACCAAGGCTGTGAGAAGTACGGCTTTCTTGCTCATAAGTCGGTTTGTCACAGCGTTATTTTGTATGTCCAAGCGACCGTGATGTATATACAAACAATATAGAGATATAACGTGGTGCTGGCATAAAAGAGACGTTCATAGCTGTGGTGGTATTCGATTGAAAGGTACTTGGCAGAAAGTGAGTACCGACATGGGTACTTTAACCGTATGTATGACCCCCATTACCACTGGATGACCAATTCCTACTATTTCTTTACTACACGAAACTTGTTTATCCTGGTCCCTGTAAAGTGGGTCTTACATTTCCCAGACTTCATGACTTATAGGATGACAACAATAACAGTGATCAAAGTCTGTGCATGTTTTACCAGATGACTCAGTCGAAAAGCCCTCTTTGAAAAGGAGTTTTTCACCCATGAGTTCAGCAGCTGTGTCTGACGAGCTCAAGTGTGATAATGGTTGTGATTTATACCAATGTGCTAAATCCTTGTGTACAGCTTTCATTGTTGACTGTTCTAACTTTTCCTGTAGAAATCTAACAATTCAGATTTTTTTACCATATTGAACAGTGCTGGCAGGTACTGCAAATTAAACTTGCTGAAAACCAAAGTTGCCCTGAACAGTTTGAGTCCCTGGTTGGACAAATGGAGGAGCTGCAACAGGACTTCCTGCAATTTGAGGTGTACAAGGCCAAATCTGAGCTCTGCCAATTTTTTGGCTCCAGCTGGTCGCCGTCATCAAGAACACTGTAGTACCCGAGAGAGAAGGAAACTGGAATCTACTTGTGGCTACTGTCGAGGATTCTATGCATTCTACGCAATCTTTGCAGAATGTGACTGCATCAACTACCTGCGTTATGCTGTTGACCGAACGATGGCTACACACCTGCTCAACTTTCTTGAGAATGGTGAGGATGTCAACCGCTCATACAGGCAGTAGCAATTACTTGAGAAGACCCAAAAAAATTAACACGGCCATATCGAAGTCGAAACTGCCACCATTCACTGACTAACCTCAGAAGACACTGTCAACAATGGAAACGGAGAACAACCTGTCATCCAAGGACATGGCTGACTCACACAGGAACATGGGCATTGCTAAGGAGTGGGGTATGGACCTCAGGCAGATACTTACTCACAATTAGGTCTCAGCACCTCCATTATTCGATGGTGATCTTCCAACTCACACCAAAAAGTCACTACTTGTTGGGAGACTTGGCCTAGACTGGACCTTAAGGTGGCAATCCAGCAATGTGTGACAAAAACTTACATTTTCTTTGTGTCCCACCCTCTAATTTTGTCCATTGTGGGATCCATAGTAACTGGCAAAAGTTGCATTAAGAAATAGTACTATATTTACTTGTGGCTCAATACAGCAGTAGGCCTAATTTGGATCACTACTTCCTTATCTGAGTTAATTAGACTTGCTATAAAAAAATTCTGAATGCAAATATCAAATAGGTCACTGTTTAGGTGACACGGAGAGATGTCTGCACTGGTGTGCCCAACAAAAACTTTAGAAGAATTCCCAAATGTGCTGTGATACTCCCACTTTGCTCCACAATAGAAAGGAAGCCAATGATGGCAAGCGGTGGTACTGCACAGTCTGCAGAGCAGAATTCAGCGTGCGCGATGGATCATTCTTTCAAAAAAAGTAGACTAAACTGTTAGACAAATTCTGCTCATAATCTACCACTGATCAACCTCAGAAAGTTGCAATTAAAGAGGCTGAAATCAGCACAAAAAAAGCGGCAGACTGGTACAATTTCTGTCGAGACGAATGTACGAATTGGCTACCGAAACCCCATAGAACTCGGAGGTGTCTACGAAGATGGCCAGCCAATTATTGTGGAAATTGATGAGAGTAAATTTTTCCATCGGAAATATCACAGAGGTAGAGTAAAAGAAGGACATTGGGTGTTTGAGGCAATCGAAAGACCCTCTGGCAAATGCTTCGTGGTTGCGGTTGACGACTGCACTGCTGAAACTCTCAAAATCATAATCGGACAACACATTCGTCCTGGAAGTCACATTTTATCGGAAGGGTTGTGAGCTTATTCTAACCTGGATACAATGAAAGACGGCATTTATATGCATTCGGCAGTCATTCATGAGAGAAACTTTGTTGATCCAGACAACCCAACAGTGCACATAAAAACGTGGAAAACATGTGGATGCGCGCCAAACGAGAGCTGAAACATCAGTTCGACACCAGCCGCGAGTTGTTTGAAACCTATCTGCATGAGTTTATGTGGCGATGCGCTTTAAGACGTAAGAACCTGTTCTCAAATTTTTTAATTTCTATATCCCAAACATATAAAGTTGTCTAATATATGCTAGCAATCAGTTTCAATGTTCATATCTGACACATTCGTGAAACAAATAGCACAGTTTATCACTTAATTTAATACGCTAGCAATCAGTTTCAAAGTTCATCTCATAACAGTTAATTTTTACGTTTGTAAATATTGTGTTCGTTTACATTAAAATGTTAAAATTCAATTGATCGTCTCTTACTCAGTTAATTGCTTTCGCAGAAATGTTGGGCTGTTGTAGGCGGCAGATGAGAGCGTTCTATTCTTTGCGAATCTGGAGCAGCCATATTGTTTATGTAGGTCATATCGGCGACCGAGCTGATGGAATCTTTGAATGCCTATGACGATAAATTTGTAATTGCATTACAAAAGTCGTAGCTTGCACATGTGCGTATGACGTCAATTGAAAATGTGAAAATATGGCGAGAGCGAGCATTAACCATTGAGTTTGTTCGGATTCTCTAAAAACATTGTATAAAATCGCAGGAACGTGAGCGCCAGTTGGGAATAGGCGCATTTCAACACTTACGGTTTTAGGTATCAACTGGTAAAATTTGGTACGATTTGGCCCGCACGTTCTAATAAGTACCCTTACCATGTTGTCTCATCGTGTGTTTGCAAACGGTTAAAGACTATACTTACTTACTTACAGTAGTTATAACCATCAACGTATATTATTAGGGCTAGACAAAAATCACGAATTCACTGAAATCGTGAATTTTGGCATTTGCCATGAATGCCGTGAATTTTAGCAATTTACGTGATTTTCCGCGATTTTTCACATACGCTCCACTTTTAAACATAGCAAATTGGACATAAAACGCCAGCTTTTATCATTAATAAACGCACTGGACAAGAACGAAGGCATTTTTAATCAACTGCTAGATATCGCCAAAAGTAAATTGGGGCCGTCCATAACTGACGTCACGCACTTAGGGAGGGGAGGGGTCAGAAATTTGTGACGATGTGTCACATGGGGGTGGGGGGTCTGAGAGGTGTGATGTCACACAAGGTCTATGTAATTAAATTTAGCAATTAGCAACAATTTAATGTTAACAATAACAGCACTAATTGTGAGTATTAAATTTTCATTATTTTTTTTATTATTTTAATGTATACGGGCACCATTATTAATAATTTTTTAATTATTTCAATATTTGGTCACCGTTAGATTTTAAAATATGCATGCTCTCCCTGTTTGTTCCACGAAAGAGCATTTTTCTTCGCCATGGAAATTTGGTTTTAGGGGGGGTCAGAGCTTTGTGACGTCATTTTTCAAGGGGGTGTCGTCATTTATGGACAGCCCCTTAAACCAAATGTATTCTGACTTGAGCCGTGATATCGTTTTTACTTACTGACTAAGTCTTCGCTGACGTAACGTCGTAAAAGGAGTGAAAAGTGTTTGTCAGTGTGATATTTTATTAACATAATATGACAGTGAATTGGTGCCGTGAATTTGGCAATTACTAAAAAGTAAGCCACTTTTTCACCGTGATTTTCGTCTAGCCCTATAGCCTTACCATAATTGTATGTCGATCGTTATCACTACTTTTAAAATGCTCACTTTATGGCACTAAAAGGCCGCCGTAATAAAAGCCTCACCTTCGTTTACTTGAAATCAAACATCGAAAGCTCTCTAGCTTTCTCACTTTCTCCAAAATGAAATTAATAATTTCTTTGACCGCCTTATGAACTTTTCGTCCAATGCGCGGCGATTCAACTTCCGGCTTATGGCTGTGGACCGTACGCTGGTACTCTGCAATTTGCTGTTGTAAGTAAGCAGATGTAGTAAGTAAGTATTTTTTTAAACCGACTGCTAACCGCATTTCAATTAGCGTAAAGCATCCTGGTCTGGTAATGAATCCCCTTATAGGGAGGAGGCCAGAACGTGGAACGCAATAATATCAATATCAACAGCTACCGTATCATTAAAATTAGAAGGTATATTTATTTAAGGCTGCACAAGAAGACACAATAATTATTATTATTCTATGATAAGTCATAATTAGGTCAATGAAAACCGCGCGCAAGCAAATGTCCTTTTAAATTTATACGGGTTAACATAACAAATAAAATGTCAACAATGTTAAGAATAATGCTCATTAAAGTGGAATGGAAATGTCAAACAACAACGAACAACCCATCGAAGGTTTAACGCACTAAACATTTACTTTACAGACAAGAGGCATTATTGCGTATGTCTACATGCACACACACAAACGCACACACACACACACACACGTAGGCCTACATACATGGTGCTCGTCATCAAGTGGGCCCAAAAGAGCAACCTAGTGGAGTCCATATCTATGGCATTTGGCCGCGAGTAGGCTACCATATGCCTATTGTTCTAAAGTCACTAGCTGCTGTCACCCTTGCCTTTGCAGTGAAAATCTTCAATAAACCGGTCAAAACATCCAGACAGACCCGAATTTAACAAAACATTTATTTAATAAAACTAAGTTTGACAATTTCGTAACTGAAGGCTTCGAAGAAAACCAAAGAGCAATGAGTCATAAAGGCGACGAGGAAGATTTCAGTTGAAGAGAGAATAATCAAAAACCTCAGAAACTAAGCCTAGGCCCTATAACGTTTTTAGCCTAATAAAATTTCCTAGTTCTCTGAATTGTCAGAAACCTTGAAAACTGTAAGGAGAGATTTCATCTGAAGATTAAAATTATGTAAGAACCTAAGTATGAAGCAATTCTCAGTTGAAGAGAGAAGCCAACAACCTCGTAGGGTTAGCCTACAGATAATTCTTCAAT
The DNA here is from genome assembly GCA_020284085.1 of Aporrectodea caliginosa. NCBI lineage: Eukaryota > Metazoa > Annelida > Clitellata > Crassiclitellata > Lumbricidae > Aporrectodea > Aporrectodea caliginosa. The sequence continues at coordinate 1,961,503 of JACEVL010001042.1, forward strand.
AAACCGGTCAAAACATCCAGACAGACCCGAATTTAACAAAACATTTATTTAATAAAACTAAGTTTGACAATTTCGTAACTGAAGACTTCGAAGAAAACCAGAGGATCGCGAGATGGGCTATAAGTAGGCTTAGTCTAAGCCAACAACCTCGGGCTTCCAGAGATTTTAGCTGAATAGTGAATAATATAAGCCAAGAAGCTCAGAGAAAATTTCAGAGGTTTCAGTTCTTGAATCACTAGGAGTTTGACAGATTTAATCGGAGAGTAGAAATAAAGAACATCGATAGCAGAATTAGGCTTATAAGCCTAGAGATTTCTGTTGAAGAGAGAATTCAAGAATCTCGTTAAATTCCAGATGTTTCAGCTAACCAGCGAAGTTAAGAAATTCAGTTAAATCAAGAACCTCAAAAGTTTAAGTAATTTCAGCTGAAGAGAGTAGCAGGGATTTCAGCTGGGGAGAATAATATTACTATATAAGGCTCGAGTTGCTCAACCGTTCCATTAATTTTCGCTTTGTGATTTCTTTCGATAGGCCTATCTTTGTTCTTTGTCTTCCGTTGTTCTTTTTCTTTGTTCTGTTTGTCTGTAGCTGCAGCACCATGTAAGCTACTTTTGTTTTTTGACGATTTTCTCTGCGCTTCCTATATTTAGCCCCACTTAGTTCGGCCTCTTACTCATCTTCATTCGTAATGAATGAATGAATGAATGAATGAATGAATGAATGAATGAATAAATGAATGAATGAATGAATGAATGAATGAATGAATGAATGAATTTTGCGAGTGCTGTGATTAATACAAGTGGAAATAGTAATTAATAATTAGGCTCTGCACTATCTCACAGTAAAACTGTTAAAGTTATCATCTCAGTCTACAGTTAAAAATAATAGGCCTATATAGGTCCTAGTGCGAACCAAACGGAAGTTACGGAACCATCAATGAACCATCAGTGAATGAATGAAGGACAGCCACTACTTTTTAAGAACAGAAAAATACTATTTAAAAGTTTTTTAAAAATTGTTTAGGCCATAATTTGGAACTGTAAGTAAGTAAGTAAGTAAGTAAGTATATCCTTTATTGAAAAACCAACTGTTAACCGCATTTTGGTGTACATCGCAGAAGCAGCGTAGACCTGCAGTAATGACGTGTCCTTATAAAAGGCAAGACAGACATAGCGCTGCTGCCTTGTATTCTGAACAGATTATTAATAACCGTTATTCCGCTGTAGGCTGGAGTGACGGTGTAAACACGGCTTAGCCTACTGTGCGCAGTAGAAGTTTAAGTCTTAATAACAATAAAAAATTAAACAATGTATTTTATTTACTGGATTATTTTGATTATGGATAATAATATAATATGCACATATTTAGCACACATTACAAAGAAACTGCTTCCTTTTCTACAATAGGCCTACTGTGTAGTGTTTAGCGTAGACCTCTCGGAGTGATGCCGCCAGAGTGAGGCGGCATCGGAAACCAAGTTGACTTAACCAAACTGGCAGTTTCTTTTTTCCTTCCTTCTTTTTCTAAATTTCTTTCTCTCCTACCTTTTCATTTTTATCCAACATTCACTCCTTTTTTATTTTTTCTTCAACCCTATTTTGCCGCCCATGCATAAGTGCCGCCCGGGGCGACTCGCCCCCTCTTTCCCCCTTCGGTACGCCACTGCACTGCACTCCACATGGTACAATACAATACAATACATATATATATACTTAAAGTCACTACAATGTTGGGTCTTTCGCTTAGAACCGCAGGATTGGGACATTTACACGTCATCTGTAACAGAGCGTCCATTATTGGGTCCTGGTGAATACAGAACCGCAATGTTGGGTCGTATCTTTGATACCGCACACTTTGGGTCTAAATTTGCCAAAGACTATTAACAAATAGAAATTTTCTGTGAAAACAGTAAAAGTATTGGATTTATTTAATGATGTTTTATAACAAGCGAACATTATTCCCAGAAATTGGACAATAATAAACTTATTAGCGTTGGACAAACGCCTACACTTTGCAAATTACAATGCAGATTAAACAGAGAAACGATTTTAGATTTGGATTTGCGATCCTCAGATTAAGATATATTTTATTATTAGGCCTATCATTACTTTTTGAGCCGCAATTTTTTTTAGAATTTTCGTTTACAATAGAAGAGCATTGCCGCCGTTATTTAAGTAGAAATTCGCAAATTCTACTCGGCCGCTGTTGGCTTCGCGTAAGACGAGTTGGCTATGGTAAGCACTAAAACCCGCCAGGTCCTTGTCCAATATTTCCAGTCTTTCTAGCCTTGAAACTCTGTTGGCCTAATAGCCGATGTGGCAATACGCCATAGGCACATAACAGCGATTTTCTGACAGTACTTGACTTAGAAAATGGTGCTCAAATGGGTAGGACTTTGTCCTGGGATGTCTATATAACTTGCGACCCAAACTTCGGCGTGGGATTGCTGCCGACGTCTACTAAGACGAAAATAGCTCAATAAGTGATACACTTTTACAGTTGTTTGCGTAATGTCTTAAGTTTAAAGTTCTCAGTGTGGGAACCTACCCTTTGGTGAATTTATTTGTTTTTGTCATATTTTTAATTGACGAATTTTGGATATGTCTTGGGAGTTCTAGATGAGATAGGTATATCACATCGAGGTTTTCTAGAATCTAGTGGAGCCCAAGTTTAGGACACCTCATAGTCCAGACAAATCTGTGCCTCTAGCCTAATGGTAATGCTTTCTGCAGGAGTAATAAAATATGCTTAAAATTGGCACCACCATTAGAAGAAAACATAGTATATCACATCGACCAGGTTTTCTAGAATCTAGTGGAGCCCAAGTTTAGGACACCTCATTCCAGACAAATCTTGCCTGCCTTTGATTTAAGGTGAACAGTAATGTTGTAATGCTTTCTGCAGGAGTAATAAAATATGCTGAAACTAAAATTGGCACCAAAAGTAAATAAATTATTTAATAAATCAATGATATTAGAAGAAAACATGTTTTATTCAGAAATCCCAAGACTTGGTACGTCAAGTAATTTAAGAAATTCACAGGCAGTAAAAACCTTAGGCTAAATAGTTACATCCCAAAAAGGAAAACAAAAGTGAAGCATAATAAACGATAGCTCATTGGTAGAATGCTCGGTTCTAAAGTGTAGAGTATACGTTCGAGCCATCCAAGAGACAGTTATTGTATAGGGACCTTGAGCAACTCGTTCATTCACAACTGCTCAGTGTCATCGATGTTCTGTCATATGGTTGAGTTGTGCGAGCCAGTGAGCCTAAACTATTATGGTCATGAAGATAAAACTCAATAACAATGATGATGATAATAATGATGATGCTGATGATGATAATAATAATAATATTATAATATTATTATAATAATAATAATATTAATAATAATAGTAACGATGATAATAATAATAACAATACCAAAAATATGATAATATTAATAATATAATAATAATAACAACAACAACAATAATAACAATGACAATAATAATTTGTGCAGTCCCCAATAAACCAATTGGACAGATAGTTCCTTCAAAATACATGTAGCTTGAAGAGCAGTCCATAAAACTACATAGGCAGCCATGGATATGAAGTGTTAGCGACTTAATTTCTTTTAGCTGTGGCCAAGCCCCTCCCTTGACACCTGATTTTCGTGATACATTTAGGTGCTCTTTATGACAGATTTGGCAGAGGGGAAGTGGAGCCGAAATCTTTAAAACTTTCTTCCCTGGCAGTCTAGCATCCTCACCACAGGACTGTTGTACAAATAGCATGAAATCTACCAGGAGTAAGACATCAGTTCACCAAATAAGTAATCTAAAAGTCGGAAAATAATGGTTAAATTCAAATATATTCTCATCCTACACATTAATGCAAACTAGCGACTCTTAAAACACATGTTAACAATTATCTTTTAGTAGTTGTTAATGGCACCATACTTAAACAAAACACGATGAAACTTAATTACTTAACTGAAGATACCACTAAGACATTGTTCTTGATCTTGAAACTGCTCAATATCCTGAGAGAATGCTTTAAAACCAAGATCAAGTCCTGCACCCTCCAGACTGAGATAAATGCAATCAGATTTCAAAGTGTCAAAGACACTAAAATATATGGTTTGCCTCAGAGCATTGTAGCATTGGAATCATTCACTGTGCCAACTACCCAGTTCTCTGCACCTAACAAGCCCACTGAAATGGCTCCTTCGTTTTCTTCCTCTCTGGTCTCCCATCAATCGGATATTATCATTTATGTATAATCTCTGGAGAACTACTCGGCCATAATGCAGCGCTTGCACATTTATATGAACTGGTACTTTGCATATTGAATAGGTGGTACCTAATTTTCACAAACTGAACAGATGCTTTCTGCAAAACAGCATAACGCCTGTTAGAAATGGTACACAACTTCATGAAATGAATGGTCTAATAGAACAAAGCAATTAAAAAATGACTAACTTTTAAGGACAAATCCCCAAGTCCTGACAAATTATAGAAAGACCACCAAATGAAGAAAATAGAAAGTGTCAATAATTATATGCTAACCACTAAGCCATTGCACACAAGCATGAAACATACCAGAAATAAGACATCAGAAACAAGCACCTCTTTGCGCCCTGTTAGATTACTTATTTGGTAATAAGTAGTCCAAAAGAACACAGCAATTAACAAACAACTAAATCTTAATGATAAATATCCAAGTCTGGTGACAAAACATAAAACTTCTGAAAACATTGCCAAATGAGCAAAAGATACAGGAACAACTAGCTAGCAATAAACAGAATGTTTATCTGCACAAACTCAAGTTCACACAATATTTCAAAAACAACGTCACAACAGCATCAAAGAAGCAGTTTAAGATTATCATGTTTAATGAAGATTAAATGTACCACAGTCATCTAAGAGCATATCCTGTAAAATAGTACTGATAACTCAGAGATAAACGTTGCTTAGCACTTCCTTAGTGCCCGACTTAATCTAGGCCAAGCTTCTCTCTTTTAAACTTAGGTGCAAGGCATGAAGAGAGCGAATTTCATTGAATGATGCCTTCTGTCTGCCAGTTTCTTTTAGAATTTTAAGGTCAGTTGCCGACCAAAGTAATCTTTTGCCTGAAGTAAAAAAAGAACTATGCAAGTTTTTAGACAGAATCACATAAAGCAAAAGAGCAATCTAATAGGTCAGAAATTATCTATCAACTGCAGGAAAGAGACTGTAATATCTATTTAATTGAACTAAAGTCAATAACTTTTATAAAGTAATACTGAAAGAAGTATCCATGTTCACAGCCACTCTCACATTAACTTAAAATCCTTCTTGTTGGACATGAAAAATGAGACCAATTATATAAACATGAAGAAGAAACCTGAAGTTAAAATTCACAACATTATTTGAAAGTGTAATTTAGGCATGATTCTCAAATGAAAAGTCAAGCCACCTTTAATTAGGAAACTGTAAATGGCTGATGTAAGTACGAGGTTATTTAGAATAAATAGGCATTATGAATCGAGAGTGATTTACCTGCAACATGGTGTTGCAGACCCTGCTTAGCGGAACTGTTGGAAGGTGACATTGTGTCACTTTGGTCGGTCTGAGAATGAGAATCACTCACTGCCCTTGTCTCTGCACTCGAGGCTCTGGTCAACGTCTTCTGATCCATTAGACATGAAAATAAAAGAATGACATGCATGTGTAACATTCTGAGAGCATACTGCAATAAATACTCTTGTTGTGTACAAATATGTTTACCATTAATTTTTCAAGGGAGTGATAAATCATTCAGAGGCTGTCATACAGAATAATGAAAACGTCTTAATTGTTTAAAAATATTGAACAATAATATTGCATGCATTCTCTCTTGCAGTTAATGTTTCATTTTATGTATTCAGCAAATTTTAATGCAATAAATGTAACTGCATGGTTTAGTTAAAATAAGCTATTAAATTTGGTGCATAAATACCCACTGATGTAGGATTATCTTCTACCAAGTTTGCAAGACTGCCACCATCATCTTCTTCATCATCAGTACTCTCCACATCAGGCGGTTCTGGAAAATGAGACATAATAATAATAATAATAATAATTACAATTGTTATTATAATTAATTATTATTATAATCATTATTATTATTATTATTATTATTTTTATTATTACTACATGCAGAACCAATACATGACAGACACTTTTCTTAGACATACATCCAATTTAATTTGCAATGAGCTGCATTGTTTACGCATTTACTTTAAGATCCCACTGGTTACACGTAGTTGATTTGCATACTGCTCTCCATCTTACATTAGATAGAGAGCTATATGTCACCGTTGTCACGGTTTCTTCAATCTCTGTCCGTAGATTTCTTCGCTCGGCTGTGTAAGGTGATGTGGTTGGGACTGGCACTTCACCTTACACAGCTGTGTGTAACCCAAACTTCCATGGCCCATTATTGAAGTCTTGCTGTTTTCTGCCCATCTCTCTGGTCTTGTAAGTAGCAACTGAAGTTCCTTGCCCATTCTTTGCCTAATTTCCCTAAGTACTTGAAGCCATTGTATTCGATCAATGTTCTGTGTTGTCAGTTTTGGAGAGCCCTAATAAGTTTCTCTTGAAGTGATGAAAATAATGAATTTTGACTAACAATTACAAAATTACTACTGACTTGCAAAATTACTTTATTACAGTTTTCAGTTATGAGACACTTCTCTTCATAAGCTGCTACTCTTTGCAGCTTATGAACAGAAATGTCACTTAATGTTAAATACTTAATACTAGGCTAGACCAAGAGTAATGAAGATAAGTGAAAGCAATATAATAAACTATCCAATGAAATTCCATATTCGAAAATATAAAGCAATGTAGCACTCAGTTGGTATATCACCTATGCAAACTAACTATTCATAAGTGCTCCCAATAAAAAATCAACAAAAGAGCAAATAACGTATGAATAAAGGACATCTATCAGCAGTATGAGATGGATCAAACAGCTGGGATAAATATGAATATTTCTTCAAGTAACAGGCAACATAGTTGGGAATACCAGATGTGCCATGATGGAACTGCAAGCAAAACGAACAACACCCATATCACGCAACCAGAGACCTGTAACCATCAAGGCTGGAACTGGATGACAAAATCCAACCAGATTACCAGGAGCCAGATGAATCTGATATATATCCAATTCAGCAAAGAAGGCATTGAATCCAAAAGATATTCTTCCTTTCATAGAAAATCGCCAAGTACTCAAAGTATTCATGTTATGTGTTATGTGGCATGTCATATGCCACAAACAACGAAAGGTAGAAGTAGGATTAGGTAAAGACTATCAAGTACTGCATACCATCAGTAGATATGTCTTCCAGTTTTCTTCCTTTCCATTCAATGACATTTCCACTGTCAACAGCAAGCAGCAGCATACCTGCAAAATTACCAAAAGTTACTGATTTATATTTCTTCATAACTATAAATGTGTGAAACATAACTACACAGTTTTGTGGATTTATTTGTAGAATAAAAGTGGCGGTAACGGAGTGAACATTTCTTTTAATGCGAGACAATGCTGTACCGTATGAAACCGAGTTGATATTATGAGTTTAATAGAAATGTAGATAAGTGACACAATAACAGTTCAGTGTAACATGTAGTTATTTGGTGTTGCTTTAGTTTTCATTAAAATTTACGGAAAAGCAAGTTTGGTAACGGAGTGGACGTTGCTAATTTGGGTGTTGTCAAAATACTTGTAAAAACTGATGAAACTAGAATATTAGTTTGCAACAGCACCCATTTTCTTAACTACATACACTACTGGTCAACATAAGATGAATAATTTATTCATTTTAAAGAAACAAATTTCTTGCATCTCCAAAATTAAATTGATCTAATAGCAGAAAATGACTCACATATTTAAATAGTTTCATGTTCTACTTTAATCCTGCCTAGACCAGCGCAGTATAAGCTTAAGTCCTAAGTATTATGGGGTCCTAAAATACCTCCCACGTTGAGTTCGAAGTGTATTTTGATCTGCTCCTTTTTCTTCTCAAACGCGAGCGTGGCCGATTCTTCTCAGGTTGATGAGCGATGCGCAGATAAGACCGGTGAGTGTAGCATTTCTTGATGTCGTGCATTTCTCGTAGCAACTCATTTCTTTATGGATAAATTATAGTTCTGTCAAACAAGAAATTAACTTCTTCTACGTTACGTGAGAGTTACTTCGAGCGATTATTCGAATCGTATCGTTCTCCAATCGTTTTAGTTCGAATTAGTTCAAGTGTTTAACTCTCGCAACATTCGTAGTTTTAAACGCATTCGACTCGACGTTTAACTTCGTCTATCCGTGCGATCCCTTTGGCAAGATCTCTAACAACCGTCTAGTTGACTTTGCAACTAAAGTTCGAGTTGGAATTGTGAAGATTCACCAACCGAAATAGCTTCTAAGCTCTCGATTGTCATTTGGCTACAGTAGGAGTCGTTTCGCATCGTCCTCCTCGTTCGACCTCCAACGGAGGACACCCTCAACGGACTGCCACGTCATCCGTAACTACTAACTGCGCATGTGTTTAGATCCATCAGCTGTTAAGTGAACGTTGCTCTTTAAATTCAACCAATGTCATGATTCTAACACGGTTGAGTAACCACGTCGTTCGTAAAGTTTTCCCCAACTCATCATAATTGAACACTAAACTGCGCTGATCGTTCTGCACTGGTCAATTAATTAACCTAATACATCAAATGCTATCATTAATTGGGTTCCGCGACAATTCGTCTACCGACATTTCGTCTACGACACTTCGTCTACGACACTTCGTCTACAGACACTTCGTCTAACGACATTTCGTCTACAAGTGTATCCGTATCCATTACGGCTAATCAACAGAGGCCGCTTTCTTATAGTTTCGCTAAAACGTGCTATGGGCCCCCTATATTCTCAGGAATCCAGCTTCTAATTACTGAAAAGATTATTTTCATCAATCCAGCTTCTATTGAATGGAAACTTATTTTCATCCATGCATCGAGGTTGATTTCCAGCTTCTATTTACGGGAAAAATTATTTCGATCAATCCAGCTTCTATTTCAACACATGAATGTTTTTATCAATCCCACTTCCATTTCGGGAAACAGTTTTTTCATCAATCCAGCTTCCATTTTAAAGTGACAATAGCAAATAACTTTGTAGACGAAATGTCGTTAGACGAAGTGTCTGTAGACGAAGTGTCGTAGACGAAATGTCGGTAGACGAATTGTCGTGACACCCATTAAATGGCAGCTGTACAACATTATATGACTCCTATGTAGACCGACACATAATATATAGGCCTATGTTACAAGCAATGTGTATAATCAGGGATTTTGTAAAATGCCTGAAATTTTTAGGCAATTTGTAAAAAATCCCCAATTCACTCAGGCACTTTACAAAATCCCTGAAAAAACCAGGGATTTTGTAAAATCCCTGAAATCTGATGATGAAAATTTGACAGATTGCCTGAAACACAATCGACGTTTGACATCGAATGTTGCACATGACTTTCCCTTTGAAACATTTGCACCTATTTATTTTTGCAGCGTCCAGTGGACTTTGAAGTCGGAGAAAAATTGAAGTTCTTAATACTGTAGCAAAATTGCTGGTCGTTATGCGTTTCACTATATCACTAGTCATGTGCTCTCTGGCTATATTTCTAGCCAAGTCCGCCTTTGGCTGCGTGTCCGACATGTCCTCCGGCTATGTTTCAAGTTATATTTATTTATTATTATTAATTGACAATCCATCGCGACAACTCAAAGCTCTATTTAGGCTCCTAAGGGGAAGGGAACATACAAGTCACGGCCCCACCACATGACTTGAAACATAGCCGAGAAACCAGTCAGTCGTCTTCGGTGCTGTGTCGTCATCGTCAGGATCGCCGGTCTTCGTTGTCGGCGTTCGAGAAACTCTGGAGTTCCGGAGTAAATCACCGTCGTTTCCTTTCGGTCTTCAGTTCTGTGCATTTTGGTTCATTGGAAATCGTCGAACACTTGACGCAGATGACATTGTGCTTGAAAGTTTAATTCGCTCGACTACGAACTAGTAGTGTTCGGTTCTAAGAAAATTACAGGTTGAAGGAAAGTTGAATTCATCTTTATGTATAGTACGAGCCGAACTCAACAGACATAAGGTAAGGTATTGGGTGGTCGTCCTGGTCAGTTTGTCCAGCCCTAGTGCTTTTTCTGACTTCTTCGTCTACATTATGATCATGCATATCGCACTTTTTATTACGCGCGCAGTGTTAGTCACTTTGAATGTGAGACGCACAAACACCACTTTATCACACAGTCTCCTTACTTTCATTTATTCACCATAAACCAGCTTATCTCACAAAACAAATATGGTAGTTTCTTAAGAAGATATGTTTGGCAATCATGAAACTTAACCTTTGCTATAGGCCTATACTGTTTGCTACCGAAAGTATATTTCTCTTGCAGCCAACAGGTCAAGTATAACTTTAGGTACGTTCTGCAAACTTGTCATAATGCACTAACGGTGTAAATGTCACTTGAGTTAAAAATGTGTAGTTCTTGTAACCACTAGAGTTCTAGACTGCGCTCGTTCGAAAAATGGCACGCTATCAGAATCACAACGATGCTATTGCGACCGCTAACTGAGCTCGTAAAACATATTATATAGGGTGGCACAAAAGTTCGTTCACCGTTTTCAAAATGCGTTGTCTCAGTAACGGCTGCATATTTCTTTATAATATTGTGTCAGTACATACATATGTCAAAAGAAAAATACTGGTAAGAATTTGATTATGATCCGGTCCGTGGTTGCCATTATTTATAAGAAAATGTAAAGACCACCAGTTTTTGCGGAAAAAACTGCGTTCATCAAATTAACACAGTAAAGGAAATGTGTAGCCTCGTACACAATAAGACACTGTTGTTACCTATTGAAAACGGTGAACGAACTTTCGTGTCACTCTATAGTTTCAATTGAATTCCTTAAAAATATAACGTCTCCAGACGATTGCAATTGTTAGCCTATTTCAAGAATAAGGTCAGATTTCAGTCATATAAAATTTAATTATCATAATAGTTTTTGACAAATGTTCGAATGTCTATGAATTTTTTCGCATGTTGGGATCCGCGCCAGAGGATCGAGATGTAGCCAGCGCCAATGGGTAAGAGCGTCGACGGTGGTGATCGGTTGCTTTTGACACTACTTAGTCCCTGTGACAACTATTTAAAAGTTTGCGCCCCCTAGAAAAATTCCTGCGGACGCCCATGAACATACCCCTACACCACCGCGGCCCGTAGTCAGAAGGAGGTCCGAGTCCGGTCTCTAGAGGATCGGGGAGGGCAGGAGTATCGAGGTAGCTGCTAAGGCGGGTGTCATTTAGGTAGAGAATTACAAGGTGGAGTCGAAATATGAAGTCTTGAAGAGGTGAGCCTTCCGTTTTGAGTGGAAAGCCCGATGAGTGATAGAGGAGCCTGAGGCAGGTGATGGTGGGTGATTGGCAATGATGATGGAGGAAACGAAAATTTACGGAATTTAGAGGAAGATCCTTGGTCATCCTTGATCGGGAACTAACCTTTACTAAACACTTCTCCTCTTTGTCTCGTTCCTGCTTTTACCATCTTGGTCAGCTTAGGGTCGTTGCTCGCTCTCTTTCAACCTCTGCTGCTTCTACTCTTATCCATGCCTTCGTCTGCTCTCGTCTAGACTACTGCTCTTTACACTGGTCTTCCTCAAGTCCGCTTGTCCTCCCTTGAGAGGGTCTTTCGGTCTTCGGCGCGCCTTGTTGGTTCCATTCCTCGCTGTGGTAGCGTATCCTCCTACATGCATCATACTCTACACTGGCTTCCCCTCCGGCAGCGTATCCTATATCGGCTCTGCTCTCTCGTCTGGCAAAGCGTCTTGGGTTCAGCTCCTCGCTACTTGTGCACCATCTTCACTCTCTCTTCTTCTTTTTAAGGGTCGCTCAGCCCTCCGTTCCTCTTCTCGGGGTGACTTCTTGGTTCCACATGCCCGCACTGCTACTATGCAGCGCCGAGCATTCTCTGTTGTTGGTCCAACAGCGTGGAATGTCTTGCCATCTTTCCTTCGGTTATCTCCTCGCATTCACTCGGCTTCCTTCTACGCCCAATTGAAGACTTTTCTGTATGATCAGGCCTGGCTTGGGAGCGCCTCTGAGTAGAGCCCTTGAAGATGCGCTATATGAATTTTATGATTGATTGATTGATGGTTCAAGAGACATGGTGCAGTGTGGGATATGGCTCGGCTGGAGAACTTGAGATGAGTTGTGACGGGGGGAGGGGTCGAGAAAGAGTGAGACAGGATGATGATCGGGTGGAGCGGGTTGGATGGATGCCGCAAGTCGTCGTTCTCAGAGGTATAGACCTATCATAATATTTGCAAGAGAATGAGACAAACAAACGAACAGTCTGTACTATATAGGCTGCTACACAAAGAATCGCACTTGTCCACAATTGACGCTGTAGACACATTCCATCGAGATATTGTTCACTGTAAAGAAATCTTATGCGAAGATGTCAACAACATCACATTAACTTAACCCACCACAAAATTTAAATTTTCATATAAGAATTTTAATTATATTGCACATTCAAATTTCACTGTAGGCCTATCGGACGCTTAGCCAATATTAATAAATAATTTAAACACTCCTACCATTTTTGCTTAACGCAAAAGGGCAAATAATTAAACTGCCATGGTTCATTAGCATAGGCCTATATCAGGAAACTTAAACAAATCATTTTGCGAAATTAGTCTACGCAAATGAATACTACGGTACTGTATTTTGGGAAGTGGTTTTCTAATAGAAGGAACAGGATAGGGAAACTATAGTTAGACCAATTCGATTCTCTAGTAACCGGTCTCAGATTTGAATTTAGCCTGAACACTCACCAACATGCTAATTATCCTCTAAACGACTAAGTTGGAACACGCTGTAGATAACTGTAGATAATGTACTACATTATCTACAGTTATCTACAGCGTGTTCCAACTTAGTCGTTTAGAGGATAATTAAATGTACACAATGTCATCCTTTACATTTAAATAGCTGCACATACGTACGTACAGCAGCTATATTCAGCCCTATTTCGCCGGATCGACGATCCGGTACCTTTGCTCTGAGACAAGCCATCTATCTATGAGATCCGCCACTTAGAAGAGTAGACCCGTTATTTAACTGCTTTCTGTTAACAACAATAAACGAAATCGCCAGTTCAATAACAAGTTGTTTTATTTTTGGCCACCGAATGCATGATGAGTGTCAACTAAAGAAATGGTTCCTTTTCAGTCCATCTCAACGTTCAGTTTACTGCTTCCAATGTCTGCTTAGAAGTTGCAAAAAGATCGATTTTCGCTGCCCATGTTTAAAGTGTTAGGCTTAAATCGATTTCATTTCACGAATTACATTCCAAAGTCTGCAGCAACTAAAAGTAGAAAGTGGTTCTGAGCTGTTAACAATGAAGAGATTTCGAATTTTAGAATCTTACGCCAACTGTACAGGCCTGGTGTCAGTAGGCCTATACTGTAACAAACATTTGAAAGAACCTTAGTCCCAAAAAGACCACTCGAGCACACGAAGCTGGTAATAACAACTCCGTTTATACCAACTAGATTGGAAATTGCTCTATTCTCTCCTTCGCCATTTTCCTCTTCGTCTTCTTCTTCTGGATGGATGGATGGGTGGGTGGGTGGGTTTTGGGTGGGTGGGTGGGTGGGTGGGTGGATGGATGGATGGATGGATGGATGGATGGATGGATGGATGGATGGATGGATGGATGGATGGATGGATGGATGGATGGATGGATGGATGGATGGATGGATGGATGGATGGATGGATGGATGGATGGATGGATGGATGGATGGATGGATGGATGGATGGCCCTTTCCACCGTTAATGTTACAGGCGGCTTGTTTGATTAACAAGCTTATGGTCAATGTTTATATCTTAACTATTAGTGGACCTGGGCATTCAATTGAGAAAGGTTTTCGTTTGTGCAAGCCTTTTCAGCAGGATATTGTGTTATAGCTGTAGACAGCCTTGCCAGTACGAAAATAACCATTAATGCCATTGGCAACATCTTGTTATGAAAACGAAGAATAATGCCAATTTTGTATTTCGTTATATCAGTCAGTTTCAGTGAGTTTATTAATGATTAATTAAAGATCAGGTTTAGAACTGGCAGACCAACGTTACATGAAGCAAATAATTATGAACTGCACGTTTTATAGAATTATTAATCTGTTTGACCGGGATTGATAATTTCGCTTAATCTCTATAAGTATTGCTGTTACCTCAACTAGAAACGTTTCGTTCGCTTCAGGAGCACGACCAGACATCTCGCTTTTAACCTACACTGCATATAATTTCTCTTCTCATACTTTTGGCAGAAGTGTTAAGATAAATCCAGGTTCAACCTCAGTTTAGGTTTATTTAATTTAGTTTTTGTTGGTAGCACATTAAAAGATTTGGCCTTAGTTTTAGTGCAGATTAGTATAGAAATATCGTCTCTTCTCCGCCGTGCTTAGTAGCCTATTTGCTTCGGCTACTTATTTTCGCTGGCAATACACATCCGGGGCCAGGCAAGCTCTAAAAACTCGCGCATCGAACAACAGTAGGCTACATTTGTTCTCTTCGGAATAAAGCTACAGGTCTCTATAACTATCTTTGTCAGCATTCCTTACACATACTTGTTCCTAACTAGACCTGACTTTAGCTTAATGGTACATTAATAATATTCGTCTTTTAATTCAAACTGACAAGTACCGGTAGGCTACGGTGTCTTCTGTTTAAGACTATAGGCTACGTACAGCGCGCAGCAGTTCCATAAGTTCGCACACTCACTTTTCGTTCACCAAAGTTTCGCTTAAGTTTCTCCTTGAGACTAATCCAACGTCTCTTCTGTTTTCATGGGGCTGTCCATTACTGTAGTTCAATAATTATCTTCTCATTGGATGAATGATTCGTTTCGTCCGCCTTTGCCCATGCCATAGCTCATCAATTACAAGAGGAAGTTTCTGTATACCCTAGTAACCTTATGAAAATTTAATATTTCTGGCACCAGTTCTGACTCATCTCAACTCTGGGTAAAATATCGTTTTAGCGGGTTTAATTATCCGCCATTACATGGGTTTCAGCGTTGGTAGTAAACAAGTTGGATTGACGAAACGAATTCTCGCTAAATAGAAGTCGGATTAACGAAAATAATTTTTAATGAAATGGAAGTGGGCGCGATGAAAAGAATCTTGCTTAAAGAGAAGCTGGATTGATGGAAAATAATTCTTAATTAAATAAAAGTTGTATTGATGAAAAATAATTCCTGCTTAAATAGAAGCTGGACTGATGAAATGAATCTTTGCCTAATGGAAGATGGATCGATGAAAAGAATTCTCACCAAAGTAGAAGCTGAATTGATGAAAAATAATGATGCTACAAATACCAAATATTTACCAATAATTAAACCCGCTAAAACGATAGATTACCCAACTCTGAATTGTTTAACCAAAACTTCTTGAAGAGGTGGTTTTATTTGTATCCAATGTCACCCATCTTACAAATAATATCCTCCTTTCAATCTGCATATCGTAGGCCTACTGCAAGTTTCACTAACAGGAACATCATGAGCTCTATGAATAAGAGTAGGGTCACGTCCTTGGCTGCTGTTTTTAATACTGTCACTTCTTTTCACCGCCTCCAATATAAATTTTAAGTACCAGGTACCTGATCCAGTGGCGTAAATCATGGAGGGGACAGAGGGGGAAAGTCCCTCCCAAAGTTTTGACTTAAGCCCTGCTGTCCCCCCAAAATCCGGCCCTCGTAGGTACTCTGTCCCCCCAAAGTTATGTATAGATTTTCGCCTCTGACCTGATCCCTAACCGAATTGGTCTACTACACACTTCTCTCCGTTCGCGCACTCAATCAGTAGGCCCTTTATTCAAATGACAATTATTATTCGTCTGTTTTGAGCTGTTGTTGAAAGGTTAGCGCCCCTCATAGTCTGATGCTTGGTCCGTATTTTGTTCGCAATGTACACAAACCACTCGTAACAATATTTGGAAATCATTCGATGGCAGTTTACGATGGCACGTAGTGATGGTTCCATTTTAATTGGCGTTGTCTTTCCGTTAATCCAGTGACGTCGAACACAATCGAACGAATTGTCTGTCGTCATTGTCTGAGATGATAAACGAGAAACTCAAAGAAGTACATTTCTCCAGGAGTTACATAGTGAAAGGATGTTGTATGTCGACCGAGCATTTCGAATACCTCTTGCATCTGAAATAGAAACCGTAATTGTTGTTGTTTTGAAAGTAGGCCTACCCTTAGAAATGAAACTCAGAATAACGGTAGGCTATATTAATGAATTCGGAGAGAAGAAAATGCAACACAAAACGATTATAATTAGTCAACATCTGGCAGCAGATCTTTGTGGTTGCTTTATAAGTAGGCTACTTGAGTGCAATTGCAAAAAGTTGTAAGAGAAAACATCCGGGCCTTTACAAATGATAGTTCATCGCTCTTTTTAGTCGAGAGTCAATAGAAGCAGGAGGGAAGAAGTGTTTCGTGTGCAGCCAGTTGTATTCTGACCCCTTCCTAACAGCCCCCAACTTAGTAGCGCCACCAGCCGAAAGAAAGCGGACGGGCAAGAGGTCGTCAAGTTGTCTGTGGTTGTGGCATCCTAGATTAACCTAAGCTCGTCATGGATATTACGGAATCAGAGTAAGCCTGATACACTGTTCACCACCTTCGTAAACGAGATAATTACGAAGCGCTGTGAGGCGACCCTGTGGTTTTTTTGTATCGCGAAGAATCGTGTAGCGTTCCCGCATAGACCTAAGTTGGTAACTGACATATATCTCGTGACTCTGATTCTGATTTACTGAGCATGCGAGAGTGATACGTCCAAACAAATAAATAACATAAACGATATACAGCAACAGTCACGTGGACTGTATCAACCAACATAGGGCCTCAAAGGGCCTCAAGTCATCTAGAGACACAAGAGATAATGGGCAAAGCAAACAGTCCATTAGCATGCACACAACGCTTCGAGAGTAGAATTGAGCCTGGTGGAAGTCTTCAATACCTGGTAATTGAGGTTCAAATAATAATTATTGTTTAAATTCAAGAACATTTCTTCTCAAACTAGTCTCTCATGCGGCACAGGCATCAGAGCGCTAATTCGGAAGATGTCCCCTTGTGGAATAAAACCTCTGTTGTTCCTCTGGTGGTTCCCAACCATTCCTTCTGTAATGGTAACGGTTATTAACCAAAACCATAAATGTTATTGGTCCCGTCAAACAAACAAAACAAATCAGTTCAAATAAAATACAGATAATTAAGTAAAAATGAAGGTCATCAGGGAAGAACAGGGAAGAAACCCATAAAAGGACCAAGGTCCCGCTTTGCGGGGTCACCTTTCATAGAATGATATGCAGCGGCTGGTTTATTCAATTACACATGGGAGCAACATAACTTAACTAGTAACTTTATATAGCGCCACTTCAAGAGAAATTCATCAGAGGCGGTTCCGAGCTAACTCAATGAAACCACGAAGGAACAAAATGGTCTTGAAACGTTTGCGGAAAAGATGCAAAGAGGCTGAGAAGCTCATGTCGCAGGATGTTAGGCAGCTTGCTCCAGATGGATAGACAACCACAGCAAAACTGCTCCGCTGGACCGTGGAAGTCCTGGCCGGTGGAACAACAAAGTCGCCATGCGTTGCCGAGAGGAGAAATCTGTGACCAGTGAAGGAAGATACCGAAACGCAAAGACCCTTGAAGTGAGATGGAGCACAATCTGCCAGGCAATTAAAAAGCATCAAGATCTTAAACTCAAAGAGCTTTTGCATAGGTACTCAGCGCATTTCCTCCTATATACATTTTGAAATATGCCCAAACCTAGGCATGCCACCGAGCAGTCCCATTTAAAACAGACTCCAGCTGATTTATGACAGAAGAATAAAACAGCTGTGATCAAACACCTGTTGCTACCCAGTGGTTCTTATACATAGCACCTTCTCTCTCTTCACAATCCATCAATCGTTCCACCCATCCATCCATCTCTTCCACCTTTCATTCCTCACTCCTTCCTCCCTCCTTTCATTCCTCATTCTCCTGCATCCTTTCCATCTCCTTTCGCTGCCTCATTCCTTCACTGCTTCACTCCATCCTTGCCTCACTCTCCCTTCCTCGCTCTCTTTCTTCTTCCTTCCATTCCAGCGTTTCTTTAAACAATTCGCCTGATCATCGTTCAGTTCCATTGTCAATAACTTACTGCGAGATTCACCAGTTAAAAAAGTAGTAAAGCATTATTTATTCACGACCTCTGCTCCCCTATATAATATTACCGAATTTGGTGCTACTTACATTGATGAACCGCTGATCGAGAAAATTTTCTGCGCTCAGAACTCGGAGAGGATTTTGTGAATGGAACCTCATTTTTCCTTCTGCATCACGCATATCTTCTGGATAGACACCAAACCCAGCAAGACAAGATCCAATGTCGACGTCTTCATATAAACCGTCTCCTTTGCAGTGTATCTTAAGCTGGGTGCTATTTTCGAACATCTTTGCCACTGCAGCCTTGCTGATGACGTAGCCCGCTCCACCGGAATGGTATCCTTTAGGAATATTCGTATGAATTGTTTGTCCAAGGTATCTTGGCGAAGTCGAATTATACCAGGAAAGTACCTCCAGAAAGTTCTCGAAGAAGATATAGACATCATCATCAGCCTTAAGATACCAGTCTGCCGTTTTACCAAATATTTTATAGCAGTATTTCAGAGCTTCCATCGTTTTTCCAGTCAGATGATTGCGTCCCTCTGGAACGTCCAATCCAACGGAATTCGACACATTGCAGATGGCGTGATTCGGACAGTTAGCCGAGGACTTGGAATAGAAGAAAACTGACCGAGGACAACGTCTTGACCAAGTGTTCTGTACAGTTACCCCGCGAGTGAGCCACTTGTCCGGCGTCGTGAAAATCATACAGATAACTAACAAGAACATAAATAAGGCTATTGCTAGCGCAATTGTTCTCCTTCCTTTCATAATTTAGTTTATCACTGTCATCATCATCGTCATCATTATCATCTTGAACACGATGATGATGATAATGATTATTATCATCGTAATAATTATTATGGCGAAATTCTAGTTTTCTTTAAAAGGTTTGCATTGATGTATTGATGGGCAAATGTCCGCAAACCATGTCTACATCCTCACGGTTATGGATAATTTTACGAATTCGCCGAAGCTGTGGCCACTACGAATCAGGAGGCTGCCACGGTCGCTAGGGCCCTGGTGGATACCGTGATGCGGGGCGCCGTTGCAAAAATTACTGACCAGGGGATGAATTTCGAGGAAGTTTGTTCCAGGAGCTCTGTAAAATACTGGGGATAGATAAGGCGACATCAAGCTATCATGCGAGTGAGACCGGGTGAATAGAGAGGTTCCACATGACCCTAAATGCCGTGCTGGGTTGGTCGTAAGCAGCCGAACTCAACATCCTGTGTTACCAGAAAGAAGAACGACCGAGGGAAAGATCCTTCCTGGCGGCGGGTGATCGTCGGACCTGAGAGAGAAAGGTCGACTAAGCCTTCTCACCTGCCTGTGATCCGCCACATTTCTGGGTCGCGACTCTAAGCAGAATAGACATACACCTTCCCTGGGTTCGCGACATTATCTTCACCATAGTTATAATTATCATCGTCGTCATCATCATCTTGTTGTTGTTGTCACTTCATAATCAACAACAACTGTATCGTTATGGCTATCATCGTCATCCCACTGATTAATAATAATAATAATAATAATAATAATAATAATAATAATAATAATCTTTTCTTTATTAAGCGCCTGACAAACGCACTGCGCTGTACATTTACATGTTATGCAATTTAAATCTTAACTACTAACAGAACAGACACTCAGACAGCCATGTAATACAACGGCGCTAATAGCAGCCTACAAAGCAAATCCGCCCAACGGGGGCTCGAACTCGGTACCTCTCGGTCTCTGTGCCAGCTGTTATCCAAAGCGCCACGGGCCCCCCGTCCTCGTCGTCATCATCATCACCATCATCATCATCACCACCACCACCACCGTCACCATCTATAGATCTTTTCGTTTTTAGTGTCTCTGAACCTAAATTATTCTTAAGTGAAGTTCGGTGGTTAAAGTTTTATAGATCTGTCGGAAGACGCAATACATAAGCATGGAGCTGAAGGACTTTCAATTACGAAGCAGTGTCTCTCACCCGTTAAATTTCGAGCGTTGTTCACCTTCAGTTGCTTTTGCCATCTCAAGAGTCTATCTCTTTCTGAAATAAATCCACGAATTATTATTATTATTATTATTATTATTATTATTTTTTTTTTTTTATTGCTGATGTTTTGTTGCGGTTATTTTTGTTGTTGCAATAGTAATACAAATAGGCCTATGCATAAAATTTTTATTTTATATTGCCCTTCTTCCAAAGGGCAGTAAGGACTGTATGCGACAGAATATTGATGGCGCCGAACAGTTGTACATTGTATGCATACTTGGCTTCTCTACTAGTATGCGCCTTTGGAGGTTTGAACCCGTACTCTGCTAAATACAAGCCGAACGCTCTACCGAATTGGCTACCGTAACCCCAGTATAGCAAGAGCAATAGTAATAATCATACTCATAAACTACAAATTAATCAAATGCTACTCTAAACTTAAGTGCAAGGCACGAGCTTTTTCACAAGCGCTATATTTAGGCTACTGCACTACCGTAGTAAAAAGAAATAGATATAATAATAGCAATAGAAATTATAGCAGAAATTGTTATATCAAAAGTAATAGGGCCTAAACGCCTATGACGTGAATATGTTGCTACAAAAACTAACAGAGTATTTAGTAAAATGTATGATGCAATAGCAATAGTAAATAGCATTGGAAAACTCAATGCAATAGTAAAAATTTAAAAAACTAGGGATGGTAAATAAATAAAAATTTTAGACCCTAATGGGGGTAATGGTTCTGCGAATAGTAAATTAGTAATGGTAGCAATAAATGCTATAGTGGGAGTAGGCCTAATACAGAGGAAAAATACAAGTAAATGTTAAGAGAAAACGGTAATAATGATGATAATAGAAACTGAAATTGTAGCAGCAACAGACAATTTAATAGTAACAGGAATAGTAATAATAATCTGAATAGTAAAAAAAGAGCGAAATATTAAATTTTATAGAGCTATCAGAACTTCAGAAGACGTAAAACGTAGGCATTAATGAAACTAAAGGACTTTCAGTTACGAAGCAACGTCGCTCACCAGTCAGATTCTGATCGTTCATTGCCTTCAGAAGCTTTTGCCATCTCATGAGTCTATTTACGTCTGCAATAAATGGACAATATCTTATTATTATTATTATTATTATTATTATTATTATTATTATTATTATTATTATTATTATTATTATTATTATTATTATTATTATTATTATTATTATTATTATTTATTTTTTATGCCCCGAGGTATACAGGATCCCTCAGGGACTTAGAGATTACTATATGATGTAATTTGTCTGGAAATGACCCTACTCGTCGGTGTCCTGGTTGGCGAAAGTGCCTCGGAACGCGATTGCGTTATAGCGTTGTAATTATTATTATTATTATTATTATTATTATTATTATCATCATCATCATCATCATCATCATCATCATCATCATCATCATCATCATCATCATTATTATTATTATTATTATAAAACGGTTATTGTTCCTCTAAGATCAGAGTTCTAGGGCCCCATTGTAGCAAGGCATGCGACAGCGTTGAATCGCTGCAGGCTATTTGAGACGCTTGCATATTATTATTATTATTATTATTATTATTATTATTATTATTATTATTATTATTATTATTATTATTATTATTATTATTAATATTAATCGTAGCAGTAACAGCAGCAGCACCATCAGCGGAGGCGTCGTCACCAGCAATAGTAGGTCCTAATATTAATAGCATTTTAATTATTTATTATTATTATCATTATTTATTATTAGTTTCGCTGTAATTTATTATTATTACTGCTATTACTATTATTATTTTTGCTCCGAGGTAGGCCTAGCTATAATCCCGAAATAATGAAAAATTAAACACATTCTGAGACGGCTAAAATTCCGTCAAGATACTGCGGTGCAAAGCTGCCTTAGAAGACAATGGCGCTATACGATGTCACCAGTAATTATACGAGCAGAGTTGGATCTACTATGAAACTAATGAAGCTGAAGCTCCATGTCTCAGCTGCAGGGCCCCTAAGACAGCAGTAAACCGCTGATATCGTATTAATAAAGGTGATATCGACCACAAAGTAGTAAACGAGTGTCATCAGGTCAAAGAATAGTACTTGACATCGTGGGAAATCCCAACACACAGAGAAAAGCACGGCCTCTAAATTTCACTATGCAGAAGTTCTTCAGTTTATTTGTGAGCAACACATAATTGAAGACAATGAAGTGTTTCCCAATTTTACTACTGTTCCATCTCGCCGATAGTTCCATTTCATCGTCCATTCGTTCATTGTAAATTTAATTTTAGAAGTGAACGACATTACCAAGAGTTAAATTAAGACCTGAATGACATAAACAAGTCTTAAGTGTATACCTTAGCGACATTAACGAGCTGACATGACGAACAAAATTAGGCAATTAAGGTGTATCAATTAGATGCAGAAACAGGCTAATTGCACAGAGGGATTGTGTCCGGGCTTATGCCCTGCTGTCAATTACAAAGGGGCCCCATAACCGTTCAAGCTCCAGGCCTCAAAACATCCGCCTCTGGATAGACAGAAGAGAGGTGTGCCTTGCTGTGGACCCATCTGCAATAATATGTCAAAACATTGTTCACGAAGAGAAGCATATTATGATCTCTGTATAGTGTACAGATTGTTGATTGCGGTTTCTAAATCTAATTTGACAAGTAATTGTTGCACGTAAAAGTTGTATCAAGTCTCGTTGCGTGCTTTGAAGGAAACGTCTGCAGAAATGGACGCCGCCTCACAAATTCACTTACTCCCACCCTTAACTGTCTTGGCGGAAGGTACTTCGTTATCCTAGTGATAGGTATCATTATTATTATTAGCATCATCATCATCATCATCGTTGTTGCTGCTGTCGTTGTTGTTGTTGTTGTTGTTGTAATATTAATACAAATATACAAATAAAAATTAATTTGTTATCGCCCTTCTTCCAAAGTTCAGAAGTGCAGTTGCGACTGTATCCAACAGAATGAGGAGGGCACGGAGCAGTTGCACGTAATAGTCAGCAATGATAGTTGTAAAGCAATTAAAAGAGTAGTAGTAATAGACATAGTTATACTAAGAGTAATAGAAATATTACAGTTATTGTAACAGGAATTATATTTATAACATAAACAGTAGCCGTGATAGAAATATTAACAGTAAAAAATAGCAGTACTAATAGTATTTATTTACTCATTTGTTAATGTAATTGATATGACGATGAGAAATTTATAGTCTAGGCTCAACAATTGCATCAGAGTGCATCGAAATCAATGACAGTCGGCTTACATTGCTTTTCGAAAGTAAAGGCTAGTTAGGAAAAAGATCGTCTATTGAATGATTAGAAGCTTCCTCTGCTGTTTTGGGGGAAGGATTTACATGCTCATTGAAGAGTAACTAGACATTTCTTAATAGAAATGACAATGACTTAATGACAATAGCAATGGAAAGAGTTATGGTATAAGAATCTCTTATATAAATGATAATAGAAAATTTAATAGTAATAGAAATTTTACTAGTAGGACCTAATGGAAGTAGAAATAATGGAAGTTCTGCATTGAAATTGAGTTTATAGATCCACTGGAACACAATAGGTCTACACAGGCATAAAGCTGACGAACTTTAAATACGACGCAGTGTCTCACCCATCTGATCTTTCCATCTGAAGAGTCTGTCTCCACCTGAAACAAATGAACGACTTATTATTTTTTCTCAGGTGATATAAAAATTGTCCGGAGACAGAACAAAATTGAGCACCTGGAACGGTTACGTCTCCTCCAATTCAGGCATAACAAAGGTATTATTGTTATCGTTATCGTTATCGTTATCGTTATCGTTTTGCTATTGCTATTGCTATTGCTATTGCTATTGCTATTGCTATTGCTATTGCTATTGCTACTGCTACTGCTACTGCTACTGCTACTGCTACTGCTACTATTACTAGTAGTAGTAGTAGTAGTAGTAGTAGTAGTAGTAGTAGTAGTAGTAGCAGCAGCAGCAGCAGCAGCAGCAGCAGCAGCAGCAGCAGCAGCAGCAGCAGCAGCAGCAGCAGCAGCAGCAGCAGCAGCAGCAGCAGCAGCAACAACAGCAACAGCAGCAGCAGCAGCAGCAGCAGCAGCAGCAGCAGCAGTAGCAGTAGCAGTAGTAGTAGTAGTAGTAGTAGTAGTAGTAGTAGTAGTAGTAGTAGTAGTAGTAGTAGTAGTAGTAGTAGTAGTAGTAGTAGTAGTAGCAGCAGCAGCAGAAACAGCAGCAGCAGCAGCAGTAGTAGTAGTATTAATATTAATATTATCATTATTATTATTATCATTATTATTATTATTACAATCATCATCATCGTCATAAATAGTTTTATTATCATTATTATTTTTTACCCGATCAATCAAGGATCCCTCAGGTGGCCCAAAATGTCCGGAGACTGCTCGAGAAAACTTAAATTCTGGAATGGTATTATCTATTTTTTTTGTCCATTAAGGTTCTCGTGCACGCGATGGCCTTGAAACGTTGGACGTTTATAGAAAGTCGTTGAAAAGGGAAAGATGATTCCCTCGGGTCTGCGGTTACTAGGGTCAGGTTACGCCCCAGATCGGAAATAAAGTCAAGGCCTATGCTATTGATGAGGCTCAATGTTTCATTATTATTATTATTATTATTATTATTATTATTATTATTATTATTATTATTATTATTATTATTATTATTATTATTATTATTATTATTATTATTATTATTATTATTATTATTATTATTATTATTATTATTATTATTATTATTATTATTATTATTATTATTATTATTATTATTATTATTATTATTATTATTATTATTATTATTATTATTATTATTATTGTTCCGAGGTAGATCTAATCGCTCAGAAGGCAAACAAATTGTCCGGAGACAGTCAAAAACATCTAGAACGGCTACGTTTCATCCAATTTTCGCGAGCCAAAGGTAGGCCTACTGCAGTAATCAACGGCGTTGAGTCACTGAATGATAGAAAGCCCTTGGAATAGATGGATAGTTTCTCTCGGGTCTCCGGAAATCCGAGTTAGATGGTGTAATGCGATTTTGGCAGGAGGTTTATCCACTGCGGTCCCTTGTTTGAAAACTTTTTTCTCTAACCACGAAGTGCTCACGCTGGGAGTGCCTCTGAATAGTCATTACTGCTAGAGGTGCTTTATAAATGCCCAGATACAATACAATACAATGATGAGGCCGGGAGCAAAGTTACTTTCTAGTGCTATATAAGTAATGTATTAGCTTATACTAGGCCTACAGAAGAATAGAGTCAAATTAAGGGATGGTTAAGTTGAGTTTAAAATATATAAGAAGATGAAGAAAAAGAAGTAAAGACTTCTATACTTACCCATGTACCACATAAGGATGATGCATACAACAGTCGTAGCGAAAAACGCAGCAACTAAGGTCCGAGTGCATTCTAAGCAACAAATGCAAACTTTTTATAGACACATAAAGTAGTAGAACGCAGAACAACTAAAATTTGATACGCTCTCCTTACAATGTTCAGAAAAGCGCATCGAACTAGGCATAAAGAAATATGAACCATAAACAGACTTGAAGGGCTAATTAATGTTTAGTTTAAAGCAAAATATAATCTCTAAAAGAGAATCGCGAACAGTAGGAAGTAGAGTTCAAAATAAAGGGACAAATACTACGAACAAGAGGTGTACCTGAAAGAATATACTTTTCAGAAAAGAGGATCACCCTTTAACAGCGCTATGTGTTATGATCAGGGATGAGAGATAAGAAGGAAGATGATTCGTGTCTCAAACATGAGAAGTGCCAGGTTCAAGAGGATACTCTCAGATCTAGGAAGCCAGTGCAGATGACCAAACAGCAGATTCGATGCTGCCTCATTAGGAGAGTCCAAGACACAGTCGTACAGACTAATACATAGTTCTAGTTAGAGGAAGCAGTCTGCATTCAGGGAGACCATAATTATAGAAATGCACAGTGGAGTCTTGTCAGTGTTTCAGAGATGCTGAATCCAGCGCAGAGCCACTTGTCGGATCCTTTCTGAGGTGAAACAAGTATCCTACGCTATCCAGTCAGATATTTGGTGTTTGAGAGTGCTAAACGCCAAAACACTCAATTACCATAACACTTTGGAGGCTAACTGATTTTGTGTAAATATGGGCTGCAGGCTTAATATTTTTGTTAAGAGTCCTCTTCCTGAAAGATTATCTAATCATGTAAGACGTTCAGCTATACGATGTTTTACAATGTATGCAGTGCTATGTACCAGTATGTCACTCTATAGCCTGGTGATGATTTTGAACCGCATGGTATTGTTCAAGGCAGTCAGCCGCAAGCATCGTTAAGTCACATTGTTGCAACACGCTATTTTCCCAGCCAGCTGCTGCAGATCAAATGGACTTGCTTGTATTTCGTACCTTATATCTGTCAATACCCTTATGTCTGACTAGATAACTATGTTCAGTTACTCTGCTTTGTAGCCGAGAGGAGGCACTTACATCCTGCTGTTATAGAGTCCAAACTCCTCTGCCTCAACCCTTCCAAAACAGAATTCATCATCCTATGCCTTCCTGGCCAAATAAAAAGTTCTATCATTTAACTTACAACTGCCTACAATACTCCCAGCCCAAATATCTTTGAGAACTCTTCACCATCCAACCAATCCTCTCCACCCGATCATCCTCCTGTCTTAGTCTTTCTCGACCCTCGGTCACTACTCCTCTCAAATTCTCCAACCGAGCCATATCCAGCACGGCACACCGTCTGTGGAATGGTCTGCCTCCCTGAATTCCGCCAAGTCTCGGTTCCTCCGCCATCGTTGTCCATCACCCACCACCATCTGCCTCAGGCTCCTACATCTGTCACCCCTTGGGCTTTCCACTAAAAACTGAAGTCTCACCTCTTCAAGAAGTCATACCCTGACTCATCTGATCCTCCACCTTCCAACACTCGACCTAAATGACACCTTGAGCGTGCTGAGCAGCTCCTCAGCCGCTCGCTTCTTCTTCTACTCTGCCCCTCTGATCCTCTGGCAACCGGACTTCGACCTCCATCGGACTACCCTTTTTGGGAAACCCCTCTGACTCGACACAGCGCTCGTGAATAAGCTGGTGCCCTGCGCTTGGCTTTCGAGTGGTGCTTTAGAAGTTTGAAGATCGCGATTGCGATTACGATCCAGCCTGACTCCCAGATACTGGACAGTAGAGGGTGGAGAAAGTAAGAGGCGGAAGCATAATATAGAACTATAGAGACGAGAAGTCGGTAGACTGAAGGAGTTTAGAGGAACGATTAAGTCTGAGGAGCATAGACTGTTGCTGTCATCTATGCAGGCACAAAGTCTCTTGGTGGCATATCCGACCTGGTTTGCTGGAGATGTACATGAAGGTGGCCATGGTTAGTTGCTGTTTAACGACGTAGTATCATAGCAAAGATGAATCCAGCGCAGAGCCACTTGTCGGATCCTTCTGACGTGAAACAAGCACGCTGCAGCTGTTTGGTGTTTGAGAGTGCTAAACCTCAAACACTCAATTACCTTAACGCTTTGGAGATTAAGTAATATTTTGTAAACATTTTTAGTAAAACTCCTTTTCCTGAAAGATGTCAAAAATGCTTTTTCTCTAATCATGTAAAACGTACATCTACACAATGTCTGACAATGTATGCAGTTTATTACATGTACCTTCAAATTTCACAAGCTCATTATTTTACTGTTCTTGTGTCATTGTTATTTGTAATGTTTTTGTTCGAAATACTAATGACATTACTATGATTAAACATAATAATCCTCCACTTAGAACTTGGATTTCGCTTTGGTGATAATAATAAATTCTTGCATAGTTGAATAGCTTTGCGAAAATAATTAACTAATTAAGTTACTCTGTTAAATTAATGCTTTAGCCTTGGTGATACTTGTAATTCTATCAATTATGTTTTTTGTTTTTGACTTTGTGTGCTTGTTACAAAAGGACCAATAAAGAAATATCTGTCTGTCTGTCTGTCTGTCTGTCTGTCTGTCTGTCTGTCTGTCTGTCTGTCTG
Organism: Aporrectodea caliginosa; assembly: GCA_020284085.1. Taxonomy (NCBI): domain Eukaryota; kingdom Metazoa; phylum Annelida; class Clitellata; order Crassiclitellata; family Lumbricidae; genus Aporrectodea; species Aporrectodea caliginosa. The sequence continues at coordinate 1,989,802 of JACEVL010001042.1, forward strand.
TCTGGCTGGCTGTCTGTCCGTCTGTCTGTCTGTCTGTCTATCTATGCACCAGTATGTCCCTCTATACGTGATCATTTTGAACCGCATGATCTAGCTCAAGGCAGCCGCAAGCATCATTAAGTCGCACTGCTGCAATACGCTGTTTTTAGGCAGCTACTACAGATCAAAGGACTGGTTTGTATTTAATCGCCTTACACCTGTCAATGCCTTATAATTATCTGACTGGATAAACAATGTTCAGCTACGCTGTTTGCATGGTGGCCGAGAGGCAATTTACATCCTGCTGTTATAAAGTCCCCATATTATCAGCACTCACTAAAACTGTGCAGCCTCTACGTATTAATTCAGGATATCCTGCTTCTGTTGCAGTAGGTCACACTCGTGTCACCGCGTGTCCATTGCTGTCATCTATGTATAAAACCAAACTATATTCTTTCGTCGACTTCTGTCCACGTTTAGCAATGTTTATACCCCAGTAGATGTTGATGTCCCACTCAGCTCTTAATGTCAACCTTGTTGATATCAGCCTCGAAAGTGTTAAGTGACCTTGACTCCTGCTCTCGTCCACCTGATCTCAGTGCCCATCAAGAAACCTGGATATCTACTTCGTCTTCTAACTGACATATCTCTTATTGCAAACCTCCTGGCTACTCCCTCCATAGCTTTCATCGCATGACTCCTCTGCAAAGTCCGAACATATCTCTGGTGGCGGCACTGCCTTCCTGGACAGCCAACCGACTGTCGACCTCAATTCTTCTCTCCACTCTCCGATCTTTCGACTGCTCCTCCACAACACTCCGACTTGCCTCAGATCTACTCACAGGCGTCTTTAAACGTCTGTTTGCTTAATAGCCCGTGGGGAAAAAGCTCAAACACAGCAATAATAAAAGCGACAATGCCAATTCTGTTTAGACAGGGATCCTTAAAGGTATGGAAGCGATATTAGCTATCCGAACTTTCCAACAGCTTACTTGCTTCGAATTTCTACGATCGCTTGCTTTAATTTAGCAATTAGCACTAACCTCACGCCTTTAGTAAATGCAAACACGGGGAGGTGGTTGAATGGTAACACGCTGGCACGAAGATCGGAAGGACGCGGGTTCGATACCCGCTAGCTCCATAAGGTTGACTCAGCCTTCCGCTCCCTAGGGGTGATGGTAAAATGAATAGTGTGACCAGATGGGCGCATTGCAGGCTGCCATACAGTTAAATTAGACTCCTGTTAAACTTTTTATCGTCTGTTACTACAATGTCATGTAATCTTACTCCGTACTTGTCAGTTTGAGTTAATAAAGAATATTTTAGACTATTTTAATTGAAGCTTCGGCGCAAATTTCTAACGTTATTAGATAGATTGTATTAACTACGTACACGTCCTGGACATTTGAAGTTGAACATACAGATGTAATAGTAATTGGAATAAAATTTTCGTAACATCGTTTCGTAACATCATGATTTCAAATTAACCAAATTGACAAACGGACAATGAAATAATTATAAATACTAACTTAAACATCGACAATTCTGCACGAGAAGAAGACGCAGTTCCACTAGCCTATGTCTTCCTATATCCGTTCTACAGCGAAGAATTCGTTTACGCAGTATTAGGTCGAACTTCCTCCAACTCATTCCTATGAACAACATAAAATGCAGCCAAGCGTTCCAGTTGTGTTCCTTTAGCCAGAGTTTCTAGTCTTCTCTGGCATATTTTGCTTGTAGTGAATACGACCGAGAGGCGTATCAACAATGACTCACATGGATTCCCACTGAATCAGGTCAACCTATGTACTATGTGTATATTTGAGCGCATGCGCACATTGCCTCGTCGGTATGTCTAATTGTCTATGTGTACAAGGTCTGGACCTGAGAACAGATTTACTGCTTCTTAGGTTGGGACATGCCGTCCAGAGTCTTGCCTCCACGTATAATGTATAATTATGCCAACGATGAACTTTGTCTGGTTGTCTCTGTTTGCATGTTTGCTTGTGTACATTTGGAGACGAGAAATCCTTCAGAAATTGTTTTCTGTACTGGCTCATTTACTCTGTATGCTCTAGGCCTATTATGTTCATTCCTTTCCTTTCTACAGGGTGAGTAAAAAACCTTTCCCTACTGATTTTACTTCAACTTCTTTAGATATCAGATTATGTCCACGAAATTGTAAGTAAATACAGAAGGGTTATTACTGAGCATTAAGACTGTATGTTCAAACTGACCTCCATTGGGCTGATCCATTTCTTCCCTTGCCTCCACAATTCGATGATGCAACTCGTTGATATCATGTATTCGATATCTGTAGACCTCTTCTTTCATGACACTCCATATCGTGTAGTCTACCGGATTTAAATATGGACTGTTAGTTGGACACAAATAACTAGGCGGGATGAAATCAGGTATTTCAGTTTGCAGTAGCTCAACAGTCTCCCGAGCAATGTGCGCAGGAGCGCTATCCTGCTGGAAGATTAAATACTATGTTAACTCACGAATGTCTGTCAAAAGGCCATGCATTAGTAAAACATCTCAGTAGCCTAATATTGTTCATTGACCTTAACACTCGGTTCGATTAAATGGATGTTCGTATACGACCGAGTGCAGAGACCCCCTCCCAGACAGATAACAAATTTATCTTCTTCGGTAACACCATTTGGTCGGGTTTGTCGTAACGTGGTTGTTGTTTCAGATTGGTCCAGCTTTTTGTAAGAAATAATAGCATTTGGCTAAGCCATCAGGCATCATTACTCTGAATTATAATTAAAACGGATTGTTATCTACATTGATTATGTTAAATTATGTATGGACACGTTATTTTATGACTCACCGTGTATACCATAGAGGCGAATCAGAGTAATCATTTTTGCGGTGTGGATTGCTGCATGTCTAGTGCCTACATGTATATTAATACTTTCATTTAAAATTTAGCATATTTATATTTTATGTAATTACATCGCAAACATGGCTTCTGCTCAAGGCAGAAATTACTCCTCACAAAAATGGGCTAGAGCAGAAAATTTTGCACATTATAATTATTATTGATTTTTTAAATAAGAATCAGATATTGCACTAATTTATGAATTCAATCGCGGGTAGCTGGAAACCTCTCTTCAATCGATTGCAAATTAAAATAAGAGAAAGGTTAGGGTCCCTTAAAGTTGAAAGCAGTGAACACAATCAGCAAATCCATTGATTATTTGATATGATAGGCCTATACAGGTAATTCAAGGCATGCAAGTGATTAATTGGTTTCCTGTTGGTCTGTGGTAGGACGTGAAGCGTGTTCGCGTTTGCCCGTCGTATATATACACAGCCTGTGTTGACAGTATTATCCAAAACGACTCACCTGTTCGGCACTATAGGCTAATAATTATTAACAACTGCACTTTCCTCTGTCAAATATTTCCTTTGAAGGAGCAAATGTTGAACGCAGCAGAGCATGTCTGAAACTGCCTGAGTGCATACATAGACCGTGATAGTAAAACGATCTGTAGTCTACAGGCAGAATTCTCCATAGAACATTCGCCAATACAGCAGTAGGCCTAAAAATCAATTAAGAGGCTGTAACTAGGGCACCGCCTGGCAGCTCGCCAGTTTCCAAGACTAGCGGACCGCCAGTCACGTGACTTCAGAGCAACAGGCTGCTTCGAATTTGGAATACTAGCCAGGCGGCATTCCAAGCCGGAAAATTGACAGAGAACCTTAATTCAGGCTTTATTACGCTAGGGTTGGAATAGCATAAATTATGCGGAGAAACTGCAGGGCTGCAAGTGAGCCCGATCTGTCCGGATCTGCGACCCGGCATTCATTTTAGCGACCTCTCTTTGCCGGATCTTAGCCGAGTGGCGTGTTTATTCATGCATTTATTAGATTTTCATTTATCAATAATTATAATTACTGACAACTGACAAACGTTTATTTCCGTCGCATCTGACAAGACCTGCTGGCTCCTTTGTTGTCGGGAAACCAGCCTTGTCATTAATACAATTTTTTTGGCCCTGAGGTACTTCATTCCGCCAGAGGCTTAGATATTGTGTAACGTGTAGCATCTGGAACGACTACTCACTCATCCATGTCGCTTAAGTGGTTAATAAACGTTCCACTAAAAGCCACGGCGTTGAAGCGCTATATTGTCACTGAAAGACGCTGAAACAAGAAGCTGGACTCGCACGGTTCCCTCGTGACATGTGTTATTATTGTTATTATTATTTTTACTATTATTATTATCGTTATTATTTCTCCAGTTGGAACCATCTTCCGCATGAATTGCGTCTTGAGCTCCTCAGCCTTTCTCTTCCTCTGTTTCGGAAACGCCTGAAGACTACCGATATCTTATTTGTTAGAGCCCTGGGTCGGGGAGCGCCCCTGAATCTCTGAGTGGCGCTATACAAATGTTCAATTACAATTACAATTATTATTATTATTTCTTAATTTATTAAGAGCCACTTCCTATTGATGAACACCAGCTGAGCAAATGTACGTGTTGGGCAGATTTAACAGATTTCATAGATCAGTTTCGCTCCATAACCATAGCTGTTCCAATTCTTTTCTGGACGCTCTAGAGATTTCTAGATTACGTTTTGACCAGAACTGTTAGCCCGATTGTAATTTTGACATATTAAGGTAACTTGCTTCTAGGTAGTCTATCATTTGCCGAATCACAACCTTCTCGATTACATGTACCTTCGATAGAAATGTAAGATTTTACGAGATTATCTGTAGTTGCTTATACTGTGCGCATCTAGCTAGTCGAAGGTAAAACAACTTTTAGCTTTTGGATGCTGGTAGCACTCCTTCAGTCAGTCATGAATTGCAGAGCTGCACAAGATAAAGCAGATACATCTAGGTGGACGGTTGGCATAGAGTGAGGTGTCTACGTTATTAACGGAGAAGATAATTCAGTTATTCGTCATTTAGCATCTATAAACAATTCAGGTGGCATTTATTGTATGTGTGTTTGTGCGTGTGCGTGTGTGTGTGCTTCAGGGAAGTTGCAAAATCAGGGATTTTGTAAAATGCCTGAAATTTTAAGGCAATTTGTAAAATCTCCAATAACTACGGCACTTTACAAAATCCCAGAATAAACCAGGCATTGTGTAAAATCCGAAATTTTATGATGAAAGGAAAATTAACAACATAATCGAAGTTTATTATGCAAAAGCCCTATTTTCAAAGGATTAACATTTTTAGATGTTTCTTTAAACTTCAGTTCTCGAAGGCTACATCAGTTTTCGTTTTCATACGACATAGACGAATGACATCGACTGTTGCACTTGACTCTTCCTTTGAAACATTTGGCTTTCTGCGTACTCAGGCCACAATATCTTCAGCGGTAAACTCTGATCCGTTATCGCTTCTGCAAAACGTGTGGGGCACGAAAAGGGAGTAAAATATCCATGAGTTGATATGCTATCTCTGAAATGAACTATCTTTGTGCAATAAAGAAACAGGACTTCTTCGAGCGAAATCCCGTTTGCGTTATATGGACACTGCAGGGCCTATACACTTATAGGAAGGGCAAACAGTCATAATGGGGGACTCTGTAAAAATGGCTGCTATAGGTGGCGCCAGGATGGGATATAGTTTGGCTACTCTAGGTAAAATGTGTGCTCTGTTGTGCGGTAGGTTTATTTCATAGACATCTTACATTTAATATATGATGTCTATGGTTTATTTACGCTAAAGTTGTCTAAAGTTTGACCACATCACATACTGGCGACGCCTATCGCCGCTTAAAGGAACTGCTCACAGAGTCCCCCATTGGACTTCAAGGCTTCAACATAGTAAGCCAACAATAGTCGACAGACTATAGACTAGGCCTATAGGGGAGTCATTTTTACCACACAATGGGGAATTTTCCCCATGGTTTGCATTGAAGTAGTATTGACCTTTGGCAGACTTTCCGCCATAATTTCAAGTGTTTCACGATGACATCTCGCCATAATGAGTCTGCAAACAACACAGCTCCGTTGATAAATAAATAGGAAGTTACGAAGTTCACAGGAACTGGCAAACTTCGCGCATGATAGTCCTGAGAATAACATTGCGATCTATATTTATTTAATATATTTACCTTCAGATTAGTCGAATTTTTTTCCCACAAGCTGCAGGTCACACATTAAGCATGGTTTATTGCTAGCACCTGATTTAATTTTCACTAAGCACGAACTCATAGTCGTTTGTCATCATTAGAGTGCGACGCGAGGAGACAATCTCGTCCCCATCCCCGCTCTGCAACAAGTTAGTCCTCCCCATCCCGCTCCATCCCCGCATGTGTGGTTCCCATCCCCTCCCCATCCCGCAGGTTTACTCCCCATCCCCACCCCATCCCCGCAAGCCTACATCACATTCTCTGCACAACGTTTTCATTAATGAAAATAAATAAACATTTTAAGCTTATAAAGCCATTTGTATTGTTCATTGAATAAATAAAACACAGAAAAAACAGAGTATCTTATCGAAAGTTTGCAATACTATATTATAGTCTATAATAGTGCATAGACTATGGAACTATAATAGTTACCATTACCGCGGTTTTATCTCTGGCTCATTCTCCATTACCGCGGTATTACCTCGACAGTAAACCCCAGTACTGCGGCAAAACCGAAATTGTTGTCCCCATTGCCGCGTTATTTCACGTGTCGTATTAATATGAAATTCGTTCTTCATGTTGCCCTCTACGAACGGTCATAATTATGTGGCTCATGCAGACCTGACTTTAGTCATGCGTGGCTTTTCAAAAGCAGTCTATAGTCGGTTATCATTCACTGATTTGTGCTAAACATGTGCATACCAATTCATGCGATCTCGTTCAGTTGCCTCTCATTTCGCGCTCTCAAACCCTCTGAGATTCCACCTTTATGCATCGGCGTAGGCTATTACACTTAGGGAACTACAATCATAGGCCTACAATATCAAATAATTCTCTGTAATATATTTTAGACAACAGCCAGCACACGCACAAAACTGAAAGCACCACACGCGAGCAAAAGCAGACAAGACTGATTATTATGCAACTGATTAAATGTTTATTAGATTATTCAGCTCAGCAAATGTTATGAATTTTAACGAACGCGTTTCTACCTTCATTCCAAAATGGCCACAAACGCTGAAATATTGCGAGATCTACTCGAGATATGGCTACTCGTAAATGCCTGGATGCGAGGGCGCATCTATTGACCACTTCGGCAGTCTGTTATATCAAATAACTTCCACGAGTCCGACCAAAGACATGATATCCTTAATATCCCCGCGTGTAGCGATTTACTCGGACTCGAACTGCTACTGCCCAATACCGCGCTTCTGCGTCTGTTGGCCTTTTGCTCTGGAACGATATTCCCTCTATGACCCGCTCTATGATCTTAACTGGTGCCACTCCTGGCTCTGCCCGTACACGTAAGAGTTTTCCTTTCTCTCGGGGCTTTTCGCACTGAGAGCTCCTCTGATCAGGTCGTACTGTGTGAGGCGCTTTAGAAATCCGTAAATATCAATACAATAAACGATTGACTTGTCTCTTTTGTCAGTGTAACTGATCGCGGAAAAACTGAGCTACGACTTCACCATCGTCGACTTGTCGCTTCACACCCAAATTTCAACCCAAATCGACGAATCAGATAGCAGTCTTCTAATATGAACGTTCAAATCTAAGTTCACTCGGATTCGATATAGAGTCGAATACAATCCTCCTTCACGCAGTATCTGCCTCCTTAGACGAATGACGTATAACTCAACACTCAACACTCTCCGACCGACTGCCACATGTCTACATTGAATGCGGTGAACAGTGAAGAACTACGCTGCATTATCCTCTCTTCACCACCCAAATCTTGTGAATTGGATCCTCTCCCCACCTTCCTACCCCATTAATTCGTGGACATTCTTCTTCCCCTTCCTACAGCCCTCTGCAATCGATCTCTTCAGGAAGGCATCCTGCTTCCAATGCAGAAGAGATCCATCCTGATCCCTGTCTTGAAGAGTGACGGACTGGATCCATCTGACCCAGTGAATTACAGACCAATAGCGAACGTCACCTTCCTTTCGAAAACCATCTAAAAAGTCGTTGCAGTGCAGCTCGTCGCCTACTTAGAAGAGAACAAACTCCTTCCGCCATGTCAATCTGTCTTCAGATAGCATCATTCAACTGAGACGCTCCTGCTTCGACTACTCTCAGACGTCTACGGGGCGATTGACCGGGCCCAGGTCACCTTGCTGGCCCTATTCGACTTCAGCGCCGCATTTGACACTGTTGGATCAGGAGCTAACTCTTGCTCCACACATTCACCGCCTTGCCCGGGACTGCTACTATCAGCTGCGCCAGCTTCGCACCACTGCCCGTTCGCTTACCCCTAGTGCCACCATCACCCTAGTGCATTCTTTCATTACATCCCGCCTTGACTACTGCTCGTCACTCTACTTTGGCCTTCCTCTAAATCGACTTGTGTGCCTGGACCGAGTCTTGCGCTCTGCAGCGCGTCTTATCAAATCCCCAAATTTGGCCATGTCTCCAGCTATATGCTGGAGACTTTACACTGGCTCCCTACCCGGCAGCGCATTGAGTACAGGATTGCTGCCTTGGTACGACGATGTCATCTGGGTCTAGCACCAGTCTACCGGGAGCTTTGCTGCCCCTCGGGTATTCAAGGTCGTCGCCCCTCCGCTCTGCAGAGAAGGGGGTGCTCTTAGTCCCATTTGCACGAACTGCAACTATGCAGAATCGAGCCTTTTCCGTGGTCTGGAACGGGCTCCCCAGGAGATACGCCTGCTCCCTGGGACTTTTACTGAAGCTTTCTCTACTAAGCTCAAAACTGTACTTTTTGGTCGTGCTGGAGTCGGGAGCGCCTCTATGTAGTCCTCTGTAAGGGCGCTATATAAATTTATGAATGAATGAATGAATGAATGAATGAATGAATGAATAAATCTCAGGACATAATGTGCGGCACTTCGCCGAAAACGCCTGATCCGAAATAAACCATCAAACGACAACCGAAAATTGCATCGTCTTAAACTGAGTTGATTTCAGGACAGGTAATTTCTACATAGCCTAACCGTAACGTCAAAATGTCATATGCCGGTAGTCTATACAACAACAGCCAACCATTTTTCACTGGACCATTATCTAGCATTATTAAACTTATATAAAACGGCTCACATTAAGCATTAATGAATGAGAATACAAGAAGTCTCGCTAACAGGTGCTGATGTATTCTGCGACGTGCACGACCGGCCAACAAGCGATGTCGTAGGTGTCATTCCAGAGTCGCCGGTTGTCCTTTAAAGGACAAGCGATCGTGCGACTGGGCTACAATGACACCACTGTTTGGCTTAGAAGAATTAGTGTTTCCCTTTCAGAAGCAGAATCCATTCTGACCGGTCATCATTCAGTCCCTTTATTTTGTAAAAGCTCTTGACTCATTAAACTGTTCTTCGTATCCGTCGGTGCACGGAGTTTACCGTAGAATGAGATTTGTACAGTTCTGTACACGTGCTGTCAGCCTCTGCGTCCCTCGTATTTGAAATCATATACAGTTAAAGACCTGACTTGCCAACTTGTTACCATCATTTAAATCATTACAAAAATTACAATAATTGTATTTCAATTACAATATTGCATGTAATTTGTAATTGAATGAAGTGTAAATTACAAATTACTTTCATAAAGTCAGCAAAGATGACAGCCTGCTGGGTTGACCCGGGCCACCCATTTAATTGAATAAACTGCTCTGCATTATGTTTGCATGGCAACATAATTGTCAACATTATTCTGTCCATACACCCATCGTACAATCTTACAGCACACTTCGATAGACCCCAAGGGCAAGGGCTGACCATCATAATCAGACTATGCATGCATGATGCAGTCATTCTTAGCTAGCTTACTGCGGCTGCCTACAGAAAACAGCTTCCATCTTCAGCTCCAGTTGAGCGTCTCTTTAGCACTGCTGGACGAATTGAATCACTCACCCAGGCGCAATCAACTATTAAGTTCGTAACAGACTATCATTTTGAAAACTTCTACTCCTAAAAATCAAATAAACTCTAACTTGTTTTAATGGATCATAATTGTAAATCGTATTTTGGACACCTGGCAAACTTATAATACAATTGAATGTATATATTACAATTTACAGGTTAGCCTAATGGCCCATTGGATGTTTTAGTTTAAAAATAGAGTAAATTAAAAAATTATCGAATTTTTTAAAAATCATGTGATAATTTTAAAGGAATAATTGAAAAGTAATTGGTAATTGAATTACAATAAAAATGTAATTGTAATTGTAATAACTTTCACAATCAAGTAATTGTAATTGTAATTCAATAAGTAAGTAAATAAGTAAATAATATTGATTTATAAAAGTTTCTGTCACAGATTACAAAAGAAATTCATACACAAATTTTTTTTAGTACTTGTGCTGTTGACGATAACTGTACAGTTCAATACAAATCAAGAATACTTATTGGAAAACTCTCGAGTTTGTTTAAGAAGATTTATGGCTCTAGCCAAAAATTATGACTTAACAAACACTGAAGTGGTACGAATGAAACCTGAGAAACACACAAAGCAATTGTTGTCATTAATAAAGCAAATAAAATACATTGAGCCACTGAAAGCTGTGCTCGGGGTTTAACTAAACCCCATGGTACTGTAAATTATGAGAATTAGCTGGAGGGGTTGAAAAATGCATTGGGAGGGTTGAACCTCTCAAACCCCCAACAATTCAATGACTGCCTCAACTCCTAACTAAACCTTTTTCAATTTACCCATTGTCAGACAACCTGCCATCAAATCCATTTATCACAGCTAATTAGAAAATTTGATCTAAAACAGATGATCCAGAATTTGATCGCAAATGCGTGCAAATGGAAAGACTGGACGAGCTCCTTACAAACACAGTTTACAATAACACAGATTCCGATATAATTTTTTCAGTAGCATGGATCCAAAATTCAGTTTTGGTACAGAACGCAGCTTCATTATAATTATTCCTGATATGACTTCCAAGGACAGTTTATAAAGATCTTCAGGCATAGTACCAAAATTGATTTCTCAAACGGACAACGATTCTTGAAGCAACCATCAATTGAGTTTTTGTGCATTATGATAACGTTGCTAACTTGCTTTCGAATTCACTCGATTGAAAGTGAATAAACATCATTTACGTAACTGTGTTAAAGCCTCAGGCAATCATTTAAATGACAATGACGTTGTTGTTGTTGTTGTTGTTTTGATCATCATGATGATGATTATGCTGATGATGAAGCTGCTGCTGCCGATGATGATGATGAAAACAAAATATAGGATGAAAACGATGACGATATTGATGAAGAAGAGTAACGAGAAAGACGTACATGATGATGATAAATGAGAAGCTGAGGCTGGTAACAGTCAACATGTAGGCCTACTGAAGTTTGTACCATGATATGTCATCTCTCTCATTTACTACTGTAACTCTGCCCTGTCTGGCTTTCCCACTTCGACACTACAAAGTCTACAACCTCTAACATCTGTTCTGCACGCCGCCGCTCGCCTAATAAAATGTTTATCCCTAGAGATACATCACGCCATCGCTTCAACAACTACACTGGCTTCCCATTCGCGCCCGTATCGTTTTAAAAATCTCCCTTCTCATGTATCGTATCCATTCTGGAACCTCTCTTCATATATTTATATCTATAACATCCATGGTTGTGCCATGTTCTGCTTCAAATCCTAGAGGTCCCTGATCTGCTACGCGAGGAGACTACCGTTCTTCTCATCAGGAGGAAGTTTGGAAATCGTGCTTTTGCTGTCTCAGGACCCAGAGAATGGAACAGTCGCCCAGTTGTAATCAGTCAGTGTTCATCGTCTACTCAATTGAAATCAAAATAAGAAACTCATCTATTCTCATTGCACTATGGCTAAGAACACAGCACAACGCGCTGTCGTGCAAGACTTGTCTTGTTATAGCGCGCAATAAATTTCTAATTGTGTCGTATTGTATAATTGAAAAGGAAGAGAACAGAAACATTACACCTAAGTTAATGGAGTAATTGTCGACTATTAGTAGAATTTCGAAAGGTAGAGTTGTCATACGAAACACTGGTGATACCGGTCCTCACGTATGGAGCAGAGTCTTGGTGCATGAAAAAGGAGGACGAGAGAAGACTCCTGGTGGCGGAGATGGGATGGCTACGAGGACTACTGAATAGATCACGAAGAGAAAAGATACGGAATGAGGTGACACGAGAAGAACTGGGACAGAAGGAAACGGTAGTGAAAAGAATAAAGAAACGAAGACTAACATGGTATGGACATGTGATCAGGATGGAGAACGGAAGAATGCCGGCAAAGGCGCTGCACGGAGAGGTGGAGGGAACAAGGAGCAGAGGACGTCAGAAGAAGAGATGGATAGATAACGTACTGGAGGACATAGAAGACAGAGGATGGGACTTAAGAAGGGCAATAGAACTCGCAAGAGACCGACCGAAATGGAGAAGTTTTGTTAGAGCCTCATCGTCAGCGAATACTTGACGGAGGAGAAAGAAAGAAAGAAAGAAAGAGTTGTCAGTGAATTGGAAACTGTTTCTTTGCATAATCTGTCGTTGTCTTTCCGTTAATCCTTTCGAAACGAATTGTTTGTCATCGTTGTCTGAGATGATAAACGAGAAACTCAATGAAGTACATTTCTCCTGGAGATACATAGTGAAAAGACGTTGTATTTCGACCGAGCATTTCGTACGTTCCTTTCTGCTGCAAAATAGAACATGTTGCTGTTACAGAGATGACGCCCAGAAGAACGATATGAATAATTCGCAGATATCCAAATTCCTAATAGCAATTGCGAAGTTATAAGAGACATCCATTATTATACTATTACTACCTGCAAATCAATCAATCAAGCAATCATAGAATTTATATAGCGCCTGTTACAGGGGTTCTACTCAGAAGCGCTCCCGAGCCAGACCTGATCATATATAGAGGAAAGTCTTTAACAGGGCGTAAAAGGAAGTCGAGTGAACACGAGGAGATAGGCGAAGGAAAGATGCAAGTCATTCCATGCTGTTGGATCAACGACAGAGAATGCTCGGCGCTGCATAGTAGCAGTGCGGACAAATGGAACCAAAAAGTCACCCCGAGAAGAGGAACGGAGGGCTGAGCGACCAGTAAGAGAGGAAGAGATAAAATATACAACTACAGTTATGTTTGATATTGCCTTTTCCAAAATTCATAAGTTTAATGAAATAATGGTTGTAATAGAAATAGAAATTGTAAAAACTGGTTGAAAGCGTGCAAGCTTATCGCTGTTTTATTAGTCGAGAGTCTTTGGAATCCAGCGAGACAAAGTGTTACGTGTGCAGCAAGTTGTGATCGGGATCTGTCGGACAGAGCGACTAACTCAGCAGCGCCTCCTGCCGAAGCAAAACTTATGGACGGTAAAGACGCTGTGAAGTTGTCTATGACTGACATCTAATATTAGCGTTTCTGATTCAATTTAACTGGCCATGCATGTGTGGAACAACCTGGGTTTAGGGTGGTTGTTAACAGAACAGTAAGACCGATGGATGGAAGCACAATACGAGGGAAGATATTCTGAACCAGATGGTAGGAGTTTCCCTTTCCCATACAAATAAATCTCTGGCCGGGTTAGCAAGTAAGAACAGCAATACGAACTATCTGCTGCTGCCAGCTATCAACAGAAACAGCTGCATGTGCCACCGTTAGGGCTGAAGCTAACAGTTCTTCGTGGACTGCATGTGCTACCTTCAAGGCTGAAGCTGATAGCTTTTTTATGGCATCTTGGGCCAGAAGAGATAATGGGCAAAGCCACCGAACAGTCCATTAAATGCATATTGCGCACAAAGCGCTTTGAGAGTAGACTTGAGCCTGGTGGAAATCCTGAAGGCCTGAAGTTCTGAGGTAGCTTCAATCGCTCGAGTCAACGTCTTGTGGTATTGTCGGGTCCTCAGACTCCTCACTCCGACTCCGCCGTATACCCTGTATTCCACCCTCTCTGGCTTTCTACCTCTCTGTCTCTCTGCATCTCTTCGAGTGTTTGGCTCCAGGACTGGTGACATGCATGGTACTCTTTTAGCAGAAGCTGCACCGAGGAAGACAACGTTCATTCTTTTTTTCAGTGACTTACTAACTAGGGTGGAGCTTAATATCCTTCACAAAACTTGCCATATCATCTGTTGCAATTCCTGTTTCATATTTATCAGTGTCTATGAATCCCCAGGATTCTTTCAAGCGCTTAAAGAGCACGACATCTGGCGAAGACTTTTATAACATGCATATTTGGAAGATTTTACCAATGATTAGTTCCATAAAAGGATGTCTGCATGCCAGTGATAGAAGCTCCTGGCCAAGCTTTTGCTCGAAAAGGACACAAGTACCAGCAATTCGGCCAGTGTTAGCGCTACTGGTGTCGAAACACATAGTTCGAGTGATGTTGGCTATGTCCCATTCTGCAATTGCCTCAAAGACAGCAGTAGCTTAGGTTGTCTAGATGGAAGTTTGGCAGCAGTTAGCAGTTGACAAACACCATTACCAGATACAATCAGCGGAAGACGGCCAACCTTCTGTTTTCCAGTCAAATCAGGAATGAGTTTTGCCATCCGAATGTACAACCAGGTTCCTTGAAAGTCTGCTTTTAAACTGTCTGATCTCTGAGCTCGGTATGCTGCTCTCTGTCGCCCAATTGAGTCCCGATTCAGAGCAAGGTCATCAATGTGTTGACCTAGGATCTTCGTTGTTTCCGCAATAACGAATTTGCCTTGCGATCTGGTATCTTTGTTCTGCCCAGAGCTGTCGCCAGTTGTGGTATTACAATTAGCTATTCGACGTCTTTTTTCTTCGCGCAAATTCGAAATGTGCTGCCCCAACAGCTCCCTCACTCTCATTGTCATCAGTTTCCTCATCGTTCAGCAATCAGAAATTCATTATACATTACAAAACCAGTGAGTCTTTTACAGCAAACAAACACTTATGAGTGTGTGCACTGTGTAGTGTATAAGATTCAATAAGTAAGTAAACAATATGGGTGAAATGTGCGTAGCAATGACTGACTAGTGAAGTAGCACCTGAATGCGCATGATGACTCAAGAAAATGCCAACTGGACTAGTATTTGTAATTAGCTTTCTAAAATGCCGGCCAGCGGCCTTTTCTTGCGTAGGACGAGAAACTTCATCATCGCTGAGCTACCACTATATTTATCAATAGCAGTCACATTTCGCATGAATTGTTTAAAGTAAAGGAACAACATGAGAGGGTGAGAAGATCATAATTATCGACTTCAAAACTAAGCTCCACCTTTCTTACTATATTACTTCAAATCAAGGAACTATTAAAGCAAATTATTCATTCCTCCTGTTTACTTACTTTTATATTTCCGAATGCGGTGCCACTGAAATTAATAAAGCGATGAGTGGCCGAACTTCCTGCATTCAAAACTGGGAGAGGATTTTGTGAATGGAATCTCTGTTTTCCTTCGGCATCACGCATATCTTCCGGATAGACACCAAACCCAGCAAGACACGATCCAATGTCAAGGTCTTCTATTGGGCCATCTCCCTTGCAGTGTCTATGGAACTGCGTGATATTTTCGAACATCTTTGTCACGGCAGCCTTGCTGAGGACGTAACCTGCTCCTCCGGAATGGTATCCTTTAGGAATATTCGTATTAATTGTTTGTCCAAGGTATCTGGGCGAAGTCGAATTATACCAGGAAAGAACTTCCAGAAGGTTTTCGAAGAAGATATAGACATCATCATCAGCTTTAAGATACCAGTCTGCCATTTGACCAAACATTTTATAGCAGTACTTCAGAGCTTCCATCGTTTTTCCAGTCAGATGATCGCGTCCTTCTGGAACGTCCAATCCAACGGAATTCGACACATTGCAGATGGCGTGATTCGGACAGTTAGCCGAGGACTTGGAATAGAAGAAAACTGACCGAGGACAACGTCTTGACCAAGTGTTCTGTACAGCCACTCCGCGAGTCAGCCACTTGTCCGGTGTCGTGAAAATCATACAGATAACTAACAGGAACGTAAATATGGCTACTGTTACTGTTCTTCTCATTATAGTTCAGTATACTCATCAACATTATTATTATCATCATCGTAATCTTTACCATCGACATCATTGTCGTCGTCAATATTGTGTCGCTGTCGTCATCATCATCGGCAACAACTGTATCACCATTATTATCAGCGTTGTCCCACAGTGGCGACCTTCCTCCTATCATCGTCATTAGAATTCCGCGTGTTTTAACCTAGATGTTTATTAGTATAGAACAGGCAATGATGCCAATGAAGATGACTTTCTAGATCCATCGGGAGACGCAATACAAAGGTACGGAGCCAAAGGACTTCAATTACGAAGCAGTGTATCTCACCCGTCAGATTTCGTTCCTTGATCAATTTCGGTTGCTCTTGCCAGATGAAGAATCTATCTCTCTCTGAAATAAATAGATGATTTATTATTACTACTATTACCACCACCACTATCACTACCACCATCATTACCCCACCACCGTTACCACCAACAACCCACCACCACCACTGTAACACTACCAACATTACCACCACCACCACTGCCACTATTGCCACCACCACCGCCGTCGCCGCCACAGCCACCACCATCACCACCACCACCACCACCACCATCATGACCAGTACCACTACCATTGACGTTCAGCTTTCAGTTCGTGTAGAATCACTGAAGAAGATATAAATAGATAAGTGTCTTTAGAAAGTGTTTGTCTTTACTCTCAGATTACAATAGTCTGAAACAATTGCTTAAGTCTACATTTTTTCAGAATAATACTATTGTTTAATGACACTTCACGTTGATGAGGCTGGTAGCGCAGTGAACACCGTGCGTCGTGTAAATAAAATTGATTAGCCTATAGAATGCTGCATTTAGGAAAACAAACGAAGAAAACAGAAAACAACGAAAAGATTTCTATGCTTACCCAAATACGACTTCTGGATGATGAAAATACCAGTTATTGCGAGCAACGCAGTACATACAAATAATATTATGGTGCCTGCAGAGCAAAAACAGAAATGGTAGCATCATCAGCGTGTAGAGCAGAACATCATGTAGGAAGCGGGATCGATTCCCGCTAACCCCTTACGGTTGACTCAGCCTTTCATTCGCCAGATCGCGTTGGTAAAATGAGGACAGATGGTGTCTTGCATGGTTGCTATACAGTTAAATTCGACTCCAGTTTAACTTGTAATCGTCTGTTACTGCTGTGTCATGTAACCTTTTTGCGTACTTGTCAGCTGAATTAATAAATTATTATTATTATTATTATTAATATTATTATTATTATTATTATTATTATTATTATTATTATTATTATTATTATTATTATACTATTATTATTATTATTATTATTATTATTATTATTATTATTATTATTATTATTATTATTATTATTATTATTATTTTATTATTATTATTATTATTATTATTATTATTATTATTATTATTATTATTATTATTATTATTGTGTAGTGTCATTCAGCGGAGTTCAGAGATCGGTGGCAGTGTCCCGGAGAGGCAGATGGCGTTCCCCCGTTGAAGAGCCACTGAGATCCGCTGGAATAGGTATGATGACTCCATTGGATCATGGGTTGCGTCACTTGTCCGTCTTCCCAACTCAGAAACGAACTGTTATTATTATTATTATTATTATTATTATTATTATTATTATTATTATTATTATTATTATTATTATTATTATTATTATTATTATTATTATTATTATTATTATTATTATTGGTTCAGATGTACGGAGCCAGTACAGAAAAAGAATGCTAGATGTAAAATTGTATTGGTAGGAAGTCCAAGACACATTCGTGCAGCCTGATACACGACTCTAGTTGGAGGAAGAAGTGTGTAATCAATTGCGCTTTGGAAACGTTGAGGCGCAGACAATTGGATTACATCCAATTGCCAGGCGCCTCCATAGAATACAATTGGCCACACTTTAAGTACCTTAATGTTAATATAATGCACATTATGAGACAAAAAAGACAGGTTTGGAAGCGACGGCTGCGGATCAGTTTAGAATACGAACGACTGTCCTATCATATTTCATCACTGATACTCTCAATGTAGCCTCGCGTGTCTAAGTTTAATTATACATACATAAATACATTCATACATACATGCATACATAAATAAATACATAGATACATACATACATAAATAAATAAATAAATACATACATACATACAT
This sequence comes from Aporrectodea caliginosa, assembly GCA_020284085.1. Lineage (NCBI taxonomy): Eukaryota > Metazoa > Annelida > Clitellata > Crassiclitellata > Lumbricidae > Aporrectodea > Aporrectodea caliginosa. The sequence continues at coordinate 2,008,023 of JACEVL010001042.1, forward strand.
ACATACATACATACATACATACATACATACATACATACATACATACATACATACATACATACATACATACATACTTGCATACATACATACATACATATATACATACATACATACATACATACATACATGCATACATACATACATACATACATACATACTGTCGCGGTCGAGCCTCTCGAACACGACGACGAACAAACGAAGGAAACTTAAAAGATCTTTATTAACAGAAAGAATCAAATAAGTTAAATTTAAGTCAGCCCGTCAAATATCACAATCGCAGACAGCACACAGGTTGGCTGGTCTCGATTGAACTTCAATCAAATATCGTTACAAGAGCACTTTATCAACGTGCATAAATCTTCGTCAACAGGCTTCTTTGTACAGACGCTGCACCTTATATATAGGGTTCTGATGGATTCTAGAAAGTTCTATGACGTCATCGTACTTTTCCCTGGAAAGTCCTGTAGAACGCGTAGATTATTGATACATGCATTGGTCCGCTATTGACAGTCCGTGGCGGAATTTTCCCTTAGCTGTAAACAATGTTGTTGACGCACAGCGGGTATTTTCCATAGCTGCACGTATCAGCGTAGACCACGACATTCCCTCCGCCCTCAGATGATGACACGTCTTCAGCACCATCTCGAACGGGTCATCACGATCAAGCTGAGCCGTCGGATCCCATCTCGTCACAACATGTACAAACAAAACAAAACACATCATTAAATCAACTTATCTACACAGTTTTCGGGCTCGATCCTCGGGTGCCGGGCTATTCCCCTTTCCCTCATGTCCCGAGTCACAACCGAGAAAGGAAATCAGCTACCGTGTTCTGACGCCCAGGACGATAACGGAAGTCTACGTTAAATTCCTGTAATGCTAATGCCCAACGAGTCAGTTTCGCGCTCTTGGGGCTTGCATCCGTGAGATAAGACAAAGGATTATGATCCGAATAAATGATTATCCTTGATAAGAATATCCACGACCGGAATCGTTTAAGTGCCCAAATTACTGCAAAAGCTTCTCTCTCAATTGTAGACCAATGCATCTGTGTGTCCGTGAGTTTAAGACTAGCAAAAGCAATTGGTTTCTCGTGACCTTCTTCGGTCCACTGAAACAAGCAACACCCGACCGCGGTGGCACTTGCATCTACACTTAAACCAAATTCCTTAGTGAAATCAATGGTATGTAATTGTGTAGCTTTACTGAGATCATCCTTTAACTTATCTAGTGCCTCTTGATGCTTTTGCTCCCAAGGCACTTTCGTAGGCACGTTATCTCGTGTCAAGTCAGTTATTACTCGTGCTTTCTCAGCGAGAGCAGGTATAAAATTTCTAAAGTAACTGAAAAAACCCATAATCCTTCTAACGTCCTTTTTTGTCGTCGGAGGTTGGATATCATTGATCGTAGCGATCTTGCCTGGATCAGGTTCGATACAACCTGACCCTACTATATGGCCAACAAACTTTATTTTGTTCTGTGCAAAATTACATTTCCTTAAATTCAAAGTAAGTCCTGTCTCCTCAACAGTTTGCAAGAATTTCTCTAGATGTTCCAAATGGTCATTCCAATTCATTGAAACCACTGCCATGTCATCAACGAATGGTTCGGTAAAACTTCGGACTGGATGTAAAACTTGGGTCATAGCACGAATAAAAGTATTGCTAGCGGATTTGAGTCCAAACGGCATTCTTGTGAACTCAAAAAGTCCTGCATCACATACGAATGCTGTAAGCCATTGATGTTCCTTCCGAACCGGGATTTGCCAATATCCTGATTTTGCATCGAAAACACTAATGAACTTTGCCCGTCCCACCTTCTGTAAGACGTCAGCAATGTCTGGAGTCGGATAACAATCACCTAGAGAATACTTGTTAACATGGCGATAATCGATTGCTAAACGAACGCCATTTTGACCCTTGGGTCCCTTTAAAACACAAACTACCGGACTGGCCATTTCACTTTTCGATGGTCGAATTATGCCTAAGGACAACATTTCTTCTATCTGGCGTTGCACTTCAGGTTTAAGTAGCTCCGGGACCTTATATGCCTTTAAACGCTTAGGAGTGAAATCAGGAGTTATTTTGATTTCATGTTCTAATACTGGACAGTACCCAGGTTTATCCACGAATACTGCCGAATGTCGATCCAAAACCTCAAAGAGTTGCTTTTGTTCCTCTTCTGACAGATGCGCCATGATCAAAGGATCAATACGCTTACTCGGGCTCACTTGTTCACGTTCTTCCTGATCTACAACCTCTACTACACCAAATTCCTCATCTTGATCAACAATTATTGAACAGCTATTAATCATTGCTTGTTCGAGTCGTTCATGGTACCGCTTGATCTTATTAGCGTGTAAATGTCTTTGTTTTCCCTCTATTTCTACTATATAGGAATACGGGGATTTAACTCTGACCACGGTTGCAGGTCCTTGCCATCGACTATAAAATTTAGAACTACCAAAATCTGGTGCTAATACTGCTACTTTATCTCCAACTTCGTATTTTCTGTCAGTACTGCGCAAGTTATAATAATCTGCATACCGTTTCAATTCTATATCACTATAGTAATCCGCATAAGCTTTCGCAAATTCGAGGTTTTCTTTCAGTGATTGGAGGTACTCTTCTGGTGATTTACCTAAGTTAAGAGGTAATTTCCGTTCGCCCGCCCATGATTCCTTCAACACACTAAGTGGACCACGAGGAAGAGTTCCATAAACCATAGTGAAAGGCGAGATATGAGTCGTGCCTGAGGGTTTTTCTCTAAGGCTCCAGAGAACGAAGGGTAGCAATTGGTGCCATCCACGAGGATCAGATTGAGCGAGTTTAAAGATCATGGTTTTCAAGCTCTGGTTGCATCTTTCAACCAATCCGGCTGCCTCGGGATGTCCAGGGGTATTGAATCTGGGACTACAACCCATTCGCTGCAAGAATTCCTTCGTCAAACGGCTAGTAAAGTTGGTGCCACAATCCGAACTAATGATTCTTGGAATAGAAAAAGTTGTGAAAACTTGCAACAGAGCTTCACAGACTCCCTTTGCGTTCAACGATCTAAGGGGATAAGCCATCGGCCAACGAGAAAATTTGTCCACCAGAACTAAAGCATAATTGTACTTAGGTTTCGATTTATTAGATTCTCCAGTCACTACCATAGGGCCAATACAATCCATATTTAAATGGTTAAAACAAAGTTCATCTGCCCTCGGAATAGGAGTAATCGGGACTCGATCTGCAACTTTAACTGGAGTTCTAAGTTGACAAATTTGACAAGATGCACAATACTCGCGAATTCTCTCATCCATTCTCGGAAACCAAAAGTTTAATTTGATCCGGGCTCTCGTTGCCTTAAAAGCCATATGCCCAGCACATGGGGCATCGTGTGCTACTCGCAAGACAACCCCAATTCTATCTTCCGGTAGACACAATTGATTTACCTTATGTCCCATAATCTCCCCTTTATGGTACAAGAGATTATTGTCTGTAAAGAAATTATTTTTATTCTGGTTCGCTTGTTGCCAGCAAGGCCTAAGATTGTGACAATTTTGTTGCTCTCGCAACAAAGTATCATTATCCGCTTTTTCCTCACCAGATTTAAACTCTGTCGACTCAACATCGAGGAAATTATCTGAATCATCAACTGGTTGCTCCTGGGAAGATTCATTCACTTCCTCATCCTTAACGTCTGACTGCAGGGATTCGTTGTTGTTATCCTTCTCAATTTTATCTTCCTTTACCTCTTCATTTACCTGTACTGATCGATCTACACCAACCGCCATCACTACATATTCCGAACTCTCCATTAATAGGTCTACAATATGGGGTGTTAGAATAACCCGTTCATTTAGTTCAGGGACTACAGCAAACATGACGCACAAAGATGGCGCAATATTCGTCGTTCCTTCCGATGGATTAGCTAATTTCAATTGTAGGTATACCACATCTGCCTTACATCCTTCTCCCTGAAAACCGATTATGTTAATCCGTTTAATCACAGGCAAGTTCAGTGACTCAATTAACTTCTTATCGATACAACAAATTTCCGCTCCTGAATCAGATAACGCTGGTTGAGAAGGGAGATCTTCAATCTGTACATGGATATACGACCTCTCGTGTAGTCCATCAATACTATTATCGTATACTCTTACAGCAATTTCCGATTTTACTGGTTCGAGGTTGTCCAATAAATTCCCTTGCCTTACCTGTTCAGATACCTCATGTGCCACGTTGACCTTCTCCACCAATGAGTCGATCACCTCCTTAGTTGGGTTCCCAACCATACAAGCACCCACCTTTTTATAACTTCGATTGGTCGGGCACTCCTTTGCCCTATGACCCTTCTGATGACACAAGAAACAGAGACCCTTCACCTTGGCCTCCTCCTGAGACATCTTCACACCTATCTTGGCTTCACCCCTTACTTCCGGTCTGAAAGACTTAGGCTGAGCTGTCTGGTTATTGACTTGGACTTGTGGTTGACTTCTCGTCCAATTGTTATACTTCGGTGTCGGATGACTACGGTACACCAAGTCACTCCCACCATCATGCGACGCTACATAAATGTCAGCTGCATTAGCTATATCTTCACAGTTCAACCACTCCTCTTTTTCTTGGGCCAAGATATAATCCAAGCAAGCCTTCGACAAGGACTCCTTGAGCCGATCCGCCACCAGTAAACTTACAAGTTTATCAAACTCGTCAGTTATCCTTCTGCTTTTCAGATAATACATAAGAGCAACACGCAATTTAGATGAATAGATCGTAAAAGATTCGTCCGATGCTTTATGCATCGTCCAAAATCGGGCTCTAAGGGTTGAAGGGCTTATCTTAAATTCCCTTAGCAAAAACTCCTTCAAGAATTTGTAATCATTGAGCTGTTCCTTAGTTAGGCGCATAGTTAATGCCTTAGCTCTTTCACTCAAATTAGCCAACAATAATTTTGCTCTAACATCTTCATCCACCTCATACACATTAAACAAACCATCCAAGTGATCAAAGAAACCTGGAATTTCTATAGGGTCGGAGGGGAATTTCCAAAGAACATTCTTAAGTGCATCACTATAACGCTTAGTGCGGCTTGCTAAAGAATTTCTAATAGTTTGTTCTTCCATCTTTTCCTTCTTCTCCCTTTCTTCCTTCTCTTTCCGTTCCTTCTTTTCTCTTTCATCCTTCTCCTTCTGTTCCTTCCTGTCTCTTTCTTCCTTCTCCTTCTGTTCCTTCCTTTCTTCCTCTCTCCTCCTTTCCTCCCTTTCTTCCTTCTCCTTCTGTTCCTTCCTTTCTCTTTCTTCCTTCTCCTTCTGTTCCTTCCTTTCTCTTTCTTCCTTCTCCTTCTGTTCTTTCTTTCCTCCCTTTCTTCTCTCCTTCTGTTCCTCCTTTCTCTTTCTTCCTTCTCCTTCTGTTCCTTCCTTTCTCTTTCTTCCTTCTCCTTCTGTTCCTTTCTTTTTCTTCTTCTCTCCTTCTCTCCTCCTCTTCCTCCCTTTCTTCCTTCTCCTTCTGTTCCTTCCTTTCTCTTTCTTCCTTCTCCTTCTGTTCTTTCTTTTCTTCCTCTCTCCTCCTTTCCTCCCTTTCTTCCTTCTCCTTCTGTTCCTCATATTTACGGATTTCGAACTCCAGACGGCGCTTCTGCAGTTCGTAAGCGGTCTCTTCTGGAGATGCTGGACTAGCCTTGAATTCTTCTTCCTTCTTTCCTATCTCCAAGGCCCATTCTTCCATCAATGTATTCCTATCCCAAGTCATAACCTCATCTTCGTCCCTTCCTGCCTTTATAAGATATATCCTAAGGCGCTCAGACGACCTTTTATGAATGTTCGCCTGCATCTCTGCTGTCAACGCTTCCATTTTTACAAACAGTCAATCAACAGTAGACAACAAAGAAACAGACACCACGCAGGAGACACGCTACACAAAAAGAAAATTCCACACAAAACAAAGTGTGACTACGCAGTAGCCAAAGAAGTGCACTCGCCAAGTATGCAAAAGCTACACAAGCTCGCGCAAGCCTGGCCTCGATCCTTACGATGGATCAAACTACAAAGAAACAATCAGCAGAAAATAGGAAAGAAAGACAATAGCCGCCCCCAACTCGGTTGCAACTCCACTCTCTTCTCTCCTTCCCAGCCCCGACAACACCCAGGATCTTACCCGTATGTTGACTGCTGTCTTCTGCCGTCTCAGTCGAACGACGCGCTTCGTCCGTCAGCTGTCGTCTGCCGATCACCCGTCTTTCACGGTAGAAAGGCGTCTCGATCCGTTCACTGTCTGAACAGACCGTCTCTCGATCCGCCCGTTGCCTGAGCAGACCGTCTCTTCGGGTTGACTCCTTCCTCCTCCGGTTCGCTTCTTCTTCTTCACCGGATCCAACACCGATGATCCCACTTCTGACACCAGAAATGTCGCGGTCGAGCCTCTCGAACACGACGACGAACAAACGAAGGAAACTTAAAAGATCTTTATTAACAGAAAGAATCAAATAAGTTAAATTTAAGTCAGCCCGTCAAATATCACAATCGCAGACAGCACACAGGTTGGCTGGTCTCGATTGAACTTCAATCAAATATCGTTACAAGAGCACTTTATCAACGTGCATAAATCTTCGTCAACAGGCTTCTTTGTACAGACGCTGCACCTTATATATAGGGTTCTGATGGATTCTAGAAAGTTCTATGACGTCATCGTACTTTTCCCTGGAAAGTCCTGTAGAACGCGTAGATTATTGATACATGCATTGGTCCGCTATTGACAGTCCGTGGCGGAATTTTCCCTTAGCTGTAAACAATGTTGTTGACGCACAGCGGGTATTTTCCATAGCTGCACGTATCAGCGTAGACCACGACACATACATACAAACATACATACATACATACATACATACTTGCATACATACATACATACATACATACATACATACATACATACATACATACATACATACATACATACATACATACATACATACATACATACTATATTAAATAAACAGTAAAACATTGACTGTAAATCAGAGGTTCCAAAATGTCGTCTTCAGCGTTCGTACACTCGCCAACAGCTTAACTACTTCGCTACTGAAACGGACATATATGTCTTCACTCAAAACTTAACTACTTCAACGTCAAAAGAAGCAACCTGTTACGGTTCTTCGTATAAAGGAGACTTGGTTTTACTTATATTAACAGACCAACCAACAAAACGAAGCTCAGCTAATCTTAAACATATATGGGTTTATATGAACTTTCTATTCACAAGAGGGCCTATACACATGACCGCTAGAGTTCTAACCAAAACCTGTTATCCATGACGAGCACTGCTTCTAACAACGACATCCAAGAACACTAGGAACACTAATACGTAAGCAGACACAAAGATATCCAACACAGGACTCACTGATGTCTAACAATAGTCAGAGAATACATCTAACACTACTTAAAGGAAGCTTATTTCAGGTGGATGACCCAAACACCGAAAAGTACGACACTGCATTGTCGTAGTGCGCGCAAAGAGAACAACTACTTCAACCTGAACAGTGGAACGAAGATTTCCACAATCAGCCAAACGTGAAATGAGGCAGCAGAGTTCTGGTGAATGGCAAAGGCTATTCCCTGTTTGGCATCACCAAACCAAATCAAAATCGTGTTATATCGATGCGCTTCATAGCGTGCGCCCGGTGTAAGTGAATAGATGCTGGTATAATCTTCAATCTTTTCTCACCACATGCACTTAGTTAAGTAACTAGCGTGAATCATGTTTTCTGTCTTACCACGATTTGTGGCGTTATTGGTGATGTGACGTAACTAGGACTTTTCATTTGAGTGGGAGCTTTAAGCCTTGAGCATGGCGAATGCGGTAGCACGCGCCTATAATAGTAGGGCCGGGGGGGGCGCTTGATTTATTTAGGGGCTTCAGCTAAGCCCAACGCTAGTTATGTCCCTGCGTTACTGCACCAGCAGCCTTCCACTGAATTTAGGAAGTTATGTGAATTTTGTTCATTTACTGAATATGACTAAAAAATTTATTGGACTTGACAGCAGTCAATCCCATTCCTGAGAAATTCGTGGGAAAGAGGAAGAAACTGATGTGGGCGAGAGCGAACGGGAAATGACCCGTCATTGGCGCAGCTAATAAAGGAAAGCGCGACGAAGGAGATATAGATGTTGAGAAAAGGAAGTTTCCTGATGAAGGACAACAGATGTAGAGATGACGAAATGTATTCACTCATTCATTCATTTAAGAGATTTATATAGCGCCCCTTCAAGATAATCTACTCAGAGGCGCTCCCGACCCATCCCCGGCTAAAGAGAATAGTCTTGAGGTTAGAGAAGAATGTGGCCGCAAGGGCTCTATGCATTAGGCATAGATCCACAGTGAGCCCATTCCAGATTGCAGGGCCAGCAACAGAAAAGGCACGGCGGTGCATTTTAGATGTTCGTGACCGGGGAACAAGAAGCTCAGCCTGCTTAGAGGAGCGGAGAGAACCACGGCGCTGGACGCTGAGGGGCGGAGCAGCAGAGCTCCTGTAAGTAAACAGGGGCCACACCCGCGAGGCAACGCCAGACCAAGGCAGAGATCCGGTAAGTGATCCGCTGCCGGAAAGGGAGCCAATGCAAGACAGATATCCCGTAAATGAGTATAAATAAAGCCGAGCCTTAGAGCGCGGCTGAGTTTAGACCGGACTGAATGTTGAAAATGCAAATATTATTATTGTAATTGTTTTTGTAATCGAACAATTATAAAGCGCTAGTCAGCAATTCAGAGGCACTCCCAACCCAAGCTATCCTGGGGTGGGAAGTGCTATCTCTAAAAAATAAAATGGACTTCAACGTTTGCGGAACAGGGGAAGAGGTGGAGCTCATACCGCAATCCCTGCGGAAGATGGTTCCAACTAGAGGGGCCAACCTAAGTAAAACTTCTACATTGAGCAGTAGCCCGCGCATGCGATGGAACAACCAGAAGGCTCCCGAGCGAAGAGTGGGCAACTAGGAAGTGATGAGACCGAAGTGCAGAAGGTTTGGAGGTATGAAGTAGCTGCCTCGACCAAACTGTTGTGCCCAAGAGTTAAAATTCTAAAATGAATGTGCTGGGGAGTTTCCCGAATGAAGGCAGAGGAAAGGTCTGCATTGCTTGTATTACTATTTCGCATGCATCGGCTGCACTAGGTCTACATCTCCATGCTATGCTCTATTGTGTGTATTGACAAATACACATTGCCACAAAAGCAATGGAATTACATTTTACGAATGGTGAAAGTCGCGCATTCAAGCGACGGCATAACCCGTTCACTTTTACATATGGATATCATATTTGACGGTGTTATGAAACATTGGTCAGTATTGGTGTACATCACGTATTATATAGAAATTCAATGATTTTGTCGGTGTTGTGAATCCACCACAATCACCACCGATACCACCAACATCAGTTTGGAGATGAAAATACGAAACCCAACTGATAGCGGTGTGGCAGGTAAGGTGCACTCTAGGCACAATGTACTGTTACAGTAGAGTACATCATACGTGGTCACGCACTGTTTACTCTAAAAAGTCTAAAGTACGCGTTAACTGGCGGTCGCATGCACTCTAGAGTAGGAGATGCCTAGCCCACACCCAGGCATAAGGTACTCTATGCAGGTTGTTTGTATCCTAGATTTGTACCTTAGGCATTGCGTACCCTAGTTCTTTAAAACTCTTGTTATTGCAAACTTCCGCGTTACAGTATACTTCTGCATTAAAAGGTAATAGAATTTTAAGTTTAAAATAAACTAAATATTATGCACAATGGATGATGATAGCAATTCGAACCTCGACATGAAACAACAATATAACGGAGATCATAATAAAACACTAGACGTTTGCCCGTCCTAAGACGGTTAGAATGGTAACGTATACTAGTTATTACAGGAGTCGAATTTAACGGTATACGGCAGTCATGCAAGGCGCCCATCACGTCCTACATCTCATTTTACCAAATGAATGCGTTGTAGCCTTGTAGGGGCAGCCTTCTTGAATTTAGTGTTTCCGCGTTGACAAGACTTCACAAGTTTTGACACTATACATCAGAGTCCAACAATTTCTAGAGTGTTTTCATTCTCCCAATATGACCAGCCATGACTGCGCTTGAATTGTCTGCTTTTTCGCATTAACTTTTGCCTCATCTTTGTTATATGCACAGTAGGGAGGAGGAGGAGGGAAGGAGGGAGGGGAGGAGAGGGAGGGGAGGGGAGAGGGAGCGTGAGAGGGAGAGGGACTACACCATTTAATTTCAGTATATGGCCCTCCTATAGTATACGTTACATACTGATTTGTTATAATCCTGCATTGTGTCAGTTTGAAATTAAACGAAGATTATTATTATTTATTCTATTCCAATACCCAGGGCAAAGTTTGGTCACAGATTGGTGCGGTTCGTGCTGTCTGCCCTAGACAATAGAAGGCTATGTTGCTTATGATGTTGCTATGTCCAACTATGTTGCTATGTTGTTGATTACTTTCGAAACGGGTGGAATAGAAGCCGATTCGTGCCAAAACGGGATAAAAAGTTGTCACTTTTCTGTATGAACTAATTTGTTGCTTTGGTTGTATCGCTGTACAAATCAATGACCAAGGTCGTGAGTTTTGCTATAAAGTTTCAACCAATTTAAACCGATTTACAGGAACAAAACAAAAGATAACCCGTGCCTATCACCCCAGAAAAATGGCCTTGTGGAACGTCAGAACAGAACAATATAAGGCAGTCTTCTGAAAGTACTAGGAAGCAACCAAGGCAGGTGCACGCCAGATGCCCTGCAAGGTGTTCTGTTTGCCTTTTGTACAGCCAGACACAAATCTACAGGACAAACACCTTTTGAGATGATGTACGGACGAACAGCAGTCCAGCCAAATGAAAATAAATGTTTCCCTGTTGATGTCGCAGAGGAGTCGGTTCTAGCCGAATTGAATGCAGAACAGATACGTGTCAATGAAGGCGAATTTTAAAAAATCCTAATTTAATCCAGAAGGCACAGAACGCTATTCATGAGGAAGCAGCGAAGAATATTACTAAGGCAGACATAGGCGCCGACTTTTGCTTTTGTCTCTGGGTGCATAGTAGAGAGTGACTTGGGGAGACAATCTAGTCCCCATCCCCGCAACAAAAAAGTCTCCCCCATCCCCGCCCCATCGCCGCATGGTTTGTCCCCATCCCCACTCCAATCCCGCAGGTTTTCTCCCCATCCCCACCCCATCCCCGCAGGACGACTTCACATTCCCCGCAAAAAGTTTACACGAATTCAAATTTTAAAAGTAACATTTTTGCTTCCAAAGCTATCTGTATTGCTGACCGCATTAGTCTGTTATTATCTTATCGACAGTTTGCATTAACCAAGTTCTGACTATTTCTGACTAGTAGGCTCAAGAAAATAAGAAAATCTCCTTATCAGTTCTCAATTTCTTAACATCACCCAGGTTTATTGCCGGCTGATTCCCCATTACCGTGGTATTACCGGGAGAGTAAACACCATTAGCGCAGTATTACCGCAATTGTTGTCCCCTTTACCGCAGGATTTACCGAGGTTACCGCGGTTTTCCCGCGGGGAAATTTCCCATGTAACTCTCTAGTGCATAGGTTCTACCCCGCAGTAACCCCGGAGAAAACTTGCTATGTTCTACATTGCCATGAGTTTTAGCGCATTTTCGGAGACGTTCGAACGTTTCAGCGTTATTATTTATTTATTATTTATGTAGGGGCTGTGAGGTCACGCATTGCGGGGTATTTGTGTTATACCTGTACTTCTCAAGTTGTGAGATTACTGTAAACATTTGAATTTAGAGTACGAATTCTTCTGGGTGCGATGCACCCACTGAATTTTCTCTCTGGGTGCATTCGCACCCAAGGTTCCAAAGAGTCGGCGCCTATGAAGGCAGAGAAAAGACAGAAAAGAGACTATGAAAATAGACACACGCTGAAAGAAAGGTTCAAAATCGGAGATATAGTTTGGTATACAATCTGAGAAGAGAAAACAAAAAGGTAGCAGAACCTGTCAACCATATGATGGTCCGTAGGTAGTTGACAGTATTAACGAAAAATGACGAATACAAGTTGAGGAGTAGGCTACTTCTGGAAAATCCTTGCAAACCAGGCACAGCGAATGCAGTTTGAAGAGATTTTATGAAAGATCAACGAAGGAGAATGAATGCCTTGGTAAATAGATGATGAAATCAAATTCCTCGGTGAAACAGTGCCTACCAACCAACAATTTTCACCCTCTACTCCGCAGTCGAGAACTGCAAAATGTGAAGAACTGCATCTGCCTGTTTCTAAGGTGAACAATGACAGACGCGCTATAAAGCCACTGAGGGGACCTCTAGCTATGCAGGAAATTGTAGGAGACGGCAACTGTCTGTGTTATGCAATCAGCTACAAAGTAACCTAACGCTTTTAGACGAACATCATCGGCTTTTCAGGACAGCAGCTTGTACATGTAATGTCATCGATTTTTCAGGACAGCAGCTTGTACATGTAATGTCATCGGCTTTTCAGGACAGCAGCTTGTACATGTAATGTCATCGATTTTTCAGGACAGCAGCTTGTACATGTAATGTCATCGATTTTTCAGGACAGCAGCTTGTACATGTAATGTCTTGAGAGATCATTTGAATCCACGCACATTCCAAATCATTTGTCAGCAAATGAATAGGCCTACATGAAACAACTGAAAATGGAAAAACTAGGGACATGAGGTACTGACGTCGAAATTTTTTCTCTACCTAATCTACTAAATACTAGGATTGCAGTTTTTTATCGCCTCGATTCATCTTAAACATGAGCTTGGTATTATTATAATCCACAAATGTCTTCTGACAACATACAAGACAGTCATGTCTATCTATCTTAATAATATTGAAAATCATGTTGAACGGGTGATACGTGTCAAAGCATTGCACTAAATGTTGTTGATGAATACCAGATATTGAAATCCAAGTTTTCTTTGGTATTCCTTTTTTTATTATGTTGTTAAGACAGTGTTAACTGATTAAGCAAAATTTTGTTACGACACAAATAAGCGTCATGCCTCACGCCGTCACGTGCTACAAACAAGTTGATAAAAGAGTATGAACTTTTGCTACAGTCCATCCTTCTGCTACTCGTGTGTTTGGGGATGCTGTACTCGAAGAGTCCACAGTACCTACAGGCATCATGAACTCTAGAGTACAAAATGTGCCTAGACTAGAGTGCACTCTGCCTCCTACACCGGCGCTGCATGATTGGCTCGGAAAGTGGAGATTGAAATGAATCTATAGGGTCCTGTTGTTTTTACCGATTGAAAGCCCGCACAGACAATTCAAGCCAAACCAATTCAATGCAGTGCGTCGACATGAAAGCGAGTATAGACCATTAAATTTGACTTGTAAATGGCTGCGGTATGTCAGCAATTGAGCTCAATTAAACGAATATGAATATATATATATATATATATATATATATATATATATATATATATATATATATATATACCAGCAGTTCCGTTCATTGCGAGTCTGTAGACGCTGAGTTTGTCCATACGACAAAACCTATCAGTCAACGAATACGCTGCAGCCATTCAACTTCACGTTGGCTGAGGCATAGCTAACGATGAAACAGACGACATTTCTCATCGTCTATCAATATGCAAATGACGTCTCCACAGCATGATCGTTTTCAATGATTTATCGCATCTCATCCTTCATCGCTGCCTTCCTGAAAAGGCGCTATATCAATGTGCACTTTCGATTGGAATTCTGATGTTCGCAAAATGCAGAACTATGGTTGCTAAGTACAGAAATTATGCGGTTTAGAATGTGTTAAGAAATATTGCAGGTACAAAGCCTTTGAAATGCGCTATACAAATGTCTAGATACATATACAGTTAAGAAATTAATTAATTTATTAATTAATCTACCGTATAGATTTAATAGTAGTACGTAGAACATTCATGCATGCATAGGTAAATACACAGGAGAACATTTGTCCAGAAGCCACTTTAGAGTGCGGCGTCCGAATATTAAGGATTCTTCTGATCCTTTTGATATCCACATCATGCCATGACAGTAGTTGACGGGAAATGTATTCATATCACTCTCCCAGACGTCGCACCATTTCATGGCGGATCACGTAGGCCCTACGTCTAATCACATTAATATACAGAATATTTGCTTTCTTTTGAATTTATGACTTCTGAACAGCTAATCAAACAAGGAATGGTCGTATCACTGTTTGCGAATGACTATGAAAACGGAAAATAGCCTATTTTTATGCGCAGTTTAAATATTAGAATAAGTGGAGTTAAGCCATAAAGAAAGCCTTTGTTGTACTGGTAATAAATGCCCTCTTTGTACGACTGGCTAAACCCACTCACGTTAACTAAGGCGTGAGCACGCGAGTAGAGTTACGAATTCAGCTGAGTCATCGTCGGAAATAGTGGTGGGCCTATATTCACGGCTCACAGCCCATTTGGCACAAAGTGAACTTTGACCTCTTACGATGCGTTTCCCTAACTTTCGATCAATCCCCAACCAATATTTAACAATCCCCGCAAGGGCAGAAATCTGTTTCGACATTTCTGATTCACATGCGCCCCTAGCCATCTGAGCAGTACACTGACCTACGCTGACCTACACGTACCCTGTTGGTGAGAAGATGAGACGGAAAGGGAGAGGAAAAGCCACCCGTGTAGTGTTGTTTTAGTTTTGCCTTGAGTTTTAGTTTTAGTTATTATTAGTTTCACAAGCTAGGTGAGGTAGTTATTATTAGTTTTAGTTATTTCGCCAAGTTTTAGTTTTAGTTATTATTAGTTTTAGTTATTTCACCAAGTCTGGCAATATTTTTCCCGCACACAGCTTTTGCACCAAAAAGGATTCACTCAATACACTCCGTCTCAAATCGATACTTAAAATAGTCCCATACTCCACTAGTTTTAGGTCTACCAGTACTCTACCACCTAAATTTAGTTCGGATATCTTATAAAATTCCAAAGATCGGAAGATTACCGAACGAAGTGCTGATTATAAAATGCGTATATCCAAAAACTTTGAATATCCGAAGACGCTAGGTTTTCGTTATGTGTTTTCGTTATGGTTTTCGTTATGTGTTTTCGTTATTATTAGTTTCGACTGGTTTAGTTTTAGTTTTTATTTCGTTATCGTTTTTCCTCTAATTTTCGTTTTAGTTTTAGTTTTAGTTAACTAAAACCTTTTGTTTTCGTTAACGAAGGTTTTCGTTTTAGTTTTCGTTAACGAAAACAACACTACACCCATGCTCTTATACCTAGACAAAGAATATACAATACAGTACAACTGCATTTGTTATAGCCCTTCTTCCAAAGGTGGCTCATTGCAGAGCAATTGTGCGCAAAGGACTTGCTCACGGTCCCAACACAGTAACCTCCACTGACGAGGATCGAACCCGTAACCTCCGCGTTACAGGTTAACCGCTCTAACCACTCAGTCACCGTGCAGCACATATGAAGTTGCTAACACTTCACACCTATGACTGCCTCTGAGGCTACCTTAAGGGACTGCTCTTCTAAGTTGAATCATCCCACTCAGTTATGTGTCAGTTAATGAGCTAGAACTCAGTTGAAGGTGGTTGAATAGCGGATGGGCGTGTAGGCGGGCGCCTTAGAGAGCGAGGTAGGACCCACTCACTGTGTTTGCCCGCCTTTCTGCTTGCCTGTCATAATAGTTATTCAACTGATTTGGCCATGCAATGCTGTATTTTTCCAAATGCCCTATAGCTGGAACTTCATATGTAAGACACACGAATCCCACACGACAGTATTCCTAGATGGTCTCCATATCCGACATAATTATGGCTTTGCTGTTGGGGCAGTTGTAATCGCACTATGATAGCTACCATGGAAGATAAAGCAGAGAGAATTCTTCAGCTGTTTATTAACCTCCAGAACAGCAGCAAATGAATGCCTTTTCCAATTATCCTCGGGCATACGCTGCGGTCTTTTCATGGTATTGTTCTCACGAGATCACTGAAGCGAATCATAAACAGGCAACGCATCACTAACTGCTTCTCTTCTTGCTTATACGTTCTGTTCGTTGGTTCAATCGTTCACGAATTCTGGTGCGCACGTGAGAGCATTGTTCACAGAGAAGCAACCATGCGCATCAAGTAGACCATCCAACCATTTCATTTAAAATACTCTTCAATCAATCAAGAACACCCAAAATGCCACACCCCCAAACACTCTACAGTAACTGACTGTGTTCACCTTCTTAAAATATTCAGCGAGTAGACTATTAAATGATCGAATTAAAGCTGGTCCGTAATGAACAAGTTCACAAATTCCCTAAGAACTGGAGAAGACAAAGCGACCGACCATCTTTCTTCGTCCTTCAAACAGCATAGACTTAGCAGGTCAACGACAAAGCAGCTTAGCGTCGCATCTTCGACACAGCTACCATTGGCGTCGGGCAGAAATGTTTTTGGGGGGGCCAAAAAATTTGTTTAAGGGGCAAAGGTTTGAATTGTTAGCACGGAGACTAACGATGGTGCCGAAAACAACCTATCACGTCACCATCAGCGCTAGCTCCCGCGGTTAGGGGACTGGCTAGTATCTCAACAGCCTACAACGCTTTTGGAAGTATTTGACTTGATATGGAGTTAGTGTTCCGGAATCCGTTTTCAGCTATACCTGAACGATTATTTCAAACATAAGACTGTTAAAAGTTTCAATGTTTTTATACATTTTAAAATTTTCAGGTTATCTTCACTAGTTTGGATAAAACATAAAACTGTGAAAAATCATAGCCATTCATTCCTAAAAACCAAGATAATAGGCCTAAGTTTTTTTTTCTAAATATTTGCAAAATCTAGGGGGTGCAAATGCCCCTTGCCCGCCATCCGGACGCCCAGCTGAGTTCGCACAATAGAAAGAAGAATCATCAACATACTCGTGCTTCCATCTAGACGCTTTACATAGCGCCTTTTCTTTAAGAACTTCACGAAAAGACTTACTACCTTTGCCTAAGTGTATTAAGTTCATTACGAACAAACAGTTAATAAGTTCCCTTCTTGTGATTTGAAAGCAAATAATGTTCAAATAACAACAAGTAATTTCTGTTGTCACTAATAAAAACCAAACAGCTTCGTTGGCAAAATTACCGATCAAATGTTTCACAAATTATCGGTTCATCTAAAATTTCTAAATCCTTAGACTTTGGCACAATTGATTAAATTGTTCTATCATGATCTTTAAGATCTTAAACGCAAAGGCAACCAGTACGACACATTCCGCATAAAATTAGACACAAGTTCCATCCTGCAACTTAGTCCAATGCCTCTAACCATCACACCTTCTTCAGGTATTCACAAACTCGTTTAACCCGTTCATCCATCGCCGTCCTGTAACTTCATCTTCACAATCTATCAGCTTAAACGTTCGCTTTTCACGGCTGATGATAGATTACGATTAGCCTACGACCTCAAATTCACTCTACTTACTTTCTTTAACCTTACACGACGAGCTGCGTTGGTATCCCACACATTTTAGTACGCGCTCTTCGTTAAAGGTTTTAAATGTCAGCCACAAAAGTCATCTCATCCTTCAAGGTAACTCTGTCACTACCCGTATTCTGGTAGTGCCAGTCCCAAGCCTGGAGAAACGAGGAGGGCGACGTTAATCATCTTTGTTATGGCACAGTATCGTTAAACAGAAACTAACGAACCAATCATCTGTCGAGAGGTAACTTCAAACTTTCTATTTCGTGAGTTTATCGATCATTTAGATTCCATTCTCGACTATCCATCTCATTTTCATCTCATCATCATTTATCTATTCAAATTCAAATGTTACATGCAAGTATTACAAGAATTGTACATTTGTCCGGGAGGCAAAAGGCATACCCAAAAGGAATAGATGTCCCGCTTAATTAGGGTCACCTATTAAGTCTGAACAATGAGATGGCAGTTGGTAACTTAACATAGCTATACAGCAGATGGCAGTAAAACCAATACAAAATTCAATGGAACACAGAAGAACAAAAAAGACATTCAACTACAACTGAACCAAGTACCTGGTACCATAGGTAAATAGAAAAGAAAAAGACTTAACTCACTATATACAGGGTGGGCCAAAAAAAGTAACCCCCAAAGGATATTTGCTAATATTTCGGCCAAAAATAAGAATTTTAAAATAAAATTTCAGAAGCTTAAAAGTAATTCATATTTACGTACATTGGCAAAATTTCACCAAAATATCTCAAACAGAACAAAAGTTATATCACTTTTAGTGAGCGCACCCACTGTTTTTTGATGGTCCAAAAATATGTAACGCAACAAATAGTAAAAAAAACGATTTTATTAGGTCACATCTCAAATAATTGTTATCAAACGAACTTGATATTGCTTCACAGCTTGTGTTCAATGTGTCCACCACCAGTACCCACACATGTTCTAATCTTTTTGTAAAGTTTTGATGGCTTCCAGAGGTAAATCTTCCCAGGTGAACTTCAATGCGACCTTCAATTCTCTTATTGTTTTTGGCTTTGGTCGCAGATTATGGTATTTCTCCAGCATATATCTCCCCATATGTGATAATCCATTTGTTGGAGTGCCGACAGATTTCGGCCTTCTACTGCCCTTACGACTTTCCAGAGCCGATCCCCTTTCATCAACGCGGCGGCAGATTTTTTAGCGGTACTCGGCATGCACTGTTTATCAGAGCAAGCGGCGATTAGAGCTTTAGCTCAAAGACCCTGCTCATGAAGTGTCTGCATACGCATTTTGTCTGTCATTGACACCTTGCCCATTTTGATCTTTTAGAAATTTCAATTCATTGTTTTAATAAAAAAATTATTAATCTGAAAGATTCTTTATTTACCAACTTGATCGCCTTCTTGCTAAATTACGTCATAGTAATTTAGTAAGAAGGCGAAATGTGCAGCTATGCTGGTACCCCGTTTCTTTTCTAAATAATAATAATAATAATTACCTGGCAACATCAAGGTTGTTCGATAACAATTATTTGAGATGTGACTTAATAAAATGGGTTTCTGATGCTTTTTGTTGCACTACATGTTTTTGAACCATCAAAAAACAGTGGGTGGACTCATTAAAAGTGATATAACTTTTGTTCTGTTTGAAATATTTTAGTGAAATTTGGCAGTTATACGTGGATATGAATTACCTTTAAGCCTGTAAAACTTGATTTAAAAATTCTTACTTTTGGCCGAAATATTAGCAACAATGTTTGGGGGTTACTTTTTTTGGCCCACCCTGTACAATAATTGTACATGATTGCCATTAACTGTAATAATGCACAGTCATTACAAACTTTTAAAAACTTAAGAAAAACTGGCGCATTTTGACTCTTGAACACTGATGCTCAGTGAATAGTGTAGCACTGAATACTCATGGGAAGTGAGTTCCGTAATGCCGGACCAGCACATTTTCATTCACCCATCCAGTTAGCGACCGACCATGTTTTCGTTCAACTATTGACTCCTAGTAGGTAAATCTCATATTATTCTTTCATTATTGATTCGAATGTTGAGTTAATACAATTAAATACGATAACGTTAATAATTGTAAGAAGAAACAGAAGAAGAGGAAAAGAGCAGTCTCTTAAGCTAGCTCTGGAGCATGAAGTGTTAGCGTCTTAATTTTCTTAGCCTCAGGCGGGTGACCATGCAGTCCTCTCCTTCGTACGGTCAGTGTACTCATTTAAGCTGAGTTGGCTAGGGACCGCGTGTGGAGCAGAAATCTAGACACAAATTTCTGCCCTGGCGGGGATTTGAACCCTTGACAGTCCAGCACGCTATATCAACTATCGCGCAAATCAAAAGGCGCTATGAGAATTGCAAGCTTTGACATAAATTTACTAATATGAAAAGTGACCATTTTACAAATACTAACTTGATCCTTGTAGCTTCTGCATGATAATCATCCGCAGTTCTGTTACTTTATTTTCCTATATTCGGTTTACAACGTTGAGTTCGTTTACGCATTAGGCCAAACTCCTTCGTATTCGTTCTTTGTGAAAATCATTAGAAGCAACTAAGCCTTTAAGGATTCCACCTTTGACCCAATTTCTTGATGTTCCATCAGTTCTGAGCCATGTTTCATTCGCTATAAATGTTGTCGAGCGATGTGTCAACGTTGACTAATTTTGAGTCGAACTGAAGCAGGTGGATCTCTGTTATAGGCCTATATGGCTGGGCGTATGCTCAGATTTGGATTTGTAGTCGCCTAGGTTGTTTACAGAAAATCTATAATACAATCTGTCTCATATGGGCCTACACATACGAGTCATATAAGTTGTATGAACGATCTGAGCCTGACAATAGTTCACGACCAAATGGGTGTTTACCTGTGGGAATATCTTGCCTCCACAGATAAATTTGCAGAAATCCTCGTTTGGCTGCCTGTGCCTGCTTGTGGAAACCCAAGTTTTATATAGTTTTCAAAATGAAAGGGCCCCTCAAAGTTGGTGTTAGTGCCGTCCGTCTATAATTAGGCCCATACCGTAAATTATTTACTGCTAAATTACTCGACATACACAGGGGCGCAACCAGAGGGGTGCTGGGGAGTGCTTGAGCACCCCCAGAGTTAAAAAGGTGACCCACACAATTTGTCCAAATCCGATTAGTTTTTCTTTATAGGGGGAGGGGTGAGTAGGTGGGTGGGGGATACAAGAATTACTACAGTTTACTAAGAAACCAACCAATGAGCGAACTCTTCAAAAATAAAACTCCAGGGTTCGCAGACAAACAGAAGCTGACAGAAATTTTCAAAGTTCTCTTCCCACTTTTAGAGAGTTTATGCCAGATCTTGACATATTCATGTCGGCATGTCCAAAAATGCAACGTAATTATATGACGTTGAAATTTCAAAATGATTTCATACAAATGACTGATCAACTATAGTCATCGAAATACTCCAGACCATCATTTGGAAAACAAACCTTTTAGTAGTGTAATAATGGATGAAACGACAGATTCAAGCACAAAAATGCAGGTTGCAATCAATATGAGATACGGAAATGACGAGAATGGAATTGAGGAAGAGAATTTAATTGCCATGATAGAAGCACAATCATCAACTGCAGAAGCACTCTTGGATATAATTCTGGATGCTCTGCCGCAATTGGGTTTTGATCTAAACAATCTGATCTGTCAAGGATATAATGGTGGTTCAAACATGAGAGGGCCCGAGGGGATTTTCAGGGCGTGCAAGCCTCAAAGTCGAATCAGAGCAAAAAGTCCAAAGCATTATATACCTGGTGTTGGTCGCACAATCTACAGCTTGTGATGAGTCATGCAGCTACTGGCAATTCTTAAAGAAGCTTATAGTTGTATCTTCGTCTCAACGAACTATAGAATAATGGAATGCTATCTACTAAAAGAAGGGCTTCCTGTAGATGAAAGTCGAGTGGGAAAAGGTGAACAAAGAAGCAGCGACCATAATTCTCAATCAGAATACTTTATAACTGAAACGGAGTCAAATGCAATTAGGCTTAGGCCCTATAACCGAGAAAGCTATATATAAGCTGGTTGAAAACGAACCTCGTTACCGACGTCTACTGTCTATAGGCCTAAGTGGCACTCGTTTTATAGCCAGAACAAGAAACTTCAGTGGCTTAACGAAGGGTTTCAGCGCCCAGGGGCAAGAGTTGATGACCACCCCTTTTTACATTTTCTTGTTGGCTTTTAATCGTTCAGGTCAGTACTGTGTACCACTGAAAGCCAATTTTGCGCCCCTTGTGCTGCGCCCGGGGGCTGTTGTCCCTCTGCACCCCTCCTTTACGCCACTGAGAAACTTGTGTATTTTCCATAAAAAAAACTTTCAGCAATTGCATCAGCACTTACAGAAATGAACTTAGATTCTGTTGCCAAAAGCTTAGATGACAAGTTTCAATCAGTAGTTTCAGTTGTGCATGCCAATTTCAAAACTGAGTCAGGCACTTCAGAGTCCAGATCTCAATCTTGTGGATGCACATAGACAACTGAATCTGTTCACATCCCAGATGCATAAACTGCTTGGAAGACGAATACAAGAAATTGCTGGCCAACACAAAAACTTTGTCTTCATTTCCTGCACTTTCAGGAGTTGTAAGCACTGATGGTATTGAAAGTTCATCTAGAGCAAAACGCAAACGCTGTCTGCCAAATGATTTAAATGAGTCGGTAACTATGCATGTTATGCCCATTTGGTCTGCCAGGGAACATAATAATCCAAATCTTCAACTTTACGAGTACTTGGAAATTCTTGACTTTCAAAGAACAACTGGCAGGTCTTTTCACCAACCCAGTCTTCGGTGCTCTTTTGACTCTTCAAAATGGAGAAATGACGGTAGAACTTCGCAAGTTTTGCGTACTTCACCAGCAAGACCCTGAAACTGTTGAGAGACAACTAGACTCCAGAGTTACAGGCAGGGTTGCGTTCTGATCGATCCTCTGAAGATTGTTAATTGGAACTAAATGAATTGTTTCGTTATAAAAAAATTCAGCCAGTGCTGCAGCATATGCTGTTTCTTTTAAAAATAACTGAATTTGTTACGCTGTTAGTCTGGGAATCTGGAAAAACAATTTCTTCTTGAAGTTTTCATGACTTTGTCGGTCAGTAACAGCTAGCAAACAAGGGCCTAAAGCGTGCTCCATTTGATATCAACTGCTAAAATCCGTTGGCTTACCCCGCTGGGGAAGCTTACGACGCTCCCCCAGACCCCCTAGTCGTTATAGGCTTCGTGCCTTCAGCACTCGCAGCTTCGCGCCTTCGGCGCTTTAAATCTGAGCACCCCCCAGGAAAATCTTCTGGTTGCGCCCCTGGACATACAAAAGTTTCATCCCAATTTTCGGTCCGAGGCTTGAGCGCAGCAGAGTGTGACCGAACGTGTCTGAGTGCACAGACCGTGATACAAACACAATCGCTACAGACAGAAAATACCAAAACAGCTGCTGACTAAATACAAGGCTGGGAAGTCCACGTACGACCTTTTCACACAGAGCACGGACCCACGAGCTATGATATTATTATTGCAATGTATAGAGTGGGAAATTATTCGAGTAGGCCTAGGTCTGAGAATTGTCCAACCGCAGGCAGAACCAAGATATAATAATAATAATAATAATAATAATAATAATAATAATAATAATAATTACTATTATTATTATTATTATTATTGGAACAATGGTTGTATGTATCCCTAACAGCAAAGTTTAATATATGTTGAAGATACCGCATGAGCATATAATATAATGCGTGTATGTCCGTTTGAACATTTTGTTTGCATGTGTTGATGTAATAATGATAATAATATTCGTTTATTAATTAAAACTGACAAGTAGCCTACAGAGTAAGTTCACACGATATAGTAGCAACAGATCATAACAAGCTTGATAGGAATCGAATTTAACTGTATGGCAGCATGCAATGCACCCATCTGTCCAACTGCTTATTTTGCAGTCGCCTTAGGGAGTTGAAGCTGAGTCAACCAATTAATATGTGTAGGACCTATGTTATTGCATGCAGCTGGTGTCACGAAATAGAGTATCCCCCATACATGAGTATCCCCCTAGGCGAAATGGAGCATTCGGTTTAGTTTGTATTTTTGACGGTTTCTAAGTAAGTAAGTAAGTGTGGTCTTTAATATGCCATTTGCAAACGCACAATGGAACAACAGTTATGCAATTTACTTCTAGGTGTATTCAGTCGTACTGTTTGGTTTATTGTACACATAAAATATTTTAAGTTGCGTATCTTTAGTTTGTACGTCGACCTGAAATTAATTTACTTCGTTTTTGGTGATTTTGACTGGATTTTCATTGAGGCTATCGTGATGCGTATGACGATGGGGGATAGAATGGTTTATCCCCCGGATACTCTAAACCGGTTCATTCCATCCGAGGGGATAAATTCATTCATCCCTCCCCCCGGATAGTCTTAGGACGGATAGATACTCTATTTCGTGATACCGGCAGACGTAATAGGTGCCGAGGTTTAGGGGATCGTGCATTGGTTAATACTTGTGGAAAAACTAGTAGCAATACATCAACAGTGGTTCATAGACCGATACTTTGTTCGAGAGAGACTCAGTTTGATTTTTGTCAGGTACGGTCGTAGTGTTATTGCCAGGCAGTCTCCTCTAGACTCTGTTCTCTGCAGAACTGATGTTTATTTTTTAGACAGGCGCAGTTGGTCTCATTGTGCGGATGGCTCGTTGACGCACAAGTGTCTTTCTGTCGTGCTCTGGCCTCATCACCTGCTGGGCTGACACTTGAAAAGATTATTTTTTCGTAGACTTCCCAAATAATGATTTTCTCTCCTATACACATGTCACAAGTTCAATTTTAAGCCACTCGCTTTATTCTACCACAGAATACCTGGCTAAAAATGAACGTATAATAATATATGTATATATATATAATATGTATAGATGTATGTAGGCCTATGTGTAGTGTAATTGTGTAGACCTTACAAAGCGCTCCTGAATAAGCTGGTGCCCTTTGCTTAGCTTTCGAGTGGCTATTTAGAAGTTTGGCGTTTACGATTACGATTACAATTACACTGGGAACAACAAACGAGAGAGAGAGAGTATTAACGTAAATGTTTTTTTTAAGTTTCTGTTTTTTATATAGATAGGCCTATAATTTATAGGCAATAGGCATCTTTATGTATCCGCTGTAGATGCTCTATCAAATTGCTGGAATTCTTGCAAGCCAGCGTTGTCCCTCAAACAGCACTAGTGACTTTATCCTGCACCGTGTACATTGATTAACCCGAATTTTCATCATACACAGAACTCCCAAACTGGACTATCTTTTTTCTTTTTTCGGTAAACGTGTGGTTTAGTGTTGTAAATTATTCACCCATTGTAGCATTGTTATTTTTCTTAAATCCAACTTCTACTTTGGCAACAATCTTTGTCATCAATCCACCTT
This sequence comes from Aporrectodea caliginosa, assembly GCA_020284085.1. Taxonomy (NCBI): domain Eukaryota; kingdom Metazoa; phylum Annelida; class Clitellata; order Crassiclitellata; family Lumbricidae; genus Aporrectodea; species Aporrectodea caliginosa. Next base: position 2,032,918 of record JACEVL010001042.1, read on the forward strand.
CTATTTAGGCAAGAATTCGTTTAATCAATCCAGCTTCTATTTAAGCAGGAATTATTTTTCATCAATACAACTTCTGTTTAGGCTAAGCAAGATTCTTTTCATCAATCCCACTTTTATATAAGCCAAAAAATTGATCAATCCGACTTCTATTTAGCGAGAATTCTTTTCGTCAATCCAACTTCTATAATTTACGACGCCAAGCTACACGTTTACCTTTTTATTCCCGCTAACATGCGCGATAAACTCATTGTCGTGTAAATTAAACTTAACAAACGTCAACTTAAACTTTGTCAAAGTAGACCACGGGAAGACCGGAAGTTGAACAAAGATCATGCATACCAGAGCCTATGATTACCGATCTCGACGGCTCTCGGACATAATATGACGGATGTCTCACTTATACACACGATGTACCGCAAAAATTATCATAGTGTAATAATTTCCGTTCTGAAAATAATTCCTATTTCTATTCACATTTTCGTTCTCATTAGCGTATTTCCGTTCTAGTTCTATTCTCGTTCTCAAAATAATTCCTAATTTTCGTTCTTATTCTCGTTAACGGAAAATAATAATTTTACTTCTAATTCCTATTTCCGTTAACGAAAATATCACTGCTACCCGCTGAACAAGTTGTCATGTGAACAGAAAGACACAAGCAGACAATCAATCAATCATTTTTCGTTTATTTTCAACACAGAATGGCATAGACGCATTTCTGTTTAAAAGTCATTTGATTCGGTTCGATACAGAATATTTTGCTTGTCTATGGTTTATGACCAGGAATAACATTATGGCAAAGACATAATTAAATAGAGAGAGGCAGAGAGAGAGAGAGAGAGAGAGAGAGAGAGAGAGAGAGAGAGAGAGAGAGAGAGAGAGAGAGAGAGAGAGAGAGAGAGAGACAGAGAGACAGAGAGACAGAGACAGAGACAGAGACAGAGACAGAGACAGAGACAAGAGACAGAGACAGAGACAGAGAGAAACAGAGAGAAACAGAGAGAGAGAGAGACACAGAGAGAGACATAGAGAGAGACATAGAGACAGAGACAGAGACAGACAGACAGAGAGACAGACAGACAGAAAGACAGAGAAACAGAGAGACAGAGAGACACAGACAGACAGAGACAGACAGAGACAGACAGAGACAGACACAGAGACAGACAGAGACAGACACAGAGACAGAGACAGAGACAGAGACAGAGAGACAGACAGAGACAGAGACAGAAGACAGAGACAGAGACAGAGACAGAGACAGAGACAGAGACACAGACACAGACACAGACACAGACACAGACACAGACACAGACACAGGCATGCACAGACACAGACAGACAGAAAGAGAGAGAGAGAAAGAGAGAGAGAAAGAGAGAGACAGACAGAGAGACAGAGAGACAGACACAGAGACAGACACAGACACAGACACAGACAGACAGAGACAGACAGAGGCAGACAGAGAGACAGAGACAGAAGACAGAGACAGAGACAGAAGACAGAGACACAGACACAGACACAGACACAGACAGACAGAGAGAGAGAGAAAGAGAGAGAGAGAGAAAGAGAGAAAGAGAAAGAAAGAAAGAGAGAGAGATTAATCAGCGATATGAGTAAGCCAGTTTTGTTGCCGATTCTCGGCCCTGTTGACTGAATCGATGAACTATAACTCAGCTAAGCCGAAACGGTTCAGTTACTTTCTGTATAATATTATGGTCGCTGATCTTTAAAAGGTTGAGTCAGAAGACAAGCAGTACGATAGAACTGACAAGTGGTCAGAGTTTGTTGTCAACATTAATGTAAACTGGTTGTTTGTCACTCTGCAATAAATAACGTTACCCTCAGAGGCCCGTGCCCGGCGTCTTCAGTCGTCAACGGTCTCTGGGCTTCTGGTCCGGTCCTACCGCGGGTCGAGTAATCATCATGCTTCCCGGCCTTGGTTGTGGTCAGCGAATCGCATCTGACTACGTTGCACATGCGCTTACTATGCTACTTGTAAGATAATTTATATTCAACAGACTAGCGAATTTATGTACAATACACCTGTAACTGTCTGCCTTCATCATTAATAATTATTCTAAATCCACATCTG